>CM034465.1:20279775-20891081 GCA_019925255.1 Litchi chinensis | reverse complement strand
AATGGTAAAAATTAGTCATATGCATGGCCAATTGATAAAGGAATGAAAGCCCAAGATAGCAGCCCAAGAGATGGGCCAATGAGTCGATCGAGCCCAAGTAAAGCTCATGGCATAGTGCAACGTTCGTCAGCTCATGACCTCCTTAATGAAAGTTGACCACATTAAAGAGGGGATTTTAAAGCAAGTCTGCATTCAACAGGAGTGACCGGTCAGAGAGAGGATCTCTCCATTAAACGTAAAAACTTGGATCAAGGAAACTAATCCCTTCAGCCCAGCAAGCCCTAATTCTCCAACAGCTCTCTTTCCATCTATAAAGGGGGAGCAACCAAAAGAGCAAGGGAATTTCTTTTTCACCATAATGTTACTTTGTCAAAACACTTTCAGGCACTCAACTAGTATAAACATCCATAAGGTCACATGACGGTTGAGTGCAGTCCCTTTCAGAATCTAGCAAGCAATCATACGACAGTTGATCACTAATAATCTCAGAAAGTAGATTTCCTCATCCGTTAAATAACATTATCACAATCACGGGTCGTATGCTCACTTTTTTACTTTTATCTTTACTTGCATGTCCTTTTTTAACTTGGAAGTTGGAGTTTCTTTGACTGGCACCACTTCCATGTTAGGGTAACCCGCTTTGTTTGTTCAATTCTTTTGTAGGTTGCTAGGTCCTTAAAAGCTGGTTGTAGAGCCGACCCTCCACATCATCATTTGTAGATTCGACCATCTATAGTTTAGTGCCATTTATGGGTGAGTAGCGATCTAATCCAAAAAGCTCTAGCGACTTGAGATAAAAAATAGAACAACAGAATCAGATAGCACTCGAAGCTCAAGTAGCCTTGATGAACCAAATGAGTAGCTATGTGAAAAAGCTCTAGCAACTTGAGATAAAAAATAAACCAAACTATTTGATTAATAAAAATAGAATTGCAGGCGAGGGTTGAACAACTAACCAATGCAGTGGCTCCCTGTCTGAGATCAAATTAGCAAAATGGAGCACAACCAGCAAGTGAAGCGAGGAGAATGTCACTACTGGCCTGTGGATAAAGTATTAGGCAGTATACAATCCCTTTTCGTCAACCATCAATCCAGCTAATAGACCTCGACACCGCTGGATTCGATGATGATCTACTGAGGAATCCAACGATAGATCACGGGCTATTAGGTGAGCTCCTATAATACAATAGGGGTAGATTGTCAAGCTCTAGACAACCTAGTGTCGAACCGAATCAAGTTGTACAACCAAAGGTAGCAAATGCAACAACACCGTTTGACATAGAGGAAGCTCGAAATCTAAGATAGACCATATTAGTGTTGAACGCGAAGGTCGAAGCCATGATCAATAAGATCCTGAGTATGAAAGTGCTCATAAGGAAAAGCACTAGCTTTTGAAAACCCATTCTTACCAATCACCCGTCGTTGTTAGAAACTACTATGATAAACTAGTGTTTCTCTTTTTTTTTTTTTTTTTTTTGCCTCTCTGTCTTCAATAGAAAATAATTCTAATAATGTCAGTAATTTTCTTATATAACTTATTTTCATAATCAATGGCTCAAAAAATCACAAAAATTAAAATTCATTACTGATATAAATTTTTTTCATAATCAATTTTCAAATATTGTCTCACTTTATAATTACCCCTAAACTTAGGGACTACAAAAAAGAAACCTAAATGGTTTTAGAACCTAGCAAAAACGAGCATATTGATTGTTGACGTTCGAAGATGATCAACACTCGGTTGGGGATCGGAACCTCATCAATGAAACGATTTATATAGGATTGGGGATGAAGATCACACTGGACAACCCCTTTTGACCATTGAGGGTCGCATCTATAGTTGAACTCACAACCTTATAGGTGTTTTTGAGTTGACAACTCCTACCACCAAGCTGATCAACTTGGTGGTAGGAGTTGTTATATCAAAAACACCTATAAGGTTGCGGGTTCAACTCCGGACGTAACCTTTAGGGGTCAAAATGGGTTGCTCAACGTAGTCTTCACCCCCGACCTAGCATGGTGTTCACCGTCGACCTTATGCAAATCGTTCCGTTAACGAGGTTCTGACTCCCAACGGAGTGTTGACCATCTCCAGACGTCAACACTGATGAAATCATCATTTTCCGTATAAAATATGATAGATGAAACAAAAAATTGAAGGAATAAAGAAGTAGGGAGAAGATTTAATGGTGATGGTGGGCTAAGATTTGGGAGAAAGAGAAAAGGGCGTGATAGAAAAGATGTTATGACAATAAAGAAGAGACAAGATCACAATGAAAAGATTTGGGAGTAAAATAGTTAATATTATGAAGAAAGCAAAAGAAAAGAAACCAGTTATGGTGTATACAAAAGATAAAGAAAACGATGGCGATGGAGGAAAGATTTGTGCAGCTGCAATGGAGATTTTGCGTGGCTGTAGTTGGTTGCTATTGATGGATATAGTGACTGGCTAAATGCCAATTGAAAACCTACTCAGATGTTGCTTTTTAATTATAATTATAATTATTTATATTTTTTAAAAAATAATTATGGTCTATAATTATATTTTTTTAAAAAAAAATACTTATTATTTCAAAAAATAAAAAATGAAGGAATAAATTATTATTATTTAACTTTCTATACATTTATATCTTTTTAGAAATATAGTTTTCATTTTACTATTTTTTATTTGTTTAGTATATAAATTTAATTTTTTTATTGGAAAACTATAGTTTATTAATTTAAGGGATAATCCTATTTTCCCCTATAAAGTAGTGTAATAGTAAAAATTCACCATTAATTTAGGAAATCATTAATAATCTTTCTATTGTTTGATTCAATAGACAAAATATCTCTTATAATTTAAGAAAATGTCTACAAAATCTTTTGTAGTTTAAGAAAGTATTCAAAAATCCCCTTGATCATTTTTCATCTTTATACATGTCAGAATTACAAAAGAGGTAAATGAGATTTTTATAAGTTATAGAGATAATTAATAATTACATCAAATAAGAGGGGAAAACTGGAATTATCCCTTAACTTAATTTGTTTATTGGAAAACTACTACCATTTTCAATTATAAACAAGTTTTATTATAGCAATAACTCTTTGTTTTTGTAATGATATTTTGGGTATATTATCATTGTAAGATATTTTATAATGTCTTAACCAAAGAGTATCAAAAACGCTTTTGGATTTAAAAGTTTTTTCAAAGTTTACTATCCAAATAGAAATTTATAAGTTTAAATTTTCACTTCTCTCTTTTTAATATCAAAAAGTGAAAGTAAAAGTCATCTCATACTGAGTCCTTCGCTTGGTGACTTAACCTTGAATTTGGTTGTTCTCTCTTGAGCTTTCACATCATACGTCATAACTCTTTGAGTCGCAAATTAATGGTGGGACATAGATAAATAAATGACAATATTGACAAAATCTTAAAAACTCATTCTATATATTTCCAAAAAAAAAAAAAAAGCTCATTCTATCTCATTTTATTTATAACATCAATAATCTTTTTAGTTCTTCTTTCCCAAAAACAATAATAACAAACTTTCTAGTTCACATACTACTAAGACTTCTTAACTAAAAATTTTAACAATCCTTATTTTTTATATTTTTAATGTGTCATTTTATCACATAATGTTATCTACATAGAGTAATTTCACTGACTTTTAAATTGGTCGTGAGGAATTTCCTATTTTAAAAAAAATTATGTATTCTTACTCTCATATATATAGTAATTTTATCATCAGTATCTCCTAACCTTAAAAATTTAAAAAGAACTAATCAAATTTATCCATTGCATTTAAATTAAATAAGAGAGAAAATTTATTTTAAGAGAGATGATGCATTAGATGAATTTAATTGGTTCATCCTAACTTTTTAAAGTTATAAGACACTGATTGTAAAATAACTATATATAATCATTCTATGGTATGAAACGTCCTACAATTTTTATTTCAAGATTATTAATTAAAACCAAATATTTTTAGCAATCTAATCACAAAGAATCCATTAAAAATGAATGGTTATAATTTGTAACTGTGAAGTAAAATTTAAAGACATCATGATTGGAGAATTTTATATACATATACACATATATATAAATACATAAACCCGAACTACAATAGTTATTAGACAACTCTCTTGATGAGTCAGGAGAGAAAGATCCCACGATAAATGGGAAAACTTGGCTCTCCAACTGGAGGTTCTATTCATAATTAGCCCCCTTATAGGAGGACTTGGTACAAAGTATCCACCAAAGACGGACATGACATTTGAACCCGCGGCGCGATTTGTGGTAAAGGCTTATGTGGCTGTGTTGGGCCAACGCGCCACAACAACTTTTGAGTTTACCAGAGTCTTTTCAAAAAGCGCTTCAAAGGAACAAAAACAAGTTAGACTTCGTGAAATTTTGAGGCGATTGGAAAATAAGTGAAGGAAGTTTAAGTTAATTTGGCTCCAAGCATCCGTGGCATTGGGTTGACCAGGAAAGTGATGGAATGTTTTTTAACATGTTAAAAATTTAAAACTCATCATAATTAATTAAAATCGTTAGTTTATGGTTTTGTACAAGCTGGAGGAAAGTTGGAGGCAAAGTGGAGGAATCATTATGTTGATGAGAAGAATAATCTTATGTTTTAAAACTTTCCGTGATTTCTTTTATCATTTTTCAAAGAAAGTTACAACTTAATAAAATATTATAATTTCTTGCTCCTTTAAAGAGGATGGTACATAATCACCACTAGTTTTTAATAGTATTTCTTATTCAACTGTGTGATTAATTTTTAAATAGGGATAATCCCTTTTAAATAAGCAAATATGTGTCTAAAAGCTAGCATCACTCAAAATTTTTAATAGCAATTTTTTTTTTTTTTTTCTGAGGAGAAAATTTTTAATAGCATTCTGTATTACAGCACAAGACAAACTATACACAATTAAAGGTGCATTTGCAGCACTTTATTGGGAGAGAAATTAGAGAAAACATGAAATTTAAAATTAGAATCCGACGTCTGGTGCTCACCAAATTGGATTTGCTCCGGTTATAACTTTCAATCCCTTGCTCCAATACTTCAATTTGTGTTGTCAGTAGCTTGTTACTTAGGACTTAGGACCACTGTCCAATTCAACAATTCCATTCTCTTTCGTCCTCCCTTCCTCTCTCTTATTACTCTGCCATTAAAAATTCCCACAAAAAATTTCAAAAAGTTTGCTCAAATTTTTCTTTCTATCTCTTCACTCAAACTATTCTCTCCCTTTTTCCTATGTTTTCTTGCAATTGTCCAATTTCTTAATTTTCTTTCGATTTTTCTAATCTGAAGCTCAAACAATCTGATTGTTGTTTCCTGTTGTTGTTGTTGTTTTTTTTTTTTTTTTTTCTGAAATATGTTTCTTGTTGTTTAACTAGCAACCAACTACAGAAGCTCAACCCTCGACCATCCAGTCGAAGCTCAAGCTATTCTAATAATTTTATTGTCAAAATCATAGAATTATCAAATTCTCACAAGTTTCTTTTTTTGAAAAAACTTAAAAATTGAAACCAAATTCATCATAAAAAAAAAAAAAAAAAAAGAAGAAAGTCCAGACAAAGGTTACTTTCTTGTGGTGAAGTCCAAAGAAATACTTTCCTTGTGTGAACAGTTTCGCACGTGTGCTCACACATTTTTTACACAAGAAAAGTTATCTCAAAAGACCCATGAACATGAGATATATAAATTAATTATATTTACAAGAAATACTAAATTTCCCGTCGATACACTCGATCTGTGCATTCAAAAACTTTTATCAATTTAGATATAATAAATGAATTTAATTAAGACTTTAAAGATTTTATAAAAATTATAAGGTATTTGATATAAATTTTTAATAACCTTTAAAGAATTTATAAAAATTATGCGTTATTCAGTCAAAACTTATAGAAAGTCCATAAAAATTAGATGTTCAATTTGTCAATTACTTTCTTGGTTGGAAGAGAATGGAGCTTTTAGTATACCGAGGGGTTTAAATCTATAAATTTTAAAATATCAATGATTTCTAATGATTTTTGTTGGCATTTGTGTATAAAAATATTTCACAAATTCTCTTCTATTCCATATAAAATCTAAAAAATATATGTAAAAAATAAATATAAAATTATGTTAGGTAATCAACAATGAGATATGAGCAAAGTGTTAAACACATATGAATTAAATTCTATATAAAATAGGTCTTTTAAAATTAATATATATAATTAATGAATAATGTTGTATTTATCAAAAGTTTATTCACAAATTTTATTTAAATAATGTGAGAAACAAATTTATAACTACCATATTAATTTTGAGATAATATGATAATTATATATAAATTCGTCACATCATTTAAACAGTGAATTTGAATAAATTTTTAGATAACATAATATCACTCTAATTAATATACAATTAAATCAGAAACAACACTTTAAAATTTTTATTGGTTGAGGGCGACCTAAGCCCTATGGGGCCCCATCTCTCTCCGCCTCTGGATGGCATTAGATGTTCATTACCATTTAACACTAACATAGAGGAAGTAATATACAACGAGTGGAAGGCCCACAGGAAATAATATTTAACACTTAATTTTTGAATAATACGTAAACTTCTATCAAGTTAACTAGAATAATTGTAATAAAAAATATGGTTAACTAGAATAATTAATTTTGGCAACAAACCTTGATGAAATTATTGATTAACAGAACTATTATTTAGCCTTGACAATTAGAATTGATTTGCACTTTCTTTTGTTCTATATTTAGTTTCTACATAAAGAAATATAAATTTATGAATAGCATTTATAAATGCCTTATAACAAAAAGAAATGCTTATGAAATTGTTAAAAAAAAAATTGTTTCATTATAATTAATTTAAAGGATTCTGTTTCTTCGGAAATTGTGCTTTGATTCTGATTCATAAAAATAACAAAGTATTTATTTGTTTTTGTAACATATGTTAACCATGATAGTATGTAAAGTGATTAAATTCAAATATGAGGATTTATATATAATTGACAAAAATTTGAACAATTTATAGAATAAATAAATAAGCGAATTAACTTGAATTATGATCCATGGGCCATATGATCCAATACAACTGTGAAGGCCCACTCTAGAAAATATTTTCGGCCCCACTGAATGGGCCTAAAAGATCATCACAGAATGGCACTAATGATTCCGATGAGACTGTAAACACTAAACATCAGGACATTAATGTTCTTACATTTATGTCCATTTCCAAGCATCATCTAATGATACAAAACCATAGAATTTGCTAACTTTTTTAATTTAATATAGACAAGCCTCCTTTTGTTATATTAGAATAATGCCTCTTTGTTAATTGATCATTAGACAAAAAATTTATCATACAAGCTGAAAACACACACACACACACACACACACACACATATATATATATATATATATTTACAAGTCAGTGTTAGAGATGGTTGCCTGATAATTTTGAAAGTGATTGTTAGGTAATTTGGCTTATAGTGAAGTGAAAATGATATTATTGTTCCATAGTCACTTTTGTAGGTTGATTAATGAAAAGTGAAATAATAAAAATATGATTATCCTAATAGCTATAACAACCAGTTGAGTAAACATTTTTCTTTTGGTTTGTGCTACTTGTAGGCAAAGTTGAAAAAATTCTAAAATTTTCCATGAATGCATACATTTTTACAGTTTTTATCTAGGAAAAAAATACATTTATTTTAAATACAAAACCATAAAGCTTTTATTTCAAAAAAAAAAAAAAAAAAAAACCATAAAGCTTTAAGTTATGGGGTAAAGATCTAATTACGATCCTAAACTCTCGAACAATATGATCTAATTACGAACGATGTAAAATTTTTATATTTTGGATGGCTTTCATTTTAATTCGTAATTTTTTAATAAAGGTTATCTTCCTTTGCTTCAATTCATGCTAGTTTGTGAGTGACAACCTTCTAAAACCCACATGCCGGTCCAAAGATTTTAGAGATATGTAAGTGTAGTCATGTCTTTAATCATCACTACAATTATATATCTTCTTTTGACTTCAATTCATCAGGGGTTGTTCAAAAGTAAAGAGCATGAAGAGAATGTTCTCTGCCTCTCTTGTGTTGAACATTTTTCCATTAACGGAGTTAATATATTGGTTTTTGCAAATCTTAGAGAATGCGATGTTTTGTAAGTTTCAAAAGTAAGCATCCAAACTGGGTTCCATCCGAGTATATAAATGCATGATTTTACTTTAAAGCAGCAAGAAAGCACTTGAACTAGTTTTTTATACATGAGGTATTCGTTCTACTTATGATCTGTGGAAACATTGCAAGCTTCTCATGTAGGAATTTTGCTTTCGCTTTCCCCTTTTTGGTCCATTTTAGCTAATGATACTTCCGTAGCATTTAATTGAAAATAATGCACATATGGTGAGAGGTAATCGTAACACACCTAGAATCTCCTGATAATATTTTCTTAGATTCACGTCAATAAAAAGAGAACAAGTCCTGCATGTGTTTATGTTCTCAGATTTTGTTTACGTATTTCCTCATAATCCATCAAACCAGGCAATCAACAAAATCAGCCTGCAGAAGAGGGTGAATCCAGCTCCCAAAATTTCATTTAACTCGTATGCCTTGAAGCTGTCTTCGGAGACTTGAAATCAACAGTTGAGGACATAATTCCAGGAGCTGAGGAAGCAAAGTCATTGGAGGCAGCAGAAATCCTGGTCAAGGTTGCCTCAAATTCTTGTGGGGGGGCTGCTCAAGTAGTGCTGCTGCATATGCGACTATCTAATATCCTCCCTGTCTAACATCCTCTGTACACGTAGGGTTCTTAATCAATGCGGAACTATCTAACACCTCCCTCCTGCACATATCAAACCATTTGACAAACCATTTTTCTTGATGATCTTCATTGTTTAATTACTTGTCCCCAGCACAAAGATTATACGGTGATAGTGAGTACCGGATGTATTATATGTTGCTTCTCATTTGTCACTCTAGCACGACTCTCTTACACATTTAATTATTTATAAATAATTAAAAAATTGATAAGAGTAGAGGTAGGCCTTTTGTTTGTCACCGAGTTAAACTGATTAATGGAAAATTGTGTTGTTTGATCACAGCCCATGACTCACATAAATTTCTGCTATTGTTAATACCTGTCTTGTTAGCTAACATTGTGAATCAACAGTTTACATGTACAGGAATAAACAAGTTCCTCGCAATTTGGATGAAACTTTGATTTATCCTGTCATGTGTTCTACTTGATCAGCTGAAGCTATTATATTGGTTGAATAACTGATTTCTTGTATGTTGACACAAGGGACATTGTAGCTTAAATTTATGATTTTACTTGAAACAAAAAACAACACCGGTTCCTTTTGTTACTTGAACTAATTTGTGCAAGTCTGCTTACAGTGTGACTTCATTGGCATTGCTACATGGTCGAAAACGTTTAATTTCGTGTATGTAACATGAAATCGGTTTGTGTGGAAATTGCTTGCTTGGTCAAGATATCTTTTACAGTCAGACTATTTGTTCTGAGATGTTTTGATAAGCTAACTTAATTTGAGTATTTTGTATTTACTTTCGTGGACCTATAGGATTCCAATGGCTTAATTTGCGTATTTGTATGCATGCATTATAAAGTGCAATTACTATGGAGGTTGTTTTTGCAAAATTGTACATATACATATAGTAGTTTATAAACAAAAACCAATTTGAAAAATATAAATATCTTCTATCAAAAGAATTTTGGTTATTATATATTGACAGATTTCTATTTGTCTTTTTCTTTTCTGTCTTTTCTGTTGTTTATTTTTCTCTAAAAATGTTTGTTTATGTTCACTCACCTGTTGAGTTTAGATTACTTGAGGTCATAGATTGTGCTTTTTTGTTTGAATCTGTCATCTAATCAAGTACACATATATGTTGTTGGTTCGTTGAATATATGTTAGAATTTGAAATTAGTTAATATTTAAGTCCATTGTTGTAATATATTTTACTAATGTTGTTTAATTATTATTGATTATTCTTCATGTAGAGCTTAACAAAAAGGATTTCAATAATGTTGATAACAATGATTAGGTAACCGAAAATATGGAAGAGGAATACAATGAAATTGAAGAAGATTTATATTTGGATTGCATTTGTGGATGTTTGTATCTTTATATTTTGGATTTTATTTATAGAATTAAGTGATAAACATAATTATTTATCTTGTATGTGTAATTTAATTTAATTTTTTATTTGATCTATATTTTATTACTGTATGTTTTATTATTAATTTTTTAGAGTTAGTTTTTATGATAAATGTATTAAATATAGTTAAACGAGTCATTAAATGAATAATCTAAAGGTGTCAATTAATGGTCACTTACATGGATCATTTAAATGAGTTTTATAAACACATCATTAAATGGGTTCAACGAAAATAAATGGGTTAAACGTATCATGTACATATCATATTTAAGGGGCTAACCCGTTTATCAATCATTTAGTGTTTGTATTGAACAAAAAATAATCATGTTATGCTCGTGTTAGTTCAAACTCGACCCGTCAACCCGAATTGCCACCACTAACTTTAATTACACTAAAAAATTTATTAATTGAAACACATATGTATATTTAGTTAAAAGGTACATGATGAGTTTTATCTTTTAAAATTCATATCATAAATAAATATATTAACTAAAAAATAAAAATAAAAACTCAACAAAGTGTGAAAGAAATATGAAAGACAAGTATAATCAAACATCGATAAAACATAATTTAAAAATATTTAAATAATCAAACTTATCAATTATAGTATCAGTAATATGGATAATCTATACTTTTATAATCATAAATTATTGTTATACTTTAGATTAAAGAACACCATAGGAAACTTTAAAAGCAAAAGTTGTTAAATTTAAATAATATAATATGCAACTAATATTGCATAACAGATAAATTATATGAAATTTTATATATAATGTACCAAATCAAAGTTTTTCAAAATACCATATTTGAATCGAAAAGTAAATATAAATAAGAAATATTTAATTGACTAGAAAATTATATATATATATATATATATATACAGTGGCGGACCCAGAAAATTTATTCAGGGGGGCACATGAATAAAGTAATAAAAATATCGAAAATTAAGAACATACTAAATATATAATGTTTTTATATAAAAGAATGTTTGATAACAGTATATAATTTAAATAAAATAAAACGTACATTATATTTAGGCAAAACAAATAGTTTCATGTTTAAAAATTCTAATAAAATCATTAAAATAAATAAAAAAGAAAAAAAAAACATAAACTACATAAAATTATAATTTTCCTCGATGAGACTTCATATCTTGAAATCGTTTCATAATAACTTCTTTATCAATTTTGTCAAATTGACTTCAACACAATTTTTCTTTGAAGAAAATGATTCCAACTTAAGTGATGATTTTCTTTTCATATATCTCTCCATAACTGTTTCACAACGAATAAAACCATAATAAAAATTTAATAATAATTTATTGATTCTAAATAAAATAAAACTATAAAGTAAACAATATTATATTTAAAATTGAATTATGATAATACATTGTACATGGATAATTTTAATGCAATAATTTATAGTTTAAGATTTTAGGGTTTATTGATGTGATATATATTAAATTTAAATTATTAAAAAATAAATTAATTAAAAAAGTAATTTAGGAGACTAACCTGGTAAGTCACAATATATTAAAATGAAAATAAAGAAAAGTCAAATAAAGATGAAGAGAAAAAGAAGAAAAAAAAATTGTTCACTAAACTTGCAAATTGTCAATGAATTTTGTATAGCATATAAAAAGTAGAAGTAAATAAAATTTATATAGAAGAGAACTAAAAAAATAAAATTAAAAGAAGAAACTATTAATTAATTAGAAGTAGGAAAAATATTAGAAGTAGGAAAACTAGGTCTAATAGAAGTAATAAAGAAGAAAGAAAGTTAATTCTACTAGAAATAGGAAAAATAAATAATTGAATAAAAATAATTAATAATTGAAAAAAAAAGGAATGGAATTTGGACAACATGTGGGGTACGGCAGAAAAAATATTTAACATATAAGGCAGAACAAATTTGTAACGTATAAATCGGTTTTTAAATAAAATGATAAAAAATAAATAATAATAATAATAATTAAAAATAAAAAAATTAGTTGAAATTGACAGCTGCGACATTCATTGCACAGCCTCAACACAACAGATTACACGCCCTGTTGCACGCCTGCAGTTCTGCAGACGTGCAACAGTTAACTTAGTTTTAGTTTTTTGTTTTTTTGTTTTTTTGTTTTTTACTGTAAAGTATATTAAACATTTTTTTTTTTCAGATTTCAGGGGGGGCACGTGTCCCCCCTGGCCCAGGCGTGGGTCCGCCTCTATATATATATATATATATATATATATACACATATTGGTATAAAAAGAATTAATACCTAAACACTACATAAATAAATTTTACTTCCTAATATTACATGTATATATTTTTTTTTCTAGATGGACTACGGTAAACTTGAGCCTACCCTAGTCCATTGTCATGTGTCAATCTTAAGTCTTAAATACTATAGTTGCACCTTTTCCTATCAGTTTAAACTTTTGGGTTTGATGGTAACTAACTTAGTATTAGAGTCGAGAGGTCTCTGGTTCAAACCTTCTCTCCTCCCTTTATTTGAAAATCATTTTGTTACATATGTTATACGGTATGAGGTGTTTAACATGTGTCTATCATCTGTCATCTATCCATGTTATACGTGAGAGAGCGTGTCACGTATTAATCTCAAGTCTTAAATACTATAGTTGAACCATTTCCTATCAACTTAAGTTTTTGGATCTGATGGTAATAAATATCTATTTTCCTATCAACTTAAACTTTTAAATTTGATGATAACTAACATCCGTGATTAACTACATCCATGGGTTGCACAGCTCGCGTAAGCGCAAGCAATATGCCTTTGAGTGGTGATATTTTCACCCCTCATACATTGTGCGTACGCCCTTTTCATAAATACATCTCATCAAAATTATGAAAGTCTCTAATTTGTAAATAAACCTTAATTAATATCAATATTGTCATTCTTTTATTGTTTTTGTACTATATTTTTACATGTACAACCCTTAATACATATTTTATTATCTAATTAATTTTGCCGAAATTTTGAGATCTTTTTCCTAACAAACAAGACGAGTAGATTATTATTATTTTTAATAATAATTAATTTAAAACTTATCATTTTACAATCAATTTTTTAAGAAGAATTTAAATTATTCTTCATACTTTACAATTTATTTGTACCTTTCAAAAAACTTTATGTTGGGAAAAAAAAAAACTATTAATTTGGAGAAGATAAAATTTGAAAAGTTATAAAGTGTTTTATCTCAGTTTAATTTTTGAAGTTATATGATCACATAAAAACAAGTTTCTTGTTATTTGATTATGATGTAATTTTTTACCTCAGTATAACAGATGTATTATATTATGAAAAAAAAAAAAGTTTGAATTGATCAGTGACTTCTTATGCAGTACTTGGAATAAAACAAACTTTTTTATATATGTTTTTTTTTTTTTTTTTCCTTTCAAACATGTTTTCTTTTTTCTTTTCTTTTTTTTTTTTCCTTTTTAACTAAATACAGTAATTTCATCATCATTTTGATTCATTATCAATATTTTTCAATTAATTTGATATTTGAAATTAGTATTTAAAAGAAAAGTTAAGAGTTTGAGAAAATAAAAAGGTTTTATCACATATATGAGGAAGTGATTAATATTTGTTAGTGTAATTACAAGTTATTTACTGCAGTGAGTAAATTCAATAATATATTGACTTTGAATAGATTTTGTCAGTACTTTCTTAGAATTGAGCAACTTGTGTTCTGCACAGATTAAACAAAAAAACCGTGGGTGATCTTGACACTGGTGAGATGCTAGTAAAAGATATTCTGATGCTCAAGTTTGTAATAAAAATAATATAAACGTGGATAAGCAGATAATAAAGTACAGTAAATGAGTTCATAAAATAAATATTAAGCTATGAATGTATAAAGTTAAAATAGCGAGGTGATAACGTATAATTACTTGGGCGTGGAGGTGACCAATTTGCCAATATAAGGCTATCAACCCGTGGGATAGACCGTGATGGTCGTCTTATAGAGTTTATATTAGAGATAACAGTAGGATTGAGTGTCAATGAATGATTAAATTACCTAGAAAGATTAGAGTAGAATGACAGTGTAGATAAGGCTTGTCAGAAACAGACGTAGTGCAAAGGCCATTAATGCAAACTATATATATATATATATATATATATTTAGTACAAATGTAATATTCCAATTGTATGTAGTAAACATATCACATGAGACTTGTAGTAATAATTAGTATTATCTTAAAGGTTAGTGTGAATAAAGTGTATAAGAATCAATATTATATGGCAATTATATTATTGTTTAATCTGAGCAATCGGTTTGACCCAAGTAAACTTAATATTTAGATGAGATGCATGAGATTAACATACCAGTACCATATATAATGGATGGGCCACGCGAGTTGAATTCTCCCATGTGCCCAGGAGACAATGCTTCAGCAGTTACTGGATCAATTACATTGGCCTCCATGTACTCAACTAGTCGATCGACAGAACCAACTAAGGCACACTAGACCAGCCGCATCTAACATGTAAAAGGGGTGATAGTTGAATAGGGGGCAGGATCGTAGCAGCCTGTCACGTTCTGGTGATAGGTGCGAATGCCACGGAAACGGGTTTGACCGCTGTACAATCGAGCCAAGACGGACATGTGACAAAGTCAGTCGACGGTGAGTGGTGATGCGCCAAGGTTGAGAGAGGGAACAGATGCATGGAGCTTTGTCGATTACATGAGTGAGAGGAAGAATGCAGGAAAGAGAACATGTAACCCATGGCTCTGTACATGGTAAATATGGTAACAGTAGCGCCGTGGCGGACCTAGAAAATGTATTTAGGGGACACATTAATAAAGTAATAAGAATATCAAAAATTAAAAATATGTTAAATATATAATGTTTTTATATGAAATAATGTTCGATAACGCTACATAGTTTAAATAAATTAAAACATACACAATATTTAAGTAAAACAAATAATCTTATTGTAACATCCTCCCCTCGATCCTCGGAGGCGTGGGAACCGAAGCGGAGATGTTATTGTTTTCTTTTGGAAATTCGTTTATTCGTTCATTATTTTATATATATGCACTGAATTTTTTTTTTTCCGAAAATTCGGCAGAGTTTCCTCTATTTTTTTGAAAAATCCAAATTTATAAAAACCTACAGATTTCAAAAGATATACTTTTAAAATACATTCATTTTCTCAATTTCCATTTTAAACTCTCCGTCCTACTCCAAAATTACTTCGCCACACAAACATTTATAAACACAACATTTAATCCCGATCACATTAATCAAAATTAAACACAAATAAAAAGGTAATTAAGAATTTTTTTTATCGCATCACTTTACAAACCAAAAACTTTTTTTTACAATTAATATACATCCTTATTTATAAAATCTTATAAATCCATATACATGTACATGCATTTCCATATACCTTAACACTACTATACAATACTAAAAGTTGAACTGGCAAGTATGGAGGGATGTGACTTGTAGAAAGCACGGCAGCTATCTTCTTGTCTATCTCTATCTACAGTGCCCAAATTTCAACCTACGAGTGGAAAATTCAGTACGCTAAGTATTTCCACTTAATGGGTATATACCAAATTTAAATTTCATCATTTCATAAAAATACAAGATTTCACGGTTCTCCAATTTTTTTTATACTACTTCATGACAAGATCAATTTACTAGCGAGCATACGTATAAATTGTATAAAAGTCATTTTTCACTTATAACCTTTATAAATCAAATTTCACTATTTTCAAATATTTGTAATAAAACACCATAAAATCTAATAATTAACAAATACCTACGAGCATTTGTACCATGTCACTTTTTCATACTCACATATACAATTTCCTCATAACATTTTCTTAAATATAATTGGTAAATCATTACTTCACAATTTTCGAACTTTTATGAATAAATTTGCAAGGAAATCCAATTACTATTCACTGCATGCATAAATACAAATATTTTTATTTTCAAGCATATCAACATGATTTTCTTTAATAATATTCAACGCACTTCGTAAACACTGACACGATATCATGGACTGAAAAATAGGTTTTTTCCGACATCGGACACTTGGCAACTACCCGCCAGATCACATTTCACATAATAAATAAATTCTGGGACTGGACACTTGGTGCCTCATAAGGTCAAGAAATTCAGTATCATCGTCTATAAGCATATTGATGCAATACTATTATAATCACCCTATTGGCATGCCAAGTTCTCCGACATTGGACATTCGGTGACTACCTGTCGGTTCACATTTCACATAATACATGAATTCTAGGACTGAACACTCGGTGTCTTTCAAAGTCCGTAAATCAATATCGGTATGTAATCGTAACAGCGCGGTACTACTAAATATTTTCCCTATTGGCATGCTAACTACCAATCCTTACCTACCAATGTCCAGGTTTACTCGGGCTTTTAATATTTTCCATAATTATAAATTTTTCAATTCAAATAAACTTTTAATCGCGTAAACATCAAATATCATCGTTTGTATCCGTTTTTTGAAATCTTTCGAAATTTCTCTCTTGATCATTACCAAATGACCGTTTTGCCCTTGGTTTTACTATCAAAGTATAATAACACAATACTATTTCTTTTCGCATTCATATTCGGCTCAAGAAGTAGTTTCGAAGTTTTCTTTTCGAAATCTTAATTCATCACACATATCATCAAAACATCATATACATAACACGTAAATGGGAGTAAAATGACAAAAATACCTTTTGGTTCCTCTATGCACACCATTCGGCCAAGGGGTACATTATTTTTCAAATTTTTTTTTCAACTTCATAAATTATCACATACATCATTCGAATATCATCTGTTAAACACATTAATAAGCTTGAAATACCAAAAATACCCCTAGAACCAATTCTAACACATTCTGCCAAATGATAGGAATTTTTGTAAAATTTTGTTCCACTTGATTTTTCAACATAAAATCACTTCCATTAACATCTAAATAGCATATACATATCATTTATGTCAACTTATCACATCAAGGCGATAAAATCACTAAATTATCACACAAAACTATAATTTTTAAGCTACTAACAAAGTCAATTTTTTTTAGTATATGTGTATACCAACAACATTACAACCACACCATGCCACATTTCTTCTTCATTCATTTGATTTATTTTACTCAAATTCAAATAAAAATAACACATCCATTCTCAAGAATTAATTAACTACATATATACTTCTATTCTAGCAAAATTTTCCTTTTCATAAATTTCAACCCAATTAAATCCAACACATAAAATGCCAATTAACCACTTAATTCTAACTTAACATCTATATTTAATAACTTCACCACTTCACCTTATTTCCAAGGAATATTCTCACATCCATTTCATTTAATATCCCTTGCCCCAAAACATTCAAACACACCTAAATATCACTAAAATACATCAAAATGATTGACTAACCTTTTAGACACTCATTCTTGTCCTTAATCAAAATCAACATCCAAACTTTCAAATTCCATTTTTCTTCCATTATTTTGATTCCAACCAACATAATTTCATTCCAAAACCTCATACCAACCATTCAAGCATTAAAATCCACACAAATACATACTTAACATAAATGGTCCACATACTAACATAATGCTACTCATTTGATTTTCTTGATTTTCTTTCCAACAATTATTTCAATCAACATAAACTTTCATATAACCTCATCCATGCATTAAAATAATACCATTACATTCATATTTCTAATTTGACCATTTACTAACAAAAACATCACTAAATTATCCATTTCATTCCAAACTCAAAAAATCACGCCCAAAAGCATGAAATAATAATCAATTTGACCATTAAAACCTTAAACTAAAAATTCATAAATTTCCATTAAAATTCATAACACAAACCCTAATTATTACTTTTCAAAAATCTTGATTCAAGAATCCTAAATGCTTTTCTTCACATCCAACTTCAATATAATGATAATTAATCTCAAATCATGCCATAAGTTTCATCAAAAGGTCATTTAAATCAACTATCCAAAATAATACTCATCAAACTAGTTTTGGTTTCATCAATTTACCATCACTTTCTTCCCATTTTTCTTGAGAAAACCATGAGAGGTTTGATGGAGGAACACCCAAGGGACCTCTTCTTCTTCTTCTTCTTCCTCCTCTTCATGGCCTACTCTTCCTATCGATTCTGTTCTGCTCATGGGTGCAGCTCTCTCTTGGTTCTTCTCCTTTTGTTTTTTACGGTTTTTGCTTCTTATGGCCGAATGATCTCTTCCTTCATCCTTTCATGCATTAACTTTATATACTAACTCTTAAAATTGACTAATTTGCCCTCTAACTAACTTAGAAATCACTAAGATGTCATTAGTTGCAAGGAATCTCATTTGATTGGTCACTTAAATCAATCTCCTTTATCTCTAACTAATTCCATCTATTTCTAGTTCATTCTCAACTAATCACTTTGCTTTTTGACTTTAATGTGTCACACAACGATTGGTCTTCATATAAGCACATGGATTGTGCTTCTTGATTGAATATCTTCTCATGCCTTTCTTTAATATTCTTAAACTTAAATTTTAATCCTCATTTAACACTAACAAATTTCAAAAATATTTCATGGTCATTCTATTATCAAATTGATTATACAATACCTAATTGGGTATCTTAACCTTCAATTTCAAGCTTCGAAAAAAAATTTTGGAGGTTTCGAATTCACTAAATTCACAACGTTTCTAACGAATGTATTTTTATTAATTTATGTTCGGAACCCTTAAAATCCATTTAAACGGACTCATTTTCACTCTGTTTCAATTTCATTAGGCTTTATTGCTCATTCTGAATATTTTCAATTTTTCGGGGTCGAACTCGAAAAGCCACTATTTATGCATCACTATATATCTGAAAATCACTATTCATTCGAAAAATACTATTTCTTCTAGGAAAAATGAAATTCTGGATTTTATATATCAAACACATCTAATTAATCTTCCTTTCTTACTTCTTTTGATTTGATTTTTTCGTAACTCTCGAATTCGACTTTTTCGGAACCTTTTCGAAATCCTTTCGAAATTCATCGGGGCCTATATTCGGACTTCCTACATACTCCTAGTAACCTTAGTGACTTTTAAAAGTCATTTCATGCCCCTTTTTGACTCCCCGTAAATTCACTAAATCACCTCCGGTGATTTTCGGATTGATTCCATTTCAATCTGACTCTCCTTGAGAAGTGTCGTTTGAGTTTCTAAAATACTTTTTGAGTATTTTAATACTCACTTTGAACCTCTCTAAATTTTTGAAATTTTTCGGAAATCCTTTCGAATTTTCAATCGGATCCGGAAACTACTCTATTTGACCTTGAGAAGTGGGTGCTTCTGATGATTGTCCAAGGCATGTAAAAGAGCTTGAAGTTTCACTAGAAGAAGAGAAAGTGAAGCAAAATGATTGAACAAGTCAAGGAAATACCGGAAGAAATGGATCCAAGATTATACAAATGATGCCACATCATACATGGATAGCAAAATGGTGTAGAAACAAAAGTTCAGTTCCACCAATAATCATAATTGTCCCCATTGATTTGCAAAGCATAAAGTTTTTAATGTGATGTACATTGGGTATGCATTACCATTTAACATTAACATAAAGGAAGTAATATATAACAAGTGGTGGAGCTCCGGAGCCCCACAGGAAGCAATATTTAACACTTGGGTTTTGAATATATGCATACTTCTTTTAGGTTAACTAGAACAAACCTAGATGAGATTATTCAGTAAACAAACTATTGTTTAGCTTGCAGGTGTCACAACTAGAATGGATTAACACTTTCTTATGTTATATATTTAGTTTCCACATAAAGAAATATAAATTTATAAACTGCATTTGTAAATGCCTACTAACAAAATGAAATGCTTATGAAATGGTTAAAAAAAAAAGAGTTGTTTTGTTATATTTGATTGAAAGGATTCGACTTCTCTAAAAAAATAGGACCATGCATTAAATTTTACAGTTTTGTTATGGTAAAGAGAATTATAATACAGGGATAATTCTAATTTTCTCCCTTATTGTTTAATGTAATAGTTAATTGCCCCTGTAGTTTATAGAAATCTTGTTTTATCCATTCTATTAACTCTTTTAATAAAAAGTGGCAACTAACAATGGTAGTGTATGAAAATCAAGCTTCCCCTCAATTAAAAATAAAAATAAGGGATAATCTCATTTTCCTTCTGTAGTTTAGTGAAATACATAAAATCCTTCAATGTTTTGAGAAATCATTAACATTCATTTTGTTGATTTATGAAATAGATTAAAAAAAAAAAAAACTCTGTAGTTTATAGAAATATCCAAAAACCTCACACCATCAACTTGTATTTTAAAAGTTAATGTTTGACCATTAGTATGGATTGACAAAACTATTAAAGCAAGATAAAATATATAATAATATTATTATTTAATTATTTAATCAAATTAAAATGGATTTTTTTGAATGAAAAATAATATCATCTCTATCGTCCATCACAATGATGGATGGTGAAGATGAAAATAAAAAAATAAATTAAATGGAATTAAAAATTAAAATAGATTTAAAAAAAAAAAAACAATGTCATCCCTACTATCTATTACAAGGATGAACGACAAAGATGGAAAAAAAATATTAAAATAAAAAAAGTCACAATAATGTCATCTACATCATCCATCATAGATTTTTTTTTTCATTTTAATATTTTTTGACATATCCACTAATCATCACTATTCATCCTTGTGATGATTGGTGGAGATGACATTAATTTTCTTAAAAAGAAATTTTTTTTTATTTTTTTAATGTAATTTATTTTATTTATTTTTATTTTCATCTCTACCATTCGTCGTTGTGATAGACAGAAGAGAAGACACTAACTTTTTCTTAAAAATATGTTTAATTAATTAATTAATGTTATTATATATTTTATCTTGTTTTGACAGTTTTATTATTTCACATTAATGGTTAAACATTAACTTTTAACGTTCAAATTAAAGGCATGGGCTTTTGTGGACATTCTATAAACTATAGGTTTTTTTTTTTTAATCAATTTCATAAATCAATAAAGGAATAATAGCGATTTTTCAAAACATTTTGGGATTTTAGTTATTTCATCAAACTATAGAGGGAAAATGAGATTATCCCTATATTTTATTTTGCTTTGATAGTTTTGTCTTTTTACACAATGGTCGAACATTAACTTTTAATGGTTGAGTTGATGGTAGAGTGTTTTTTGGATATTTCTATAAATTATACGGTATTTTTATATATTTTATAAATCGATAAATGAATATTAACGATTTTTCAAAATAGAAGGCTATTTTGGCTATTTCATCAAATTTTAGGGGGAAATAGAATTATCTCTTATAATATATAAGAACACCAAACTATATTATTATTTGGATATCAATAATTTTCCCCAAACCCCGCAAATTTGATTATAAATTTGATCATTTGGTTGATTAGCATTAACGCAACTTCCACTTCCACTTGCTAGAAAGCAACAACGTAGTGTGATTTCATTGATTAAAATTATATTTTAAAACAATCGAAAAGTCAATGTTGGAGTGTTAACTGCTCTGTGCTACTTGTGCTTTTATATTGTTTTCAATTAATTTCGTCATTTGTGTTTATCACCTCCAAAGACCGCATCAAGTTTACTTGCTGAATCAACCTGCTATCATCCATTGATTGTACTGTACTTTCACAACACAGCGCTTGAATAAGCTAAATTTCTTCAATTAAACATTTTGCCTGTCATAAAGTTTTATAATATCAAATTTATCAGTTTGGTATTTCGTTGTAATCATATTAGTTCTCTCTACCTATAAACAGTGTAATGTTATTTCAGTTTAATGAAAGGAGAGCTAGCATTATATTTTCATATTAAGTTCCTCCTTCAAAATTGTCTGTGCGAGTGTGGATTCCACATTAAATCTTCGGCTATCTTTTGATCCAAGTAGTTGGGTTTCTCTTTTGCTCCTGTCCTTTTTGCCGTTGAAAGCGAAATTCCTTCATCTCTTGATCTATAGTTTTTGCACATTTCCTATTAGATCTCTACATTCCCAAAACAGATTTCAGTTACGTTTTTTGTGATAGAGAGGTCGAAAATTGTAGTCCTTTGTATCCATTAAATTTTTGTTACTATCAATAACAATAGAATTCAAGAAGGAAAAGCCTAGATACTAAATTTAAATATTGAATCACAGAGCATCCAAATGGATTATTTTATAATCATGAAACAAGCCTCCTGATTACATATCTGACTAAAACTATCATAATATAAGGAGAAAAAAAAAAGTACGAGGAAAAATATGATGTAGGACAGTTGGCTTTGGAGTTTGAAGAAGAGATGGACCGGAAATTGTACAAAAGAAGTGTTTCAAAGAAACGGACATAACTTTTGACTCGGTTGTTAGATTTCCTATTATAATATGTTTTCGGAAAGGGTTTTCAGAGTTCTAGAGCATACCAACCCGGTTGACGTTATTTACATCCTCAACGGAGCTGTTTAAGTTAGGTCGTCGGGCACCCGAAGATTTTAACGTTTTTATTTGCATTTTATTTGTTTTCCATTTTTGCTTAGTATAAGGATATTTTAGTATTTTTTCTTCTTTTAGGATTTCCAGGAGCCTATTTAAGGATCCTTTGTTATCAATTTCGGGATTATTCAATAATATTTTTCAAGTTTCAGTTTACTTTCATTCTATATTTGCTGGTGGATTCCAGTTTGTTACTTTAGGGATTACGCTGGTAAACCCTAGAACTTCCGTTCTGCGTCAAGTCATATCAGAGCATAAGGACTTGCCTTAAACGATGGTCAACAACGAAGCCGGAAGAGTTAACCCTGGCGACGCTGGTCGTAGGGATGCCGATGTATGGGCGACGATTGATGAGCAGCGACAGTCGATGGAGAGGTTGGAGGCTATGGTTCGGCAACTGATGGAGCGGCTGCCTACTCCCAACACCCCTACGGACCAAGTTCCTGCTCCTGTTCCTGCCCTTGCCAACAGAGTTGGAGTCGAGGGATTGGCCCTTGACCGCCCTGAAGGTAGACGTCCGCCTAGAGCTGCGAGACATGTGCAACATGAAGATTTCAGTGATGAGGATTCTGAGTAGGAGGAGTTCGTGGGTTACTAAGGAGATCGTCAACTGAACCGAAATCAACCTGATTATCGGATTCGTGCAGACATACCATTGTTCCATGGAAAATTACAGATTGAAGAGTTCCTGGACTAGATTTCGGAGGTTGAGAGATTCTTCGAGTTTACTGAGGTTGTTAAAGAACGTCAAGTCAAATTGGTAGCGTATAAGTTGAGAAGCGGGGCTGCTATTTGGTGGGAGAAATTACAGATGGATAGACGGCGTCAAGGCAAGGTTCCTATACGATCCTGGAGGCGAATGAAACAACTTATGATGAGCAGGTTTTTACCTCCTGATTATGAACAATTTATTTTTCAAAGTTATCAGAATTGTGTGCAGGGTAACAAAACTATTGCGGATTATACTGAGGAGTGGTCAAGGCTTTCGGTTCGTAACAACCTCAATGAGACTGAGGGACAGCAGGTTTCGAGATATTTAGGGGGATTAAAGTCGACCATTTGGGACAAGATTGGGCTGCAAGTTATGTGGACAGTAGATGAGGCGCATAACATGGCCTTGAAGGCGGAGTTAATGGAGAAATCATCCAATCGCTTTTCTCACTACAAGAAGGACATGGGTGAGTCGTCCAATGCAACTGCGAATAGGAATAGATTTTCAAGTGATGGACAGGGCCAGACTAAAACTACTACAGATCAGGTTTAAAAGGGTTCGGGTCCAAGTAATAATTTTAGTGGGTCACGTCTAACAGCAGCAGCAGGTACGAAGGAGACCCCACGAGTGTCGCCAAACCCATACAGTAAACTAGGCGGTATGAAGTGTTACAGGTGTGGTCAACCAGGGCACCATTCGAATGAATGCCCAGCCCGAAAACCAGTGAACTTCGTGGATGCTGAAGAAGAAGAGGATCAGAATTTCGAAGAAGAGGAAAACATGGACGAGTTCTTGGAGGGTGCAGAAATTGTGGAGGAATAGAGAGAGCACGTAAATTGTGTGATTCAGAGAGTCATGTGTTCAACGAAATTAGAGGATTCTACTCAAAGAAACAATATTTTCAAGACTTGCTGCAGTGTCCAAGGAAAGGTTTGTGATTTAATTGTTGACAGTGGGAGTTGTGAGAATTTTGTGTCCAGGAAACTGGTGGAGCATCTGAAGCTGCGGGTAGAAAAACATCCCAAACCTTATGCAATTGGGTGGATACAGAAAGGGCTTAAGGCGAGCGTGACAGAAGTATGTAAGGTCCCTGTTTCGATCGGACAGTACTATCGGGATGAGGTGACATGTGATGTAGTCGACATGGATACTGGACACGTGTTATTGGGTCGCCCATGGCTATTTGATGTAGATATCACTTACAGGGGACGTGACAATGTTTCTGTTTTCAATTGGAATGGCAGAAAGATTGCAATGGTTCCAAAACAGTGTTCAAGTGGTAGTTCAACCAAGACCATGGCAAAAGAGCAATCCTTAGTCTCCCTAGTCACATCAATAACCGATTTAGAAGCTGACGTTAAAGAGGCACAGGAGGTACATGTTGTAGTTGTGCAAGCTTTGGTGATAGAGGGCAAGGAAGAGCAGAAAATTGTGGTACTCGAGAAGGTGCAGTCCCTGTTGGCCGAATTCAGTGAGTTGGTGTCAGAAGACTTACCGGATAACCTTCCACCAATGAGAGAGATTCAGCACCAGATTACTTAGTCCCAGGAGCAAGCTTACCGAATTTGCCACACTATCGGATGAGTCCCAAGGAGAATAAGATTTTACAAGAAAAGGTGGAAGACTTAATGAAGAAGGGGTTTATTCGAGAGAGCATGAGTCCGTGCACAGTTCCCACATTATTGGTCCCAAAGAGAGATGACAGTTGGAGGATGTGCGTTGATAGTCGGGCGATTAACAGGATAACTGTTAGGTACAGCTTTCCGATTCCAAGGCTAGAAGACATGTTAGATATGCTGGAAGGTTCGAAATTGTTCTCCAAGATCGATTTGCGAAGTGGGTATCATCAGATTCATGTCAAACCTGGTGACGAATGGAAGACGGCTTTCAAGACAAATGATGGGCTGTACGAGTGGTTGGTTATGCCTTTCGGGTTGTCCAACGCTCCTAGTACTTTTATGCGACTCATGAACCAGGTATTGCAGCCCTTCATTGGAAAGTATGTGGTCGTTTATTTTGACGATATTTTAGTTTATAGTAGGAATGAGGTAGACCATATGGAGCATCTGAAGGCTGTGCTAGAGGTGTTGAACGAAAACAAATTATTTATTAATCTTAAGAAATGCAGCTGGATGACCGAGAGACTATTATTCTTGGGATATATGGTCAGTTCAGAGGGAATTTTAATGGATGAAGAAAAGGTTCGAGCCATTCGTGATTGGCCCACACTGAAGACGGTGGGAGAGGTAAGGAGTTTCCATGGGCTGGCGACGTTTTATCGTCGATTCGTGAGGGATTTCAGCAGTGTTGTAGCTCCTATTACTGAGTGCTTGAAGAAAGGAAAGTTTCAATGGGGAGAGGCAGCCGACACAGCCTTCGCAGTCATCAAAGAGAAATTGTGCATCACGCCTGTTCTTGCTTTACCCAGTTTTGAGAAGTTATTCGAGGTGGAATGTGATGCTAGTGGCATTGGTATTGGGGCAGTGTTGTCACAAGAGAAGAAACCAGTGGCGTTTTTTAGTGAGAAGTTGAGTGAATCGCGTCGAAAGTGGAGCACCTATGACCAAGAATTCTATGCCATTGTTTGTGCTCTAAAGAACTGGGAGCATTATCTGATTCAGAGGGAATTTATCCTTTACACTGATCATCAAGCGCTGAAGTATCTGAACAGCCAAAGGAGCTTAAGTAACATGCATGCACGGTGGGCAGCCTATTTGCAGAAGTTTCCTTTTGTTCTGAAACACAAGTCTGGGGCTTTAAATAAGGTGGCAGATACGTTAAGTCGGCGTGCAAGTTTACTAGTTACTATGCAGCAAGAGATTGTGGGGTTTGAGTTTCTTAAGGAATTGTATCCGAAAGATGAGGATTTCGGAGAGGTATGGGAAAAGTGTGTTTTGAAACAGGCCACGGGGGAATTTCATATGAGCAAAGGCTACCTTTTCTGTGGTAATCAGTTATGTATTCCATGGAGCTCTCTGAGAGAGAAACTGATTCGGGAGTTGCATGGTGGAAGTTTGAGTGGACACCTGGGGCGTGACAAGACTATCAGTGGGGTAGCTGAGCGGTATTATTGGCCTCAGCTGAAACGTGATGTGGGTAATTTGGTGCGTAAGTGCTATGTTTGTCAGACTTCTAAAGGGCAAGCGCAGAATACTGGACTCTACATGCCTCTTCCTATACTAAATGCAATATGGGAGGATTTGTCGATGGACTTTGTTTTGGGACTTCCACGAACTCAGCGTGGAGTTGACTCAGTGTTTGTTGTGGTTGACAGGTTCTCCAAGATGGGACATTTCATTCCTTGTCGGAAGACATCTGATGCATCACATGTGGCTCAACTGTTCTTTCGGGAGGTGGTTCGCTTACATGGTGTACCCCAGTCTATCACATCTGATAGGGATTCAAAATTTCTAAGCCACTTCTGGGTTACATTGTGGCGGCGGATGGATACTACTTTGAAGTTCAGTAGCACTGCAAACCCACAGACTGACGGACATATGGAGAACCTGAACCGGACTCTGGGAAATTTAATTCGGAGCATCTGTGGAGACAAGCCAAAACAGTGGGACGTGGCTCTGGCGCAAGCTGAATTTGCGTATAACAATGCTGTTCATATTGCTACGGGTAAATCCCCTTTCGCTTTAGTATATCGGCAACCTCCTAAGCATGCATTAGACCTAGCAAGGCTTCCCAAGGTTACTGGTATGAGTGTTGCTGCTGAGACAATGGCTGAGCAGGTTCGGAATGTTCAGGCTGAAGTGAAGGCGCGGTTAGAGGAGAAAAATGCGAAGTATAAGGCTGCAGTAGATGTTAAAAGGCGTGAGAAATTGTTTGCTGAAGGTGACCAGATTATGGTGTTTCTGCGTAAGGAGAGGTTCCCAGTTGGTTCCTATAACAAGCTGAAGCCAAGGAAGTATGGACCGTACAAGGTGATCAAGAAGATCAATGACAATGCCTATGTGGTGGACTTACCAGTTGATATGAACATTTCTCGTACCTTCAATGTGGCTGATCTTTATGAGTTTTGTGATGATGTTCCACTTTATCCTGATTATAACTCGAGGTCGAGTTCTTCACAGGTGGGGGAGACTGATGTAGGATAGTTGGCTTTGGAGTTTGAAGAAGAGATGGACCGGAAATTGTCCAAAAGAAGTGTTTCAAAGAAACGAGCATAACTTTTGACTCGGTTGTTAGATTTCCTATTATAATATGTTTTCGGAAAGGGTTTTCAGAGTTCTAGAGCATACCAACCAGGTTGACCTGGTTGACGTTATTTACATCCTCAACGGAGCTGTTTAAGTTAGGTCGTCGGGCACCCGAAGATTTTAACGTTTTTATTTGCGTTTTATTTGTTTTCCATTTTTGCTTAGTATAAGGATATTTTAGTATTTTTGCTTCTTTTAGGGTTTCCAGGAGCCTATTTAAGGATCCTTTGTTATCAATTTCGGGATTATTCAATAATATTTTTCAAGTTTCAGTTTACTTTCATTCTATATTTGTTGGTGGATTCCAGTTTGTTACTTTAGGGATTATGCTGATAAACCCTAGAACTTCCGTTATGCGTCAAAATATATACATAAGCCTTTTTGTGTACATGCTCAGAATAGAAACCAACATAAATTTGAAGGAGAAACTTAATTATGTAGTTCAATGATAGAACGAACAATTTGTGTAAAAGTGAGTATAGGTATATTAGATGCTGCAATTACAGAGACGGAAAACCATAAATTGCTAAAATATTTTTGCCTGAAATTGCTTTCGACTTGCGCTGTTTTGATCTAGAGCTTGTAGATCCTTAACAAGACCCGAATAGTAGAAATCCTCAAAGTTTACTCTAGCATCTGTGCTAAGTTTTTGAAAATGTGTTAACACCCCTTCACTGTCTGAGACCGGATTCTGGATAACTTTAGCCTGCAAATAACAGAAAAATGCAAATAACTCCAACTGCAAACGAAATAAAGTTTCTCTATTCTAGCAAAATCCAGTTTTACATAGCTATGGGGTTGTTAACAATAAAATCATAACAGAAAAATGCGAAAAACAACTCATCTTTGTAAATTGAACTGAATACAAAAGCAAAAGAAGCATTGGGTACACTAGAAGGCAAAACACAGCCTTGGGGTGACAAATTAACAATAAGCAAAAAATTCATAAATTAAAACATAATTTGACAATGAAGTCATTCAAGATCCAATTCAGTGTTTTCCTCAACCCAAACCAATAAATCAAATACTTCAGTTCTCTAATCATAATTATAATTCATCCACTTTCATCATCAATAGCTTTCTTTTGATTAATCATGATATGTACTTACAATTTAACCACTTCTAATCTCTTCTTAGAATAACCCCATCAATTGCACGATAGAATAAGTATTTAGGTTATCAACACTTTAAATGCATTGCAATTGTCCAACTGGACACCGGTTTTCATTTCCAGCATGATACCCGAATTTGCAACCGAACAGAGGTTTCATTTTTTTTCGCTTCGTGTTCCCACTGTTGCTGCTGCCACTATCGCTGCCTTCGCCTTTATCATTATTGCCATTACCATTACCATTACCATCACTACCGTCTTTCTTCTCATTTTTCCCACCACCACTGCCATTGCTGCCATCATCACCCCCACCATAGTCGTTGTCATCACCACCACCACCGTTGTTGTCGTCATCGTCGCCACCACCACCATGCTTATCGTCTTTCCCTCTCAGAAGTCGATCCATTTCGTAAAATTCTAACCGATATGCTTCATCATTTCAAAACGACGTTGTTTATCAGTGAATTAGAAAACCGACACAATTGTCGTAACGTAAGGAAAGTGAAAGACTATAATTTGTCTCACCAGCTAACTTTAATTTCAGTTCTCTTTCCTCCTCTATAGAAAGCTTGTAATAATCGTTGTTGTTGTTCTTCTTCTTCTGAAACTCGAAATAAAGAAAAATTAAAAGGAAAAAAATATATGTGTCAACAGAAACAAAAGAATATTTTTAGAAAGACCAAAATAAGAAAGAAAGAAGAAAAAAAATCTTTAAAAGGATATTAAGGAAAAAACCTTTAAAAAGATATTTGCTCGTTTCGGAGAGAGACATAGTTCAAGCCTCTCCACTGTTGAGTTTTGGAGAGACATAGAGATCAAGAGGGTGTATATAGTGTGGATGATAATGAACTGATGATGGAAAGGTTCAGAGAAAGAGAGTGATGTGTGGATGATAATGAATTGATGAAGATAATTTAGAATGCAATATTAAAATCTTCATCTAAAAAAAAAAAAAATTAGGGGAATATCAGTTCATATTCACATATGTACCTCAATATTACGAGAGCGGATGTCGTGGTCATTGACTTGGCGATTGGCTTGTTCCACATCGGTACCGGCATTGCATCTCATGGTTAAGAAATTCAGTGGCCTAAGGTCAATCTGGGTAGAAGTACTAGGCATGGAGTCAATTGTTTGAGGGCTTACAAGAAGGACACCAGTAACCTTTTTATCCTCCCATAAAACGAACACAACAGCAATTATAGCAAACGCTAGTGCATAAACTGATACATTAGAATTGTTCTTCACGTCCACAACTGTTAAAAGAACTTGAAGGAATGTAACGACCAACTGAATTAGAGAGAAAACGATTTCCACCACCTTCATTTGCCTCTCGGCTTGTACTTTGGTTCTATCCTTGATAGAAACATAAAGAGTTAAAGCAAAACTAAATGCTGATAAGCGAAAAGCTACAAGTAGGAAAGGCAGCTTGTTTTTCCCAAACGTATCCAGCAAAACTGATGTTGCCTCCATCACAAAGAAACAAAGTGCAAGTGCGCGTTGCTGACATTCAAGTAACTTGCAAACCCATGATTTAGAGATCTAAGTTGTGCAAGATACAGATGAATAAAGCAAACATCAAAAAGCAGGGTTTAGTCAACACTTGCCAATAAGCAAACCGAAAATGGAATTTGATATGTAAGTAAATGAAAATTAGGTAGATATTTCAAAAATGATCAATATAGCTTTATCTTCAAATCAAGAGTGGAGTAAGATTAAATGAAAATAATATAATCTTATTAGTCAAAATGGGACTCTTATCAATACAAGCTTCGATTATCAAAATTGCATTTATATATATGACGACGAATCAATAATAATAAAAAACAGAAATTGTGTTGGTGAAGCATTAAACTAATAACAAGTTTTAATTACTGAAAATATCTTCACAATTGAGAAATTATTAAAACGTAAATTTAACGGTGATCAAAAGATAAATAGAATTTATAAAGCGAATTTAGTGTATTTTCATGCACCTTATTACATTTACACTTTATAGGCTGTGAACTCAAATTCCTTCTTTCTCCTAAATTTGAATTTATCATAATAATAACAAATAAATAAATAAATAACCAGCGTATTCAAAAGTCAGTTGGACTAGGGGCATGAGATCTAATCCTCTCCTAGCCTTTTGTTTGCTAGACTTTCACGCAAATAATGACATGTGGCGACCTTAAGATTTAATGGTCCAATTTGATTAATTTCTCCCTCTCAATATTTTTTTGGGTGGAGAAGAAGATTAAATTCAAAGGAAACTGTCCACACTTTCCACAAGAAAGGGACTTAAACTCTCAACCTCTTAGGATAAAAAGAAATGTTATCTCATCTAGTAAGAGATGATGTGCTCTCTCTCATTATCCCAACATAAAACCACAGTACATTAATGACCCAAAATCAAAATGTCTAGACAAATGCACATATTTCAACAACATTATATGACAGGTTTTTTCAATCCAGAAGGTCCACTCTGCTCTTTCTGCTCATGTTATGTATTTTCTCAGCCAACAGCACTGCCATTGACCAAAGTGGCTCAATTTAGTTTCGTAGATTGGATGTCAAATATAGGCGATTAGGAACAGAGTAAGTCTGAGTTTGATAACAGATCATGGGTCTGTGCTTGAATGACAACACTTCAAGTTGGTGAAAAAATTCTGTAAATCTAGTTCAATATGTTATGTTTTGTCTCCGGATAAGAAGATATAGAAGCAATAGCAATTAAAAAGTACGTAAAGAAAAAAAAAAGTGTATTCAAAAGTCATGCAATTTACAAAATCACGTTACCTTGCAGATGAACGAGTGGATGGGTATTACAAACAAGCCAAATATGTGCCAGAAGAAATGGACGCTCGTAAAACCCCGACGATGAGCTATTCTCTTGTCTACATAACAAAGTGTGATCAATTTTCTATGCAAAATTACTCAAAGCGTAAATAGTTCCTATAACTTACAAGAATGCTGATTACTCACTGTTTTTTGTCTGGAGAATCGTCCCACATCCGCCGCACTTATAGACACAAAAGTTATGCGGCTCCGGAAATATAAGGCAGCAATGAGGACATCTAACTAGGCGGGATTTAATAACTAAGTTGACAGACATTTCCATTCCTCCTCCTGAATCTGACACTGAATTCCTCGTTGAAGAAGTTGTGTTTAAGTTAAGCATGAACGATTTTAATGGCTATGCAGAGAAGAAACCGATTCTAATTTTATTTTAACAATAAATAAATCAGGCTGCGTGTCTTTGTGTGGTTGAAGAAGTTTCCGAGAAAATGTTGAACCTATCAGAGAAACTTTCTTTAATTTACGGGGCTATATCCATAACTCTGATTGATTATTATTATTATAATAATTATTATTATTATTTCATTTTTTTTTTGAAGTAAAGGTGATCATTAAAGTATCCTGATTAGAATTTTTATTACACTTGTTATTTAATTTATTATTTTGTAAATTTCTTATGAGCAAGATGAGTATGATAGGAATTTCATTTATTTCAAATAAGGGTAATCCGGTCATTACACAAATTTAAGAGTACGACAAAGATTTCATATATATATATATATATATTTTAGGAAAGAGATTTATATATTTAAAATATGATAGTTAGGTCTTTCATGATGGATGATTTCTTTTTATTTTATTTATTTATTTTTTATGGAAACCTTATGGCAAGTGGAAGTTTATCTAATATTTTAATGGGACTTTTATAATTTGGCCCCCAACATTTGATCTTAATCTGAAATTGTTGCCTTTAATTTCGTAATTAGCCATTCCCTTCCCCTCCACACTACCCCTCTCTCCCATGGGGGGCTTTTGTTTTTCCATTAAAAAGTTTATCAAATCAATAAATGACTATTTTATCTTTGATTTAATATAAATATTTGTTTAAAAAAATTAAAAATTAAAATTTTATTAAAAAAAAGACAATAAATCTTTACTGTCTATCTTAGAGATAGATAGTGGCAACAAAATATTAAATAAAAAAATTGAAAAAAATTGTTACATAAAAAATAAAATTAGAAAAAAATAAAATAATTTAATCCTTCAAGTTGAATGATTCAACTTTTCATAACTAGAACTTCAAAAAATTTAAGAAAAAAAAAATCTCAACAAATTCTAAAACAATCCATAAAGGTTCAACACCAAATTCAATCACATTAAATCCACCATCCACAAAAGTTCAACACAGATCAATCCATCATACTCAATCTAATCATAACCCCAAATCACAGCAAACCCAAAAACTTAAACACATCTCCTTCTCCTTCTTCTCCTTCTCTTCCAATATCATTAAAAAATAATTAAAAAAAAAACACCAGTTCAACACCAAAACTGAAACCTTATTCAACCTAACCATATTCAACACCAAAACCGAAAAACTTCTTTTTCTTCTCTTCTTCTTTTCCTTTTTCATCTTCTCAAACCCAGAAATCGAACCTAGTTTGGGTTCGATCCTCTAGGTTTGAGAGAATCGAACTTAAAAATTTGGATTCTAATATGGGTTCGAGAGAGAAGATGAAGAAGAAGAGAAGCAGATGAAGATGAAGTCAAAGATAGATAGATAGGGAGAGAGAGAGAGTTGATAGAGAGAAAATAGATGAAAAGAGAGAAAGAGAGCTTTTTTTTTTTTTTTTTTTTACATTTTTTTCATCAAAATAATTTTTAATTTTATCTTCACTGTCTATCTAGACGATGGAGATCAATTATTTTTTAATTTATTTTTTTAATAAATAAATTTCTAATTTCTAATTTTTTGGTTTTTTTTATGGTTTTTAATTAAATAATATTTACTTATCACCTCCATTACCATTTTGCCCTTCCACCCCTAGCGGTAATGAACGGAACTCGTAACAGCGGGGAGTTGATTTTCTATTTAATTAAACTTTGGGGAGGCAAAATGCTAATTACAAAATTAGGGAGAGCAGTTTCAGATTAAGATCAAAAGTTGGCGGGCAAATAATAAATATCTCTATTTTAAAATATGAGACTAAATTCAAAAATTAGCACGCCCGTTTCAATTCCAACTACGTACATGTCTAGTATCCATTACGAGGGACACAACACTGGATCTTGGAAAGTGAGAGCTGTGTTTACATTCTTGCTTCTTTAAACAATTCTTGTATAACACTGTTAGTTTACCGGCTTGGTAGACTTATTCAAAGGGAAAAACAACAATTGTTAACCATAACAGATTTATCTCTTTTTTAAAAGATGACAACCTACCCCTCCTATAAACACAAAGAGTTCATCCATTGAACTCATCATCAAATTCACGTTGAAGGTGTTCCAGACTGTCAACATGACTCAACCTGAATATCACCATATTACAATGTTTATATTGAGAGTTATATCAGAATCTACTATTTTAGTATTAAAAAAAAAAAAAACAATATTAAAAGAAGGGATCACTCCATCAAACGTAGAACAATAGAAGTGGGGGTCAAGGTAACAAATTCCTTGATTCTAGCAGTCTTAATTCTCCAACAGCTCTTTTCTCATCTATAAAACTGGAGCAACCAAAAGAGCAATGAGACTTCTTTTTCATCACAACGTTACTCTGCCAAAATACTATCAGACACTCAACTAGTATTAGCATCTACGTGGTCACACGACGATAGGCTATGCTCCTCCTTAGAATCGAGTGAGCAATCATCTGGCAGTTGATCACTAATAATCTCAGAAAGCTCTATTTTCTCATCCATCAATTGACATTATCACAATCGCCAATCATACACTCACTTTTCTATTTTATTTTTATTCACATATCATTTTCTAACTTGAGTGTCAGAGTGCCTTTGGCCAATACCATTTTGGTGTCAAGGTAATCCGCTATGTTAATTGTTTGATTGTTGTGCAGATTGCTAGATCCCTTTAAGGTGGTTGTAGAGCCAAATCTCCACATAGGAATATGTAGATTCGATCATCTACAGTTTGGCGCCATTTGTGGGAAAATAGTGATCTAATCCAAAGAAGTCGAACAGCCTACCAACATTATAAAATGGCAGAACAACAGAATAAAACAGCACCTGAAGCTCAGGTTATTGCCTTGATGAACCAAATGAGCAGCTACGCGGAGAAGCTCCAGCGACTTGAGATAGAAAACCAAACTATTCGAACAGAGAATGCCAAATTGTAGGCGAGGGTTGAACAGCTAACCAATACAGTGGCTCCCTCTCCGAGATCAGATCAGTGAAATGGAGCACAACTAGCAAGTGAAGCGGGGAGAACGCTAGTGGTGGCTGGTAGATCAACTATTAGGCAATAGACAATCCCGATTCATCAACCATCAATCCAGCCGATAGACCTCAACATCATTGGATTCAACGAAGTTCTAATGAGTAATGCAACGGTCGATCGCAGGTTATCAGGTGAACTCCCAGAGTACAACGGATGCAGGTTGTGAGGCGCTAAACAGCCTAATGTCGAACCGAATCAAGCTGTACAACCAAGGGCAGCAAATGCCACAACACCATGCGACGTAGAGGAAGTTGGAAATCTAAGATCGACCGCATTGAACTCATTAGGAGATTCGTGGAGATCAAAACCATGATCAACAAGATCCCTAATATGCCAACGCCCATAAGGAAAGCACCGTAACAGTTTTGCTGATTCACCATTCGTCGACTCGATCACATTGGTAGAGATACCCAAAAAGTTTTGACTTCCCAATATAAGACATATGATGGGATGATCGACCCTGATGACCATATCACTTAATACAACCAGCGAATGTTCACAATCGCCATCCCCCGCAACCTTAGAGAAGCAGCCATGTGCAAGAGGTTGTGTCGAGTCTAGTGGGGCCAGCACAGCTGTGGTTTCTTCCTCCTCTTCATTGATCATGTATCTAATTATAGTGTAACAATATTCATTGTCAATGTCAAAATTTGCTCCTCCAGGTTCCTGGAGCAGGACAAGCCTACTCTAGAAGTTGGTGTGGATTGACTCCAGTAGTTAATGATACAAATACAATGCCTTTGATTTACTCAGCAAACTTAAAGGCAAAAACTTGTATCACTAGCATTTTATTTAATCTTGAATATTGCTTTAATCTACATTTTTAATCAAGCTGAAACTTATGATCTTATGGACCTTAATTGATTCAAAATCAGGTAGTTGAGTGTCTACTACACGTATCGAACAATGAACAATTGGTAAAAATCATGGCATCATCAACGTTCACATGGGTGCTTCTGATGATTGTCGAAGGCATGTAAAAGAGCCTGAGATTTCACTAGAAGAAGAGAAAGTGAACCAAAATGATTGAAAAAGTCAAGGAAACGCTGGAAGAAATGGATCCAAGATTATACAAATGATGCCACATCATACATGGATAGCAAAATGGTGTAGAAACAAAAGTTCAGTTCCACCAATAATCATAATTGTTCCCATTGATTTACAACGCTTAAAAGTTTTTACTGTGATGGCATTAAGTATTCATTACCGTTTAACAATAACATAGAGGAAGTAATATATAACAAGTAGTAGAGCTGCAGAGCCCCATAGGAAGTAATATTGAACACTTAGTTTTTGAATATACGCATACTTCTTTTAAGTTAACCAGAATAAGCCTAGATGAGATTATTCAATAACAAAACTATTGTTCAGCCTGCAGGTGTCTCAACTATTATTGATCTACATTTTATTGTGTTCTATTATTAGTTTCCACGTAAAGAAATGTAAATTTACAAACCGCATTAATAAATACCTCATAAAAAATGAAATGCTTATGAAATAGTTTAAAAAAATTGTTTAGTTTATTTGATTGAAAGGATTTGGTTTCTCTAAAATTGTATACTATTCCAATCCAAAAAATAATTATTTATTATTATTATTATTATTATTGTAATATATCTAAATAATTCCAATAAAAAAAGTAGGACCTTGCATTAAAATCTACAGTTTTGTTCACGGCAAATTATTATTATTTGGATATTAATAATTTTTCCCAAACCCTGCAGATGTGATTATAAATTTGATGATTTGGTTTATTAACGTTAATGCAACTTCCACTTGCTAGAAAGCAACAAAACAATGTGATTTCATTGATCAAAATTATACTTTAAAGGGAAAAGCGGAGTGGTATGACGGTAAGCCATTTTCCATCTGTCTCTTAAGTGGTAGGTGCAAATTTCAATAGTCCACCATTTATGTGATAGTTCTCTCCTCATATATGAGAGTAGAGATCTGCGTCGTTTTAATAAAGTTCAATTTAAGTTGATTTTGATTAGGGGTGGCAAAAAAGGTTGGCGTGTCGGGTTGAGCTGAATTCGATTCGATTCGTTTACGAATTCGATCAATTTGACACGAATTCGTTTAAGAAACGGGTTGATATTTTTGGATTCGACACGAATTCGTTTATAAACGAATGACACAACCCGACACGATTAATTCGTTTAATATTTGGATCATAAAATATTCTAACCCATTAACCCGTTAATTCGTATAACCCGTTAATTCGTTTAATTCGTTTAACCCATTTAACTCGTTCAACCCATTTAACCCGTTTAACTCGTTCAATTCGTTTAACCCGTTCAATTCGTTTAATCGTTCGATTCGTTTAACTCGTTTAATCTTAATAATATTTTAACCATATACATAATAAATCATTCACAATTAAATATTCAAACAACAAATTCAACAGATAAAAACCAAAATCCAAAATCAACAGAATCAACACAAAAACTAAACACCAAATTCATCAGAATCAAATATTCAAACAACAAATTCAACGGATAAAAACCAAAATCCAAAATCAACCGAATCAACACAAAAACTAAACACCAAATTCATCAGAATCAACACATAAAAACCAAATACCAAATTCAACATAATCAACACATAAAAACCAACACAATCATTTTCAAAAAAATAAAAACAGTAAATTAAATCAACAACAAAATCAAATCAAATCATGCTCAAACTCAATACAAAATTACAAATACATGAAAATTAAATTTGCATAACATTATGGTGGTGGAGCCGTGGATCTGGTGACGGAGTCGTGGATCTGGTGGGGAGTCGTGGATCTAGTGGCGGAGTCGTGGATCTGGTGGCGGACCGTGGAGAAGAGGCAAGATCTTGAGGAGAAATGGAGAAGGGGAGTCGACCGTGAGAGAGGAGGGGAGCACGGACGGCGACTGTGAGGGAGGAGGAGTGAATAGGCGACAAGCGTGACGGACGAGGGAAGAACGACCAGCGACCGTGAGGGAGGAAAGAAGATAGGACGGCGGGCGTGAGGGAGGAGGGAAGAACGACCAGCGACTGTGAGGGAGGAGAGAAGATAGGACGGCGAGCGTGAAGGATGAAGGGAGAACGGGTGGCGACCGTGGAGAGAAGGTGGCGACTGGACGACGACGGTGGGGGAGAAGGGGTGACTCGGTGGAAAGGGGAGTGGGGTGTGAGTGTGGCTGCCGAAAAATGAGTGAAAAGGTTTAGGTTTTGGATGAATATGTGTATATATATAAATGCATAATTACACACTAATCCATCTAATATGTTAAATGATAATTTATCCCTATTTTAATCGTGTCAACCCGCGATTCGTTTAAGCAAATCCAATTCGATTCGTTTAATAAACGGGTTAAGCGGGTTGACACGATTACGATACAAATTCGTTTAACTCCAACCCATACCCATTTATTTTTTACGAATTCGTGTCGACCCGTCGTATCGGAACCCATATTGCCACCCCTAATTTTGATAGTAGCCTTACCCGTAAAAGCAACAAAGCAGTGTGATTTCATTGATCAAAATTATATTTTAAAGGAAAAACGGAGTGGCCTAATAGTAAGCCACTTTTCATCTATCTCTTAAGTGGTAGGTGCAAATTTTAATAGTCCATCATTTATGTAGATAATTCTCTCCTTTGGGAATAGAAATCTGAGTCGTTTTAATAAAATTTAATTTAAACTGATTTTGAGAGTAATCTTATCTGTTAAATGTATCGAATAATAATAAAAGTATAATAAAATAAAAATTATATTTAAAAACTGTCAGGAAGTCAATATTGGAGTGCTAACTGCTCTATGCTACTTGTGCTTTTATATTGTTTTCCATTGATTTCGTCATTTGTGTTTGTCACCTCCAAAGACCGCATCAAGTTTACTTGCTGAGTCAACTCAACGTGATCCATTGGTTGAATTGTAGTTTCACAGCAAAGTGCTTGGAGTCTCGGCTAAATTTCTTCAGTTAAACTTTTGCCTCGGTCATAAGCTGTATTGTACATTTCGAATTCAACTTTTCGCAGTCTCGGTAAAGAAAACATGTCCATCCTGGGGGAGGCAGTTCTAACTGCTTTCTGTTGCGTTTCTGATTGACAAGTTGGCTTCAAACCTAGATGAAATTATTGATTAACAGAAATAATATCCTTGGGGAGGCCCATAGGAAATAATATTTGACACTTTATTTTTTGAATAATACGTATACTTCTATCAAGTTAATTAGAATAATTAATTTTGACAACAAGTACGGGTGGCAATCCAGTTTAACGGGTCAGGTTAGACACAATACGAATATGACTCGATTATTTTTGACACGACGCGAATGCGACATGATTAATAAACGGATTGAACCCCTTCAACGTGAATATGACACGACACGATATTATTATTAATGAGTCGACATAGAAACAACATGATTAACTCATTTATTTACGAGTCGTTTATTGATCCGTTTATTAACCCATTTAATAACCCATTAGTGACTCGTTTAGCCGATACGTTTATTGATCCGTTTAGTTGATATATTTAATGATCTCGTTTATTGGCTCATTTATGACCTATGTAATCATATTTAATACATTTAAATTTTAATATAGATATAATAAAAATGAAAATTAAAATAAAAATACACAAGACTTCTTAAATTCACAAATACAATCCAAAACCTTTAGAATATACAATCATCCACAAATACATCTAAAACATAAAAATATATATACCTACCACTAAAATTATATGAATACCGCTCTAATATGAAATTACCTTTTTACGCCTGTTAAATAGGTCAACCCGTTACTTGTTTAAGAAAATATGAACCCAACACTATTGGTATACGGGTTGGACGGATTGACCCGTTTATTTACCCAATCCGTTTATACTCAACCCTAACCCGTAATAATTATATTGGTTTCATGTCGATCCATCGTGTCGGGTTTCAAATTATCAGCCTTAGCAACAAGCCTCGATGGAATTAGTGATTAATAGAACTATTGTTTAGCTGTGACAATTAGAATTGATTTACACCTTCTTGTGTTCAATATTTAGTTTCCACATAAAGAAATATAAATTTATGAACAACATTGGTAAACGCCTTAAAACAAAATGAAATGCTTATGAAATAGTTAAAAAAAAAAAATGTTTTGTTATAATTAAATGAAAGGATTCTGTTTCTCTAAAAATTGTGCTTTGATTCCAATCCAAAAAAATAGCTAAATATTTATTTGTTTTGTAACATATGTAAACAATTATAGTATGTAAAGTGATTAAATCCAAAAATGAGGATTTATATATAATTCCTAAAAATTTGAACAATTCATAATATAAATAAATAAGTGAATTAACTTGAATTATGATCCATGGGCCATTTGATCCAATACAACTGTAAGCAGGCCCACTTTGAAAAATATTTTAGGCCCAACAGACTGGGCCTAGAAGATCATCACAGTTTGGCATTAATGATACCAATAGGACCGTAAACATCAGGACATATGCTCCTACATTTATGTCCATTCCAAGCATCATCTAATGATACGAAACCATACAATTTGCGAACCTTTTTTTTTTTTTTAATATGTAATATAGACAAGCCACCTTTTGTTATATCAGAATAATGCCTCTTAGTTGATTGATAATCAGACGACAAATTTATCATATAAGCTGAAAATAATTTTTTTTTTTTCTTTTTACTAGTAGGTGCTAGAGATTGTTGGCTGCTAATTTTAAAAGTGATTGTTAGGTAATTTGGCTTATAGTGAAGTGAAAATGGTATTATTGTTCGATAATCACTTTTGTAGGTTGATTAATGAAAAGTTAAGTAATAAAAATATTTTATCTTAATAGCTATAACAACCAATTGAGTAAATATTTTTCTTTTGGTTTGTTCTATTTGTGGGCGAAGTTGGAAAATCTCTAATATTTTCGGTGAATGAATGCTCTATAGTTTTTATCTAGAGAAAAAAATACATTTATCTTAAATACAAAACTATAAAGCTTTAAGTTATAGGGTAGGATCTAATTATGATTCTAAACTCTCGAATAGTATGATCTAATTATGAAAGATGTAAAGTTTTTATATTTTGCTCACTATGTTCCTTGCAAAGATGATATTTGAAAATTTGCAAAAAAATAATGGTCAATTGTTCTAAGTATGCTAAAGAATTATAGAAATTTAAGAAGGTTCTAGACCAATGCATAACCATTTGGAATTGAATGTAATCAAGCCATATCTCACAAACTCGAGGTGAATGAAATTTATCCACTTCCTTAATGTAGGCTTTAGACAATTCATTGTCTAAAGAGTTGCTAACATAAATTATGATTTGAAAAAGTTGAGATAATTTGGATGGCTTTCATTTTAGTTTGTAAATTTTTTAAGAAGCTGATCTTCCTTGGCTTCAATTCATCCTAGTTTGTGGGTGAGAACTTTATAAAAACCACATGCGGGTCCAAAGATTTTAGAGATTTATAAGTGTAGTCATGTCTTCAATTATTTCTAATTATAATAAATTTGAATCACAAAAATCTAACCACAGAGTTTTTGTAATGTTAGATGCATGCAGATTTTTTGTTATTTAATTTGGTTAATTATCAGATTTTTACAGTTCATAACATTAAAGATTTCATTTATTGTAGTTCCCACCTCATTATTAGTTTATTACAGTTTCAAAGAAGGTCACTTAGAGTAGCTATTTAATTTGAACTCAACACTAAGTTAATAAAGAAATTCATAGAACGCCAGAGTCCAGGACAACCGCAACGAGCGGGAACAGATGTACCGTTTTCATTGGCATTGGTACAAGCTATAATGTTATTGTATCTACTTGACCTGAAAATGCCTTCTCACTTGTATTGTTATTTTGGCTTATCATTTTTTTGGAGCCAAGCTATTGTTAGTTGTTAAGCAGTTCAGGCTTCTTTATGGCATGGCGCACATAACTATGCAACAGATTTTGATTCTTTATTCATTGTAATTATGTTGCAATGTGATGTCCAAATTATTGTTATTGCTAGCGGCAAAGCGTCAGTAAGTTATCCAAAAACATTGTGCTTGCGGTCTGCCACATTCAAGAGGAAATGTAGAGTTGGCATGTTGTGATGGATCTTATTGCATGGCTGAGGTTCATCAGGTTGAGGTTGGTAAGCAAATTTACCACCCACAATGGGTTTAATTTTTTTGTTTTTTTCTCATACATCAGAACCTATTCAAGCAATACCATATTTTCCTTATAGGGATACAGGACGAGTGAGTCTCATACAGGCAAATCATCATCCCTACTTGATTTTGTTGTGTTTGAGAGGCGATGCAGAGTTAAGCGCGTGTTCTGGTTGATCTTCTAGTTATCGACCTTTTGTCTAGGCAATCTGTTTTTTGTTTGTGTCTCCAGAAACAAGTTTCTGCGCATTGCGGATTCTTATGTGCTTCATCTCTATGATGATTTTATTTTGCTAGATTACGTCAAGTATGGATACAAAGACAATTTAATGTCGCTTCATCAGTCACTTTGGCCAATCTAATTAACCTTGGAGACATTTGGACATCTTGATTTATTACTTGAGATATATCAACTAGTCTTCTTAGCCAATAATTTGTAATGTTCATCCATGAACTAATAACCTGATTCTCTAACAAATACAATCAAAGAGGCCTCTCTCTCTCTATCCAATTGTCCTCTTTGATCTGAGATCTCTCTTGCTATGTTGCTGGCGTATTTAATATCCTTATTCTCTGTGTTCCTTGCAGTTGTTCCCGCACTATATCAAATTATACAATCTGCCTGAGTGCCTCCTCTCGATAGATTATCAACTTTAATTTAGTCAATTCTCCGAACTAGATCCTAATGCTTTTACAATAAGTTGGACGCAGAGTTGTCACCTTAAAAATGGCAGATTGAAGTTCAAATATTGATGTACATTTTTTTTTTCTGATTACATTTTCGCTCAGCAAAAATATACAAGTAGACAAATAGATATACTGAGAGCTCAGTTATGGTTGTTCAAAAGTAAAGAGCATGAAGAGAAGGCTCTCTGCCTACCTTTTGTTGGACATTCTTCCATAAACGGAGTTAATATATTGGTTTTTGCAACTCTTAGAGAATGTTCTTTTGTAAGTTTCAAAAATGAGCATCCAAACTGGGTTCCATATATATATATAAACATGATTTTACTTTAAAGCAGCAAGAAAGCACTTGAACTAGTTTTTATACATGAGGTATGCATTGTACTTATGATCTGTAGAAACATTGCAAGCTTTTCATATAGGAATTTCACCGTCGCTTTCCTCTTTTTGGTCCATTTTAGCTAATGATACTTCAATAGCATTTAATTGAAAATAATGCACATATGGTGCGAGGTAATCATAGGACATCTAGAGTCTCCTGATAATATTTTTCTCAGATTCGCGTTAATAAAAAGAGAGCGAGTCCTGCATGTGTTTATGTTCTCAGATTTTGTTTACGTATTTCCCCATAATCCATCAAACCAGGTATTCAACAAGAGGGTGAATCCAGCTCCCAAAACTTCATTTAACTCGTTAGCCTTGAAGCTGGCTTTGGAAACTTGAAATCAACAGTTGAGGACATAATTCCAGGAGCTGAGGAAGCAAAGTCATTGGAGGCAGCAGAAATCCTGGTCAAGGTTGCCTCAAATTCTTGTGGGGGGGCTGCTCAAGTAGTGCTGCTGCATATGCAACTAAACCAATGGGATAGACTTTGCTACAAGTTGTGGTGTTGCTGTAGACAGTTTGCGTCATACTTGTTTCACCTTAGTTTTTCCTACATGAATCTGTGATCAGTTAATGTTCTGCAGAAGTAATTCTATCTAACAAATAAATTTAATTTTATTTGTCAGCGTATGGATCCTGCGGATGTGGCTGGAGGCCAAAAACGGATGCAGAGGCTTTTACAGGAGTAAGAAACTCTTCCATACTCTTGTAACTAGTAAGCGAACCTGAGTTAATTCTTTTCTTGATGATCTTCAGTGCTTAATTACTTGCCCCTAGCACAAAGTTTATATGGTGATAGTGAGTACTAGATGTACTATATGTTGCTTGTCATTTGTCACTCTAGCATGACTCTCTTACAAAATTATATATAAATAATTAAAAAATTGATAACAGTAGAGATAGGCCTTTTGTTTGTCACCGAGTTAAACTGATTAATGGAAAATTGTGTTGTTTGATCACAGCAGATGACTCAAATTTCTGCTATTGTTAATACCTGTCTTGTTAGCTAACATTGTGAATCAACAGTTTACATGTACAGGAATAAACAAGTTCAATATCAGCTTGCAATTTGGATGAAACTTTGATTTATCATGGCAAGTGTTCTACTTGATCAGCTGAAGCTATTATATTGGTTGAATAATTGATTTCTTGTATGTTGACACAAGGGACATTGTAGCTTAAATTTATGATTTTATTTGAAACGAAAAACAACACTGATGACTTTTTGTTACTTGAACTAATTTGTACAAGTCTGCTTACAATGTGACTTCATTGGCATTGCTACATGATGGAAAACGTTTAATTTCGTTTATGTAGCATCAAACTGGTTTGTGTGAAAATTGCTTGTTTGGTCAAGATATCCTCAACAATCAGACTATTTGTTCTGAGATGTTTTGATAAGCTAACTTAATTTTAGTACTTTCTGTTTGATTTCTTGGAACTATAGGATTCCGATGGCTTAATTTGGGTATTTGTATGTATGCATTATAAACTGCAATTAGTATGGAGGTTGTTTTTGCAAAATTGTACATATACGTATAGTAGTTTATAAACAAAAACCAATTTGAAAAATATAAATATTTTCTATCGAAAGAATTTTGGTTATTGTATATTGAAAGAATTCTTTTTGTCTTTTTCTTTTCTATCTTTTCTGTTATTTATTTTTCTTTGAAGATGTTTGTTTGTATTTACTCACCCGTTGAGTTTAGATTACTTGACATGATAGATTGTATTTGATCTGTCATCTAATCAAGTACACATATATGTTATTGGTTCGTTGAATATATGTTAGAATTTGAAATTAGCTAATATTTAAGTATACTGTTGTAATCTATTTTACTAATGTTGCTCAATTATTACTTATTATTCTTCATGTAGAGCTTAAAAAAAAGGATTTCAATAATGTCGACAACAATGATTAGGTAACCAAAAGTATGGAAGAGAAATACAATGAAATTGAAGAAGATTTATATTTGGATTGCATTTGTGGATGTTTGTATTTTTATACTTTGGATTGTATTTGTAGATTTAAGTGGTAAACCTAATTATTTATCTTGTATTTATATTTTCATTTTGTTTTTTATTTGATTTATATTTTATTGTTGTATGTTTTATTATTAATTTATTATAGTTAGTTTTTGTAATAAATGTATTAAATATGGTTAAACGAGTCATTAAATGAATAATTTAAACGTGTCAATTAATAGTCACTTAAATGAATAATTTAAATGAGTTTTATAAACATGTCATTGAATGGGTTCAACGAAAATAAATGGGTTAAGCATGTCTTGTACATGTTGACCTAAATATTATCATGTCATGTTTGTATTTAAGAGGCGTAACCCATTTATTAATTTTATCGTGTTTTTGTTGAGCAAAAAATAATCGTGTTATGCTCGTGTTAGTCAAACTCGACCTGTTAACCCGAATTGCCTCTACTAACTTTAATTACACTAAAAAATTTACAAATTGAAACACATGTGTATACTTAGTTAGAGGGTACATAATGAGTTTTATCTTTTAAAATTCATTTTATAAATAAATATATTAACTAAAAAATAAAAATAAAAATAAAAACTTAACAAAGTATGAAAAAAATATGAAATACAAGTATAATCAAACATCAATAAAATAAATTTTAAAGATATTTAAATGATTAAACTTATCAATTATAGTGTCAATAATATGGACAATCTATACTTGATAATCATAAATTAATATCATACTTTAGATTAAAGAACACTATAGGAAACTCTAAAAGCAAAAGTTATTAAATTTGAGCAATATAATATGCAACAAATATTATATAATAGATAAATTATATAAAATTTTATATGTAATGTATCAAATCAAAGTTTTTAAAAATACCGTATTTGAATTGAAAAGTAAATATAAATAAGAAATATGTAATTGACTAGAAAATTATATATATTGGTATAATTAAAAATAATTAATAACTGAACACTATATAAATAAATTTTACTTTATAATATTATATGTATATTTTATTTTTTCTAAATGGACTATAGGGTAGGCTTGAACCCACCCTAGTCAACAATGAGCTACATCCATGCTCGCACAACTCGTATAAGCACAAGCAATATGCCTTTGAGTGGTGACGTTTCCACCCCTTATACATTGTGTACACACTTTTTATTAGGGGTGGGCGTTTTCGGGTTCGGGTTGGGTTGAGTTGAAAATTTTTTAACCCAACCCAACCCAATTTAATTTTCAACCCAACTCAATCCAACCCATCCAATTTTTTTTAAGATGTAACCCAACCCAACCCAATCCATCAATTTTTTTTAAGATGTAACCCAACCCAACCCAATAAAAAATGATTGGGTTGGGTTGGATCTGTCGAGTTGGATTTATAAATCCTCTAGATTTATAAACCACTTGAGGTTTTTGATTTTTTCTCTTGTGTTTTCATTCTTCTACTCTAGATTTATAAATCCTCTATGATGGATTTCATGTAGTAGTGTAAAAGAGTATGTCTAGGAAAAATTCTAGATAGGAAAGACTTGGTTAGGGGTGGGCGTTTTCAAGTTCGAGTTGGGTTGAAAATTTTTCAACCCAACCCAACCCAATTTAATTTTCAACCCAACCCAACCCAATCCATCAAATTTTTTTTAAAAATGTAACCCAACCCAACCCAATAAAAATGATCGGGTTGGGTTGGGTTTGTCGGGTTGGGTTGAAGATGCCCACCCCTACTTTTTATAAGTACATTTCATCAAAACTATAAAAAGTCTCTAATTTATAAATAAACCTTAATTAATATCAACATTGCTTTTCTTTTATTGTTTTTGTACTATATTTTTGTAAATATAACCCACAATACTTATTTTATTATCTAATTAATTTTACTAAAATTTTGAGATTTTTCCCCCAACAAACAAAGCAAGTACATTATTATTTTCTTTTAATAATAATTAATTTAAAACTTACCATTTTATAATCAAATTTTTAAGAAGAATTTAAATTCTTTATACTTTACAATTAATTTGTATCCTTTCAAAAAAATTTGATGTTGGAAAAAAATTCAGTTAATTTGGAGAAGATAAAATTTGAAAAGTTATAAAGAGTTTTATCGCAGTTTTTGAATGAGTTTAATTTTTGAAGTTATATGATAACATATAAACAAGTGTTTTGTTATTTGATTATGGTGTAATTTTTTATTTCGATTTAACAAATGTATTTTATTATGAAAAAAAGAAGTTTGAATTGCCCAATGATTCCTTATAGAGTACTTGAAATAAAACAAACTTTTTGATATATATTCTTATAATTTTTAAACATGTTTTCCCTTTTTATTTTTCTTTTTTAACTAAATATAATAATTTCATCATAGTTTTGATTCATTCTCAATATTCTCCAATTAATTTGATATTTGAAATTAGTATTTTTTTTTTAAAAAGAAAAGTTAAGAATTTGAGAAAATAAAAATATTTTATCACATACATGAGGAAGTGATTAATATTTGTGGGTATAGTTACAAATTATTTACTATAGTGGGTGAATTCTATGGTATGTTGATTTTGAATGGATTTTGTCAGTTAACTTTCTTAGAACCTAGCAACCTATGTCTTACACAAATTAAACAAAGAAACCGTGGATGTCGACATTGATTTCTGATTAACGAGAATTCACAGCTTAATACCCGCAATCAATGTGAAACAAAACAGAAAACAAGAGAAAAAGGCAAAGAATAAGAACAACACACAGATTTTTAACGTGGTTCAACAAGTGTGCCTACGTTCACGATTGTTCCTCTCAATAATTCTGCAGAATAACAATATTGTATTTCTTATATATCGTTACAATGAGTTTTGACCTCTATTTATAGAGAAAGAGACGTTACAACTTAGGTTGACATAAAATAGGAAAAGAATTTTGAATTAATTATATTTCCTAATCAATTAGCACTAAATCAGGAAATTGCTATGTAAAATTAGAGATCATGTTGACTGAGTTTGAATTTGAATTTATTTCCAATTCTGATAGAAGAATTACGATCAAATCGGGTTACTGTTTTTTCTAGAAGATTTCCTTGTTTAATTGATCGTTGAGCGAGCTTTAGACTATTTTAGACGATCTCAAACTGGAACTCGTCCTGAGTGACAGGCTGTATCTCGCTGAGTAGTGAGCTGTACTTGATGTGAACTGTGTATCACTAGTAACGATCTGTAACTGTCGTGATGCGAGCTCGCCTTGGTTGGACGTTGATAACTTGGGCCTCGTTTGCTGGACCACTTCATTGGGTTGATTTGTTGAGCTTTTATTAGGTTTTTACCAGCCTATTTATTGACTCCGAGAAATACCTATAACAGTGGGTGATCTTGATATCGGTGGGATGTAGGCTGAAAACACTTTGACGTTCAAGTCAGTAATGGAAATAATATAAACATAGATAAGCAGATAATAACATACAGTAAATGACACCATAAAATAAATATTAAGCTATGAATGTATAAATTAAGAATAGCTGGTGACAGCGTACAATTATTTGGGCATGGAGGTGACCAATTGGCCAATATAAGGCTATCAACCCGTGGGATAGACCGTGATGGTCGTCTTATAGAGTTTATATTAAAGATAATGGTAGGATCGAGTGTCAGTAAATGATTAAATTATCTAGAGTGATTAGACTAGAATGACAGTGTAGACAAGGCTTGCCGAGCACAGAGGCAGTGCAAAGGCCATTAATGCAAACTAAATATATATATATATATATATATTCTAATTGTATGTAATAAACATATCACATGAGACTTGTAATAATAATTAGTATTATCTTAAAGGTTAGTGTGAATAAAGTGTATAAGAATCAGTATTATATGGCAATTATATTATTGTTGAATCTGAGCAATACCCAAGTAAACTTAATATTTAGATGAGATGCATGAGATTAACATACCAGTACCATATATAATGGATAGGCCACGCTAGTTGAATTCTCCCATGTGCCCAGGAGACAATGCTTCAGCAGTTACTGGATCAATTACATTGGCCTCCATGTACTCAACTAGTCGATCGACAGAGCCAACTAAGTCACACCAGACCAGCCGCATATAACATGTTAAAGGGGTGATAGTTGAATAGGGGGCAGGATCGTAGCAGCCTGTCACGTTCTGGTGATAGGTGCGAATGCCACGGAAGCGGGTTCGGCAGTTATACAACTGAGAAACGAGGGACATGTTACAAGGTCCGTCGACGGTGAGTGGTGATGCGCCAAGATTGAGAGAGGAAACAGATGCATGGAGCTTTGTCGATTACATGAGTGAGACGAAGAATGCATGGAAGAGAACATGTAACCCATGGCTCTTTACAAGGTAAATATGGTAACAGTAGCGGTTGTGTACATATGAAAGGCTTCGTATTGAGAAAAATAGAGAGTATGATCGTGGTTGGACATGAGAGAGAGAGAGATCCCCTCTAGTTGGAACGCCCTCCTTTCCTTTTTTATATGGAAATGTAGTCATTGGGCAATTATTACAGTGCATGTCACATAGAGTTATTACAACATTTATTTCAGAGAATTATTATAATAACCGTTTCGGAGTTATTTGTAATAATCGTTACAGAGTTATTGCAATAACTTTTATAGAGTTATTATTGTAATAATAGTTATAGAGTTATAGTTTCTCAATTCTTGGTATATTAATTGTAAGGGGGCTAAAATGGGAATCTAAGCGGTTGGGCTTGAGCTGAGTTGACCACACTACTAGGCTAGCCTACTATAACACATTTTGGGCCACTGCATTATAGACTTAACAATTTTTTACCACTATATTTACTCTTTTTAGTAATTTTTTTAAGGATAATATTAAATTTTTAGAAATAGATGAAATGTACATACAATTGTTTAGGGATGTAAATAATTACTCTATGCCTGCACTATTACGTTTCTTTTTGTTAAGGCACCTGTTGAGGCCTTCTAGGAAAGTTTTGAAGAGTTTTACTTTTACACTAGTATGAGGCCCACTATTTAAAATATTAGTGATGCTTCTTTTGCTGTTGTTGTTGAATGTTTGATGTTTCTTTTTTTTTTTTTTTTCTTTGCATGAAAAAATTTCTCATATTAATTTTTTGTTTTTGCATCTTCGAGAGATTAATTACGACTACTATGTTTGTTCCTGAACTAGTTGTCATTAGCTGTTCAACCTGATAATAAAATAAGAATTTCAATAATTAAAAGATATTCAATTATTGAGAACCATATGATTTTTCTAAAGATGAAAAGTATTCCATATTTATCAATGACACACTATACTAAAAAAATTTATAATGAACAAATACATTATTGAAGATAGCTATCTTATTTCAATGACATATCATATTAATCAACATTTTCACATTCCGAAAATATAGGGAGAAAAAAGTAAGGAGAATAAATCTCAAACAAAATATCTCCTTAAATTTCAACTAAAGTCAAAGGATACTCATACAACTAATTATGACATTTTCTTGAACCTCCCAACATTGAACCTATTGTTTTATTTGACGAAAATCCAACCATAATTGGTCCACAAAAAACACTCATCAATTTTACTTCTCTACGTTTTGTCCAAGGATCACCCGTAACTGCTCCTTCCACGATCACATCAAATTCTATAACGCCTCTTGACCAGTCTGCAACAATAAAATCTATGGCTATTCTGTCCATATTTTCATATGAAACATTAAAATTTGCTTGCACCAATCTCTTCTCCTTATGATTCAACCAAAAAAATGGTTTATCTTCATGGACGAAACATTTTCTTACTTGTAGAATATTGAAGCCTGCCGTGTCTTGGAGATACAATACGTGACCCTTATTAGTGTTGGTGACTGAAAAAGTAAGGTTGCAATTGGTGATGGTATGAGAAGAACTAGTGGAGATGTTGAATGGATATATATTGACCGAATCAACTTCAAACTTTGGAGAATAAAAGCTGGGAGAAAAGAGTCCTGCAACAGCTAGTGGTAATACTATAGAACTTGCGATGCCAATAAGAAGCACAACAAAAAACACAACACACACAACTGGTGTACAAAAAACACATGTTTCTTGTATGATACTGGTCCTACATTAATTAGAAAAACCAATACTGATTTAAAATGGAAATAAATAAAATCATAATCAAACTTAAAATCTTGTCCTTGTATGATACTAGTATGTTAATTAGAAAAACTAATACTGATTTTAAAAAGAAATAAACAAAATCATAATCAAACTTAATTTCTATTCCTTGTATGATACTAGTGGTATGTTAATTAGAAAAACTATCCCATAATTACTAATTTAGAAAGGAAATAAATAAAATCATAATCAAACTTAAATTCTTTTCCTTGTATGATACTGGTATGTTAATTAGAAAAACTATTATTGATTTTAAAAGGAAATGAATAAAATCATAATCGAACTTAATATATTTTCCTTATATGATACTAGTATGTTAATTAGAAAAATTAATAATGATTTAAAAAGGAAATAAATAAAATCATAATCAAACTTAATTTCTTGTCCTCATATGATACTAGTCGTATATTAATTAGAAAAACTACCCCATAATTACTGATTTAGAAAGAAAATAAATAAATCTTAATCAAACTTAAATTCTTCTCCTTGTATGATTTACCATCTCCGCAATCACTTTGGCTGGTTTGGCTCAGTCGAAATTCTTGGCTGAGACTTTGGCAGATATTTAAGTTTTAGTTTGTGTGGTTTATGGCTTAGTAGTACTTAATTGTATTCATGGAACTCCAAGAATGTCAAAAACTTTGAATATGATAAATAATGTTTCATACTATGAATACATAACATATCCTTTCATTTTTAGTTGTTATTATCATAAACAACCACTCCCTATCTGGTCACATTAAAGCTCAATTACCCCACTACAATTCTTGGTATTGTATAATAAGTTGGAGCACTGATAAGAAATGAAAACAGAGGAGCCCTGATTGATAGGTTTCAGTTTAAAGTCTACCAGCATGTTGTTGGTTTGAGATAAGTGGATGCAAGCAAGTGGAGTCCGGCATAGCCTATTGTCTGATATTTCCAGTCTAATTGAAAAATTCAAGCAAAGATCATCAGATGTTGAACAGGTGGAGATCGTTGGTTATAAAAAACGAACGATCTCTGCTACTGTTAATTGAAATTTTGTTGTTTGATCACAGCCCATGACTCACATAAATTTCTGCTATTGTTAATATCTGTCTTGTTAGCGAACATTGTGAATCAATAATTTACATGTACAGGAATAAACAAGTTCAATATCAGCTCGTAATTTGGAAGAAACTTTGATTTATCATGTCATGTAAACTACTTGATCAGATGAAGCTATTATATTGGTTCAATAATTGATTTCTTTTGTGTTGACACAAGGGACATTGTAGCTTAAATTTATGATTTTATTTGAAACGAAAAACAACACTGATGACTTTTTGTTACTTGAACTAATTTGTACAAGTCTGCTTACAGTGTGACTTCATTGGCATTGCTACATGGTGGAAAACGTTTAATTTCGTTTATGTAGCATCAAACTGGTTTGTGTGAAAATTGTTTGTTTGGTCAAGATATCCTCAACAGTCAGATTATTTGTTCTGAGATGTTTTGATAAGTTAACTTAATTTGAGTATTTTGTGTCTGCTTTCTTGGATGTATAGGAATCTGATGGCTTAATTTGGGTATTTGATTAATGCATTATATACTATAAGTATGGAGGTTGTTTTTGCAACACAAGAATTTTGTAAAATTGTCCATATACAGATAGTAGTTTATGAACAAATACCAATTTGAGAAATATAAATATTTTCTATTGAAAGAATTTTGGTTATTGTATATTGAAAGAATCCTATTTGTCTTTTTCTTTTCTATCATTTTTGTTGTTTATTTTTTTTACAGAATGTTTGTTTATATTTAGTATTCACTCACCTATCGAGTTTAGATTACTTGAAATCATAGATTGTGCTTTTTTGTTTGAATTTTTCATCTAATCAAGTACACATATACATTATTGGTTCATTGAATATATGTTGAATTTGAAATTAACTAGTTTTAAGTATATTGTTAGTAATCTATTTTACTAATTTTATTTATTATTGATTATTCTTCCTGTATAGTTTAAATTTATGGATTCCAATGATGTCGATATCAATGATTGGGTAAACAAAAGTATGAAAGAGAAATACAATGAAATGAAAGAAGATTTATATTTGCATTGTATTGTGGATGATTGTATATGTATGTTTTGGATTGTATTTGTAGATTTAAATGGTAAACTTAATTATTTGTCTTATATTTATATTTTATTTATATTTATATTTTTTAATTGATTTATATTTTATTATTGTATGTTTTATTATTAATTTATTAAAGTTAGTTTTTGTTATAAATGTATTTAATATGGTTAAATAAATTATAAACGAGTCATTAAATGGATCATTTAAATGTATTAATTAATTGTCACTTAAATGAGTCATTTAAGTGGATTTTATAAACATGTAATTAATGGGTTAAACGAAAATACATGTTAAACATGTCATATTCGTGTTGATCCAAATATTATCATGTTGTGTTCGTATTTAAGAGGTCTAACCCGTTTATTAAGTATGTCGTTTTTGTGTAGAGCAAAAAATAATTGTTGTGTTCATATTAGCCCAAACTTGACTTGTCAACTCGAATTGCCAGTCGCTAACTTTAATTATAATTAAAAAATTTATAAAATGAAACACATATGGATACTTAGTGAGAGGGTACATAATGAGTTTTATTTTAAAATTCATATTGTAAATAAATATATTAAATAAAAAAGAAAAGTAAAAAAAAAAAATTTGTCAAATTTGTTGGGTATCTCTCTTTGGCTCCCAAACCCGGAGCCAGTGGCATCCTAAACCCATTATTGCATCCGCTGCTGTATTTCCAAGTACTTTCCATCAGACAAATTTGACAAATTAAGCTTATCAAGATCTCTTAAGAGATGCCTAACCCGCGGAGTAGTCATCAACATCACTACTCTGAGAGATTGGTAGTCCATTTCGCCAAATTTCGATTCTCTTTCTTCGCCCGTTGTGGGTCTGGGACCTTGTGAAAAGACTGACCATGAAGAAGAGCTGTCCCACTGATTTCCTATTTCTCTCTTTGGCTCCTAAGCCCGGAGCCATCCTAAACCTATTATTGCATATGCTGCTGTATTTCCAAGTACTTTCCACCAGACAAATTTGACAAATTAAGCTTATCAAGATCTCTTAAGAGATACCTAACCCACGTCTGGGACCATGTGAAAAGACTGACCATGAAGAAGAGCTGTCCCAATAATTTCCTATTTCTTTTTTTTGGAAACTCTTTCAACGATTTCATATTGGCTTTATATCAATTTCTTTTACTCTACTTTCTTACGTTTCTCTAGGACTAGAACATATATTGACTATCTTCTGAGGTGTTAACGTATACAATTATTTAACACAAGGCTTTGAAAACCCAGCCTTACAGGAATTTCCATGCACAAGGCTTTGAAGACCTATCCTTACAGGAATTTCCCTGCATTAGCTTCTGAAAGGCCACTCTTACCAACCACCTCCTGTCATTAGAAACCAAGTCACTATAACAAACTAGGTTTTTTTTTTTTTTGGTCTCTCTAGTAGGAAATAATTCTAATAATGTCAGTTATTTTTTTTGAAAAAAATAATGTCAATTATATTGTTATCATTGTTGGATATCTAATTGTTTTTCATAGTCAGTGATTCTAAAAATCACAAAAGTGAAACTTCATTACTGATATTCACTTAAAGATCATTGACATTCACTTATTAGAAGTTTTAGTAGTAAAATTTTAGCAAGTCATTAGTATATACCTATTTATGAATTTGAATTCAAAATTATATGCATACTAATTTATGTTTGTTCGTTAATAAATACATGTGTCACAAGATTTTGTTAAATGATCAAACGGACGGTGTAATACATGGTGCTACTAAAGTTTTTCTCTTTCAAGTAGATCACCAAAGTTGGGACTACATTATGAGGTATGTTTATAATAATGAAGATGAGATAGATATCTTGACTTGAAGGAGATTGGGAGCTAAGTTTGGAGGAAATTGATCATCAAAGGAGATAAGTGAGATCTCATAGTCCTCGATCCCTACCCATATTTTAGTCACTTTATTTGAAAAAAAAAAAAAACCATGTGAAAATGGTGCAAAATATCACCAAAAAATTGATGTTATGTTTAATTAGAACCAAAGAACTAAGTTAAGTTTTACAAGCACCTCCCCAAATAGAAAGTCAATACTACTCTTCATTAAAAGCTGTCGATGTCTAAATCCAATTGACCCAAATTCTTAACTTAATATTGCAAATAAAGCGAAACAAAGACAAAAACAAAAGAAAGAGAACAGGAAGAACAATGAATGCAAAGTGATTTGTTACGTGGTTCGACCCCACAAAAATACTTGTGTCCACGACTGTTTCTTTGGTTTTTTCGGTAGAGTCACCGTGTATTATTGATTGTTGTTGTTTGCAATGAATTTTCAACCCTTATTTATAATGTGGGGGGTGTTACAATTTGGATACAATAAGAATACGAAAGAGTTCTACATTAATTACACTTTCAAAACTGGTGTTTATAAATTTTAAGATAGATCCCACCAAAATAGGAGTTTAATTTTACTTCTAATTCTGATAGTTGACTTTTCCTCAATTTAGGTTGTTGCCTTTCTAGAAAAATTCTCTTAATAAACACTTCGAGCTACAAGCTGAAGCTTGCTTTGGATGACATCGAGTTGAGTATAAGACAACCTTGACCATAGTTGACCAGCAACTTGAGAACTACAATAACGGATTGAGAGCTCGTTTCTATGAACTGGACGTTGGCGGACTAGATTTTTATCTATTGGGTCAATTCATTTGATAAGTTCCTTGGGCTTTTACTAGCCCACTTATGCAGTCCCAAATATACTCACAATATCAACCTCCAGCTCTCAGTGTGATCTGCAGACTGAGAGTTTAAGCTCGCTAGTGAAAGCTGATGTGTCACGACCTGTCGTGCTGCCTTTTCAAATTTTGTCCCGTCATGTGACTTGTGGCGATTCTTCGGGTAACCGACCACTTACATGTCTCATTTTGTATGCATTTAATGCGCACATTTTTCAACTGCCAGCCCATGATGACAAGTCCCTCAATTCGAGCTGCACCGTTAGATTTAAAACGATTGATTAGCCCTCAAATCTAACGGTTAGAGTCTTGCGCCTATATAAAGTGGAGGCCTCTTCATTTTCCCTCTTACTCTGCCATTTTCAAACTAAGCCACCACCGAGCCTCATTCTTCTCTCGTTTTCTTTTATTTTTCATCCTTGCCCCAACACTCCTTGGATTCAAAACCATCAAAGATCAGCATCTGCATTTATAGTAAGTCTCTATATCGAACTCTTGATTTTTTGGCTTCCATTTTTTATATGCATTGTGTTTTTCCTGGATCTGGTACTGGCTTGAATGTTCTATGTTCTTGATGTTGCATGCTTGTAACTTTTCATTTCCTTTTGATTTGATCTTGTTGGTTGGCCCTTTGCGAACTGTTTGTTGTTTGTAACACTACATATACGAGCTGCAAGATGATGTATTTGTAGGTTATTAGCTTATAGGTTGTTAGCTCATAGGTTGAGCCCCTTATGTTCTTAGCAATCTGTATGACGTTTGTGACCTGTAGATTAGGAAGTCCTTTGTTAGAGAATATGAAGCTTAGATTTTTTAGACATGATTTGCATGTAGTGACCTAACTGTTCCTTTCTATGTGTAGATGTCTTTAGGTCGCAGACGCCAGTCATATAGAATAGGAAGTGGTGACTCTTCCAACTCGAAGGAGCTCGACGCAAGGGAAGTTCATGTTGTTGAAGAAACGACTTCTCTGAGTGGTGAGGTCGCTGAAGAGTTCGTGGTTAGAGCTGACCCCATAGTAATCTGCCAAACCATCGAGAAACGACGAGCTCGTGAGGTGTTTATCCACTACGCCTTGAAGATGAAGTCTGAGGAGTTAGGGGGAATTCCTTTAGAGTATCACCTTCCCAAAGATTGCCGTGTCATATTGCTCTCACTTAATGACCACGCAGTCTATCCTTCCCGAGGGTTCATTGCCATTAGCACCTCTCATCTTAGACATGAGCTCAGATTTCCGGTCCCTACCTATCTCATCAATCTTCTGAATAGGCTAAGACTCAGTCCTTTTTAACCAACCTCTAATTCTTACTCTTAGCTCACGTCTCTGGCCTTGGTCTTTAAAAGGAACATCCTTCCATCTCCAATCCTAAGAATTTGCTGCCACCTTTTTAGTATTAAGAGTGTGGGCGGCTTAAAGGGAGGAATGCGAGATAGGATTTACTATCTCGCACCTCATAAAACGAGCTTCAATAACGTCCTACCTCAGGGTGATGCGAGGGGTAAGTCTAATGTAAGGGATTACAAGTCGAGCTGGTTTTACATTACTTGCCTTTCCCTTAGACGACTTCAAAATTTTGACTCTGTACTTAGTCCATATAGATGGAGGGGATTGGCTTCTACGAGCTATAGTAGAATTTTTTTTTAATTCTTTTTGTTTCACTTCGCAAACGTGATAAAAGATAGGACAGTTCTCACTGATGAGGGGGTTGAAATTTGTAGGACGCTTGTGAATTCACAAGAAGGGAGAATCAATCACGCGTTCAACGACGAGCTCCTTAGGGCCCATTAGTTAGCTTATTCTCTGAACAGTGAGCTTTTTGACAATAGAAGGGACATCGGAATTCGGGGTGAACTTAAGTTCGCCTCTGCTTTCAACGCTGCTAGTGAAGTAGAACCAATTCCTGTCCCTTAAAAAACTACAGAGTTGGTGAAGCTCGCCTTTGCAAGCCCCCTTTAGCTCGATCTGTTTAGTTCGCAACTCATTCAGTTGTCGCCTCTATTAAGGTGACCACCGCAGCACTGGTTTCAGGTCCTTCAGAAGCTCAGGTCCTTACCTTGTAGCCATATATGGTTGAAGTTCCTAAGCGGGTGGGAGCTCCTGCTTGCGAGGTTCAAGCTGCTTCACGTAGTGGAGTAAGAAGAAAATCAATGCCCAATCCTCTTCTGACCAAATGGCTACGAGTAGATAAGGGTAAGCAGCCCGTAATCGTACAACGAAAAGTTAAGCCATAAGCCAAGGCATAGCCCGAAGACAGGCCATGAGGGATATACTTCGATGCCGTCTTCGACAACTTGCTCAAAATCCTGAGAAGCTTCGTAAGGACCCTGGACAAAGAGGGCTTGAGAGGCGATACCTTGTCTGGCTACATAGCTCGCCACAGTCTACTGGTAATCTACAATACCTTTACCTTTTTTTCTTTCTTGCTTGATTTAAATACTAACTTGTTGCATTTCAGACCATTGTAGGGGCAATGAAACAAATGTAGGAAGTTCACGCTTTTGTGTATGAAAAGAAGGAGTTCAAGAGCAAGAAGAAAAAGTTGAAGGATAAGCTCTCGTGCATGATTGTGGAGGTTGAGAGAGCAAAGAACTCGAAGAACTCCTTCTCACCAAATCGAGGAATATTGAGGAAGTTAGAAAGGAAGTTGACGATGCTCTGACCCGCGAGGAAGATAATCATACAGCTTCGAGGACACACCTCACAACCAAGGTCTTTAAAAGTGAAGAGGAATTGAACAAAGCGAAGAGCGAGCTAGAGAAGGTCGTGCAGTAAGCTGAGGTTGCAGAGAAGGGAATAGAGGAGATTAAGAGAGAGCTCGCGCTTGCCAAGGAGGAGGTCGCAAAAGCTAAGGAGAAAGCCGAGGTGCGGGTCACCAAAGCTAGGAAGGAGGCAAAATCAAAGACCTCCAGTAGTTTCTTCTACACTTTATAGGAAGTTCATCTCGAGTTAGACTTCTCATTTTTCGGTGAAGAGACGGTTACAGAGGTGGAGAGGTACAAAGAGCAGGTCGTCCGATCCTCTGCTATTCCATATGCAACTCCTCTGAATACTGAGCTCTAAGGTGCGACCTTTCAAGATGAGACAACTCAGGTCGCAGTGCCTCCAGAAGCAACCTCCGATGATATAGCTCCTACATAATCAACCCCCCAGGGTCAGGGCTTCGAGCAAGCTACTTGCCAAGTTGAATCTTTTTCTTTTTCTTTGAAGCTTTTCATGACTTTATATTTTATTCATCTCGCTTTGTGAGGTCATTTATAATGAATATTTTGACCTTATTTTGAGGTTATTATTGTTGGAATGAATCACCTCGTTACGAGGTTTATTTTTAAATTTATTTGCTTTACTTCAATGTTGTGTTTTTATTCCACTTTCTGAATCTTTGAATTTCCTGTGAATTGAGAAATAAAGTAATTAATAAATAAATCATTGATAATAAAACTTGCTGAGAGCTCAAAAAGTCGCTGATCTTGATGTGTCGTAACTCGCAAATTATAGTTTAATTAAAAAATTTAAGCCATATCCAGTAGATTGAGACTTCAGTTAACATAGCAGTGTCGAGGTCGGAGCCTCAGTAAAGATAGTATAATGTGGAAGTCGGAACCTCAGCTAACATAGCGTAATGTAGAGCTAATAGGTTGGAATCTTTTAGCATAGTAGCAAGTTAGTAGGTCGGAACCTTTTAGCATAATAGCAAGTTAGTAGGTCGAAACCTTTTAGCATAATGGTGAGCTAGTAGGTTGGAACCTTTTAGTATAATGACAAGCTAGTAGGTCAAAATCTCAGCTAATATAGCATGACTTATAAAATTTTGCCAAAGAGAAACTTGGTGGAGAGGTCGCTTTCATTTTTATACATAACACTTAATAAAGAAATCAATAGAGCAATTATTCAAAGTAGCGTAGTATGAGGAATTTGGAGCTTTTATTAACTTTCGAAAATTGAATTATAAATTAAATATATGCACTTAAAAAGTTACCGAAAGTATGGGCGAAGATGCTCAACATTTCAAGCTCGAGAGACCTCAGCTCCATCCATATTAGTCAAATGATATGCTCCATTTCTCAGGTATTCCTTAATAATACAACGACCTTTCCAGTTCAGACCTAATGACTCGTCACTGGTCTTGCGAGCTCCAGGTAGGATAAGGTGCAGTACGAGATCATCGAGGTTATAGTGCCGCACTCGAGCCTTTCTATTGTAGTACCTTGCAACCCTTTGTTGATAAACAGTTACTTTCAAACAGGCTGCTTCTCTTGCCTCTTCAAGGAGGTCAAAGTTTGTGGCAAGTAGTTGGTTGTTATTCTCTGGATTGAAGGCCGCTCTATGCTACGAGGTCACTTCTAACTCTATTGGGATCATGGTTTCAGATCTGTACACTATAGAAAAGGGAGTTTTACCAGTAGTGCTGTGAGCTATGATTCTACAGGCCTATAGTATCTTTTATAGTTCATCCACTCATGCTCATTTCTTAGCTTCCAGCTTTGTTTTCAAGATCTGCTTTGTTATTTTGCTCATAGCCTCGACCTGACTATTAGCCTGTGGATGATCTACGGCTGAGAAGCTCTTGATGATCTTCAGGTCGTTGTAAAACTTGATGAACTGATCGCTACTGAACTGAGTCCCATTATCTATCACGATCTGTTGATGAACCCCGGACCTGCAAATAATATTGCTCCATACAAACTTTTTCATCTTTGTAGTGAAAATCTCAGCTAGCTCTTTGGCTTATGCCCACTTAGTAAAGTAGTCCATTATGACCATGACATGCTAGCACTTCCTATGAGCTGTTGGTAGAGGCCCAATTAGGTCAATTCCCCAAATTGCAAAAGAACACGGGCTCACAATTTGTTGAAGATAAGCTGGTGGAGCTCGCGAAACCTTGACAAACTTTTGGCACTTGTCGCATCTCTTGACTAAGTTGATGACGTCTTACTTCATGGTAGGCCAGTAGAATCTTTGCCAAAACGCTTTTTGAGCCCCTAGCATGGTTCCCATAGTGGCTGACATGTAGATGCTTCAACACAGTCTCGTAATCCTAACCATCGATGCATTTAAGAAGTAGAGTTGAGAATCCTCTCTTGTATAGCATGTCATCATAGATGCAATATTGAGCTGCTTTAGCTCACAAGTAGCGTGCCTCCAGTATGTCACTCGGTAGCTTCCCGTCCTACAGGTAGTTCAAAATTGGGCTCATCTGTGAGTTTGGTTGGATAATTATGATTAAATCTCTCTCCCCTATACTTGGGGTCAACAAAAACTTTATTGGGATGGTTCTTAGAAAGTCTGCATCTGGGGTAGTTGCGAGGTGAGTTAGTACATCTGCATGCGAGTTTTGAGTTCGTGGAATCTGGTTTATTTCAAACTTTTGGAAAGTGCCTAATAACTTCTGAACCTTCTAGAGGTAAATAGCCATCTTAGATCTCCTGGTCTGATATTCCCCTCGGATATGGTAGATCACAAGCTGAGAGTCATTGAAAATCCTTAGTTACTTAGCTCGCATCTCTTTAGCCAGACACAGACCTGTGAGCAGCTCCTCATACTCAGCTTCGTTGTTGGTGGTCTGAAAACCGAATCTCAATGCACAGAGAATCTTGTGCCCTTCAGGATTAATTAGTAGCACTCTAACCCTAGCCTTTTGTTCGCTGGATGATCCATCCATATATAGCTCTCAAGTTATGCTTTTAGAAGATTTGGTCCCCTCTTTTGCAGGCCTTGTGAACTCCGCGATGAAGTTTGCTAAGGCTTGGGCTTTGATTGTTGATATCAGCTTGAATTCGATGTCAAACTATGCCAGCTCTATTGCCCATTTAAGTAATTGACTTGAAATGTCCAACTTCTGGAGGATCTGCTTAGTGAATACTGAGTAAGGACTTCAATTCTGTGGGTTTGGAAGTATGAGCGCAGCTTCTTCGACGCGACTACCAGACAATAGGCAAGTTTCTCCATCTGCGAATACCTAGTTTCGACATCAAGCAGTCTTTTGTTCACATAATACACGAGAAACTGCCTTCCTCTTTCACACCAAAGCTACGCTCAAGGCATGCTGAGATACCCCTAAGTATAAGATGAGCTTCTTTCCTTCCTTTGACTTGGATAAAAGTGGAGCTCGACTCATGTAGTCCTTTAGTTGATGAAATGCTACCTCACATTGCTTACTTCATTCAAAGTTTTTCGCTTTCTTCAGTATGTCAAATAAGGAAATGCATTTGTTAGTGACATTTGATGTGAATCTGTTGAAAGCTGTGACCTAACCATTGAGACTTTACACATCTTTGACCCGAGTAAGGGATCTCATATCAATCAACGCCCTACTCTTTTCGAAATTGGCTTCGATCCCTCTGCTATTTACCATGAAGCCAAGGAATTTCCTAGATGCCGCCCTAAATGTGCACTTGAGTGGGTTTAGCTTCATCTGGTAGTTCCTAAATATTTGGAACATTTTTTCTAGGTCGCACACATGGTCGGCCACCTACTTGAACTTTACCAACATGTCATCCACGTACACTTCTATTGTCTTCCTAATTTGTTCCTCGAACATTATATTGACAATGCGTTGATAGGTTGCCCCTACATTCTTTAGTTCAAAAGGCATCGCTTTGTAGCAATACATGCCGCGATCTGTAATGAACGAGGTGTACACTTCGTCCTCTGGGCCCATAGGTATCCAATTATAGCCCAAGTAGGCATTCATGAAGTTTAGGAGTTTATGACCAACTGTTGTATCCATAAACTGATCAATTCTGGGTAGGGGGAAGCTGTCTTTTGAGCATGCCTTATTTAAATCCGTGAAGTCGATGCAAGTTATCCACTTTCCATTTTTCTTCTTTATAAGCACGACATTGACGACCTAGGTTGGGTAGTAGGCCTCGCGGATGAACTTATTTGCCAATAACTTATATACCTCTTCCTTCAAAGCGGCATAGCGTTCCCTTGTCATTGGCCTCATCTTTTGGCGAACTGGTTTGTAGTAAGGGTTAATGTTTAGCTCATGTGACATGAACTTGGGATCTATTCCCATTATATACTTGTGATTTTAAACAAAAACGTCTAAGTTCGCTTTAAGTAAGTCAATAAGCTGAGATCTCACTTTCGGAGTTAAACCTCGTCCTAGCTTAAAGCATCTTTCAACATCCACCTCGCTGACTTGGACATTCTCAAGTTCTTCTACAAGCCTAGCTACTCTATCTGTGTCTACCTCGCGTGGGTTGAGGTCGTGACTTACCCCTTTCTCACTCATAACTCGTGGCTTACCCCTTGAAACCACGTTTATCTTCTTTCCTCTAACTCCCATCTTGACTGTGTCTTTGTAGTAACGTCGAGCCAGGTGTCGCTCGCCTCGCACATAACCTATTCTATTGGGGGTTGAAAATTTAACTGTGAGAGTCCTGATGGAGGTAATCATATCCAAATAGTTCATCGCAGGCTCCCAAAAACCACATTGTATGTTGAGAAACAGTCAATTATTAAAAAGTCTACCAACACAATGGTTTGACGACCTGAATCCCTAAGTGTAAGCGTAAGTCTAATCTAGTCTACTAGAGTGATGACATCTCTGGTGAAGCCGTAAAGGGGTTTCGAGGAAGATTTCAGCTGTTCTGCCCTCAGTCTCATCTGGTTGTAGCACCCCCTGTACATGACATTGATCGAGCTCCTTGTGTCAATCATGATTGATCGTATCTTCATGTTACTAATCTTTGCTCGAATGATGAGTGCATCATTGTAGGGCCAACATACACCTCTGGCATTCTTCTTAGTGAAAATAATGTCATCTGAGGTTGTCCTTGCCTTCTTCGTAAGTCCTTTCAACCCGTTATGACTTGTGAGCAGGACATGATTCACTTCTTGTACATAATGTTCATACGACCTGTTGGATGTACTTATGATGTGAAGGCCACCATATATGGTAAAGATGGTCCTCACAATAGGTTCATGTTCTTGTTCGAGAGCTTACTGGGGTCACTGCTGTGCTGGCTGTGGTGGTTATTAAGATCGTTGTTGTTGAGGTCGCGGGTTCACTGGTCGCACCACATAATCTCTCAAGTGACCTCTCTAAATTAGATCCTCAATAACGTCTTTTAACGTCCAACACTCTGAAGTATTGTGTTCGACCTCATTGTGATAAGCACAAAACTTGTTCGTCTTTGCGGTTAATGGAAGACCTCATAGGATTAGGCTTCCCAAAGTCCTCCCTGTTCCTCTTCGTTACAAAGATTTTGTTCTATGTATCTAATAGGGCGCTGTAGCTATCATGATGTCATTGACGCTAAGGTCGTTCATTTTTGGGCTCATTCCTGACCTTCTTAATGACCTAATTGTTAGAGCCGTTATTCCATCATTCACTTATATTCCCACTATTGTTTCTTTCCTTTGGTTAGTTGGAACTACCCGTTTCACCTTTCTGGTTAAGACTTCTTGGGACCGAATGTCTCCTCCCATCTGATCTCCTTAGTAACTCGCTCGTAAAACTTGTCTAGGTCCTTCACTGGGGATTTGTAGATGTTCTATTATAACTTCCTAACCTTGCGAAGCCCAGTTGAAATTGCAATCACGATGCTTTCGTTTGAAGGGTTCTTTACATTACTGACTTCACGTCTGAAGCTGGTAATGTAATCTTTCAGCGATTTGTTTTGTCGTTAAAAGATCATGACGAGGTGATAGAATGGTGCAAGCTGTTTTCTTAAAGCTCTGTACTAGCTGGTGAACTTTCGTTAACACCCCTCCCAACTGTAAATGCTACGAGTTGGGAGACTCTTGAACCAGGTATGTGGAATATCTCCTAGGGTGGTTGGGAAACGCAACACTTAACCAACATATTGTCTGTATGGAGATCAATTTGGACATTGAACATATCCAGGTGATCATAGAGGTTGCTAACTCCATTGTCCTGAGGAATATTGGAGACCTTGAATCTGGGAAGGAGAGCCTGTGTCTCAATCTCCCTAGTGAAAATGGTTCTCTCCTTACATTGATCACGTTGGTTTAAGGTACTAGGACATGCTTTGAGTTGCTGAACCCCTCTGAAGGAGCTCCTCTATCCTTGGATCCTGAGGCTGTTGTCCTCTCTTATACTTGTGACTTGGAGAGCGACGGTCTGGTACGTATCCCTGACTAACCCTTCGTGAGTCGCCAGCTTAGTAGGACTTCGCACGTCCCTAATTGTCTACTTCATCCTTTTCATATAAAGATGTGGCTCGAACTCGATCGCGGCTAACCTTCACGTGGCGGCTCCTTACTTTTAAGCTCGCATAATGTGGAACTTCCTCCTCTTTGCGAGCTTGACGAACTTCAGCTCTTAAACGTGAGCTGAAGGAACAAGCTGAGCCGGAAAGTCACAACACCTCTCTAAAGGGTCTTTCAGGTGCTAACACTTCCTCTCGTTGCCGTTGGTAAACTTATCTCAGAGCAGTAGCTTCCGATCTGAATGTTTTTTGTGTTTGAGCTTGTGCCAACAACCTGACTGTATCCGCAAGTTGTCGCACTATATTTTCCAACGCCTCCTGCCACTGGTGTCACACTTATAGCCCTTCAATCGTAAGGATTATTGGTGTTGATTGGCGAGGGGTTAATAGAGGCACACCTACGGTAGCACCGCTTGTGAGGACATGGATGCGCCTATCATGGGCAAAGTTAAATCCTTCATTCGTTGGTTGTCATGCTGTTGCTGATCCATCTGCTTTTCTGGTCGATCAGCCGCTGCGTTAGAACTTCTGGTAGTTCTTGGTCTTGTCATGACAGTTGAAAACTCAAAAGATTGCAGTCTGAGCCCTTCCTCTAGCATCAAAATATCGACGTTTAAATCCGATCGACCTAAGTTCTTGACCCAATACTGCAAATAAAGCGAAACAGAGGCAAAAACAAAAGAAAGAGAAGAGAAAGAACAGTGAATGTAAAGTGATTTTTTACGTGGTTCGGCCTAAAAAGATGCTTACGTCCACGACTGTTTCTCTGGTTCTTTTGATAGAGTCACTGTATATTATTGATTGTTGTTGTTTACAATGACTTTTCAACCCCTATTTATAGTGTAGGGAGTGTTACAAATTGAATATAATAAGAATATGAAAGAGTTCTACATTAATTAGACTTCTAAAACTGGTGTCCATCAATTTTGGGATAGATCCCACCGAATTAGAAGTTTGATTTTACTTCCGATTTTGGTAGTTGACTCTTCCTCAATTTAAGCTATTGTCTTTCTAGAAGAATTCCCTTAATGAGCACTTTAAACTACGAGTTGGAGCTCGCTTTGGACGACATCGAGCTGAATATATGACAGTTTTGACCATAGTTGAGAACTGCAGCAGTGAACTGAGAACTCGTTTCTGCGAACTGAACATTGGTAAACTAGACTTTTATCTATTGGATTAATCTATTGGATCAGTTCCTTGAGCTTTTATCAACCTACTTATATAATCTCAAATATACCCATAACAAAAACAAAAACAATAAAAAACTGAGCAATAGGGCCAAGATGTAACAAATAAAATAACCATTAAAATGAGAAAAGATTAAACAAATTCAAGAGAAAATAAGGGAAAACCTTATTTTAATCCTCAAGGTTTCGAAAAATATCAAATTTTTAAAGCTCTTTTGAAAACAACTCTTTTATTTTGAACTTTTTCAAAACTCTTCAAAAAAATCCAAACCATTAGTTAACTAATGGTCAATGGTGACTTTAGGACATTTTTGACAATTTAAATTCCGAAACACTTAGATAATTTAACTTATAAATTCATTGTTTTATTAAGATAATCCGATAATTTACGTGAAACTAATAACCATTCAAAGTATTTTTTTTTTAATTTCTTTTACACATTCTGTTAATATTGACTGTTAATTGACTAATATTTTACATAATTTTGAAGAGTTTTTGAAAAATTGGGATAAAAAGAGTTATTTTCAAAAGAGTTTTAAAAATTTGATATTTTTTGAAATCTCATGAACTAAAATGAAATTTTTCCAAAAAATAAAAATAAAAATAAAAAATAAAAAAATAAAAGAAGACAAAACAAAGTAAAGTAAGGAATAAAAAGCACTTACCAAAGGGTTCCATTAGAATTTTTAATGCACATACATGTGATAATAGGATCATATTTATTTATTTATTTATTTTTAAGCTGTGGGAGGGGGAATGAAATTGGTAGAAGATGGATGTCGAACTCTTCCATTATAGTAGGAGGCAACTGACGCTTTAACCAACGACGCCAACTGCCTGTTGAACATATTGAAGGCTTTCTCTTCTATAGGATCATATGAACACACACATGTTGATCTTTGATTAGTTGGAGGGCCATAGCCTCTGGACCACCCCATAACTCCGTCCTTACTTAGAATATCAATACTCTTTCTAGTTCTCATAATATTAGGACTTCTTAACTCAAAATTTAACAATCCTTAGCTTTTCGATTTTTCAAGTGTCATTTTATCACATCATCATGTCATCCACGTAAAGTCACTTGCTCCATGTAATATCACTAACCTTTAAATTTATTGTGAGGAATTTTTTTTTAAAATATGTATATATATTTTTTGTTTTGTTTTTTTAAACTAAAAATATGTATCCTCACTTCTCTCTTTCTCTCTCTCTCTTTCTTTATATACATATATATATAATAATAATTTTATCATTAAAGTCTCCTAACTTTCAAAAGTTACGACAAATCAATCAAATTATCAATTACATTTTAATTAAATAGGAAAGATAATTTGTTTTAAGATAGAGATGAATTTGATCGATTCGTTGTAACTTTAAAAAATTAGGAAGCACTAATAATAAAACCAATATATATATATATATATATATATATAAATGGAAGGTTATATTAACTTAAACATTTGAAGTTCAACATCTATTTGCTTATAAATGTGGCTATGGGATCGACCTCCAATATAAGGGGTATAAACGAGCCATCAACCCCCATGCCTAAAGAAAGGATAACCAGTACTCCTTTTAACATCCCACACGACGATGTCTTTAACAAGCTGGTGTCAAAGGACATCATAAGCATGAAGTGAATGTATAAAATCTCATATGACATCATCCTCAAGCTTCTTTCTAAGTAGCAAATGGGCTGATTGGGTCGTCTTGCATGGATGATGTGCCAGGAGCTACTATTCAAGTTAGAGATAAGATTCCCCATTTTGCACTTGGCAAGGAAAGCGCTGTCGTACTTCCAAATTGTCCCTCGCTAGTTGATGCTCGACACTAGGAGGTTGTTGTTAGTGATCGACCATATTTGTGAGATAAAAGAGATGAATTTCAAATTGAAGGACGTCTTCTACTTTTACTAGCTGAAGGAGAACGATAGGGACAAAAGTCGCTACTCCTCCTTTCGACTTGGGTGGAGCCATCTAATTACCGGGTTAATCACGAATTACCACAGTTGAAGGACAAATGTTTCCTTGTAAAAGGGAAGTTAGTAAGTAGGAAGTTCAAAAAATTTGGAGTGCCTTCTTGATGGAACTTCATCAGTTAGTCTTTTCAAATTGTCAAATGCTACTTTTTACTGAAAAATCGCTTCACTTTCACTAACCCCTTTTTTCCTTTGCTGCAGTGAACTTTGAGAAATACCAACCGTCTGACAACGACCTTAGCGAGTTGCAAACAGAAAACATCCTAGCCATCTTAGAAGCGAAACGCCATTAGATAACTCTGCTTTCAAAAAATTTGCTCAACATCAAGTTCCACCGGTTGGTACATCGACCGAAGAGGTACCACTTATCCCTCAGTTAAGTTAAACTTAAGTATTACAATTTTATGATTTTATGTAGGTCAAATTTTGATGGGATTAGTTTCCTCGATCCCATTACTAATGTCGAATGGTTTTTTGTAGAGCAAATAATGTCGACTCCCTTTAAGGCAAACATAGCTAATCAATGACGATAGGGTAGAGACTCCACCCCACCGATGGAGACCAACTCTCCATCACAATAGAGATTGCATGGAGACCTATCAGAGACCTCTCTAATTAGGTGGAGATCTAATATGAGATAAGAGCTTTGATTTCAATAAAAAATAATTTTTGTTATTTTATTAATATGATAATCCTAATTTCCCCATATAGTTTGATGAAATAGCTAAAATCTCATTTTACTTTAAGAAATTGCTAATATCCCTTCTCTTGATTCACAAAATAGATATTTAAAAAAAAAAAAAAATCCTTAGTAGTTTATTAAAATATTAAAAAAAAAAAAAACTTCATATCGTTAATTTGAACCTTAAAAGTCAACGGTTGCCCATTAATGTGGAAGGGCAAAACTGTCAAAGTAAAATAAAATATAAAAAAATATTAATATGTAATAAAATGATAATTTAATATTTCAAAAAATTGAAAATAATTGCTAACGTCCATCTCTAGAATAAACGATGGTGATCAAAACTAGTCAAAAAATTTAAAAATATTAATTTTTTTAAAAAAATTATGTCTACCGTCTATCATATCCCCTCCCCCTCCCCCCCCCCCCCCCCCCCCCAAAAAAAAAAAAAAAAAAAAACTTAATAGTTACATTCTCTCTCTCTCTCTACTTATCACTCTTCATCTCTCTCTCTCTCTCTCTCTCTCTCTCTCTCTCTTCTTTTTTTTCTTCTTCTTCTTTTTCTCTCTCCCCTTTTCTTCTTCTTCTCTCGGCAATGGTCTCCGTTGATGAAGGCTTTCCATCGATGCAGACCCAAACTAGGTTAACAGAAACCTATAGATCTCTAGGTTTTCACGCCGAAAATCCACTGATTTTTGGGTTTTTGTGCAGAAATCTTTGTGTTTCCGACGCTATAAAGCCAAGGATTTCTAGGTTTTTTGAAAACCTAGAAATCCTTCATTTTACATTGCCTAAAACCCAAATATTTTTGTGAAAACCTAGAAATTTTTGGCTTTTCGGTGCCTAAAAGCCAAATATTTTTGAGTTTCCACATCAAAAACCTAAAAATCCTTGGATTTCCGATGCTAGAAACCTAAAGTCCGACACTGGAAACCTAAAAAGTTGTGTTTTTTTTTTTTTTTTTTGTGTTTGATGTTGGTGTTACAGTGTTGGAGGGTTGTTGATGACAGTGTTTGCTGTTGATGATGATTTGATTGAATAGATGGTTGAATGAAGATGAGTGAAGATTTCTGGGTTGGTTGATGAATGATGATGATGTTCTTCATGCTAAGAAGAACAAGGATACAATACATTAGAGATCCAATCTCTAAATTAGATCTCCACCATCTATCAAAGTTGATGAACGGACAGTGGAAATCTATTTTTTTTTTTTTATATATATTTTAGATTTTATTGCATAAAAATTATTATTATTATTATTTTAATTGGGGGATAGTTTAGTTTTTTCGGGCACTGTAATGGTCAGAATCCATCTCTTGTTAACAGAAAGAGTAAAATAAGATTTTCAAAAACTATAAGAGAATAATTAGCGATTACTTTAAAATACATGGGGAAAATTGAGATTATTTCTATTTAATGTTTGTGACCATTTTACCCATGAATAATAGAAAGTCTTTAATGGTCAACTAACAAAGAGGAGCATTTGTGTCTCACTTTTAAAAGTTTGAGGAAAATTACTATAATTATGGTCAAACTTACCATATTGATACAGTTTCATCCAACTTCTAAGGATGTTTGTGTAATTTTCCTTTTAATTGAAAATATGATACAATGTTTAATCAGATAATTTATATTTTTATCTTTCACCTTGAAAATTCTCAAATAGTTTGTTTTGGCAGAGTCAACAAAGTAAGACCACAAAGAAAAATGAATATAATTATAATTATAATTATAACAATTTTTTTTAAGTAATTATAACAATCATTATTATTATGATAGTTCTTGCACGGCAACTTTGTTCTATAGTTCAAACAACTGCATTAACTTTACCCGAGCTGAGCCTTCTGCTCACTGAAAACGCGACCAGAGTTCAGATTACACTGAAAAAGTTGTAGGCAAAGCAATCAAATTTGACAATTAGAAGACTATGGAAACTCTGTGCAATTTGATTCTACAGGTCTTAATCAGTCAGTTATGTTTTTTGATTAAAAGATACAAAATTTATCGTGATGTTTTCTTTTATTTCATTTTAACTGAGTTGTATGCATAATTCTAATTCATAACTGCAGGGGTTTATGCGCCACAGGCGTAAGCTAATGGCACTTCTCTTTCTTGTGTTGGAAGCCACATCATTTGTACTTGATCAAATCGGAGGAAATCAGTCTGGTTTCCTCATCGCTTCTTTTGTTTTATCAGTAATCGATTTTCTCATGACCTGTTACATTGCCAAGGGGAGCAAAACAGATTTTGAAAGTGATCTAATTATAATAGAGCTTGCCTTTTCAGTTGTTCAGTTGATTATAACATGCCTAGCCTTGGTTTTTTCGATTTTAAGAGTTGAATTCAAGTAAAATATTGCATCCATTTTCCCACTTGTGCTTGCTGGAACTATTCTCATCTTAGCATATAGACATAATGAACTAGTTCAAGATCCGACACCAAACACTCTAGAGAGAGATGAAGAAGAAGGGTTTGCAGGAATACCAGATAATCTAACAAGGGTCAATAGAGAGAAGGAGATTCCAGATACCAGAGCATTCATTTCCTCTGTAGATACTTCGACCGTGGTTGATGAGACACCAGATTCAAGAGTACTCCTTCCTGTAACTACTCAATCATTAATAATGGTTAATGAAGAAGAGACTGCAAGGATGTCCAAACAAGAAGAGATTTCAGAAAAATCGAGAGCATCACTCATTTCATCAGATACTCCAATGATGTCTAAAGATGAAAAGATTGCTATTCTAACAGCTAAATGGTCTGACGTTAATGAAGTGACAGCAGATCCCACAGCAGCACCAACAACACCTTGTATATCTTTGAAAACCAAGGTAAAATTGTATAATTCTTGCATATACATATTTCGTTAATTCGTTTATCAGTGATGGTTGCCTTTTTCTCTAGCGTTACTAATTGTTCTTCCTTGGGTTATTTTAAGGCTCTATTGAATCCTCATGTATGTCCTGATTGTACCTAATTTTAGCAATTGAGATGAACAAGTCGGGATTGAAGTTAAAATATGTAACATTAGCCTATATACATTGCTAATTTGAGATATCATTAAATTTGTTACTCAAGGTGATGGCAACATGAAAAGGGGTAAATTGGATTGTGCTGGTAGAGAGTAACAATCGTTCTACAATTTTGACCAAATTGAAATGCTTTTAAGACCATTAATTATGATATGCATCCATGTCCATACTTCCAAACAAACAAAGCCATATATAGTATTTCACTACTTGAGTCTATTCCAAAAACCCAACCAATTGATTAACCAATAGGCCAAGTGTACCATTGTTTAGAAGTTTCAATAGGCAAATTTGTAATGCTCTGGATCTGTACAGTGTGTCTAAAGAGGCCTAAGAAGTTTACATATATAGGCCAAATGAAATCTAGCCAATTTTAGCTGCTATAAACTTTCTAGCTATGAAACCTATGGACACCCTCTTCATGTGGCCAACGTTTCAATTAGCAGTTAAGTTTCACAAGGATTTCCAACACCAAAGCAGTCAACCTACTGCATCAAACAACTAGAGCTGCTGCATTATTGAGTCTATTAGTACTAGAGGCTTCAAAATCTGTAACATTAATCCATTAATTTTGTTAACCAAGGAGATGGCAACCTGAGAAGGTGGCAACCCGAGAAGGGGTGTCAAGAATTGGATTGTTGACAACTGTTTCACAAATTTGACCAAATTGAAATGCTTTTAAGAGCATTAACTATTATATGCAATATTTATGTGATGAACTATAGAAATAACAGATGAATACAGAGAATAGACACAATCATTTTTACATTATTGCAAAGATGTCCACGTCTACACCTATTATCAGTATTATGGTCTATTAAGTAATTAATGTTAGATCAAAGTACTTTTAAGAGTTTTGTGTTTTCTGATATCCATGAATCATAAAGAGTATTTTCAAAAAGTCTTTCACAATTCTAATAATTCCATTGTTTTCAAGAGCCTAAAATTCAGTCAAAGTCCATGTTTAAGAGTTTCTAGTGTCCTCTATATTCCCAAGCTAACTGATCCATTCTAGGAGTTGATAAGCTGTAGGTATGGAATGAGTGGATATGTGATCCAATCAACCTTTAGTGTGATGCCTAAGTTAATTTGTCTGTTTTCTCTCATTCAAAAAAATTATTTTTCAGCCTCTCAAACCACCCTACAGCCCATAACCAATAGTTCCCAAATCTATCATACATCATACATTTTAGCAATTGTAAAGACCTACCTCCCATCCCCAGCTGATTTTGATGGGTGGGGGGGGTGTGGTGGAGTGTGTGTGTGGGTGTGTCAAAGGCCTAGGACGTTTACAATTAGGCATAGTGAAACACTAACTGATTGTAGTTGCTATTAACTTTCTTATATATTGTTATTATTATTTATTTCGGAAAACTAACTGTTAAAAGCATAGAAACAGCTGTTCTCATATATCTTACTGTCTATGCAACAGCTGTTCTTGAAACTTATTACTACAACTGACCTTGAGAAGGAGCTGATAGTCCCAACCAAATCTATGCAGCATTTTCCAATTCCTGAAGGACAGGACTTTGTAGATCTGCCAGTGAAAGACATGGAAGGAGAGATTCAGAAATTTCGTTTAACCATCAAGCCAAAGCCTGTGCTGACTGAAGGTTGGCTTGAATTTGTGAAATCTAAAGCTGTTGTACCAGAGGACATCGTGACCTTCTACAAGCAGCAAAATGAAGATTCTGAAGAGCAATACGGAGTTGAGATTGACAGTATTAACAACTAATACAACATATAGGAACGTCAGCCTATTCTAATCAATTGGACGGTGTACCAATCCATTGTACCACTAATATTACTACAGCTAAACTTAAACTATCATAAAATCTTGAGTGTTGTAAATTTTTGCAAATCTAAACACATTGTTATGTATTGAGATCCGATATCTTCTATCATATTTTAGAGCATCATATTTTCACTCTAAACTACGAGAATAGATATGTTTATTGCTCACAGATGAAGATGAGAGCAAAATCCTTATTGTATCCAGTCTAACTGCACATATATTAAAACAGGTATCCGGGTACTCAAGTCTCGATTTTTCCAAGAGCTTAACGGACCACTTCCCCAGAAAATAACTGTAACCAAACAGATCATGTAAACATAAACTATACGGTTTTGTAAAATCATCCAGGAAAACCAAGTTGCTATAGGCAAACTTAAATCTACAATGAAATCTTCGGTCAGTGGTAGCAATAACAAACTATCAACTATGATGATAATATAAGGAAATCCATGATAACTCAGCAAACTATCAAACTATATAGACTATATGGAAGATGGTTCTATTAAAATAAGTGATTATGGTTGAGATCTGATACATCTTATCATATATTTTCTCATCTTGCAAACAACCCAGATGATATATTGACTGTATGGTAACATTTATAAACAAAGGATTTGATGAATCAAGCAAAAATCATGAAAATAATAATAATATGACGAGGGCGTTACCTTTGCATAGGAGTTGGTCGACCAAGCAGCAACAAAACAAAACGAAGGTTAAATTTTGGATAGAGAGAGAAACTACCAAGGGAAGGCAGGTAATGAGGTTTTATTTCCGGTAACTTGAGACTGGTTTCATTTTGGCGCTCAACTTGGATCAGGTTTAAAACGTCTCAACAACCTTAAGAGATAGAGGATGCTCCGGTAAGGATTTCTTTTTTTTTTTTTTTTGAAAAAGTTAAGGATTTCAATGGCTGATGCAAATAGACCAATGGCTGATGCAAGTAGACCAATGTCTGGGTGGAAATTTCCACGCGGTTGTGATCTGCTTGATTTGTCAAGCAGGTATCAATAAAGTGATGGTCCCCCTCATAAATTCAGCCCTGGGGCGATAGGCAAGACAAATCTTATTAATAATTAAAAAAAATTAAAAAAAAAAAAAACTGTTTTCTTAAGAAAAAAAATTCTATTTTCACTGAAAATGTACGCAAGAAATTCTCTTTGTGATGGGTCCTCTCACAAACTGAATGTGTTTCATCCTATTTTATTAATATAATATATAATATATAAATATAATATTTTATTAATATTATAATAATTTTTATTTATTATAATATTAAAAAGTAAAACTGTCACAATAATTAAATAATATATAAATACAATATTTTATTAATATTATAATAATTTTATTATTAAATTAATATATATTATATTATAATTAAACTAATAATATAATATATTATTATATTATTATATATGAAAGTTAACGAATATCGCAATATCAAACTTGATCACCTTAACGTCAAACTTATTCAAACTTGTTTGTTGTCAAGTTTGACATTATATATAAATTTTTTTTGAAACTATTTATAAAATTGTAATGTCTAAATTTGTTAAAAATTATCAAGTTCAGTACTATATGTCCGTGTTCTATTTATTGAATAATAACTAACAACCTCTCTCTCTCTCTCTTTTTTTTTTTTTTTGCTCGTCTACTATGACTTTAACGTTCTTTGTTATGCTCTCCGTTATTATGGAATTAAAGCCAAGTTTCTTCTCATAAACATAATCCTAAAAGATATACCATTTGCACCATTGTCTACATTGTTTATCATTGCAAACAATAATAACACTCAAAATTCTCCCTTGACCAACACACTTATCACTTGGTATAACTAGCATTTTAGATTTGTTTTCAAACTTCTTTGTTAAATCTGTTTAATTGGTGTTATATGTATTTTTCAGACTCATTAAATGGGCTGATAAAAGCCCAATTTAGGCCCAGTAGAAGGCCCGATAAGGTCAAAGCCCAGTCAAAGTCCATCAAATGAGGCCCAGATGACTCTAAGCCCAAGTAAGCTCTTCAGCTCGCATAAATAGCTTCTTCAGATTATATCAACGAGCTCATGTCAGCTAGGATTCAGCTCGCTCTATAGTTCACCTCAATCATAGCTCTCTGACCAGCGAGCTCAAGCTCACAGACCGCCATAGACGTCAGCTCGCTCAGAAGCGTAATGAATGCAGTATCTTCCAGAACAGGCAGTTGCTTAATTCAACCATGATTCTCTCTCCGAATATGGCAGTTACCCAATCAAACCGTGATTTCCTCATCAGATATGGAAGTCTACTCAAATTCAAATTCAAATCAACCTTATCTCGAGATAATTATGGTAATTTCCTAATATTATTCCAACTAAATTAGGAAGTGTAATTAATTTACAATTCTTTTCATTATTTTTCCTGATTATTTGGGAAGTGTAATTAATTCAGGATTTTTTTCCTGATTTGCTACAACTAGAATTGTAACGCCTCTTTCCCTATAAATAGAGATTAAAATCATTGTAACATGATGAGAGAATAATCAATAACATACTGTCACTCTGCAGAATTTAAGAGACAAACAGTCGTGGACATAGGCCTATTATTGCCGAACCACGTAAAAGTTTTGTGTTCCTCGTTTGATTCTCGGTATTTGTCTGTGTCCTTTCTTGGTATTTGTGCTTTCTCACATTGATTGCAGGTATTGGGCATTGATTACTCGTCGACTGAATTCCAACGTCGACATTTTGACGCTAGAAGGAGGGTCCAAACTGCAATATTTTTTTATCTCAGTTCATCAATTTCTGACAACATGGCAAGGACCAGAACAAACAGGAATTTTGGAGATGATGACCAGGCGGAGAGTCACATGAACCAATCTCAGCAGAACTTACAGCCTATGCAGGATGCACCCATGCATGTAGCAGGCACGTCCCATGGACAGACACTGGGCACCGCGACAAGTATCCCTCATTTGCCTCTCCGTCAGACAGTTCCAATTGCCCATTAGCCGAAGGGCAGAATGTGCTGATCCAGAGGCAAGAAGCGCTGGAGGATACGGTCAGACAACTCACAGAGGCCGTCAATATGTTGGTACAGACTCAAGTACAGAACATGCCCAGGGTTGAGGTTCAAGCACCAAGGCATGTGCCCCAGCAGCATGAAGAGATGCAAATACCTGACAGGCTGGCAAGGGAAGTCCCGCGACCTACAGGCTCAGCTCGCTCCTCCAATGCGCGCTCTAAGGCTAGAGGACACCCTGTTCGAGAAGAAAGGGAGGTCGCACGCCCAGATAGCCTGATAGTAAGATTGGGCCAAGATGGAAATCTGCAAGCAGAAGTTGGACACGATAGAGCCAGAGCTGCAGCTCGGCGATTTAATGATGAGCATAGGCAGGAAAGATCTTATCAGCCTGACGGTCTGTTCGAAGAAGACGAAAGGTATGACCCAGAGCATCCTGCCCCTAGTCATGATCACAGGAGGAGATATGAGCTCTGAGATCCCCAAGTAGAGGAGCTCCTCCAAGAGGTCCAGCAGTTGGAGGTACGACATGGAGCCCTGGAGCAGCATGGATACTACGGGGAAAGGACTCCCTTTACAAGGGAGATTGAGACACAACCTCTCCCTCCAAGGTTCAAGATGCCAAGCATTTAGCAGTACAATGGGGACAGTGACACATATGACCATCTCGACGCCTTTAACGTTCAGATGGACCTACAGACAGGAAATCCGATGGTGAAGTGCCGTGTATTCCCAGCTACATTGAGGGATATTCCGAGGACATGGTTTAAGAATCTCCCAGCTCGCAGCATAGGTAGTTGGGAGCAATGCCAACAGAAGTTCGTTGGTCAGTACAGGGCACTGAGAAGGCAGCTCGCTCCATCCTGCCACCTAGCCACCATCTTCCAGCGTCAGGGTGAGTCATTGAAGGAATACATCACCAGGTTTAGACGCGAGGTCACGAATGTTGAGCATCCATCAGATGAAAGCATACTGACAACGATCTTAGCTGGGCTGCGCAAGGATGGAAAGTTATACGAGAGCATTTACAACTCCCCAGTGAAGGATCTGGGAGAGTTCTATGAGCGAGCTGCGAAAGAGATCAGGTGGGAAGAGACCTTCGGCCCAAAGAAGCAGAATCAGAAGAATGAAGCTGCCAGTTCCAGCCAACCAAAAAGGAGAAATATTGGCAGGAACAAAGAAGGTAGAAACAGTGGCTCAAGCAATCAAATTGCTAAAAAGGCAAGGAGAGAGCCAAGATAAGAGCGACCTCGACGTCAAGGTCGTTATGAAGGATACAGCGTCTTGACGGCTTCACCGAACAGGATTTACGCTGCAGAAAGAAATAGAGAAGATTTTGGGAGGCCCAATCCCTTAAGGGCTTCAGTTCAGCAAAGAGATCAGAGCAAGTTCTGTGCCTATCATAATGAGGTCGGGCACAGTACTTCAGATTGCTGGGCGTTGAAGAACGCCATCGAGAAATTGATCAGGCGAGGTCGCCTGGGAGACTACGTAGCAAGACCCACAGACTCGCGACCTCCACAACAACGACCTCACCAACAGCCAACACATCAGCAACAACCCCTACGAGCTTCCAAGCAAGGTCAGGAACCTGCGGTCAGAACCATTTTTACCATTTATGGTGGCCCCTATATCGCAGGTGATTCCAACAGATCACATGAGAGGTACGTCCGAGAGGCGAATCATTTGTTTCAGCTCAATGGGTTAGAGGGACCTGCCAAAAGAGCAAAGCCGACTTCGGACGAGATTGTATTTACAGATGAAGATGCTAAAGGAGTGATCTGGCCTCATAACGATGCGCTGGTTATACGAGCTAAAATCAGCAATATGAAAGTTAGGCGCATCATGATTGATACTGGAAGCTCGGTGAACGTGATGTATATGAGCTATTTTGATCAGATAGGGCTACGAGCAGAACAAATGAGACCATCCTTGGGGCCTTTATTTGGATTCACTGGAGATGCTGTAGTACCAGTGGGGTAGATTAAGTTGCCATTGACTCTTGGGGAGGCAGGTCGTCAGGCAATAACCCTGACAGACTTCTTAATAATTGACTGCCCATCAGCATATAATGTGGTCCTTGGGAGACCTGTCATGAACGAGTTGGACGTGGTGACTTCGACTAGAACTCTCACAGTTAAGTTCCCAACTCCTAATGGCATCGGATGTGTTCGAGGAGAGCAGCATTTAGCAAGACGCTGCTATGAAGATGCTGTGAAGATGGGCATAAGAGGAAAGAAAGTAAATGTGGTCTCAGAGGGCGAGCTACGAGCTATGACTGAGAAAGGAGTCAGTCACGACCTGGACCCTCGTGAGGTAGATGCAGACAGAGCTATAGGGCCCGTTGAAGAGTTGGAAGATGTACAAGTCAGCGAGATAGATTTAGAAAGATGTCTGAAGCTGGGAAGAGGGTTAGATTTAGAACTAAAAACCCAGCTCGCTGAATTCTTGAAGGCGAACTTGGATGTGCTTGCATGGAATCATGAGGATATGGTGGGAATAGATCCGAGAGTGATGTCTCACAGGTTGAATGTTGACCCTTACCACAAGCCAGTTCGTCAGAAGAGAAGGGTAGTGATAGGGGAACGATATTTAGCATTAAAAGAAGAGATAGACAAGCTGCTGGCGAACAACTTCATTCGAGTAGCTTACTATCCGACCTGGGTCGCCAATCCGGTTCTGGTAAAGAAGAAGAATGGGAAGTGGAGGACTTGCATCGACTTCACTGACCTGAACAAGGCGTGCCCCAAAGATAGTTTCCCCTTGCCAAGAATAGACCAGCTCGTGGATGTTACTGCTGGCCACGAGCTCCTAAGCTTCATGGACGCGTATTCAGGATATAATCAGATTCCTATGAATCCCGAGGACGAAGAGCACACCTCGTTCATGACTGATCGTGGCTTATATTGCTACAAGGTGATGCCCTTCGGGTTGAAAAATGCTGGAGCGACCTACCAACGCTTGGTGAACATGATGTTTGATGAGCAGATTGGAAAGACCATGGAGGTCTATGTTGATGATATGCTGGTCAAATCCAAGCAGATAGATGACCATGTGCGCGACCTGGGAGAAATGTTTCAAATTCTGATGAGCTACCAGATGAAGTTAAATCCGCTCAAATGTGCATTTGGGGTAGCTTCTGGGAAGTTTATAGGCTTCATGGTCAACAGTAGAGGAATTGAAGCAAACCCTGAGAAGATTAAGGCATTGATCGACATGAGATCGCCAACCAGGGTGAAAGACGTGCAGAGCCTCAATGGCCAGGTTGCAGTATTAAGCAAGTTCATTTTGAAAGCTACAGACAAGTGTGTCCCTTTCTTTGACATTCTGAAGAAAGCAAAGAGCTTCGAGTGGACTGAACAGTATGAAATAGCCTTCCAGTAGTTGAAGGAATATATAGGGCGAGCTTCATTTCTTTCCAAGCCCAAAGAAGATGAAAAGCTGATCTTGTACTTGGGAGTGTCAAAGCAAGCTCTGAGTGATGCACTAGTGAGGGAAGAAGAAAAGACACAGCTTCCGGTATATTATGTAAGCAAACGGTTGCAAGATGCTGAAACTAGGTACTCGCAGATGGAGAAGCTAGCTTATTGCTTGGTGATCGCATCAAAAAAGTTGCGACCTTATTTTCAGGCTCACACAATTGAAGTCCTCACCCAATACCCGTTGAAGCAAGTTTTGCAGAAAGCGGACACATCAGGTCGTCTGTTGAAATGGGCAGTGGAGCTCGCACAGTTCGATATCCAATTTAAGCCAAGGACGGCTATCAAAGCTCAAGCTCTGACATACTTCATTGCAGAGTTTACGAGACCTATGGATGATGAAGCCGAGTCTTCTGAAGATCCAGCATGGGAGCTTTATGTTAATGGATCATCCAGCGAGCAGAGAGCTAGAGCTGGAATTCTACTGATCAGTCCTGAAGGTCACAAGATCCTTTGTGCTCTGAGGTTTGGTTTTCAGGCAACAAACAATAAGGCTGAGTATGAAGCTCTGCTCGTGGGACTGCGTTTGGCTAAAGAGATGCGAGCTGAACGCTTGAAAGTCTTCAACGACTTACAGCTCGTTGTCTACCATGTATTAGGGGAATATCAAGCCAAGGGACCAAAAATGGCCCTCTACCTCCAGAAAGTTCACGAGCTGCTAGGCGCGTTTCAGAGGTATGAAGTGAAGCAGATTCCACGAGCTCAGAACGCACATGCAGATGCTTTAGCTCGCTTGGCAACCACCCGAGATGCAGACTTTCTTGGGGCGATCCTAGTTGAATTCCTACCAGCTCCAAGTACAGAGGAGAAGAATGTGACGATGACCATAACTATACAGCCTGACTCCTGGATGAGCTTGATTCTCAATTATTTGCAGGATGGAAAGCTGCCAAGTAACAAGCTAGAAGCCCGGCGTCTACGAGCTAGAGCAGCCAGGTATTGCATCTATGATGATGCACTGTACAAGAAGGGGTTCTCAACTCTACTGTTAATATGCATTGATGGCCTTGAGTGTGAAACAGTACTAAGGCAAATACACGAAGGCCATTGTGGGAACCACGCTGGGGGGTTGTCTCTAGCTCATAAGGCATTTCGTCAAGGCTTCTACTGGCCCACCATGAGGCAGGACGCCATTAACTTAGTGAAGAAATGCGACAAGTGTCAGAGGTTTGCCCATGTTCCGCGAGCTCCACCAACTTACCTCCAACAGATGGTGAGCCCGTGGCCCTTTGCGATTTGGGGGATGGACCTGATCGGACCCCTACCGATGGCTCGTGGAAGATGCAAACATGCAGTGGTCACAATGGACTACTTCACCAAGTGGGCGGAAGCAAAGGAGTTAGCTGAAATCTCCACAACAAAGATTGGGAAGTTTGTGTGGAGCAATATCATCTGTAGATTTGGGGTTCCACAGCAAATTGTAACTGATAATGGGACCTAGTTCAGCAGCAAGCAGTTTCTCAGATTTTGCAATGACCTCAAGATCGTTAAAAGCTTCTCAGCAGTGGACCATCCACAAGCCAATGGCCAAGTTGAAGCAGTGAACAAGATCATCAAGCAAACCTTGAAAATGAAACTGGAAGCAAAGAAAGGAGCATGGGTAGATGAACTCCAGAAAGTATTGTGGTCTTGCAGAACCACAGCTCGCAACTCCACTGGCAAGACCCCATTCTCAATGGTGTATGGGTCTGAGGCTATGATCCCAGCTGAGTTTGAAGTCACCTCGCAAAGAAGAGCAACCTTCAATCCAAATAACAACAATCAGTTACTTGCAACAAACCTGGACCTGCTTGAAGAGCACAGGGAAACGACCAGGTTAAGGGTAGCTGTCTATCAACAGAGAATAGCGAGGTACTATAACAAATATGCTCGGATTCGCATATTCAATGTGGGAGACTTAGTATTGCGTCTCATTCTGCCTGGAGCCCACAAGCCAAGTAATGGATCATTCGACCCGAACTGGGAAGGACCATATGTTATCAAAGCAAGCTTGGGGAATGGGGCTTATCATTTAGCTAATAAAAATGGAGCTGAAGTCCCTCGGGCATAGAATGCTGAGCATCTGCGTCCTTATTATCAATAAACTCTTTGTTGTATGTAAATCAAACTCATTTTAGTTAATGAAAGCTCCATTTCCCTCAGCTTATGATTCAACTGATTTCACTAGGCTAACGGGCTCCGAGTTGCATAGCTCGCCAAAGAGCCAAAAAAGCAGGCGAGGTGATAACCCCTGCATAGCTCGCTACAAATAAAAAGAGCCTAAAAAGCAAATGACTAAGTGTCTCTACATAGCTCGCCAAATGAGCCTAAAAAGCAGATGACTAAGTGTCTCTGCATAGCTCGCCAAATAAGCCTAAAAAGCAGATGACTAAGTGTCTCTGCATCGCTCGCCAAATGAGCCTAAAAAGCAGGCGAGGTGACGACCCTTGCATAGCTCGCTACAAATAAAAAGAGCCTAAAAAGCAGTCGAGGTGACGACCCCTGCATAGCTCGCTACAAATAAAAAGAGTCTAGCTTGCCAAATGAGCCTAAAAAGCAGGCGAGGTGACGACCCCTGCATAGCTCGCTACAAATAAAAAGAGCCTAAAAAGCAGATGGTTAAGTGCCCCTGCATAGCTCGCTAATGAAGAGCCTAAAAAATAGGCAAGGTAATGACCCCTGCATAGCTCGTTAACATTCTAAATGATCAACCGTTTATTTTTACATCATTTCATTAACTTAATGCATTATCAGATTTTAGAACTCATTGATGATCAGCTCGCGAGGAATATGATAACTCTAAAGATGAAGAGCATAAAATATGTTATACACAATAGCTTAAATGCATTCAAACACAGAAGAAATAATGAAATAAATTTTATTAAGTGTGAGAGCTGTTTACAAGTTAAAAGTTGAGAAAATACAATGAAAAGAACAAAGAAAAGACGAGCTCTTAAGCTTGAGCTGGAGGGCTTGGGTTTGTTAAAGGGTTCTCATGAGAAGGAGACACTCCAGGGGGATCGAGGTCGACAACTGGCTCAGTTTGGGAGGTCGCGCCAGGTGCTTGCTCTGATGAAAGAATTGGATCAACTGAAGTCGAGGCAGCCCTTGTTTTAAAATCCTCTACAGTTTCAAGTCCTACGTCCCCAAAGATAGAAAAATCCATCTCTGGATGAGACATCCACAGTGTGTAGAGGAAGTCACGGCCTGTTCTTTCTTCAACCTTGTCCCTTGCGTCTGCAACCCGCACTTCCAACTCTTGAGCAGTTTGCGCTTTGAAAACCGTTAGCTCTTCGAAGGCATTATCAGCATGACGGTTGACGACCTCAGCTTCTTTCTTCATGTCTTCAACTCGCTGCTCCGCAGCCTCAGCCCGCTGAATAGCCTCCCCCACTTGTTGCCTAAGCACCTCAGCTTGATGCTCAGCCTCCTCGGCATGTTTAGCCGCGGTTTCAACCTCTTCAGCTCGTTTAGTTGCAGCCTCCTCAGCACGTTTAACTGCAGCTTCCATTTCATCAGCTCGCTTTTTTGCTTCCTCGGCCTGTTTCTCAACAGCTTTAGCTCTCGCCAAAGCAGCATCAACTTGGCAATGAAGCACTTCGATCTTTTCCTCTGCAGTTGAAGCCCTCTGCTCGTCCAGTTCAGCTCGCTGTTCAGACTGCCTCAGTTCTTCTTTTGCTTTGTGAAACTCGTCTTTTAGTATGACATGCTCATTTTTCATTTTCTTTAGAGCTTCCTCGAATGTCTGCCTCGCAGCATTTGCCTCAACGATCTGAGCTTCTTGACACTGCATTTTGCCCTCGATCAAGCGAGCTATATCATCAGTAGCAGCCTTCAGCTCGAATTCCAACTTCCTTATTTCATCATTTGTAGCCCTTGTCTCCCTCTTCCGCTTCATTGCGGCAAGGGCGCCCTGAAAATGCTATGAGTTAATATTTGTTGAAATAAAGAAGTCAGCAGATGAAGAAAGATAACTTACTAGCATGCAATGACGAGCTGCGACCTCGTCGAGGTCCTCGCCCTTAAGGCACCTGTTCTCCAAGACATTTACATGAGTAAGCATAATTGTTGCCCAGTTGTCAAGGAAGGAATTTAAGTATCTTCCCCCAGGACCAAGCTCAATGACTGGTCTGGTTGGCGAAGAGGTTCTCTCACGCTCCAAAATATTACGCTCATCATCCCGGGAAGCACCACGTCGCAAAGCAACAGTACGCCTAGTTACATGCCCACTAGGGCCAGCTCGGGTTGCCTGTGAAGCAACCTTAAGAGAAGCGCCCCCTTTTCCAGGCAATGAACTGGAAGCTAGAGTCAGCTGAAGACCTGAAGAACCAGCAGCAAGAGGCACTTCGCTGGGAGCAGCAGTTGAAGAAGCAGTGGCCTCAGCAACAGTAGGCACTTCGCTGAAAGCAGTGGCCGCAGGAGCCTGGTCCTTGGCAGATGATTTTGAGCGTTTTGAAGGGGCCGCTGGAGTGGCTAAGGCCTCAACAGGCCGTTTCGTTGAAGGAGTCGAGAAGACTAGAGATACGGTTGGACTTGCAGGAGGAGATTTCAAAAGAACAAGTTTCCTCCTGTTGGTTGGAATTCGCTTAGAGGAAGGAACAGGGGCTGGAGCACGAGCTGGAAATGGCAGTGAAGCCCCTGGGATAGATGTGTGATGTGGGGAAGAGGATGAGTCAACTTGTACAGTAGGGGCTGGATCTGATCCTGTCCGAGCTGGGGCAGGAGCTGGAGAAGTTGTTTGTGATGCGCCCTTTGAGGGAGCGCAAGATGAAGTTAATTCTGTCCAAGTTGGGGCAGGAGTCGGAGAAGTAGTTTTTCGAGATGCGCCCTTTGATGGGGCACGAGCTGAAGACGATTTCGCCTTAGGTGAGGTGCGAGCAGGAGCACCTTGGGTAGAAGCCTTTCGAGCTGGAGAAGGTGAGCGAGTTGTACCCGCTGCTTGTGTAGAGACTGGTTGCAGAGGTCGGGAAGCAGGCGTGTCCCCCACCTGAACTGGAACTTCAAAAACAGAAGGAAGTCTAGGGTTATCGCTGGTCTTGCCTATGTCCTCCTCAGATCGTAGAAGAGGGGATTCCTTAGGAGGAGCAAGACCATAAGCTCTAAGGACAACATCGTCAAATTTACTGCTGATGCCCGCTTCCTCCGAGCTTGCAAGCTTGTCCAGAGCTCGTGTCTCCTCGTTGCTAAGAGGGGACTCGTCCATTTTCAGCGCTGCAAAGCAAAGCATTATAATAAAAAGTAATAATAAAAATACAAAATAAAATCAGCTCGCTATATTTCCTTTATGTATATTTGGTTTCAAGACGAAGCTGAAATTTTGGAGACCTGCAAGGGAGGGACATGAGAAATAGAACCAGCTCGTCTTATACGGCCCGACGTTGGACTTGCCCTTCGCTTCTCCTTTGGGCAAGAGATCTTTGTATTTCGACGGACGGGCTGTGAGGTAATAAATGCCCTCCGGTTTCTCTCCTTCTGCTGCGCTCAGAGCCTTGAAGGAGTAGAACTGCTATATAATTTTTGGGGTAGGGGGACGAAGGCCATTCTTGAGGAAGGCCACGGCCAGCGAGGTCAGCTGCGCATAGGAGTTTGGAGTTAACTGGAATGGCGCGAGCTTGACCTTGTTGAGAAATGCGATCAAGTACGATTGAATGGGGAACTGTAGTCTCTACTTAAAATGTTGAACACTGACGGCGACGTATCCCCTTGGTGGATAACATGCATGATTCTTTGAATCAGGTAGCAATGCACGACAACCCAAAGGGATGTGGAATTGAGTGACAAGTCCTTCCACCTCAGGACGCTTTAACGATGAAGGATGATGAGCGAATGTATCCCGAGCTTCTCTTCCCTGTCTAGCATGTGCTCGGGCTTCATCTCGCTCACGAGCTTCACTGCTTGGAATAATTCCCTTGCGAGCTCCACTTGAGGACATCTGAACAAAAGAAAACAGTCAGACTATGTAATAGAGGGTTCAGTCAACAAAAGCAACGACCTGCGAGCTAACAAGACTACAACAATCCTAAATCAACAGTCAAGCATACATTACAAGTCACAAACAGTAATCCAGTCGTGAACAAATAAAAAACTAGATCAAACCAACAGGAGAAGAAAAGCCATGTTCAATAAACAGAAGACTCGGAATAATGAAAGTATAACAAAATGTCATTACAGGTACAACGATGGTGGTGAAATAAAATACAAACATGACATCGATTCAAAAATAAATAAATAATTCAGGTGTTACCTTGAATCGCTGATGAAAGATGTGAAGACGGTGACTAGAAGTTCTCTGAACTTGGTCTCTTGGTTTCTTGATTGCTTGTTTGCGTCGAGTAAAAATGGTAAGATGAAAGAGAAAAATGAAAGGGCTCCACCAGTTATAAAGTATGCGATCTCAAGCCTTAACCGTCAGATCTCTGTATTATTTAACCATCATTAATCTAACGGTGCAGCGCGAGGTACGACCTTGTAATCATGCAGCCGTCAGTTGAAAGACGTACGCATTAAATGCGCGTGTAAAGAACGTGCATGTGTCTTTTCAGTTATCTCCTGCATGACTACCACGTGTCGCAATTGAAAAGGTGGAATTTGAAAATGTGCAGAAGCAGTTATGAAAGTTAGCATGCCAAGGAAGCCAACTTTTACTAGCAAGCTCGAGCTTCCAACTCGCAGAAGCAAACTGAGAGCTGGGGGGCTAATGTTATATGTATTTTTTGAACTCATTAAATGGGCTGGTAAAAGCTCAATTCAGGCCCGGTAGAAGGTCCGATAAGGTCAAAGCCTAGTCAAAGTCCATCATATGAGGCCCAAATGACTCTAAGCCCAAGCAAGCTCTTCAGCTCGCATAAATAGCTTCTTCAGATTATATCAACGAGCTCATATCAGCCAGGATTTAGCTCGCTCTATAGTTCGCCTCAGTCATAGCTCTCTGACCAGCGAGCTCAAGCTCACAGACCGCCATAGACGTCAGCTCGCTCAGAAGCGTAATAAATGCAGTATCTTCTAGAACATGCAGTTGCCTAATTCAACCATGATTCTCTCTCCGAATATGGCAGTTACCCAATCAAACCGTGATTTCCTCATCAGATATGGAAGTCTACTCAAATTCAAATTCAAATCAACCTTATCTCGAGATAATTATGGTAATTTCCTAATATTATTCCAATCAAATTAGGAAGTGTAATTAATTTACAATTCTTTTCCTTATTTTTCCTAATTATTTGGGAAGTGTAATTAATTCATGATTTTTTTTCTGATTTGCTACAACCAGAATTGTAACGCCTCTTTCCCTATAAATAGAGATTAAAATTATTGTAACATGATGAGAGAATAATCAATAACATACTGTCACTCTGCAGAATTTAAGAGACAGACAGTCGTGAACGTAGGTCTATTATTGCCGAATCACGTAAAAGTTTTGTGTTCCTTGTTTGATTCTCGGTATTTGTCTGTGTCCTTTCTTGGTATTTGTGCTTTCTCACAATGATTGCAGGTATTGAGCATTGATTACCCGTCGACTGAATTCCAACGTCGACAATTGGTCTTTCTATCGAAGTCTTTTTATTGGCTTATGTGTTAAAGCCGTTTTATTGGCATCTCTATCAAAACTACATCAATGACCTCTCTGTCAAGTTGTTTCAATGATCTCTCTCTGAAGTTGTTTTATTGTCACTCTTTAAACCATTTAGTGAGCACTCTATCAAGTTGTTAAGTCGACATTCTGTCAAGTTGTTAAGTCGACATTCTATCAAGCTATTAAGTTAGTATGTCAAGTTGTTTCATCAATATCTCTCTCTAATCGATAGCTAAACATTTATATGAAGTTGGTTTCTCAACGTTTTAGGGGATGATTACTATGTTATCAAAACTTTGAAAACTCAAACTGTTTCTTCTCCCCATCATCTAGAGCTTGAGAGAATATGCTAAAGAATCTAGGAATTATATACATATTATATAATTCCATTTTTAATTTATTTCAAGTTGGAGACATATTCACTAAAGTTGTGCATAAAAGGATCTTTCTACATCTTAGTTCTAAGTTAGGCCTTGAAAATATTTATGCTCCAACTTGAGGGGGAGTGGTTAAATTAACTAGCAATTAGCTTTCAATTGATTGAGAGTGATTGAAGAGTAATTGTAGAATGATTGAGAGTGCTTCAGGAATAATTGAAAATGATTTAGTTGCTTTTCCTACTCTAGCTTTGGTTCTATGTATACATATACATATACATATACATATACTTGTAACCTTTGTTGAATTAACAAAAAAAAAAAAAAAGAACAATCACTTTCTTTCTCTCATGTTCTATGAGTCTATAACTTTGATGCTCTTTATTATGCTCTCTAAGAAGATTGGAAAGGTTTGTTACTTAACAGAATGGTTAATTATTTTGGTAGCCTCTTTCGTTTAAGATTCCCTTGCTTCATCCTAGTATGATATCCATCTTTCCATCTAAAAGTTATAGGTTAGAGTATATGTATCTTACAAATATAATAATTCTAATGATTTGTAAATTCAATTACCCATCATTTTACAAGTTGGTTATACGAAAAAGCAAAAGGAATGGTATTTCGTTGTGTCTCTTATCAATCTCAAGTCTTAAATATTATAGTTGATATTTGCGATAATTTTATCAGTCATCTTTACAAAGCTTTGGTTGCAAAACAAATTGTTACTTTCATTGATGACAAACTTAACAAAGGAGATGAAATCTCTCCTTCTCTTCTCAAAACAATTGAAGAATCACAAATTGTCACTGTCATTTTCTCCCAAGATATACATCTTCTGGATGGTGCCTTAAAGAACTTGTGAAGATACTTGAACATAGGGAAAACCATGGACAAATAATAATTCCAGTTTTCTATAAAATAGAGCCATCCAAAATGAGGAATTAAACATGGTGTTTTGAAGTTGCATTTGCAAAGCATGAGAGTTTAAAGGAGAATTCATGCCAAGCACAGAAATGGAGGCGTGCTCTCAATCTAGCGAGCAGTATTTTTAGGTTTGATTCACATGTTGTTAAGTAAGTTTTAATTTAGTTTAATTTTTTTTAATCATTCTATGTTTAGTTACTTTTATCTAGTTTCTCTAAAAAGAACAACATTAGTGATTGGAATTAACTTTTCACTGTCTTCAATGCTTTGCACTTCAATTCTACTTGCTTTTTTTTTTTTCAATAATCAGGTCAGAATCTGCATTTATAGAAGAAATAGTTCAAAAGTTTTGAAAGATTCAAAGAGATAGAATAACGTGTCCCCAAGTGTTAAGAAGAAACTAGTTGGAATAAAATTAAGCATCAAAGATATTGAATTATGTTTAGGGACAAGGGATCAAATACACAATGATATGTGCAAGGTAGGAATTTGAGACATTAGGGGTATAGGCAAGACTACTCTTGCTAAAGCTATATGCAAGAAAATCTCTTGTCAATTTGAAGGTTTTCACTTTGTTAAAGCTGTTAGAGAAGCTTTAGAAAAAAGGAACCAAAGTGCTTGAGACAGGAACTTGTTAAGCAATATTGGGGGATAAAATGCATATAATTATAAACTCATAACAAAAAAAATGTTTAGTCATTTGAAACTTCTCATCATTTTAGATGATATAACTAGTATCAACCAAGTAAATGATTTGTTTAGAGATCTTGATTGTTTTGATTTTAGAAGTCGAATCATTATAACATCAAAAGATCAACAAATGCTCAAAAATTATAAGGTGAATTACATATACAAGGTTAAGGAATTAAATTTAACTACTACTCTTAAGCTTTTTTGCTAGCATGTCTTAAAACAAAACTGTCTCGAGGTAGGTTATATAGAGTTGTCAAAAAGTGTAGTTAAAAATGTTGGAGGTATTCCATTAGCTCTCAAGGTTTTGGATTCCTTTCTACTTGACAAAAGAAAAGAAGTTTGGGAGAGTTTGATGAAAAATTATAAAGTTCTCTTGATAATAATATTTATGAGGTATTAAAAATAAGTTATCATGGATTGGATCCTAATCAACAAAGACTGATTTTAGATATTGCATATTTCTATAAAGGATGGAACGTTAATTTGGAAATAGCAATCATGGATGCTAGTGGCTTTTGCATTAACAATGAATTAAGTGCTCTCGAGAATAAATGTCTGATAATCAAATTAGAAAATAAGTTAATGATGCACGATTTGCTGCAAGCAATGGGCAAAAGGATTATTCGACAAGAATCCATCTATCCTGGTGAACGAACTCGGTTGTGCAACCACAATGATATATATGATGTATTGACCAAAGCTACGGTAAGATTCTTTATATATAGCACTAATTGGTAAAGTACCAATTGCAAGATTAATCTTTGGCCTAAGTATACATTGAAAAGAGAGGTAGGTTCGGTGTTTTTAGTCTAAAAAATACTATTTTGTTGGGTTTGATTAGTATATAATATTTTAATTAGAAAGCTTTTCACTTAGTGTTATATTAATATGTGTTCTTAAAGAAATAAAAGCCTAAAAGATACTAAGAATTACTAAGAATTATGTGTTGATGTATTATGAGTATGATATATCATTATTTAAATATTTTTTATTCCAAAGTTTCCTTAATATTTGCCTTTTTTAATACTTAATACTAACTTATTTCTTCTTGTATATTGTATTAGGAACCGAAAAAATTGAGGGGATGCTTTTGGATATGTAAAATATAGGAGATATACACTTGTAAACATGTGTAATTTGAGATTCTTATAATTTTATATCTCAGACTATTGGAGGGATAATAATAATAAAAGGTATGTTCCGTAAGACCTTAAATTTCATTTGATCAAGTCAAGGTATTTTCAATGGGAAAGATGTTTGCTCACATCATTGCAGTCAAATTCACATCTACAGAATCTTGTCATACTCAAAAAGTACCTGATAGCAATGTTGAACAACTATGGAGTGGTCTTAAGGTAATTTGATTTTTATTTGATTATTTTTTATTTTGTTGATGTAATTTGTAATAGGAAAAATGTGTTAATTCATGTTTATTATACATTTATCTATTCATTTATTTTATTACTTGTAGAAGAGATTGTTCTTTCTCGGGGCCCCAAAACTAGCCTGTTTGAACCTCAATGGATGTGCAAGTTTAATTGAAATGCCCTCATCTTTTCAACATCTCAGTTTGCTGATGAATTTGTCTCTTTCTTTGTGTAAAACCCTTAGTAGTGCTCCACAACTCCCAAAATCTTTAGAACTCGTTGGTCTCTCAAGTTGCTCAAAATTGCATAGGCTTCAAAACTCCCAAACAATTTGGAAGAATAAATATATCTAAAGGGGTGTTCAAGTTTGATTAAAATTCCATCATCTATTCGACATCTACCTAGGCTACATTCTTTGGATCTCATGGACTGCCTAAGTGTTATGGGTATTCCAAAGGCTTCCAAACTTCCAAACAACTTGAAAAAAAAATTATATTTAAGAAGGTGTTCAAGTTTGATTGAAATTTCATCATCTATTCAACCTCTAACTAGGCTGAATTATTTGGATCTTAGGTGCTGCAAAAGCCTTACGAGTATTCCAAATTGCATTGGTTTGATATCTTTACAACATCTTTTCTCTGTCATTGCTCAAAACTTGAGAGATTTCCAGAAATTCCCAACAATTTTAAAGAAATAGATTTGTAAGGTTGTACAAGTTTGTTTGAAATTTCATCATCTTTTAAACGTCTCAATAAGCTGAAGAGATTGACTATTTAAGGGTTGTAAGAGCCTTATCAGCATTCCAAATTTGATGGGTTTGAAATCTCTAACATATCTTGCTATTGAGAGCTGCTCAAAACTTAAGATGCTTCCAAAATTCCCAAACAGTTCAAGTACTACTTTCAAAATATAAATAAATAAATAAATCCCAATAGAAGAATTGTCTTCATCGTTATTGCCTCCCTCAATTGATTTCTTTCATAATTTGAGGGAACTAAGTCTAATTAGTGTGGAATCACATAGATACCAGACAGTGTGTGTTGTTTAATCTCACTGAAAAGATTAGAGTTAGATGGAAACAATTTTGAACGAATACCAGCAAGCATCATAAATCTCTCTTACCAAACCTTCTTAAACATCAAGCATTGTGAGAGGCTTAAAGTTCTACCCATGCAAGCTTCCATATTTCCTAATGACTTTTTTGCATTAAATAGCAGTCAATTTGTGTTGGCTAAGTTTGTCAATTGTTTCAAATTGGATTGAAATTCACATGATAATTTTGTGAAAGATACTAAACGAGAAATACAAGCTTTGTCACCTTTATATCGCTAGGTCTATTTGTATCCTTCAATTTTTAATATGACAATACTTGTTTTTATTTTTTCTTCATGGTAAAACACCATCTCGGATATTGTAAACTAATTATTTTCATAATAGAGGTTTATGAGGGTAAAATTCCATCTGTTGATATATGCTATTTGGGCAATGTTGACGTCTTGAAACGGTCAACTCAGAGATTCAAGGGGCCCAGACTACGAACGTGGTAATAAAGGGTATTAATTATATTAAATGTGTAGTGAATGAGATTTAAGGTTGCTCTGGAGTAATAAAGATGAAGATATGTTGGTGGTAATAAATACGCAATAGTAATAGAGCAATTAATGAAGAAAGGAGGGGGAAGAATGAATGCAAACACAAGATTTTTAAGTGGTTTGGCGACTGCGCCTACGTCCACGACCACTATGAGGTAATTCCAGTAGAGTGACGGTATTCTAATATTTTCAGCTTGTTTGTACACTAAAAATCTCTCTCATTTATAGAGGGGGGGAGAGATACAAAAGAGTGTAATACACGTTACAAATTATGGTTATTTCAATTAATCCTGACATAAGTCATGCCGCATTTATTGCAAAGGTAATGATTGTTTCTTCTATGCACACGTCTGCATTTATTGCACCAAGAGAGGTCTTCTCTCCATTAAATACAGGGTCATCGCATTAAATGCTCTTCGGTAATTGTGTAAATGGCATCGACAAGAAATCATGGCATTATGTGGAACTGATGACTTGCTGCACAAGGTATTACTTGGCATGAACTCCCTGGTTTGGCGGACTGGGCAAGTTGAATAAGTGTTGAGGCGGGCTGAAAATATGCTCGAACTACTTTGGCGTTCGACGAGCTCGCGAGCTCGTAGAGCTCGCTGCCATGACCTGAAGATTGGGCCCTCTGGGTCTTCATTCCTGTTCATGCTTATTGGGCCTGTACTGGCCCATTAGTCCAGGTCGAGAAAACGGGCATAACACAAGCCCTCCAACTCTCAGTGCGTTCTGCGGACTGGGAGCTGATTCAAAAAATGCACCTGGCGCCCATTTGCAAGCTCTCGAGGTGTCACTTCGACTCCTAACTAGTAACCATCGACACGTGGCGATCATGCAGGCATTGGGATCATAAGCATGTCTCGGGCCGTACGCATTAAATGCACGTCTTATAACTGTCATTGCATGACGGTGAAGGACCGAGGTCTGCATCGAGTCGTCAGATCTGTGGCGATTACTCCTTTTGCTAGATCGGACGGCCAGGGAAACAAGCTCTAGTCTATTTAAACCAGATGTCACTGTCGTCTTTCATTTTTGCTTCTTAAAAAACGAAACACAGACATTCTCCTTCATCACTTTCTTCTCTGCTTGTTCTACATTTTCTCAACAACTTCTTTCAGAATCATCATCTCAGAGCCTCGATTCCACCTCGAGCATATGCAGTGAGTATTCTGACTTTGTTTTTCGCATTTGCTTGGTTGCTTCTGGTTTTCAGCATGCATCTTATTCTCTGTTTTCGAATTGCTTGCTTAGGATGACCCCGTCATTTACTGTAAGGGTTCTGCCATTGATGAACCTTGATGCTTGTTTATGAAGTTATCACATTTGATATTGTACATGGTATGTGTGGCCTGTGATTTTCTGATTTGTTTGAACCCCTTGTTAACTGCTGACGTAGCATAGGCAGATGGGATTTTGAATGGTTTGCTTCTGCACTGTTTGATAGGATTCCTGTAGGCATTGGGTTAGAAATATTGGCATTAGGAAATTTTACCTAATGGGCCTACATTTTTGGGCCCCCACCATTTCTAATGATGTAGTGTATGACCTGACGTGTAGGATAGTTGCTTTAGGAATTCATCGTTGTAGCTCGCTAAGTTCAGTATGCTTTCAACATTCTGATGTCATCTTTTTGTTCTGTAGATGTCAGGTCGTTCACGCCTTGATCGTTAGGTTGGTGATGAAGCTTCTGCTTTTGAGGACCAGACACAATGACGAGTTAGGGCAACACAGGGTGCGACCTCTCGAAGTGGCGAGGTCGCGCAGGAGCCCGCTGGACGAGCTGGGCCTTCGACCTCCCGAACTGAGGTCGAGGAGAGGGCAACTTGAATTCCTTTCAACCACACGGCCTTCAATATAACACTTTCGGCCCTGCAAACTTTGGCCCAAGAGTTCGACTTTCCTTTAGGATGCCGGGCTAATGTGCCACAAGAAGGTGATCGCACGGCCTACCCACCACCAGGCTTTATTGCAATAAGCTGTGAGCACATAGAGCTCGGTTTCAGGTTTCCTATCCCCAGCTATCTTGTAGCTCTGCTAAACGACCTGAAGCTGGCCCCGTTCTAGCTCACCCTAAATTCCTATGCCCAACTGACCACTCTGGCTGCTGCGTTCATCAAGTATGGGCTCAGCCTTCCTTCCCCTCATATAATCCACAATCTATACAACTTCAAGGGGACCCATAGTCGTCAGCAACAGCATAAGGACGGGCTGTATTATATTTCAGGTCGCCACCCCCGCTTTAAGCAATACTTGTCAAGAAGCTGTATCAAATCTAATGTGGGTGAATATAAGTCCCACTAGATTCTTGTCACCTGTCTTTTTGTTTCCGAATTACGGAACACTTCTTTTGTCCTGTCCCCTGGTAGTCATGGATTTTAGCTCGTAGATTTGACCCCTCCCCCCCCCCCTCCCCCCCTTTTTTTTTTAATGAGCTTGTTTTATGTTGCAGAGGTTTCTGCCAGCGAGGACGATCTTACCGCAGAGGAGGCCGCGATCTTAGAGGCCTTTACAGCGGCTAAGGTTGAAGGTGACGACTCACTTCCCTCAGGCTCTAATCTGATAACCCGAGGTCTCGCCCCACCAGTTACAGGTCCTCTTCTGGAAAGCCAAGCGAGGTCCATTCTGTTTTTGCTGTTCCTGCTGGTGTAGAATCTGAGTCCGAGCCCGAGCCTTCTCCAGAGGATTTCTCAAGCTCGTCCCCAAGTACTTCTTCGGACGACATGGATAGGTTTGCGTTGGATATTCCCCCAATCAGTTCACTTCCCGCGCTCAGGGAACCGGAGGTCGTCATCGTCGATGATGCTTCATCAGATCCTACCCAATGGGCACCTCCTCAGCCGGCTGGGGCAGCTTCTCCCCGGATTGGGTCGATCGCAACGCCTAAGAGACAAGCCCCCAGTCCGAAGGGTGGTAGGAGGCAGGTTCCCCTACAACCAAGAAGGCCAGAGTTTCTACTGAGGAGGGCCCTATTTCACCAGAATTCGAGGCCTTGATTAGGAGGAAGAAAGGGAAAGGTATGGTTGAGCTGTCGTCCCCAAAACGTCAAAAGATTGCAGAGGTTCGGGAGCCAAAGGCCATCGTCATTGGCAAAGATCCGAGCACTGAAGCTCCAAGGCGGTCTGAAGGATTTGGAGGGGGATCATTTGGGGACTCCGAGCTACATCCTGATATGGTAGCGGAGATGGAATATTTCACCAGGTTCGTGGATTTCGTGCCAGAGGTTATGAGCAGGCATCCTCTGAGGCTTCAGAGGTCGAAAGTTGCAGGCCGGAAGCTAGTAGGCTATGGAGCTCGCTACGCGGCACTGGTAAGCTTTTGGATTGCCTTCCTCTCACAGGAGTCCTCTTTTTCAAGTTTTAAACACCTCTCACCTCTAATTTTTTTTTTTTTTTTTTTTTTTTAGATGGGTATGATGGTAATGAAGCTAATGAAAGAGATTGAGGACCAGTTGGGCAAGAAAGAGGTTTTCAGGGTGGCTAAGGAGCAGTTCGAAGAGGAGAGGAGAGCGCTGCGGGACGAAGTGAACCTTCTTCGACAGGAGCATCAGAAGCTCTCGAGCAAACTTAAGGATGCTAATGTGGCCTTGTCCTAGGAAATAGCTCACAGGGAAGTAGTAACATCTGAAGGCAGTAAGACCCATGCGGAGCTGATGCAGATTAAGGGTGAGCTGAGTGCTGCCGAGGCACGGGCTGGTACTGTTGAGGCACGGGTTGGTGCTACTGAAGAGAAGGTCGAATTCTTAGAGAGGCGAGTTGAGGTCGCTAAGAGTAAGGCTGAGATTGTTGAGCAGAAGGTAGACCAGCAGCAACAGGAGTTGGCCCAGGTAGAGCAGCGCGCTGAAGCCCGAGTTGCCCAAGCATGCATGAGGCTGGCTTAGCGACTGAGAGGGCTTTCCTGTATACAATTTGGCGGCGTCATCCGGACATAGATTACTCGTTCTTTGGGCCGCCTGCGGTAGCGTCGATTCAGCAATTTGTGGAGCACGCTGCTAGCTCTCAGGATGCCCAATAGGGCAGTACTTCTTCAGCTCCCCCAGCTGATCAGCCAGCATCTCGAGACCTTCCATCTGATCCAGCTTCAGCTCTTGAGGGGCCTTCGGCCTCTCATGATCCTCCAGCGTTAGAGACTCCAACTGAAGCCTCGCCAGACAGTCCTGCTCCAGACGCACCTGTCGAAGCTTTGATAGGATTTCAATTCTACCTTTCTTTTTATTTGAATTGTCGTTAATGAACTCCTCCTCCTTTGGTGAGGATTTTATTTCAACCTTTTCAGCAATCTATTTTGGACAATGAGCCTTTACTTCTAAACAGTTATATATTAAATTTCCCTGCAATTCAAATTTTTGACAAGGAGTAGCATATATACATATATACATATATAATGGATGTGATCGGAACCTATTCATATTTCCATAATGAGCTGTTGTTAGAACTTACTCATGAACATATTATAATCATAATAGGCTAGCTCATGAGAGTATTTGATCCTGCAAGCAATTCACTTAGGCATTATTGAGTAACGGGGCAAGTACTTACAACTCGAGGGGCGATCATTTCAGGCATGTTTGTCTTAGCATACTTTGCATCAAGGTTCAGCGAGCTTGAGGTAGCATTTTCCCGAACTTTGATTCATTCAACCCGTTAAGGCGTTTTGAGATATTGATGTGATTTGAGGGCGATCGCTTGCATGGGAAGCCCCTCTCGCGAGGTCGCGAGACAATTTTAGGATTTGAGAGCCGTAGCCCCTCTCGCGAGGTCGCGAGACAATTTTAGGATTTGAGAGTCGTAGCCCCTCTCGCGAGGTCACGAGGCAATTTTAGGATTTGAGAGACGTAGCTCCTCTCACAAGGTCGCGAGGCAATTTTAGGTGGGTCGTACCTTAGGTAGATTCTTTGAAGTGATTGGAGGTCCTCAGTTGAACCCTCTAAGGCACAGAGATCGCAACCCTTTCCGCGGGTGAGACCTTTTTGTACCGTTAACGGGCCCCATGTAGCGCCCTCTGGGGTGCTTATAGCCACCCCTTTCACAGGCGAGACCCTCATTGCAACTCCTTTCGCAGGCAATAGCCTTCCAAAGTGCAATAATAGAGTTCCCAGACGGTCCTCTCCAGAGCGTACAGATGACAGCTCCTTCCACGGGTTATATCTGGATAGCCTCCCCTTCCACAAGATCACCTTCAGGGGAGTCTATAATGATTATTTCCTTAAGCAATATTTCCGGAGTATAAAGGTTGTAAGTTACTGATAATTGTTCTGCAGAATATAAGAATATAAGAGAAGGTGGCCCGCAGATCGCGAGGGCACTGCAAGAAGCGTTGGTAATCATTTATCAGATCAAGACGTAGCTCGGAGGTCGCAGTGTATAATTCTGGCGAGCAGCGAATTTCAGCTCGCGAGCTCCGTTAGATAGATAACATCAAAAGATAGAGATTTAGTCGTGGAAGCGTCTTCACATAAGTGCGTGATTAATGGGTGCATAGACCAGTTTGTAATTCAACGGCTGCTTGCATACGTTCTTTGGGTGTCAATGACCTCCTTAGATAATTAGTAAAGATATCTTCCACGGATGATATATATCATATGGCAGTTCGCTTCATAGAAATGGATTTTGGCAATCGCCGTTTTGTATGATAATAACACTTGGCTCATTGAATCAACTCGTTTTCTGTATTGAATGTATTACAAGGGATAACAGGTCAATTGAAATCACTTTACAGACAATCATCAAAGTGAATAATGTACAAAAGTTCTAGAACGAGCTGACAGTTTTAAGTGTAGTAAGGGCGGAGATGTTCTGCGTTCCAAGCCCTTGGGAGTTCTGACCCATCCATGTTGGCCAAGTGGTAGGCATCGTTCTCTAGGCTCTCCTTGATGAGGTAAGGACCTTCCCAATTCGGTCTGAGTGCTCCATCGCTTGTCTTGCGAGCTGTGGGGAGGATCAGCCTCAGGACTAGATCACCTGTTTTGTAGCTTCAACCTCTGACTTTCTTGTTATAGTATCTGGTGACCCTTAGCTGATAGACTGCAACCCTCATGCAGGCTATCTCCCTAGCTTCTTCAATTAGGTCCAGGTTTGCAGTGAGCAGCTGATAATTGTCTTCTGGTCGAAATGATGCTCTTCGTTGGCTGGTCACTTCGAATTCTACAGGGATCATAGCTTCGGATCCGTACAGCATGGAGAATGGGGTTTCGCCAGTAGAGCTAGGGCTGTTGTTCTGTAAGCCCTAAGTACTTTCTACAATTCGTCCACCCAAGCCCCCTTCTTTACTTCTAGCTTGGTCTTCAAGGTCTGCTTGACGATCTTGTTCACGGCTTCAACGTGACCATTGGCTTGGGGGTGGTCTACAATCGAGAAGCTCTTCACTATCTCGAGCTCATTACAGAAGTCAATGAATTGCTCGCTGGTAAATTGGGTCCCATTGTTTGTTACGAGTTGCTGAGGAATTTCAAATCTGCATATGATATTACTCCATACAAACTTCTCAATCTTCGAGGTGGAGATATCTGCGAGCTCCTTGGCTTCAGCCCATTTGGTGAAGTAGTCTACAGTCACTACTGCATGCTTACACCTCCCTTGAGCTATTGGCAAGGGCCCGATCAAATCCATCCCCCATATCGCGAAGGGTTATGGGCTGACCATCTGCTGAAGGTAAGCTGGTGGAGCTCATGGAATTTTGGCGAATCTCTAACACTTGTCGCACTTCTTGACCAAATCGATGGCATCCTGCTTCATGGTCGGCCAGTAGAACCTCTGTCTGAGTGCCTTCTGGGCTAGAGATAATCCTCCTGCATGATTTCCATAGTGGCCAGCATGTATGTCTCCCAGCACGGCCTCACAATCCTGGCCATCTATATATCGCAGGAGTGGGGTTGAGAAGCCCTTTTTGTATAACATATAATCATTAATACAGTAGCGAGTTGCTCTAGCTCGCAGGCGGCGTGCCTCTAACTTGTCACCCAGGAGCTTTTCTTCCTGTAGGTAATACAGCATCGGGCTCATCCAGGAATCGGGGCGGATAGTTATGATCATCATTGCATTCTTTCTCTCTATGCTTGGCGCTGGTAGGAACTCTACTGGTATAGATTCCAGGAGGTCTGCATCCTGCGTGGTTGCCAGACGGGCTAAGGCATCTGTATGGGAGTTTTGAGCTCGCGGGATCTGATTCACTTCAACCTATTGAAAAGCCCCCAGCAACTCCTTGGCTTTCTGGAGATATTCTGCCATCTTCTGCCCTCTGGCCAGGTACTCCCCTTGAACATGACACATAACAAGCTGGGAGTCGTTGAAGACCTTTAAATATTCAGCCCGTACCTCCTTTGTTAGGCGGAGTCCAGCGAGCAATGCCTCATATTCGGCCTCGTTGTTGGTCGCCTGGAATCCGAATCTCAGGGCGCTCAGGATTTTGTGGCCTTCTAGATTGATCAGTAACACTCCAACCCCCGAGTTGTGTTCGTTAGAGGATCCATCCACGTACAGCTCCCACGTCGAGCCGCCGACGATCTCATCCTGCTTCTGTACGGGTCCCGTAAACTCTACAATAAAGTCTGCAAGAGCCTGGGCCTTGACTACCGTTCCGGGTTTGTACTCGATGTCGAACTGGGCGAGCTCTATAGCCCATTTGAGTAGTCTGCCTGAAGTATCTGTCTTCTAAAGGACCTACTTGAGAGGATATTGTGTGAAGACCTCGATCTGATGGGCCTAGAAGTAGGGACGAAGCTTCCTCAACCTGATGACTAGGCAGTATGCTAGCTTCTCCATTTGTGAATACTTGGTTTCTGTGTAGACCAGCCTCTTACTGATGTAGTACACGGGTAGCTGCATCTTCTCTTCCTCCCTTACCAAGGCAGCACTCAACGCGTGCTAAGATACCTCCAGGTATAGGAAGAGCTTCTCTCCATCCTTTGGCTTTGACAGGAGGGAAGCTTGGCCCATATATGCCTTCCGCGGCTGGAATGCCTCCTCGCACTACTCGATCCACTCAAAATTCTTCGCCTTCTTTATTGCTTTGAAGAAAGGCATGCACTTGTCTGTGGCCTTTGAGATGAACCGGCTTAGGGTCGCGACCTGACCATTGAGGCTTTGGATGTCCTTGACTCGAGCTGGGGATCTCATCTCTACGAGCGCCCTAATCTTCTTTGGATTGGCCTCTATCCCCTTATTATTCACCATAAAGCCAAGGAACTTACCAGATGCCACCCCAAAGGCGCACTTTAAGGGATTCAGCTTTATCTAGTACTTTCTCAAGATCTTGAAGGTTTCATTCAAGTCACGGACATTGTCTACCGCTTGCTGGGATTTCACCAACATGTCGTCTGTATACACATCCATGGTTTTCCCGATCTGCTCTTGGAACATCGCATTGACCAGGTGCTAGTAGGTCACCCCTACATTTTTCAGCCCAAAAGGCATCATTTTGTAACAGTACAGGCCTCGGTCAGTAATGAACGAAGTGTGCTCCTCATCCTCTGGGCTCATCGAAATCTGGTTGTAGCCCGAGTAGGCGTCCATGAAGCTTAGGAGATGGTGCCCAGTTGTTGCGTCCACGAGTTGATCGATTCTAGGCAAGGAAAAACCGTCCTTTGGGCAGGCTTTGTTTAGGTCGATGAAGTCTATACATGTCCTCCATTTCCCATTCTTCTTCTTGACGAGGACTAGGTTAGCCACTCAGACGGGGTAACAGGCCTTACGAATGAATCTGTTGGCCAGCAGCTTTTCGACCTCCTCCTTCAGGGTAACATATCGTTCTGACGTCATTGGCCTCCTCTTCTAACGGATCGATTTATGCTAGGGATCTATGTTCAGCTTGTGGCATATGACCTCAGGATCTATCCCCACTATATCTTCGTGACTCCATGTGAAGACGTCCAGGTTCATCCTCAAGAAGTCAACGAGCTAGGACTTTACCTTTAGGGATAGGTCTCGTCCCACTTTCAAGCATCATTCTGAGTCCAGCTTGCTGACCCATACATCTTCCAGCTCATCAAGGGGCCCAATAGCCCGATCTGCATCCACTTCACGGGGGTCGAGGTCGTTGCTTATTCCTGTATCTGTCATAGCCCGCGGTTCACCACCTGAAACCACATTCACTTTCTTACCCCTGATTCCCATCTTCACTACGTCCTCATAACAGCGTCTAGTCAGGTGTTGTTCTCCTCGGACACACCCTATCCCACTAGAGGTTGGAAACTTGACTATCAGCGTCCTGGTGGATGTCACCATGACAGGACCCTTCCCAGACCTTATCTAATCTCTTGTCTGGAGGATCCTGCCGGGCACTTCAATGGACTCATCGAACCCGACTTGTCGGATCGAAGACATCCGAGAAGCGAACCCTAATTTCTTCTCTGGTTTACTCGTTAAAACTTAGTGATTTGAATTTTCTGTAACTGGTTGGGAGGGATAAAATTTTTCGCTTTTCTATTTCAATTACTTTTTATAAAATTTTCGGCGGCATAACGGCTGCATTTTTTATAAAACCAAAATTTCACCTGTAATGAAAATACACTTCAACTATATCTGATCACCTCCCAACTTCTTTATTCACAATTTCCACAATATAAGCAACTTATAATACAATGTATAATCATATATCATATGAAGATATAAAAACCATTAAATATTTACAACATACAGTTCTAATTACATGTGTATCTCAAAAAAATAATATAATCAATACATTACAAAGTTTAAATAATATAATGTCGTGGAGACTCGGCCCACCTATACAAACGCAAAATAATGCCGATGTCTCGTCCGACGGAGACACGCAATGAAACTAAATAAGCTACAAAATAAACAATAAGTTAGTGCAACAAAGATATATATAATATCACATACACTAACATAGCCATTTACTATTTATTCAAATTTTACAATTTTTTTAAAAACTCCCATGTATATCCTTTAAACATTCTAACCATCACGGGCGATTAAAACTAATGCCAACGTGAAGCTTACTGAGGTATCTCAACCACTACGTTACGGAATTTACTGCATCGTACGTAGGGCTCTAAATCTTATCGCTGAGCAACTACAATGCGGAATTTTCTGCATCGCAATTGTAGTGCTAAAACTCTGGGCAACTACAAGCGGAATTTACTGCATCGCTTCGTAGCGCTAACTGTTAATTAACCAACTACGTTACGGAATTTTCTGCATCGCAACGTAGTGCTTATATTTTCTAGGAAACTGAGCAACTACGGACGAAATTTTCTGCGTCGTCTCGTAGTGCTAATTTCTCTATACTCTGAGCGACTACGGACGGAATTTTCTGCGTCGTCACGTAGCGCTAACTCTCATAACCTCTTAAGGCATATACATGGGTTTTATAATCAATTTCTTCAAGTGCAAAAGCACAAAACTCACTAGTTTTACATCTTCTGAAAACTTTCTCATTTTACTCTTTCTATAACAACTTAGTATTAGTTTCTAATACAATATAGATTCCATAGGAATCTATATGCTTAACTTGAACATTAACATTGAAAATCCTTTTCATTTTCATTTATTACTTAGTTACAATATCCATTACGAATAATCATGAATTGATATAGAATTTAAACACTCATAAGTGGCGAACCACTTACCTCGAGGCCGTGTCACCTCACGTCAAGCGTCTCGACGAGGCTCTTGGACGTCGCTCACACGCTCATCACCTACACAACATTTTCTCATTATTACTAGTGACAATTTGAAAAGTTGAGAATCTCAACTTAAGGTTGATAATCTCAACTAAGACCCATTTTTCTCTATATAACCTCCTAACTTGTTTCTAACTCAACCGAGACTCTCTAACTTGGATTTCTTTGTAAAAGTTTTAGTTTTGGACCCCTAGGGGTGTCCCCACATGGTCCGTTTACTCGTCGGAAGCTCAAAATGAAAAATTACATTTTTAATTTAAACGGACAGCCCTTGACAGTGTGCACTGCGACGTACTGCCCGGGACTCCGTTTTCCTTCGTTCTTTTTCCTATGGCTCACTTATATCCCATTCTAGTCACACGACAAATTTCATTGAGAAATATTATCGTTTGCTATGTCAAATTTAAGGAAAACGTCCGTTTTGGACACTTTCGGGCGCAATTAAGTGCCCATTTTGCAAACTCTTGGTTTCGGGTTAGCAACGCTAGATTTTATTCCATAACTAAGCTTCATTCAACTTATAATGACTGACTAAACTCATTTCATGCCACAAAAATTGCATTAAGCTAGCCGTTTCACTTCTCAGAGCTCTAACGGCACTATATTGCCCATAACTTGGGCAATTTTTATCTGAATCAATCCGTTCCAAAACCTATGGTTTTCTATGGCTCCTAGGCATCATTTGAGGTGTAGAACACTCTCAAATAATTGAAATAATGTCAGGTCTCTTATAGCTCAAGATTTGAGCTCGGGAATTACTTATCTTGGCAAACAAGCTCTATTGAGCCTCTCCTCTTTCTACATACTTTCCTACCCTTTTTCATGCCAAATCTTGGGTGCAAAATCATCTAATTTCAAAGTCTAACTACTGCCCTTCAAGTCTCTAACACATATTTAAATCTAATTTAGTCATTTAATTGCTCAAACTTTACTCACAACTTCTATCAACCACTTGGTGTGCATAAAACACCATTTTCGGTTTTTATTTTGAGGGAGTATATAACAGCCCATATTTACATCTTTCAAGCATCATTTACACACAAATCAATCATCACTTATGATTCCATAACACTCATATGAGGTTCTAACAAGATTTAAAAGCAATATCAACACAATACAATCACAATCACAACAATCACATGCTATCAACATTTTCGTTTCTATTTCAGCAGAGAATTAAAGAAACCAAGTTGAAATCTTACTTGGTTCTTAGCTTAGGGGTTTGAGAAGGGTCTTAGAATAAAGGGTTGAGGCTTAGGAGGGCTGGACGACCTATTTTTCCCCCATTTCTTTCTGCTGGTCGCCCATTTCGCTGCACCCTGTCGCGGTTCTGCTTGGCTCGCGTCTGGGTCCGTTTCGCTTGCTGTTTTGCGTGCGTTTTGCACAACCAGACCTGCACCTCTCCTTCTTCTGCTCATCCTCTTCTTTTGCTGCCCAGATACGGCAGTTTTACGGCCTCAGATCCCCCTCACGCGAGCTGTTCTTCGCGCGACTGGTTCTGCTCTTGCTTGGCGCACTGAAACCTGTTCTTCTTGCTGAAATTAGCTTCGGTTCTGCTCCAGCTGCTGCTGCTGGTTGTTTCTTCTTCTTATGATCTCTTCTTCTCTTCTTCTATCCCTTCATTTCGGCCTCTCTCTCACGGTCACGGCTGGAGTTCTCGCGAATCTCTCTCTCTCTCGCGAAGCTTCCTTCTTCCTCTCGGCTGATGACTATTTCTTTGCTGAATGGGGTCTTTGTTTGCTGAAATTTTCAGCTTAAATGTTGTATATATAGAAATCAACTTCTCTTAATTGCATCATGCCCCATTTCTTTTTAAATTTTCATTTCAACTCATTGTCTTGTTACTCTTTCATGGCCACACCCCTCAATATTCTTTCGTATCTCTTTCGTTTCTATTCGATTTAATTGTTCATTTCGGTTAGAATTTATTTTGATTGTCAAGTTTGTCTTATCAACCACTTGACTCTTTCTTTAATCAAATTTTAATTTGATTATCATTAACTAAATTCTTGGATTTCTTGACTTAGATTTTCATTGGGACGTTACTAAACTTTTTAATACGACGAGTTTTGTCGTACTCTAAATGAAATAGATTTCGGAAGCTATGAAATGTAATCAACTAAATGTAGAGAGTTATATATTATTTCTCTAACTTTATTTCTAATGTTGGGACTTTAAGAGTCGGAGCTAGGAGTTTACACACCATGTCCAGGTCGTTCATGGAGGATCATCCCAACATCACATTGTAGGCTGACGGGCTATTGATGATCAAGAAGTCTGCCATTACAGTTGCTTGCCGACCTGGTTCCCCTAGAGTGAGCGGGAGTCTGATCTAGCCTATCGAGGTCACTGCGTCTCTAGTGAAGCCATATAGGGGCTCTAGTGAAGGCATGAGCTGCTCAGTTCCTAGCCCCATCTGATCGAAGCAATCTTTGTACATCACATTCACCGAGCTGCCGGTATCTACCATAATTTGCTACACCTCGGCGTTGCTGACTTTTGCTCGGATGACTATGGCATCGTTGTGGGGCCAGTGCACGCCCCTTGCATCTTCCTCTGTGAATACGATGTCATCCAAGGACATTTTCACCTTCTTAGTCGGTCCTTCTGCCCCACTATAATTTGCCAGCAACGTCTGGTTGGCTTCTCTCACGTACCTTTGATGCGACCTGTTCGATGTACCTGTCACGTGAGGACCATCATGAATAGTGAAAATAGTCCTTATAGTGGGCTTGTGCTCAGGCTCCGGAGCTCGTTGGGACTGCTGTTGCTAGGGTTGTTGACTTTAGTGTTGAAAACGCTGCTGCTAAGATCGTCTGCTTGCAGGTCGCACTACATATTCTCCCAAACGACCTCGCTTGATCAACTCTTCAATGGCGTCCTTCAGTTGTTAGCAATCCAAAGTGTTGTGCCCATTCTTATTGTGATAGGCATAATACTTCCTCTGGTCTCGGTGCCTGTTCGGGACTCCTATAGAGGGTGGCTTCCCAAAGTTCTTCCTGTTTCTTTCTGCGGTGAAGATTCGATTCTATCTATCTGACAGGACATTGTAGTCCCTGTACCGACTTTAGCGCCGAGGTCGCTCCCTTCTCGGCTCGGGTCTAGCTCGCTTTACCACAATGTTAGCAGACTGATGCCTCTGCTCACTTCGTCTGTCCCCATCTTGGCCCTTTCTCTTTCCTTAATGGGAACTGCTTGCTTCACCCCGTTGGTTGCTAGGTTTCTTTGGCCCAAAGGCTTCCTCCCATCTGATTTTTTTAACAGCCCTTTCGTAGAACTCGCCCAAGTCCTTCACTGGCGACTTGTAACTGTTTTCATAGAGCTTTCTATCTTTTCTAAGTCATACAGAAATCGCTGTCAAAATTCTTTCATCGGAGGGTGCTTCAACATTACTTACCTCCTCCCTGAATCGAGTGATGTAATCCTTCAAGGACTCGTTGTGTTTTTGGAAGATGGTGGTGAGGTGGCATGGGGGTGCGAGTTGTTTTCTCAGGGCCTTATATTAGTTAAGGAATTTCTGTTGATATTTTCTCTAACTCCTTATACTGCGGGCTGGGAGGCCCTTAAACCAGGCTCACAGGGCATCTCCCAAGGTAGCCGGGAAGACTCGACACTTGACCAACTGGTTGTCCGTCTGGAGGTCCATCTGCACGTTAAAGACGTCTAGGTGGTCGTAAGGGTCACTTTTACCATTATAAGGCAGGATACTCGGGAGTTTGAACTTAGGTGGCAGATGTACTGTCTCGATCTCCCTAACAAATAGGACTCTGTAATCATCCTGCTCTCCCCAGTTTTGAAGTCCAGGTTGAGCCTCCAGCTGCTGGACTCTCTGCAGCAGTTCCTCTACCATCGGATCTTGGGGTTGAGGTCGCCACACAGAGCCTCACCTATTAGTGCTCTTCTGCTCTCCCAAGTGGCGATCTCGCGGCCTGCGCACCTCATTGACATCTTCTACCTATCTAGCTCCCCTTCGTAGCTCGGGTTCGCGGCCGCCATGATCCTCGCTCGCTCGCTCGTGCTCGCGACTATATTCCACATGTCTATCACTTTCATGGTTCACCCTCACCCTTACGTCAGCTGAGTGAGGCGGGTCAATTCTCTCCTGCATATACCGTCCTCTCCTCCTTGGGTTTAAGTTCGAAGAGTGGACAGACTCTTCGAATAGCGACTTATCTCTGCCAGCTGCCCCTTCCAGGCTCAGGATCTCCTATATAGTCTGTCAGCGAACTCGCTCGGGGGGTTGCAACCTCAACCTGCCTCCATCTAGTATGGAGCTGAACTTCAGCCAACGCCCTAACTGTCTCAATCAGCTACCTTACTGTATCCTCCGAGGCTTGTTGACGTTGTCACCACTCTTGAGAGACCTCTTCTTTAGTAGGTCGGATGCTCTATTGGTCATCCTGGTCCTCAGGTCGCTCGTCCACCACACCAACATTTCTTGTTGTCCTTGCTCTAACCATTGCAAATCGATGAAATATAAACAGTCAAAGAAAATTCAATTGGAGAAAAGTTACCATGTCGCTGTTAGGCCCTTCTTCTAACGCCAAAAGATGTTGACGTCCTGAAACGGTCAACTCAGATATTTAAGGGGTCCAGACTACGAATGTGGTAATAAAGAGTATTAAATGGTATTAAATGTGTAGTGAATGAGATTTAAGGTTGGTCTGAAGCAATAAAGATGAAGATATGTTGGTGGTAGTAAATACGCAACAGTAATAGAGCAATTAATGAAGAAATGAGAGGGAAGAATGAATGCAAACACAAGATTTTTACGTGGTTCGGTGACTGCGCCTACGTCCACGACCACTCTGAGGTAATTCCGGTAGAATAATGGTATTCTAATATTTTCAGCTTGTTTGTACAGTAAAAATCTTCCCCATTTATAGAGGGGGGAAGAGATACAAAAGAGTGTAATACATGTTACAAATTATGGTTATTTCAACTAATCTTGATATAAGTCATGTCGTATTTATTGCAAAGGTAATGATAGTTTCTTCCATACACACGTCTGCATTTATTGTACTAGGAGAGGTCTTCTCTCCATTAAATGCAGGGTCATTGCATTAAATGCTTCTCGGTAATTGTGTAAATGGCACTGACGAGAAATCAGGGCATTAGGTGGAACTGATGACTTGCTACACAAGTATTACCTGGCGCGAACTCCCTGGTTTGGCGGACTAGGCGAGTTGAATAGGTGTTGAGGCGGGCTAAAAGTATGCCCGAACTACTTTGGCGTTCGACGAGCTCACGAGCTCGTCGAACTTACTACTACGACCTGAGGATTGGGCCCTCTGGGTCTTCATTCCTGTTCATACTTATTAGGCCTGTACTGGCCCATTAGTCCAGGTTGAGAAAACGGGCAAAACAGGCAATAAGATTTTGGAGTCGTTTGACTTTCAAAGCACCGGATCTTTTATTGATGTGAAGCTGCTACTAAATTGGATCAATTATAAGTTTCTATGTTTTGCTCTGTATGTTATTGTGTCATTTCAAGGCCAATTTAAACTCTCAGACAATTTGCCAGATTGAAGTTGTGGTGATGTCATATATGATGGGAGAAAGCGCAATGACGGAACAAATAATGAAATAAATTTTCTCCCATTGTGTGCGAACCTTATAGGAATCAATTAAATAGAACACAATCCCATAATAAATATAGGTAGTAATCAATCAACCAAGCAATCAACACATACACAAAACACAATCCAATTTTAATATGGAAAACATCCTCAATTTGAGGAGTAAAAATCACGGGATCGTAGTCTACCAAAAACCTTCACTATGAATCAAATTGTGAGTTATAAAAATTTCCTAACTCTATCAAGGGATTTAACACAGCAACATCATCAAGAAATTCAATTCTTGACTAGACAACAATCACAATTTGATATCAAATAAGAAGAGACAGATAGAGGAATCAAACTCAAGGTTATTGTTCGAACAATGTATCTCTCCAAAGAGTACTCTAACCACTAATCACACCATTCAGAATGAAGTTCCATGTTTCATGAAGCTGCTATCCAAATTTGAGCTTAATTGGATGGCAAACGAATGAGTTGGAGCCCTTTGATCAAGACTGTGCAGTTCAAGTCCTGTCTTCTGACGAGTACTGTTTTGAACATCAAAACTCACCATAGGCACCTTCTATCGACGATCTAACCATGCAACCCAACGAAATATGAGTGATTAACCTATTCACCAAAAATCAACTTGATCCAATGGTGTACAAAAGAGAAATGATAGTTTCAAGAAAATTGTATAGAGTGTTTTCTACGCTGTTTTCACCCCTTTCTTCTTCAATCTTTTTCTCTTTCTCTTCCTCTTGCTTTTCCAATCAATACACTAGTTTTTCAGTAGCCAAAACGCTCCACAGCTACTGCCTCTTTCTTACTTTTTCACACTCATAACCCTAACGAGAAAAAAAGGGTTTTATACTACACATAAAAAAACCTAATGGGCTTTGCATCCATTTTGAACAAATGAGCTAACTTCATGTGTTGTGTCCATATAAAAGAGAAGCCAATCCAATAAATCTCCCCTTTCTCGATTATATTGAAGGGTTCGCCATCCCAACGATCAACTGACAAACTTCAAACTTCTCCCTCAGTGAAGCTTTTATCAATATATAAGAACCATTATGATAAGTATAAACCTTTTAAATTTTCAATAGTTTATCATTCAAAACATCTCTAATCCAATGGTATTTCACATCAATGTGTTTTGTTCTTGCATGGAAAGTAGAGTTCTTACCAAGATGAATGACATTTTGACTATCACAAAATAACACATACTTTTGTTGCTTGAAGCCAAGTTCTCCGGTAAACTTCTTCATCTATAGCAACTCCTTGCAAGCTTCAGTTGTTGCAATGAACTCTACCTTTGTGGTGGAAAGTGCAACACACTTTTGCAGCTTTGATTTTCAAGCTACAATTCCACTTGTAAAAGTAATTAAGTAACCAGAAGTGGATTTTTGAGTATCCATATATCCTGCCATGTCTGCCTCTATATAACCCACTGGCGATGGCTTCTCATTTTCAAAACCAACCTTCAAACTGGAAGTACTTTGTAGATATCCATGATCCACTTAACTGCATTCTAGTGCTTCCTTCTAGAATTAGACAGAAACTGGCTAACAACACTAACAATATGAGCTATATCTGGCCTAGTACATACCATTGCATACATCAAGCTCTCTATTGTCGAAACATACAGAACTCTTTCCATGTCATTCTTCTCTTCATTTGTAGAATGTCATTACTTAGTACTCAACTTAAAATGTGTAGCAAGAAGAGAGCTAAGCGCTTTAAATTTCTCCATGTTGAACCTCTTAAGTAATTTTTCAATATACTTCTCTTGCGATAGATATGGCTTTCTAGCATTTATCTCATGATGAATTCTCATGCCAACGATTTGTTTTGTTGGAAGTCTTTCATAGTAAAGGATTGACTCAACTGCATCTTCAATTTATTGATTATTGATGCATTTCTGCCAACTATCAACATGTCATCAACATATAACAATAAAATGACAAAATCATCATCAAAGAATTTCTGGATAAATAAACAATGGTCAGAAGTTGTCTTCTTGTAGCCTTGCTCCCCTATAACAAACTCAAACTTCTTATACCATTGTCTTAATGCCTATTTCAAGCCATAGAGGCTTTTCTTCAGCTTGTACATGTACTCCTCTTTTCCTTTCACTTTGAAAATCTCTAGTTGCTCCATATAAATTTCTTCCTCCAAGTCATCGTGAAGGAAACTGTCTTCACATCCATCTGTTCAATTTCTAGGTCAAGGCTAGTAGCTAATCCAATCACAACACAAATGGATGATATTCTCACCATTACAGAAAATATCTCATCAAAATCAATACCTCTTATTTGACCAAATCCCTTAACAACCAATCTTGCTTTGTACCGTGGTGGAGAAGTAATTTCATCATGTTTTATCCTGTATACCTATTTGTTTTTCAAAACTCTTTTGCCAATAGGCAACTTCACTAGTTGGTAGGTGTGATTCTCATCATGTAAAGATTTCAACTTGTCTTGCAACACCTCGAACCACTTCTTGTTGTGTTAATCTTTCATGGCTTTTACATAACGCTCGGGTTCTCCCTCATCAGTTAATAATACATACTCATCTATAAAATACTGTGTAGAATGATGTCAATCTCTGGTAGATCTTTTAAGTAGAACCTGTGATAGAATGTCAAGTGCTGACAACTATTCATCAGTTTCAGCATCATCATTGCCAACTTGTGAAGGATTGCCTATATGAACTATAGCTTGAATGTTATCTTCAACCTATGTTGACAAGTCTTTTGAAGAAACTTTATCCAAATCAACTAGATCTTCACCATTGCATGGTACAAGCTTTATAGCCTTTTCAATATCCTATACAGTTTGATTCTTCATAAACATAGCATCCTTACTTCTCACAAGTTTCTTTTCAACTGAGTTATAAAACCTATATCCAAACTCATCCAAACCATAGCTAATGAATACACACTATCGAGTCTTAACATCAAGCTTAGACCTTTCGTCTTTAGGAACATGCACAAATGTCTTGCATCCAAAAACACGTAAATGATCATAGGAAATGTCCTTGTCGGTCCAAACCCTATCAAGTACATCAAACTCCAAGGGAATATACAGTGTCAAATTAAGAATATGAATAATAGTACTCAAAGCCTCACCCCAAAGGGATCTTGATAATTGTGCCCATTGTTTAAAAACTTGGCGATTTTCGTTGAGTTATTGCCGGGTTCCCGTGAATCGGCACTCCGTCAATCTGAGAACCACTAGATCGGACATCCTACTCGTCGAAGGTGGACACTCGACCTAACTCGGCCCAACTCTGTCCAACTCGACTGACTTAACGAGTCTAATCATCACAAAATCGGTCGGAAATCATCCCAAACATCACCTAAAATCATCCTCAAAATCCAATATTTCCAGCAAAACAAGCAACACACATAACAGAAAATTAAAAAATTAATTACTCACTATCACCGACAATGAAAACAACAACAACTTAAAGGAAAAAGACGTCAACGACATACATGCAGAGAGAAGGAGAGTGGTCGTTGTAGATGAGAGAGAAGGCGATTTAAAATGGCCGGCGAGTCAGTGACAATGAAGGGGGACTGGTTCTGGTTTGGCTTCGGCAACGGCAACAGTGCACTTGACGGCAACGACGACGTCGCACTTGAACGGGAATGACGACGGGCTGTTGGAGAGAGAAGAGGGTTGAGAAAAGAGAATGGGGAGGGAGCAGAAGAGGGAGACCAGGAAAGAGAGAGAGAAGATGAGGGTTTGAGAGTGACATCAACCTTAAATATTGTGTGAATAATTTCGCCATGGTCCCTTAAGTTTATAAAATTGTTATTTTATGCTTTCAAACTTAAAAATTACAATTTACCCCTTAAACAGTGCTTTCCGAGTACTTGTTGATTACTCGTCGAGTTACCAATTACTCGTCGCCCGCTGAGTCGTCGGTCGAGTCACAAGTAGTGAGTTTTGAAACACTGATGGTGCCTATGAAAGCAAGCATCTCACTCTCTCTACAAGTGTTCTATTCATCCTCTCAGCTAAACCATTCAACTAAGGAGTTTTGTATGATGTCTTTTGATGGTGTATGTTTTGTTGCCTACAATATTCATCAAATAGACCTGTACACCCTCCCTTATTATCTGTTCGAATTCATCTTAATTTCTTCCCAATTTGTCTCTCAGCTAAAGCTTGAAATTGCTTGAAAAAATCCAACACTTGATCTTTTGTCTTCAAGGTGTAGGTTTATATTTTTCTAGTTTGATCATCTATAAATGTCATAAACTAGAGAGATCCACTCAAGGTTCTTATCTTCAATGGGCTATAAACATCTGAGTATATCAAATCAAGTATACCTAACTTCCTTTCAATTAGAGAATACGGAAACTATTATAGGTATATTTGAGGCTGCATAAGTGGGCTGGTAAAAGTCCAATGAATTGATCCAATAGATTGACCCAATAGACAAAAACCCAGTTTGCAAATGTCCAGCTTGCAGAAACAAACTCTCAGTTCGTTGTTGCAGTTCTCAGGTTGCTGGTAAACCATGGTAAGACTGTCTTATGCTCAGCTCTAGGTCGCCCAAAACAAGATCCAGCTCGTAGCTCGAAGTGTTCATTAAATGAATTTTTCTAGAAATATAATAGCCTAAGTTGAGATAGAGTCAACTACTAGAATTGGAAGTAAAATCAAACTCCTATTTCAATGGAATCTATCCCTAAATTGATGGATACCGATTTTGAAAGTATAATTAATATAAACCTCTTTCCTATTTTTATTATACTCAAATTATAACACCTCATGCTATAAATAAGGGTTATAAATTCATTGTAGAAAGAACAATCAATAAAATATTGTGACTCTGTCAAAATAACAAGAGAAATAGTTGTGGACGTATACATCTTTTTGGGTCGAACCATGTAAAAGATCTCACCGCATTCATTATTCTTCCTCTTCTTTTTCTTTTGTCTTTGTCTTTGTTTTACTTTATTTGTAGTATTGGATTAAAAAGTTGGGTCGATTGAATTTAGAGATCGAAATTTTGGCGTTAGAAGGAAGGCCAACTGCAATCTTTTGCATTTTCAACTGCCATGGCAAGAGGTAAAACCATCAGAAATTCTGACGCAGCAGTTGATCAACCAGAAAGACAAATGGATAAATAACAGCGTGACATCCAACCGATGGAGGATATAACCATGCTCATGGTAGATGCATCTCATGTCCTCATAAACGGTGCTACCATGGGTATGCCTTCATTAGCCCTTCGCCAACCAACACTAATGATCCCTACAACCGAGAGACTACAGGTGTGGCACCAACGGTAAGAGGTGTTAGAAAATACAGTGCGATAACTTGCGAATGCAGTTAGGGCGTTAACACAAGTCCAAGCGCAAAATGCACTCAGACTTAAGGCTGCTGCTCCTAGAGAAATTTACTAATAGCAACTAGAGGAAATGTCAACTCTTGAACAACCCATCAGAGAGGTGCCATGACTTGCCGACTAAGTTCGTTCCTCCAACTCACATTCAAGAGCTAAAAGTCACCGAGCTCATGAAGGGGAGGAAATTTTGTATCCTACGAGTTTAAGAGTGAAGATGAGCTAGGATGGGAGCCACCATATAGAGGTTGGTCGCGACCGAGTTCAGGCCTCATCTCGGTATGAAAATGATGAAATAGAAAATCAACGATGTACAGAGTTGCACCGAGCTGGCAGCTCATAAAGGTCTAGTAAGGGATATGTACCAAATCACCGTTTTCCAGGTTGCAAACACGGGATAGGATATAGACCTCAGAACCCAAGGATAGAGGAGCTCATTTAAAGGGTTCGACAACTTCAAGCACGCCCTGGTACTTCAAACCAGCGTGATCAATATAGGGAGAGGACGCCCTTCACTAAGGAGATCGAGACACAGCCTTTCCCTTACAGATTTAAGGTCCCTAACATTCCTCAATATAATAGAGATGGCGGCCTTTATGATCACCTAGATGTGTTCAATGTCTAAATGGATCTCCAAATGGCCAATCTGTTGGTTAAGTGCTGTGTTTTCTTAGCCACCCTAGAGGATATTCCACAAACTTGGCTCAAGAATCTTCCAGCTCGTGGCATAGACAATTAGGAGGAATGTCAATGAAAGTTCACTAGCCAGTATAGACCTCTGATGAGGTAGCTCGTACCACCTTGTCACCTCGCCACGGTCTTCTAACGATAAAATGAATCGCTGAAAGATTATATTATCAGATTTAGACGCGAAGTCAGTAATGTAAAGAACCCCTCAAACGAAAGCATCCTAATTGCGATCTCAACTGAGCTTTGCAAGGATGAGAAGCTATATGAGAACATCTACAAATCTTCAGTGAGAGATCTGAGCGAGTTCTACGAGCGAGCTGTCAAGGAGATCAAATGGGAGGAGACCTTCAGTCCCAAGCAGTCTAACTAGGAGGGTGAAACAGACAGTTCCAACTAATCAAAGAAAAGAAATAATTGTGGGAACGGATGTGAAAGTCGGAATAACGGCTCAAACAATCAGGTTGCTAAGAAGGCCAAAAATGAACCCAGAAATGAACGAGTTCAGCGTCAAGGTTGTCACGATAACTATAGAATCCTATCAGATATATAAGATAGGATCTTTATAACAAAGAGGAATAAGGAGGACTTCGGGAAGCCTAATCCTACGAGGTCTCCCATTAACCTCAGAAACAAGAATAAGTTTTGTGTCTATCATAATGAGGTCGAGCACAATATTTCAGACTGTTGAGCGTAAAGGACACCATTAATGATCTAATCAAAAGAGGTTGCTTGAGAGACTATATGATGTGACCAGCGAATCCGTGACCTCAACAGCAACGACCTTTCCACCAAGTTTTTGTCTGACTAAATTTTATTAAGTCATGCTATATTAGCTGAGGTTTCGATCTACTGGATATAACTTGACTAAATTTTATTAGAGTTATGCTATGTTAGCTGAGGTTCCAACCTACTAAACATAACTTGATAAAATTTTATTAGATTTTGCTATATTAACTGATGTTTTGACCTACTAGATATAGTTTGACTAAATTTTAAAGTTATTCTGTGTTAGTTGAGGTTCCGACCTACTGAACATAGCTTAATAAAATTTTCTTAAAGTTATGCTATGTTAGTTGAGGTTTTGATCTACTGGACATAAGTTGACAAAATTTTATGCTATGTTAATTAAGGTTCCGACCTACTGAACATAGCTTGACAAAATTTTATTAAATTATACTATATTAGTTGAGGTTCTGACCTACTAGATATAGCTTGACTTATATTTTTTGAATTAAGCTATAATTTGTAAGCCACAGCGCATCAAGATCAGCAACCTCCTGTGCTATGAATTTCTTAGCCACCTCACCGCTTAGAGAAGTCGATTCTTCAACAATGCGAACTTTCCCCAAGTCGAGCTCCTTCAAGCATCGTGATATATCAGCTTTTAAGAGCGAGCTTGAGCTCTCAATTTACTGATCGTGCTAAGAGCTGAGGGATTAATGTTATGGATATATTTGGGGCAGCATAAGTGGGTTGGTAAAGTCCAACGAACTGATCCAATGGATTGACCTAATAGACAAAAGCCCAGTTCACCAACATTCAGTTTGCAAAAACGAGCTCTTAGTTCGCTGTTATAGTTTTCAGGTCGTTGGTCAACCATGGTCAAAATTGTCTTATGCTCAGTTGTAGATTGCCTAAAGCGAGATGCAACTCATAACTTGAAGTGTTCATTAAAGAAATTTTTCCAGAAAAGCAACAACCTAAGTTGAGAAAGAGTCAACTACCAAAATTGGAAATAAAATAAAACTCTTATTTCGACGAAATCCATCCTTAAATTGATGGACACCGATTTTGGAAGTATAATTAATGTAGAATTCTTTCCTATTCTTATTGTACTCAAATTGTAACACCTCATGCTATAAATAGAGGTTGAAAATTCATTGTAGAAAGAACAATCAATAAAATACTATGACTCTATCAAAATAATAAGAGAAATGGTCATAGACGTAGACATCTTTTTGGGTTGAACCATGTAAAAGATTGTTCTTCCTCTTCTGTTTTTTTTGTCTTTGTCTATGTTTTGCTTTATTTACAGTATTGAGTTAAAAACTTGGGTCTACTAAATTTAGGCGTCGACATAAACTAACTCTGTTTTGCTTCCCTACTAAATTGTGAGTATATTTCTTAAAACACGCATTCCTTATGTCGGACAGAAAGTTTTTCTTTACCAGAACTATTAAACCTTTCTCACTAATGTATTCAAGCCTCTTGTGTTATAATTCAACCTTGTTATCATCCTCAACTACACTGATGATGCATTTGAGAACTTTTGCTTGCACCAAATAAAGTATGGAACATTTCTTACCTCGAGCCACAATCATGGCACCCCTAGTAAGCTTCCACTAACCATCACAGAATGTGTTGCAATACCCTTCATCATCAAGTTCACCTGTGGAAATAATATTCAGACAAATGTCAGACATACGTTTAGCATTTTTCAGAACTAACATTATATCATTAGTTATCTCCAAGCATACATCTTCCATGCCAACAACTTTTGTCAGGCCATCATTTCCCATCTTTACACTTTCAAAATCACCTTGTGTATAACATGTAAAGAAATCCTCTCGAGATGTAGCATGAATGGGGGCACCACTATCAATTACTGAACTAGTCTCATGGTAAGCAAAATTGATTGAATCTTCATCATAAACAAGAAGAAAGTCTTCCTAAGAAATAGTAGCAACTCTATCACCACTACTGTCATCTTCATTCTTATTTTTCTTACCAGTATCATTCTTGTTTTCCTTTTTCAATTGTCTGTAGTATTTCCTGATGTGCCTTTTTTTATGACAATAATGACACTCAATAGTTGCGAACTTGTTGGATTTACTTTTGTGCTAACTTCTGTTATTCGGGCCCCTACTTTTATTTCTCTCCCTCCTTTCAATAATCAAGACTTTTGACTGTAAAATAATACCATATGTTTTTCTTTGCATCTCCTTATTCAGAAGATTTCGCTTGACCAAATCCTTATGATTGCACCATTTGGAGTGGAGTTTGATAACGAAGTTCTAAAAGTTTCCAATGTGTTCGACAATGTACCAAGCAATTATAAAGCCTGTATTTCAACATCAAATTTGATACTTATTCCAACAAGTTGATTTAAAATCCCTTGGTACATATTCATATGGTCTAACAAAGGAGCCCCATATTTATATTTCAAGTTGATCATCTGCTTGATTAGGAACAACTTATTATTCCTCGTCTTCCTTGCATACAACTATTCAAGTTTCTTCCACAATGATCTTACATATGTCTCCCCATTGATGGTTCAATACATTATCATTTACCCACTACCTAATAAATATATATACTTGCCGATAAAGTAAGGTTTACTCCATATCGGATTTATTATTTGGTTTATCTTCACTAAAACTAGTAAATGATAATCTTTTCACGTAAAAAAGATTCTCCATCTTCCCTTTCCAAATGTGATAAAGTAATCATTATGGTCAAATTCAAATTGGTCTCCATGTTCAACATAATAAATAAAGACTAACAAGCAGACTCTAATACCACTTTAATGGAAGAAAACGCAACGACGAAATAAAAAACGGATTAAATTTTCTCCCATTGTGTGTGAACTTAATAAGAATAAATTATATAGAACACAAACCCGTCAATAAATATAGATAGCAATCAATACATGCACAAAACAAAATCCAATTTTTAACGTGAAAATCCTCCTCAGTTTGAGGAATAAAAACCACGAGACCATAGTCTACCAAAAACCTTCACTATGAATCAAATTATGAGTTTACAACAATTCTCTAACTCTATCGCAACATCATCAAGACATTCAATTCTTGGCAAGATAACAATCATAATTTGATATCAAATAACAGAAGAGAGCTAGAGGAATCAAACTCAAAGTCACTGTTTTGACAGTTTATCTCTCCAAAGAGTACTCAGACCATTAATCACATCATTTAGAATGAAGTTCTGTGTCTCATAAAGCTGTTGTCCAAATTTAAGCTTAATCGGACAGCAAAGAATGAGTTAGAGCCCTTTGATCAAGATTCCATAGTTCAGGCATTGTCTTTCCGACTAGGAATATTTTGAACATCGAAACTCACCATAGGCATCTCCTATCGACATTCCAACCATCAACCTCAAGAACTACGAGTGCTTAACCTACTTAAAAAAAATCAGCTCGATCCAACGGTGCAAGAAAGAGAAACGATAGTTTCAAGAAAACTGCATAGGGTGTTTTCTATGTTGTTTTCACCCTTTTCTTCTTCAATCTTTCTCTCTTCCCTTCCTCTCTCTTTTTCAAGCAACACACTAGTTTTTCAATAGCCAAAACTCTCCACAACTGCTGCCTCTCTCTCACATTTTCACACACATAACCCTAATAAGAAAAAGAGAGTTTTATACTACACATAAAAAGACCTAATAGGCCTCTCATCCATTTTAAACAAATGCGCCAATTTGAACGGCTATGTCCATATAAGAGGAAACTCAACCTAACAATATATAAGTGTTATGTGAAATCTAAAGGGGCCACAATTGGGATAGGATGTGTGGTGTTTTGGGTAGATTTTATAATTCTTCGAATTGCAGTATGAGGTCAAGCCATGTGATTATTGGGTTTGGTTTCCACTTTTTTTTGTGAACCTCATGATAATGAGTTCACTTCCTAATTCTATGGCTTAATTGAGCCTTTGCAAGATGGAAAATGTGGAGTCCATTTCATATTTGATAAACATCTTGAAAAATTGGATCAAAATGAGGAGGTTGATGAACTGCATAGTGAAGAATCCAAAAAGGATGATAACCACATCTTGAAGAATTCAATGAGGAGGATGAACTACACGTGAAGAGATTGAGACATATTTAATACATTCAACAGGCAAACCCAATTGATTGAGGTAGATACTTTATTTATGGGCAAATCAATAGGCTTTAATGATTTAATATACCAATCTCTCATGTAAATTCAATGTTGTTTTGATTGATTTGTTCTCTTTTGGTGGGTGAAACTGTAGCATAGTTTTGTATGATAGTTTAAAAGGACTTAATAAGTGATCTTTCGAAGATTACTATTGTATTGTACTGCTGTCTTTATATTTTAAAATAAGTTTGTTGTTGCACTACCTAATCTGCTAGTTTACTAAATTTTGAACTCTCCTTTAAGCTTAATATGATCTATATATACTTGAGGTTTTATTGATACAATTGTCATATTTGGATGAAGCGCTCACTCTTGGTCTCATAGGCTTTATCATTGTTAAGAGCATTTCCACAATCTTTATTATGTACAAATGATAAAAGATCATTCACTCAATTCATTAAAAAGATTAATAAAGCAAATTCATGATAATGCATAATGAAAACATTTACGACAAGGTAATGGTCATACTGTATATCGTATTGATTCTTCCTTAGTTAATATGCAAATCACATGATGTCTATGTAGATGCGTGTATTCCTAATTATAACCTAACATGGTTCTCCTTAGGTATAATAGCAGGAATTCATTAAGCACTAGAAGAACATGAATATCATATATATCCTAAAACATGATGTCTATCTTAGATTTATATGAATTAATATCTTTCAATTGGTTCATAATTGGTTGTTACCAACCAAGAACATGTCCGTTTGGTGTGCATTTTATATTCTTACAACATAATCATAAAAATATGCTTCTAAGGTGATTAGTTAAAAAAAAAAAAAAAAGGATAAAATTAAAATAAAGACATTAATTTCATCATGCAAAACATAAAGCTTTATTAAAAATATAAACAAATTAAGTTTATGCTTAAGGCTTCAAGTTAGCCCTAACTAACAGACTAACTACATAAAAGTAAAAAGAAAACTAAAAAAGAAAATATGGAATCGAAGCCTTCAGCCTTGCTCCTCTACTTCTCTCTCCCTCTTCTCATGTGTCAATTGTGTTGAAGGAAACACATATTTATAGACAAAAATACTTGGAGATCATGACAAAGGAATTATAGATTTTCATTTTTAACAAATTTGATTTTCGCTACCAATTCGAAGATTGCACTGCCTTATTTGTCTCGACTTGTGAATCCTGCAACATAAAGTTGCGACCAAACCCATCATCAAAACACATTGGTCAAACACGATCCATGGCAGCGTGTGCATGCTGGTCAAAACCTGACCTGGAACGGCCATTAAAGGAGAAAATGCTTTGAAATACGCAGACTTGATTTGCTACTAACCCAAATTCGTGCCCTGGAACCATGCGCGATTCGACTCGGAACGACGATTAGAGGTGGGTTTCATGTTATGCAACTTAGCAAATTGCATTTTGGTAACCAGCTTCTTCCATTTTACACTTAGGCCCAACAAATTATGAATTTTTATACTTTTGACCCATATACATTTGACATCTTGACTTTTGAGCTTCGTTCGAATTGGATTTCTAATTCTCTTGTGATGCAATTAATTCCGAAAAATCCTCCAATTCCTTTTTTTTCTTCTCAAAACTTAAGTTTAAACACAAAAATACAAAACAAAATAAAAGTACCAGTTATACTAAAAAACATAATAAAAATAATAAATAATAAGTGAATTAGGCATGAAATAATGATAATTAATAACCTAACAAGCTTATGGTTGTTGGTTCTATCTTGCGACTCATTTATTGCATCTTTTCTGATTCAGATTTGCTTGACTAACTTCATAATCATCCCTTGCACTTCTTCCAATCTCTTTGAGCTTCATTAATCTTCAGAATTTACAAATAAGCCCTTGACTTAAAAATCTTTCAAACTTCTCGTGATTCACTCCTGGTTGAAACAAAATACGTGGGCTCTTCGAGCAAAATCTCTAACTTTCTTCCGTTGAAATTGTCTTTCGAAATTATGCTAATTCTACTTTTTTTCTCCTCAGAACCTAATTTTAACTCAAAAACACAAAATAAAAGCACTAGTTTCACTCTAAAACATAATATAAATAATAGGTAAAAATAGTATAAAATAACAATAATAAATGACCCAACAGAGCTTAAACATTATATGTATAACATGAAATTGAACACATAAAGCATTACAAGACTCCCACAATAAATGAAGAAAACTCTCCACACATGCTCGTAAATATGCGACATAAGATTTAAACCCTTATCATAGATGTGAATGAGAAATGTATTAATCATTTGAGCTATAAGTGGATGTGAATTTGAAGTGACTGAATCAATTATATTATTATTGAGCTCTATAGTATTACTATTTACCACAAATAATAATTAAAATATTAAGAAACTAATATCATAACATAGAATATGATTTTATAAGAAAATTATTGAATAAAAAAGTTCATATCAAATCGAAATAACATACCTAATAAATGAATTTGGATAAAATCACACTTATATTGTAATTAAAATATTTTAAGAAACAAATCAATAGAACAATAAAATTAAGACTATCTTACAACGAAAACAAATAAGAAAAAAGCAAAAAATAATTGAAACATCCTAACCTATTGGCAACTTTGATCTTACAAAGTTCGACAATGAAAATACATAAATTAGATGTTTGTTAAGTTGAAAAATAACACAATTTATAAAAATAAAAATAAAAAAATGTAATAATAAAGTGTAAAAATTTAATAAAAAATTAAAAATTCACAAATTTATCTCATAAAAATATAAATATATTATTATATGGACAAAAGTAGAAAATAAAAATTTAGAATATATATAAGAGTAATGTTAGAGTTGTTAAATATTTTATTTAAACTTTTGCTTAAATAATATTATATTTGAGTTGTTAAAATCTTATAAATTATTAGATAATATGATAATTAATAGGATATTAACAATTCATATATCAAATTATTATAATAAAAATTTAATTAAAACATTTGATAAATTTATATATAATTATAAAAAATTAAAAAATAATATATATTAATTTTTATTTTTTAAAAATATATATAATATTGATTTTTCTTGTACTATTTGAGGTGGGGCGGATCACCGTTGGGTCCGCCTCTGGAAAATTTATTAGTTTTAAAATGTTATTGGATTGATTTTTAACAACTTTCAAGCTATTCCATGTGCTTTCATGGCATCCAAACCAAGCTATGAAGAGGAATTTCCTCCTCTTCAGCCAACAGTTGATCCAACAAACTTCACAGAATCCAAACCATTTGTTCAAACAACGCAGATCAACTCAGATGGAACCAGAAATCACTTGTCACAATCAGAACAAGTGCTCAATTGGCAAACTCAGAACTCTAGATCTCAGAACAGAGTCCTTCAACGAATTGATGAAAAGCTTGACAAAGTAGAAAAACATGTCTCACAGTTTGATCAGAGACTCCAAGCAATGGACTCAACGTTTAGGGATTTGTACCTAAATCTACAGTCCAGAATTTCACAACTTGACGCAACTCTCAAGCAATACATTCACCAGGGATATTTTGGCCCAGATTTTGGAGCAAAAGAAAAGGAGATCAGGAGACTTAAAGAACAAAAAGTCAGATGGAGAGATTTTTCTCTTCAGCCATCTCCTATCCCACCAGTATCACCACCAACCTACATACCCAAGGCCTACCCATACTCATCCTCCTTAATCTTTCCACAGTCCAATTCACCACCATATTCACCACCAGATGACTCAAAGTATTTTAAGTCCACAGGAATGCTCTTGAGAAAAATCCCTCTGGCACAACCACCTCAACCCATAAAACCTAAACCATCAGCCCCCACAAAAGACAAAGGCAAATCACCAGAGACACAATTCCATCCTCCTGCTATGCTTGCCCACAGGACATCACCAGTTTCGTCCGCAAGTTCTTCTGTTTATAGTACTGAGGATTCTTCCTCAGATACTGAGCCAGGAACGCCATTATTACCTACACAAAAACAATACACCAACATTTCAAAGATACTCATGGCCTTTAGAAATGATCCTCCCAGATCATCTACAACTCAACAATCCCCTGATGAGTCATCCACTACTGGTCCGACACCTATTGTGGAAGAACCACCTGATGTAAACCAGTTTCCACCACAGCAACCTGGCCTAAATCTTCCTAAACCTACCAATGGTCCCTGGTTTACTCTTGATGATATCCCTCCAGAAAAATGGAGGAACAGAATTTCAGAAATGAGTGCCTGGTTAGATTTACAAGTTGCAAAATCAGAACAAACTGTTGAACAAATTGTCAGAGAATTCGTGTCCAGATTTACAGGGTCTCTCAGAGATTGGTTTCAGTCTTTGGATGAATATACGCAGATCAGAATACTGCGATTTGATGTACATGCAGTTACGAGCATACTATTCAGAGAATTTCTTGGTGATGTTCAACAATATTACAAAAGAGAACGCCAAGAATTCTTCGAAATGAGATGTTGTTCATTAAAAAGAGAAGATCTTGAAAAACATTACAGACGAATGGCATCCAGATATCATTCCCTTAATGGTGCACAAGATGAAAGCCTCAGGCAGGTATACATCAACTCTCTTCCCACAGAACTTCAAGATGAACTCCTAAGGAAGATTGATGCAACCAATAGGCCTCTCAGAGAACTGACATTGGGTCAGATCCAGCAAATGGCACTACAGTCCCTGGACAAACTTTGTGCCACACAACAATTTTTCTCAATGATGCTTAAAGAAGGACCCAAGTACGAAAAAATGTGCAAGCGTCCAAATCTGAAGATAAAGTGTAAAGATGAGGAACAATGCCACTGCAAGACAAAGAAAAAACATCACTACCGTTCCTTTTTCAAAAGCAAAAGCAAGTCTCATGATGGATATAGGAAAAAGAAAAAGAAACAAAGATTCCTGTTATTTCAAAAAGAAGCACGCACGTGACTCAAAAAGCACTCGGTGCTATGCATGTGGAAAGAAGGGTCACTTTGCAAAAAGGTGTCCCCACAAGCAGGCAAAATCTGCAAAGATGGTCCAAGCAATCGAAGAACTTCCAGGTGTCAATATTCCGTCTGACGCAGATATCGAATCTATCTTCTCAGAACAAGAAGATATGAACAAAGAGACCACCTTTGCCTTCCCAACCACTTCAGATTCAGAATCTGATAAGGAATCTGATTCCTCTTCAGAATATGACTCATCACCCCCTAGTGCTTTCATAATGCAACCTGCTATGTCACTCCAAACTCCAAAAAACACTTTCACTGTTAATCCAGACTCCGTACACAAACCAGCCATCAACCCACATCTCCATGTCCAAATCTACACCTGTAAATACTCAAAACCCATTTCTGCCATAGCCTTTATGGACACAGGATCCTACAACTCTTTCATGAACCCGAAAATCCTACCCCCACACTACTGGGTCCGGCATAAAGAAGAGTTTGCTACTGCTGATGGAAAACTTTTCCATACCAAGCTCATAACTAAGCACAAGATTGGGATTAAAATTCTCCCTAATCTCACAATTTGGGCAAAAGTTTTGGGTACTGATCTCCCTGGAAAAGATCTTATCATTGAATGGGATCTTTATTGCTTATCAGAAAATCTCAGGATATTACCCACGGGCATCAGATGCAAAAGAGATTTTAAACCTTTTGTCTCAATTGCCAATATATTTTCCATCACTACAGTATCTCATAACTACACTGGAGTTCAAGAGAAGCTATTAAAACTGTGTGCAGAAAGTCATGATAAGTTCCATCATCCTCATCCCTTATGGAAAAATCTAAAATTCTTCATTTCTCTGCCATTTAGACTCAATGAAGATGTAAACCCTACAAAGGCAACCCATTCAGGGATGACTCCAACTAACCTCAAGATGGCCAGAGAAGAATGCCAACAACTCCTTTCACAAGGACTCATAGAGCCTACCACTTCATCATGGGCATGCCAGGCGTTCTATGTAGAAAAACGGTCAGAAAAGGTTCGAGGAAAGAAAAGACTAGTCATAGACTACAAGCCTTTGAACCTATTCTTACAAGATGACAAATTTCCACTGCCAAGGACGACAACATTACTTTCACAACTGGCAGGAGCAGTCATTTTCTCTAAATTTGATTTGAAAGGTGCATTCTGGCAATTAGGAATCCACCCAGCTGAACGCCACAAGACAGCATTTTGCATACCAGATGCTCAGTACCAATGGACAGTCATGCCATTTGGACTCAAAACAGCTCCATCACTTTTCCAAAAGGCGATGACAAAAATATTCTATCCTATTCTCCATTCGGCCCTGATCTACATTGATGACATCCTCCTCTTTTCCAAATGTGAAAAAGATCATCAGAATCTACTTCTGCAGTTTTACTCGCTAGCAGACAAGTATGGCATAATGCTTTCTGAAAAGAAAAGCATTATTGGGACAAATGCTGTCACTTTTCTCGGAATGGAAATAAATCAAGGCCAATACCAACCAGGACCCCATCTGACAGAACAACTCTACAGTTTTCCAGATTCCCATTTATCCAAAAAGCAAGTGCAACACTTTTTGGGAATAGTAAACTTTGTCAGAGAATTTTTTCCCCATCTGGCGCATCATATTGCAATCCTTTCAACTTTATTAAAGAAAACTTACACCCCTACAGCGGCCTTTCAACAGGTGTTTTGAGAGAAAACAAAGCTTTATTGATAGTAGGAAATTGGATACAAGGCTTAGTCCCCCAAGGTTGGGAGGCTTACATATTTATAGGCCCAAGGCCTCATATCATGACAAACTAATATGATTACAACAGGACAAACTTATATGATAAGCTTGAAAGTTGTTAACCTTTTCTTTCTTTCTGGATTGTCGTTCCAGCTGAGAGCAAGCAAGTAAGTTTGCTTCTCTTTCTGAAGTGAGCCAGCCTTCTTCTCGGAGGACACGTAGTCCTTCTTCATAAATGTCCAAAGGTTTTTTGGAGTCTGAGTTTTTGATTCCAATCCAAGGGCTGTCTGGATCGTCTGGACGATGCCTTTTCTTGTTGTTACAAGGACCTTTCCCATCATCTATATAGATGATGTCATCGTCTTCCCGTCTGCATGGACAATCTAGATCGCACATAGTTGGATCTACGTCCCAGATAAAATGTCCATTAACTTTGTCTGTGTAGACCGGTACCTTTGAACCTCTGAATTCATGGATAGGTGGATCTCCGGAGCCAATTTGTTCAGCTCTGACTGGCTGGATCATGAGAGAATGAAACACAAGTGGTTGAGGATTTCGTCTATTCTGGACATGCTTATAAGTAGTTTTGATTGTACCATCTTGTTGCTGCTCATATTTGACATCTGTTGCAACGACAGGAGTGTTGTTGTCTTTGAAAAACTTTTCATAACTTGTGATCCATTCAAGAGGCATAAGCTATATGAGCTCTTCTCTGGAGATCTGTCGTGGCATCTGAACGATGGTAGGCACATCTTCTTCTCTTTCAGCAGTTATGAGTACTGTGGCATCATTATTGTGCATCGGAGATGGCAAGTTGATGACATGATCCTGAAGTCGATAGACAATTTGGTGATGGAGTGTTGCTGCATATGACGATGAAACTTGGGGAGCACCAATGATTTGGAGTTGGACTTTCAGTGCTTTTGAAAGATTTTTATCTTTCAGATGGATGTTGAAGTTAGGAAAATATGTGAGAGAGATACTCCCAGCATGTAGGGAAGAGATACAAGTACCGATCACCGCATGCTCATATTTAAGATAAGTAGTATTTAACACAGCAAGACGGCAGATGGCTGGAATACCTTTCCTTCCATGAAGAGTGAGAATGATCCTAATGGTACCAAAGTGGATATGAGAATATCCTTCTTTGATCCATTGATCAATCATGGTCTGAGGGATTTCAAGATCAATATATTGTTCTTTTTCAGTGGCAGGAATGAGACATTTGTCTAGAGCAGTGGTCTGAATGTATTCTTTTACAGGAGGAGATCTGTGAGAGACTAGCTGGGTAACTCTTCTGACAAGAGATTTGTCTCGCCTAAAAACATTATAAGGATTGACAATAGGGTAGGTGGTAGCATTGATTTGAGCATCTTCAAGAATGTAAGTATATTCAACAAGGTTGGTTATTTTTCTAGAATTGGTACGAGAAAGTGTTTGAGGAATAGATACAGAAGAAGAAAGTCGAGGAGGAGAGGAAGAGGAGTCTGAACTATCTAAGTTAGCTAAAGCGGCAAAGGAATTTGAAGTAGAGGCCATGATGTAGAGTTTCCCTTATCCTATTCATCCAAGCTTTCAATCTAAATCAGGTAAGCCCTATCCACCGACAACTAATGCCAGTAACACTGAGTTATAAGAACTCAGGGTGCCCTTACCATAGAGAACCTATGGCTCTGATACCACTCAGGGGGCCGGGAGCCCCGAACCTCACAGAGAGGGAGCCCTGGTAAAGAAAACTTACACCCCTACAGCGGCCTTTCAACATTCAACGGCCTAAACGGGGCTACAGTCTGTTCACCAGGCGCAAGCCAAGGTCTGTGAGGACGGGGACCGTTAACCTTTCTGATGCGCAGGATCCTCACTAATGGGGGCAAGCGCAGAGCATACTAGGGCCTTTCTGTTGTGCAAGATCCTCACTTGGAGGCAAGCACAGAGCATACTTGGACTTGGTCAAGAGCCTTCCTTCATTTTCTTGGAAGCTATGGATTTCAAGGAATCAGGGAGAGAAGTAGTTTAGAAAGCCATGGTGTTTTGAGAGAAAACAAAGCTTTATTGATAGTAGGAAATTGGATACAAGGCTCTGTCCCCCAAGGTTGGGAGGCTTACATATTTATAGGCCCAAGGCCTCATATCATGACAAACTAATATGATTACAACAGGACAAACTTATATGATAAGCTTGCTTACATGCTAAGTAAACTTACATGTTAAGTAAGCTTTCATAATAAGCTATCTTACAAGGTAAGCTAACTTCCAAGACAAGCTAGCTTACAGGACAAGCTAGCTTACAGAACAAGTCAGCTTACAAGACAAGCTTACTATTATTACAGACATAATAATTAATTTAAAGTTGGGATCGCAGCGGGACCCACAACTAGTACAACATATAGAATACTCTGACTAAAAGACAAGATTATTGCTGACAAGTGGCAAGCATGTGAAACAGTGGTTGCTTTGAAGATATCAGTCCGAATCCAGATTACAGGTTGCGTGGTACTCATCGTCTGAGTCAGTGGCTCCACAAATAGGACATGATTTACAGTGCGTACGATCATCAAGGGATGGTTCATCAGTCTTGGCCTCTTCGAAGGAATCCAATAATGGTGGAGATGGAGCTGGTGTAAGAGCCATTAAATTAATAATTCCTGAGTCCTTTCCATTTATTTCTTGAAGGAATGCCTTCAGAGCTGGTCCAAATTCATGATAAAGTCCTGGATAGTCAAAAGTTAAATGCCAGAAGTAATTTGTGTTGACTGTCCATAGGGCTTTGGAAATAGGGTTTTGTCTGAATGGCCTGTTTAGTACCCAAACACAAGTGACTTTTGAAGCCATTTCTGGGCTGAGTTTCCAGAGATTATACTGTCCCGTGAGCTTTTGTAGTTCTTTCCTCCATACTGGCAAAGGACCGAATAGTTGAAGGAAGGTGGAAAGGAGTGAATTTCTGTGAGAGGGCTCATGGAGATGACCATATAATGCCTGCAAAGGAAATATTATGACATGTGAATATAATATAGATAAACACCAAAGATACCAAGCGCAGTTCATGGTGAACTGGGAGAATGCCATAAGGAGAAAGGTTCCACATAAGGTTTGGAAAAGTTAGCCACTCTATGAGGATGACCTTCTTGATGGATCTTGGCAAGGTAGACCAAATAGTGACTATCAGCAAAACTCTGGATTTTCTGGGGAGTAAGGGTGGACTCTGGGTGTTCCTGGAGTAATTCGGGAGGAAAGTTGAGCTGGTGAAGTGAATGCATGTTTGTATAGTTTTCTGGTTCAAAAGGAGGGGGGGAGTTTGATGAGCTGGGTGTAGCCATGAGGATGAATGGTATGGGTCTGATGGGAGATGTGATGAAAATAGCTGGTGGCTTGGTAGTAGGTCGGGAAAGCATATCAGCTATTATATTGTTGTCTCCCTTCACATGGCGGACAGTAAAATTGTACCGCGAAAACCATTCTTTTAGTCTGAGTAACAGAGGGTTAGGTGGAATCTTATTTTTCTATATCGTATTTCACAGCATAGATCTCCTTGTAGACTGTGTGATAATGTTTTTGATTTTCTTTGAAAGATCCACTAGCGTGTCCACAGTAAGTCCTTTTGGTGTTTTTCTCCTCAATCAGTACTGCACCCCAGTGTTCATCACTTGCATCAGTTTGCAGGATGACCTGTCCATCTGAAGGAATAGTCAGAGGAGGCGGATTTTTTGCAATCAGCTTTATCTTTTTGATTGCTTATGTATGCTCATGATTCCATGATGGAGGCTCTTTCTTTAATAAAGCTGAAAGGATTGCGGTATGATGCGCCAGATGGGGAAAAAATTCTCTGACAAAGTTTACTAGTCCCAAAAACTGTTGCACTTGCTTTTTGGATAAATGGGAATCTGGAAAACTGTAGAGTTGTTCTGTCAGATGGGGTCCTGGTTGGTACTGGCCTTGATTTATCTCCATTCCGAGAAAAGTGATAGCATTTGTCCCAATAATGTTTTTCTTTTCAGAAAGCATTATGCCATACTTGTTTGCTAGCGAGTAAAACTGCAGAAGTAGATTCTGATGATCTTTTTCACATTTGAAAAAGAGGAGGATGTCATCAATGTAGATCAGGGCCGAATGGAGAATAGGATAGAATATTTTTGTCATCGCCTTTTGGAAAAGTGATGGAGCTGTTTTGAGTCCAAATGGCATGACTGTCCATTGGTACTGAGCATCTGGTATGCAGAATGCTGTCTTGTGGCGTTCAGCTGGGTGGATTCCTAATTGCCAGAATGCACCTTTCAAATCAAATTTAGAGAAAATGACTGCTCCTGCCAGTTGTGAAAGTAATGTTGTCGTCCTTGGCAGTGGAAATTTGTCATCTTGTAAGAATAGGTTCAAAGGCTTGTAGTCTATGACTAGTCTTTTCTTTCCTCGAACCTTTTCTGACCGTTTTTCTACATAGAACGCCTGGCATGCCCATGATGAAGTGGTAGGCTCTATGAGTCCTTGTGAAAGGAGTTGTTGGCATTCTTCTCTGGCCATCTTGAGGTCAGTTGGAGTCATCCCTGAATGGGTTGCCTTTGTAGGGTTTACATCTTCATTGAGTCTAAATGGCAGAGAAATGAAGAATTTTGGATTTTTCCATAAGGGATGAGGATGATGGAACTTATCATGACTTTCTGCACACAGTTTTAATAGCTTCTCTTGAACTCTAGTGTAGTTAGGGGATACTGTAGTAATGGAAAACATATTGGCAATTGAGACAAAAGGTTTAAAATCTCTTTTGCATCTGATGCCCGTGGGTAATATCCTGAGATTTTCTGATAAGCAATAAAGATCCCATCCAATGATAAGATCTTTTCCAGAAAGATCAGTACCCAAAACTTTTGCCCAAATTGTGAGATTAGGGAGAATTTTAATCCCAATCTTGTGCTTAGTTATGAGCTTGGTATGGAAAAGTTTTCAATCAGCAGCAGCAAACTCTTCTTTATGCCGGACCCAGTAGTGTGGGGGTAGGATTTTCGGGTTCATGAAAGAGTTGTAGGATCCTGTGTCCATAAAGGCTATGGCAGAAATGGGTTTTAAGTATTTGCAGGTGTAGATTTGGACATGGAGATGTGGGTTGATGGCTGGTTTGTGTACGGAGTCTGGATTAACAGTGAAAGTGTTTTTTGGAGTTTGGAGTGACATAGCAGGCTGCATTATGAAGGCACTAGGGGGTGATGAGTCATATTCTGAAGAGGAATCAGATTCCTTATCAGATTCTGAATCTGAAGTGGTTGGGAAGGCAAAGGCGGTTTCTTTGTTCATATCTTCTTGTTCTGAGAAGATAGATTCGATATCTGCGTCAGATGGAATATTGACACCTGGAAGTTCTTCGATAGCTTGGACCATCTTTGCAGATTTTGCCTGCTTGTGGGGACACCTTTTTGCAAAGTGACCCTTCTTTCCACATGCATAGCACCGAGTGCTTTTTGAGTCACGTGCGTGCTTCTTTTTGAAATAACGGAATCTTTGTTTCTTTTTCTTTTTCCTATATCCATCATGAGACTTGCTTTTGCTTTTGAAAAAGGAACGGTAGTGATGTTTTTTCTTTGTCTTGCAGTGGCATTGTTCCTCATCTTTACACTTTATCTTCAGATTTGGACGCTTGCACATTTTTTCGTACTTAGGTCCTTCTTTCAGCATCATTGAGAAAAATTGTTGTGTGGCACAAAGTTTGTCCAGGGACTGTAGTGCCATTTGCTGGATCTGACCCAATGTCAGTTCTCTGAGAGGCCTATTGGTTGCATCAATCTTCCTTAGGAGTTCATCTTGAAGTTCTGTGGGAAGAGAGTTGATGTATACCTGCCTGAGGCTTTCATCTTGTGCACCATTAAGGGAATGATATCTGGATGTCATTCGTCTGTAATGTTTTTCAAGATCTTCTCTTTTTAATGAACAGCATCTCATTTCGAAGAATTCTTGACGTTCTCTTTTGTAATATTGCTGAACATCACCAAGAAATTCTCTGAATAGTATGCCCATAACTGCATGTACATCAAATCGCAGTATTCTGATCTATGTATATTCATCCAAAGACTGAAACCAATCTCTGAGAGACCCTGTAAATCTGGACACGAATTCTCTGACAATTTGTTCAACAGTTTGTTCTGATTTTGCAACTTGTAAATCTAACCAGGCACTCATTTCTGAAATTTTGTTCCTCCATTTTTCTGGAGGGATATCATCAAGAGTAAACCAGGGACCATTGGTAGGTTTAGGAAGATTTAGGCCAGGTTGCTGTGGTGGAAACTGGTTTACATCAGGTGGTTCTTCCACAATAGGTGTCGGACTAGTAGTGGATGACTCATCAGGGGATTGTTGAGTTGTAGATGATCTGGGAGGATCATTTCTGGAGGCCATGAGTATCTTTGAAATGTTGGTGTATTGTTTTTGTGTAGATAATAATGGCGTTCCTGGCTCAGTATCTGAGGAAGAATCCTCAGTACTATAAACAAAAGAACTTGCGGACGAAACTGGTGATGTCCTGTGGGCAAGCATAGCAGGAGGATGGAATTGTGTTTCTGGTGATTTGCCTTTGTCTTTTGTGGGGGCTGATGGTTTAGGTTTTATGGGTTGAGGTGGTTGTGCCAGAGGGATTTTTCTCAAGAGCATTCCTGTAGACTTAAAATACTTTGAGTCATCTGGTGGTGAATATGGTGGTGAATTGGACTGTGGAAAGATTAAGGAGGATGAGTATGGGTAGGCCTTGGGTATGTAGGTTGGTGGTGATACTGGTAGGATAGGAGAGAGAAAATGTTATTGGATTGATTTTTATAAAAGTCATCGAGTAGCGAACAAAGGTGAGTTGTCCAGAAAAAGATAGAATCAGCGGTATGAGAATATGGGATGAGAGAAAAAAATTATTGGTTTTAAAATGAAAACCAGTGAGATGAGAGAGTAGTAAGTTATTAGCTTCTGCAACCCGTCTTCTTCTTCTTCTTCCACTGCAACTCGTTTTCTTCTTCAACGAAGCCGCGTTTGAGATCTTGGTCATCTAGGTTTGAATTCTTATTTTATTTTTTTATCTTTTAAAAAATTATTTTTATGATTAATTTTAATCTTCACCATGCATTTTAGATTAACGGTTAGATCTTTTATATTTTTTAATTTTAATTAATTAATTAATTTCTTGTTTCGGTCATACATAAATATTTAATAAAAGAAATAATCAATAAGGGAAAGAGAAATATTGAAAACGACCTTTTCATTTACACTTATCCTAAATGACTTCTACATAAATACTTAATAAAAGAAATAATCAATAAGAGAATGTATGGGTGAAATTTCCACGCGGTTGTGATCTGCTTGATTTATCAAGCAGGTATCAATGAAGTGATGGGTAGCCCTCATAAATTCAGCCCTGGGGGGATAGGCAAGACAAGTCTTATTAATAATTAAAAAAAAAAAAAAAAATGTTTTCTAAGAAAAAAAATTCTATTTTCACTTAAAATGTACGCAAGAAATTCTCTTTGTGATGGGTCCTCTCACAAACTGAATGTGTTTTTCGCTCTATCTTTTTTTGTAGTACTCTCTCTCGTCAAGATGGAAAATGTGTGTGTAGAAAATGTGTTTTAAAATATTTAGAAAATATGTATCTCAAAAAATAAAAAAAGTGTTTTTCTTTCAATTATTTTCTTATATTATTTAAATTCATATCAATTATTGATAATTGATTGTCAAAAAAAAAAAAAAAATGTAAGATTTCCCGCACCTAATAACCAATATGTGTGTGGTGCTTCTCTTGCCAAGTTGGGTTCTAAAATTTTGTGTGGTGCTTCTCTACTCAAGTTGGTTTCTAAAATTTTTCAATACTATTCATTTTTCATCATTTCAAGTTGCCATCTTGAGTGATGGGAAAAATTATTGAGATAATCCTTGTTAGAAAGTTATTTAAAATATATGTATATATATTTTATCTTTTCACCCGTAATTTTTTCTATTTTCATGATTTCTATTGGAAACAAGTCAGTCTTAATTTCTCTTGTCAATAATTGTACACAGAGTAACCTTTGCCCGGTTTTTCTTCGTTTTCTTTTTTTTATTAGATAAATCTGGTTTCAATTTTTCAGTTTTTTTTTTTTTTAAAAGAAAAAGAGATTTGTGAGAATTCGATAATTTTATGATTTTGACAATAAAATTATTGGAATAGCTTGAGCTTCGGCTAGATGGTTGATGGTGGAGGTTCTGTGGTTGGTTTCTAGCAAAATAACAAGAGAAAATCAGGTTGTTTGAGCTCCAGATTAGAAAAATCCAAAGAAAATAGAGAAAATGGACAAATTGAAAGAAAAATAAGAGAAAGTGAGAGAATACTTTGAGTGAAAGAAAAATGTAAGAAGACCAATGTATGGGTCGAAATTTCCACGCTGTTATGATCTGCTTGATTTGTCGAGCAGGTATTGATAAAGTGATGGGTCGCCCTCGTAAATTCAGCCCTGGCGAATAGGCAAGACAAGTCTTATTAATAATTAAAAATAATAATAATAAAAAACTATTTTCTTAAGAAAAAAATTTCTATTTTCACTTAAAATGTACGCAAGAAATTCTCTTTGTGATGGGTCCTCTCACAAACTGAATGTGTTCCATGACATGCCTCATTTGCTTTGGACGTGTGAGTGTGAATGCATTCCCTGCGTGGTGGATTTTTTCCTCCACTAGAGTAAAATGTTCAATTCCACACGCAGGCATGGAATGTGTACACTCAAGTCCAGTCGTGCTAGTGGGAGTGCACTAGAGTTGACAGGATTGTTTTAATGTTTTTCACTTTCTTGGTGCCCGACAGTTTTAAAAAAATGTGTCGAAAAAATGTGCTTTTCACTCCATCTTTTCTTATATGGGCAAATTACAACAGCCTCCCTTATTTTAGGCAAAATTATACCAAAATCAGCGTTTGGGATATAATGGCACGAATCTCCCTGGACATTCGTAAAATTCAACACAAATACCTCTGTAGTTAGTGAGCCAGTGCGTCAAACAAACGATCAAAAGAAAATCAAGCTTAAGTACTAAAATGCCCTTAGTGATTTGACCTCACTTATTTGATCTCACATATCTCATCACTTGACACCAACCCTAAATAATTAAAAAGCATTAAAAAAAAAAAAAAAAACTAACAACCTCTTTCTCTCTCTTTTTTTCCTTTTTTTTCCTCATCTACTATGACTTTAACGTTCTTTGTTATGCTCTCCGTTATTATGGAATTAAAGCCAAGTTTCTTCTCATAAACATAATCCTAAAAGATATACCCTTTGCACCATTGTCTGCATTGTTTATCATTGCAGGCAATAATAACACTCAAAATTCTCCCTTGACCAACACACTTATCACTTGGTATAATTAGCATTTTAGATTTGTTTTCAAACTTCTTTGTTAAATCTGTTTAACTAGTCCTTCTATCGAAGTCTTTTTATTGGCTTATGTGTTAAAGCCGTTTTATTGGCATCTCTATCAAAACTACATCAATGGCCTCTCTGTTAAGTTGTTTCAATGATCTCTCTCTCAAGTTGTTTTATTGTCACCCTTTAAACCATTTAGTGAGCACTCTATCAAGTTGTTAAGTTGACATTCTATCAAGTTGTTAAGTCGACATTCTGTCAAGCTGTTAAGTTAGTATCTTTGTCAAGTTGTTTCATCAATATCTCTCTCTAATCGATAGCTAAACATTTATATGAAGTTGGTTTCTCAACCTTTTAGTGGATGATTACTATGTTATCAAAACTTTGAAAACTCAAACTGTTTCTTCTCCCCATCATCTAGAGCTTGAGAGAATGTGCTAAAGAATCTAGGAATTATATGCATATTATATGATTCCATTTTTATTTTATTTCAAGTTGGAGACATATTCACTAAAGTTGTGCATAAGGGGATCTTTCTACATCTTAGTTCCAAGTTAGGCCTTGAAAATATTTATGCTCCAACTTGAGGGGGAGTGGTTAAATTAACTAGCAATTAGCTTTCAATTGATTGAGAGTGATTGAGGAGTAATTGTAGAATGATTGAGAGTGCTTGAGAGTGCTTGAGGAATAATTGAAAATGATTTAGTTACTTTTCCTACTCTAGCTTTGGTACTATGTATATATATACATATACATATACTTGTAGCCTCTGTTGAATTAAAAAAAAAAAAAAAAAGAACAGTCACTTTCTTTCTCTCATGTTCTATGAGTCTATAACTTTTATGCTCTTTATTATGCTCTCTAAGAAGATTGGAAAGGTTTGTCACTTAACAGAATGGTTAATTATTTTGGTAGCCTCTTTCGTTTAAGATTCCCTTGCTTCATCCTAGTATGATATCCATCTTTCCATCTAAAAGTTATAGGTTAGCGTATATGTATGTTACAAATATAATAATTATAATGATTTGTAAATTCAATTACCCATCATTTTACAACCTGGTTATACAAAAAAGCAAAAGGAATGATATTTCGTTGTGTCTCTTATCAATTTCAAGTCTTAAATATTATAGTTGATATTTGCGATAATTTTACCAGTCATCTTTACAAAGCTTTGGTTGAAAAACAAATTGTTACTTTCATTGATGACAAACTTAACAAAGGAGATGAAATCTCTCCTTCTCTTCTCAAAACAATTGAAGAATCACAAATTGTCATTGTCATTTTCTCCCAAGATATGCATCTTCTGGATGGTGCCTTAAAAAACTTGTGAAGATACTTGAATGCAGGGAAAGCCATGGACAAATAATAATTCCAATTTTCTATAAAATAGAGCCATCCGAAGTGAGGAATTAAACATGGTGTTTTGAAGTTGCATTTGCAAAGCATGAGAGTTTAAAGGAGAATTCATGCCAAGCACAGAAATGGAGGCGTGCTCTCAATCTAGCAAGCAATATTTTTAGGTTTGATTCACATTTTGTTAAGTAAGTTTTAATTTAGTTTAATTGTTTTTTAATCATTCTATGTATAGTTACTTTTATCTAGTTTCTCTAAAAAGAACAACATTAGTGATTGGAATTAACTTTTCACTGTCTTCAAAGCTTTGCACTTCAATTCTACTTGCTTTTTTTTTTTTTCAATAATTTTTAGGTCGGAATCTGCATTTATAAAAGAAATAGTTCAAAAGTTTTGAAAGATTTAAAGAGGTAGAATAATGTGTCCCCAAGTGTTAAGAAGAAACTAGTTAGAATAAAATTAAGAATCAAAGATATTGAATTATGTTTAGGGATAAGGGATCAAATACACAATGATATGTGCAGGGTAGGAATTTGAGACATTAGGGGTATAGGCAAGACTACTCTTGCTAAAGCTATATGCAAGAAAATCTCTTGTCAATTCGAAGGTTTTCACTTTGTTAAAGCTGTTAGAGAAGCTTTAGAAAAAAGGAACCAAAGTGCTTGAGACAGGAACTTTATTAAGCAATATTGGGGGATAAAATGCATATAATAATAAACTCATAACAAAAAAAAAGTTTAGTCATTTGAAACTTCTCATCATTTTAGATGATATAACTAGTATCAACCAAGTAAATGATTTGTTTAGAGATCTTGATTGTTTTGATTTCAGAAGTCAAATCATTATAACATCAAAAGATCAACAAATGCTCAAAAATTATAAGGTGGATTACATATACGAGGTTAAGGAATTAAATTTCACTGCTGCTCTTAAGCTTTTTTGCTAGCATGTCTTAAAACAAAATTGTCCCGAGGTAGATTATATAGAGTTGTCAAAAAGTGTAGTTAAAAATGTTGGAGGTATTCCATTAGCTCTCAAGGTTTTGGATTCCTTTCTACTTGACAAAATAAAAGAAGTTTGGTAGAGTTCGATGAAAAATTAGAAAGTTCTCTTTATAATAATATTTATGAGGTATTAAAAATAAGTTATCATGGATTGGATCCTAATCAACAAAGACTGATTTTAGATATTGCATATTTCTATAAAGGATGGAATGTTAATTTGGCAATAGCAATCATGGATGCTAGTGGCTTTTGCATTAACAATGAATTAAGTGCTCTCGAGAATAAATGTCTGATAATCAAATTAGATAATAAGTTAATGATGCACGATTTGCTGCAAGCAATGGGCAAAAGGATTATTCGACAAGAATCCATCTATCCTGGTGAGCGAACTGCTCGACTATACCCCTAATGTCTCAAATTCCTACCCTGCACATATCATTGTGTATCTGATATGTGCAACTTGGTGGTAAAAATAGTTCTTCCTTCCTCGATGTCTGATATGTGCAGCTTAGTGGTAAAAATAACGGGGAAGATATTTAACTTCCTTCCTCGATAACTGGCCAATAATTATGTTGACCCATGCGAGGGTTTTAGAGAATAGATCCCTTAAGGGTACGGACCTAGACGAGTACGCAGCTCGTCATGCTATGCTGGTAAGTCATTTTTCTTTTATTCTCTGGCTTCTTTACTTCATCAAATATTGACTTATAGAATTTTCAGGCTGCCCTTGCATCAATAAAGCGAAGGAGACTGACCAGATTCACTGAGGATCGAATAATGAGGCTGAAGAACGAGCTAGAGGAAGCAAAGGAGGAGATAGCGTCCTTGACCGAGAGGGTCCAAGACAAGAGAAGGTTCGCTGAGGGCCATGAGGCAATGCTAGCTGCAGCGAACTTACCTAAACAGACAGCCGAGGAAGCTTTGGTGCAGTTAGAAAGTGATTATGACACTTCTAGATCGAACTTCAATGCCTTGATACGCAAGTATGAATATGAACGTGACAAGACAAAAGATGAATTGAACAAGGTGAGAGACGAGTTGAGGCAGTCTGAGCAGCGGGCTGAATTGGCAAATAAACAGGTTGAGCAAGCACAAGCTGCATCACAGCGGACTGAGGAGGCCGAGCAACGAGCTGAGATTGCAGAGAAACAAATCGAAGTGCTTGAGCAACGAGTTAATGCTGCAGTACAACGGGCTGAAAGAGCAAAAGTTCCCGCTCAACGGGCTGAAGAGACTGAACATAAAGCTGAGGTGCTAAGGCAGCAAGTGGGGGATGCAGTGCAGCGAGCTGAGGTTGCAGAGTAGCGAATAGAGGCCATGAAGCAAGAAGCTGAGATCGTTAATCACCATGCAGATGACGCCTTCGAAGAACTGATGGTTTTTAGAGAAAGATCTATTCAGAAAACGGAGGTGCAAGTTGCTGAGGCCAAAGATGAGGCTGAGGAAAGAATAGGCCGCAATTTCCTTTACACGCTATGGATGTCACATCCTAACATGGACTTTTCCATCTTTGGTAAAGAGGGAGTCCGAGCTGTGGAGGAGTTCAAGGCTGGGACTACCTCGTCCCCAGCTGATGCAATCCCTTTAGCAACACAGGCTCCTGGCACAACTCTTCAGGCTGAGCCCGCTGGTGATATGGATTCTCCAGCTCGAAACTAAGAGCTCATTTTTTGTACTTGCGTTCTTTCAACTTCCATTTGTAAAGGATTTTTTGAATTTAATGAAATTTTTTCACATTTTCTGTCGAATGTGTTTATATTATTGTGCTCATTGTAACATATTTTATAATTTTCATTTTATGAATTATAAAACTTCATGCGAGATAATCATATGAACTTGCCTGAATAACTTACGGAAATACTCAATTCATCAGTTAATAGGCAATAGGTTGAAACCTTATTTGTTATATTGGATTGTTGATGAGCTATGCAAGAACACGACCTCACCTGCTTTCAAGACTCTTTTTTATTTTAGCGAGCTATGCAGGGGTACTTAACCTCACCTGATTTTTAGACTCTTTTTTATTTTAGTGAACTATGCAGGGGTACTTAACCTCGCCTGCTTTTTAGGCTCTAATTGTTTTTAGCGAGCTATGCAGGGGTACTTAACTTCGTCTGCTTTTTAGGCTCTTTTTTATTTTAGCGAGCTATGCAGGGGTATTTAACCTCGCTTGCTTTTTGGACTCTTTTTTATTTAAGCGAGCTATGCAGGGGTACTTAACCACGCTTGCTTTTTAGGCTCTTTATTTTAGCGAGCTATGCAGGGGTACTTAACCTCGCCTGCTTTTTAGGCTCTTTTTTATTTTAGCGAGCTATGCAATGACACTTAATCTAGTTTGCTTTTTAGGCTCTAATTGTTTTTAGCGAGCTATGCAGAGGTACTTAACCTCGTATGCTTTTTAGGCTCTTTTTTATTTTAGTGAGCTGTGCAGGGGTACTTAACATCGCCTGCTTTTTAGGCTCTTTTTTATTTAAGTGAGCTATGCAGGGGTATTTAACTACGCCTGCTTTTTAGGCTCTTTATTTTAGCGAGCTATGCAGGGGTACTTAACATCGCCTGCTTTTTAGGCTCTTTTTTATTTTAGCGAGCTATACAGGGGTACTTAAGCTCGCCTACTTTTTAGGCTCTTTTTATTTAAACGAGCTATGCAGGGGTACTTAACCACGCTTGCTTTTTAGGCTCTTTATTTTACTGAGCTATGTAGGGGTACTTAACCTCGCTTGCTTTTTAGACTTTTTTTTTATTTATTTAAGCGAGCTATGCAGGGGTATTTAACCACGCCTACTTTTTAGGTTCTTTATTTTAGTGAGCTATGTAGGGGTACTTAACCCCGCCTGCTTTTTAGGCTATTTTTTATTTAAGCGAGCTATACAGGGGTACTTAAACACGCCTGCTTTTTAGGCTCTTTTTGTTTACAACAAGCAGCGAGCTAATCAGCACGAAGCCCGTTAACTTAAATAACGCATATCATGAGGGAATTAGAGCTTTCATTATCTATAATAGGATTGAATTATACGTAACAAATAAAGTTACTGATAATATGGTCGAAGATGTTCGACATTCCAAGCTCGAGGGACCTCAGCTCCATTCACATTGGTTAAACGATAAGCTCTATTTCCCAAACTTGCTTTGACGATATAGGGTCCTTCCCAATTTGGGCCTAAGGACCCATCACTGGGTTTGCGAGCTTCAGGTAGAATGAGACACAGTACCAAATCTCTCACGTTAAAGCTGCGAATTCGAGCATTCTTATTATAGTACCTCGCGATTCTTTGTTGATAGACAACTACTTTTAACCTGGCTGTTTCCTTGACTTCTTCAAGCAAGTCTAAGTTTATAGCAAGTAATAGATCATTGTTATTTGGATTGAAGGTCGCTTTTTGTTGCGAGGTGATTTCTAACTCTGCTAGAATCATAGCTTCAGACCCATACACCAAAGGGTGTCTCGCCTGTAGTGCTGCGAGCTGTGGTTCTGTAAGCCCACAATACCTTATGAAGCTCGTCTACCCACGCTCATTTCTTTGCTTCCAGTTTCATCTTCAGGGTCTGCTTTATAATCTTGTTCACAGCTTCAACTTGGCCTTTAGCTTGTGGGTGGTCCACAACTGAGAAGCTTTTGACAATCTTGAGGTCGCTACAGAACCTGAAAAACTGGTCTCCAGCGAACTGGGTCCCATTATCCGTCACAATCTACTGAGGAACCCTAAACCTGTAAATGATGTTATTCCACACAAATTTTTCAATCTTCGTAGTGGAAATTTCAGCCAGCTCCTTTGCTTCTGCCCACTTAGTGAAGTAATCAACTGCGACCACGACATGCTTGCATCTTCCCCGAGCTGTGGGCAGTGGCCCGATCAAATCTATCCCCCAAATTGCAAAGGGCCACGGGCTCACCATTTGTTGGAGATAAGCTGGTGGAGCTCGCGGAACCTTGGCAAACCTCTGACACTTGTCACACTTTTTTACCAGGTCGATGGCATCTTGCTTTATGGTGGGCCAATAGAAACCTTATCGAAGCGCTTTTTGAGCTAAAGACAGCCCCCCGGTATGGTTCCCACAATGGCCTTCATGTATCTGCCTCATTATCGCCTCACAATCTTGGCCATCAATGTATCTTAAAAGTGGAGCTGAAAACCCCTTCTTATACAGCACATCATCGTAGATGCAGTACCTGGCTGCTCTAGCTCGCAAGTGTCGTGCTTCCAGCTTATCATTTGGCAGCTTTCCATCTTGAAGATATCTCAAAATTGGACCCATCGAGGAATTGGGTTGCACAGTTATAACCATCATCACATTCTTCTCTTCCGTACTTGAAGCTGGTAGGAACTCTATTGGAATCGCCCCGAGAAAGTTTGCATCTTGAGTGGTTGCCAAGCGAGCTAAAGCATTAGCATGTGCATTCTGAGCTCGCGAAAGTTGCTTCACTTCATACTTTTGAAAAGAATCCAACATCTCATGGACCTTGTTGAGGTACAAAGCCATTTTGGGCCCTTTGGTCTGGTACTCCCCCAGGATGTGGCAAACCACGAGCTGTGAATCACTGAAAATCCTTAGCCATTCAGCTCGCATCTCTCTAGCTAGACGTAGACCTACGAGTAGTGCTTCATATTCAGCTTCATTGTTTATCGCCTGGAAACCAAACCTTAAAGCACAAAGGATCTTGTGGTCTTCAGGACTAATTAGTATAATTTCAGCTCCAGCCCTCTGCTCGCTGGATGACCCATCAACATATAATTCTCAAATCGGACCTTCAGAAGTATCAACTTCATCATCCACAGGTCTTGTAAACTTTGCAATGAAGTCTACCAAAGCCTGGGCCTTTATAGTTGTCATTGACTTGAACTGGATATCGAATTGCACGAGCTCTACTGCCCATTTAGCAAACGACCTGAGGTGTCCGCTTTCTGTAGAACTTGCTTTAGCGGATACTGGGTGAGAACTTCGATCGTATGAGCTTGAAAGTAAGGTCGCAGCTTCCTCGATGCGACCACCAGGCAATAAGCGACCTTCTCCATCTGTGAGTACCTGGTTTCAGCATCTTGCAGCCTTTTACTCACATAGTACACTGGAAGTTGTGTCTTCTCCTCTTCTCTCACTAAAGCAGCACTTAGAGCTTGCTGAGATACCCCCAAGTACAGAATCATCTTTTCTCATTCTTTGGGCTTAGAAAGGAGTGGAGCTCTCCCCATGTATTCTTTCAACTGTTGGAAGGCTACTTCACACTGCTCGGTCCACTTGAAGCTTTTTGCCTTCTTCAAGATATCGAAAAATGGGATGCATTTATCCGTAGCTTTCGAGATGAACCTACTTAGTGCCGCGACCTGGCCATTGAGGCTCTACACATCTTTCACCCTAGTAGGCGACCTCATATCGATCAGTGCTTGATATTTTCAGGATTGGCCTCAATGCCTCTACTGTTCACCATAAAACCCAAAAACTTCCCAGAAGGTACCCCGAACGCGCACTTGTGTGGATTCAGTTTCATCCAGTAGCTCCTTAGAATCTAAAACATCTCCCCCATGTCACACACATGATCACCTATCTGCTTGGACTTTACTAACATATCATTAACATAGACCTCTATGGTCTTTCCAATCTACTTTTCAAACATTATGTTTACCAAGCGTTGGTAGGTCGCTCCTACATTTTTCAACCCGAAGGGCATCACCTTGTAGCAGTATAATCTGTGGTCTGTCACAAACGAGGTATGCTCTTCGTCCTCGGGATTCATTGGGATCTAATTATAACCCAAGTATGCATCCATAAAACTCAGGAGCTCGTGTCTAGCTGTAGCATCCACGAGCTGGTCTATCTTTGGCAGAGGAAAGCTATCTTTCGAGCACGCCGTATTCAAATATGTGAAGTCAATACACGTTCTCCATTTCCCGTTCTTTTTCTTCACCAACACGAGATTGGCAACCCAGGTCGGGTAGTAAGCTTATCGGATAAACTTGTTGGCCAATAGCTTATCTACCTCTTTTTTCAATGCTAAGTAGCGCCCCTCTGTCATTGCTCTCCTTTTCTGACGAACTGGTTTGTAGTAAGGATCGATATTCAATCTGTGTGACATCACCCTGGGATCTATCCCCACCATGTCTTCATGATTCCACGCAAATACATCCAAGTTCGCTTTCAGGAAGTCAACGAGCTGGGCTCTCAGTTTTGGAGCTAAACCCCTTCCCAGCTCCAAGCACCTCTCTAGATCTGCCTTGCTGACTTGAACGTCTTCCAACTCTTTGACCGGCCCCGTAGCTCGGTCTGCATCTACCTCGCGAGGGTCAAGTCGTGACTGACTCCTTTCTCGGTCATAGGTCGTGGCTCGCCCCCCGAAGCCACATTAACTTTCTTTCCTCTCACACCTATCTTAACAACATCTTCATAGCAACATCTGGCCAAATGTTTCTCTCCCCGAACACATCCAATGTCATTAGGGGTTGGAAATTTAACTGTAAGGGTCCTGGTTGAAGTAACCACATCTAACTCGTTCATAGCAGGTCTTTCTAGGACCACGTTGTATACTGATGGGTAGTCAATTATCAGAAAATCTGCCAATACTATAGCTTGACGACCTGCTTCCCCAAGAGTAAGCGGTAGCTTGATCTGGCCCACTGGCACAACAGCATCTCCAGTGAAACCATGAAGAGGCTTTGGGGATAGTCTCAACTGCTCCGCTCCTAGCCCCATTTGCTAAAAACAATTTCTGTACATCATATTTACCGAGCTTCCAGTATCAATCATGATACGTTGCACTTCCATGTTACTGATCTTAGATCGGATGACCAACGCATCATTGTGAGGCCAAATCACACCTCTAACATCTTCATCAGTGAATACAATTTCATCTGAGGTTATTTTTGCCCTCTTTACGGGTCCCTCCGACCCACTGACCTGAAAAGTATGATTGGCTTCTCAGACGTATCTCTCGTGCGACCTGTTCGAAGCACCTGCGATATGGGGGCCACCATGAATTGTAAAAATAGTTCTTACCGTAGGCTCATACTTTGGCTCGGGAGCTCGCTGAGGCTGCTGCTGTGCTGGCTGTTGATGAGGTCGTTCTTGCGAAGGTTGCGAGTTTGCAAGTCTCGCTACATAGTCTCTCAAGCGGCCTCGCCTGATCAATTTCTCAATGGCGTCCTTCAACGCCCAACAATCTGAAGTATTGTGCTCGACCTCATTATGATAGGCACAAAACTTGCTCCGATCTCTGTGCTGAACAGGGGCTCTTAAAGGGTAGGGCTTCTCAAAGTCTTCCATGTTCCTCTCTGCTGTGAAAATCCTATTCGGTGAATCCGTCAGGACGCTGTATCCTTCATAATGACCTTGACGTTGAGGTTGCTCACTCCTCGGCTCTCTCCTCGTCCTTTTAGCAATTTGATTGCTCGAGCCACTGTTTCTACCTTCTTCGTTCCTGTCATTGTTTCTTTTCTTCGTCTGACCGGAACTGTCCGCTTCATTCTTCTGGTTGGATTTCTTCGGGCCGAAGGTTTCTTCCCACCTAATCTCCTTTGCAGCTCGCTCGTAAAACTCTCTCAGATCCTTCACTAGGGACTTATAAATGCTCTTATATAGTTTTTCATCCTTACGCAACCCAGCTGAGATCGCTGTCAATATACTCTCGTCTGAAGGATGCTCAACATTCACGACCTCACGTCTAAATCTGGTGATATATTCTTTCAATGACTCACCCTAACGTTGGAATATGGTAGCTACGTGGCAGGATGGAGCGAGTTACCTTCTCAATGCCCTGTATTGGCCAACGAACTTCTGCTGACATTCTTCCCAACTACCTATGCTGGGAGCTGGGAGATTCTTAAACCATGTCCTTGGAATATCCCCCAACCTAGCTGGGAATACACGACACTTTACCATATGATTATCTGTCTGCAGGTCCATCTGAACGTTAAAAGCATTGAGATAATCATAGGGATCACTATCCCCATTGTACTGTTGAATATTCGGCATCTTGAACCTCGGAGGGAGAGGCTGCGTCTCAATTTCCCTTGTAAATGAGTCCTTTCCCCGTAGTGCCCATGCTGCTCCGGGGCTTCAGGTCGCGCTTCTAACTGCTGGACCCTCTAGAGGAGCTCCTCTACCTGCGGGTCTCGGGGCTCATATCTCCTCCTGAGGTCGCGACCTGGGAAAGGATGCTTTAGGTCATATCTCTCGTCCTCTCCAAACGAGCCTCCAGGTCGATGGGATCTCGCGTGTTGCTCACCCACTTCGTCTACATACCGAGCTGCAGCTCGAGGTCTATCGTGCCCAACTTCTACTCGCCGGCTTCCATCCTGGCTCAACCTTACTACCAGGCTTGCTGGACTCGCGACTTCCCTTTCTTCGCGGCAGGGTGGCCTCCAGCTCTAGAGCTCACATTAGAGGAACGAACTGAGCCGGCAGGTCGTGGGATTTCCCTTGCTAGCCTTTCGGGCACCTGTATTACTTCATGCTACTGAGGCACGTGCCTTGGTGCCCGAACCTCAACCCTAAGTACGTTCTGTACCTAAGCCTACACCAACATATTGACGGCCTATGTGAGCTGCCTGACTGTGTTCGCCAATACCTCCTGCCTCTGATACCACGCTTATTGCCCATCAACTACTGGAGCGATTGGAACTGGTTGATAGGGAGGCAAAGGCGGCATGTTTGCTACAGCATCAACTACCTGACCATACGACGTACCTACTGCATGTATTGGTGCTCCTTCCACCTGCTACGTATCATGTTGATGGTGACTGGGTTGGCTCTCTGCCTGGTCAGCCTATGAGCCCATATACTTGGTTTGTCTGGTTCTTGCCATGTTATCAGAAATTGATGGACTAAGATAAAAAATATTACAGTTTGGGCCCTCCTTCTATCGCCAAAATATCGACGTTGAAATCCAGTCGACGAGAATTCAATGTCCAGTACCTGCAATCAATGTGAGAAAGCACAAAAACCAAGAAGAAGACAATAAAGAACCAAGAACAAAACAAGAAAGCACAGGGTTTTTAACGTGGTTCAGCGAGTGCACCTACGTCCACGGCTGTCTCTCTAAAATTCTACAGAGTGATGGTATGCTATTATTTGTGTGTCCTCTGTTACAATGATTTTAACCCCTATTTATAGGGGAAGGGATAATGCAAATCTGATAACAATAAAATATGAAGAGAATCATGAATTAATTATACTTCCTAAACAGTTAGAAATAAATCAAGAAACTGCTCCAAATATCTCGAGATAATATTGACTGAATTCGAATTTGAATTAACTTCCATATCTGGTGAGAGAATCACGATCAGATTAGGTAACTGCCTGTTATGGAAGATACTGCATTAACTGTCATCTGAACAAGTTGTTTACTGTCTATTGCCTTGAGCGACCTCGAGCTGGAACTCGCTGAGTAGCGAGCTATGTCTAGAACGAGCTTCATAGCGAACTGTAATAAAATGAAATGGGCTTACTGATGCGAATTGAATAGCTCGCTGAGGCGAGCTGAGCTGTAAAGCTTACTGAGCCTGAATTGATAATTGGGTCTTGTCTGATGGACCTTTACATTTGGGCCGACTTGATTGGGCCTTCATGGGCTTTTACCAGCCCATTTAGTGAGTCCAGACAATGCACATAACATGCAGCAAATTTTATAAAAATACATAAACTTTCATCAAAGAGTGAAGTAACTCTTACATAAAAGAATTTGTATGTGAGAAGTCTCACACATGCACACACGTGCACACACATAAATATATCTAATAACCAAAATCGTTTGGTTCTTATTTTCATTAAATTAATATCTATTATCTAAGTTATTATTGCAATTAAAAAACTGAGTAGATTATATTGATGTTTCCCCTGCGCCATGATTCTTATTGTTGCAGAAGAATTGCAATTATCTTTTACTCTAATAAAAGGTAAACAAATATATCTCCATATGAAGGTAAAAATTTAAAATTAACCTTTTGGAAAAGGTAGGTACATAATTTGCCCATTCTTGATAGATTTTTTAATTTGATCGATGAATGAGATGCAAATCAGAAAAGGTGGAAGGGAACCAATATTTTATAGAAGACAAATTGGTGCCTATATCTAGCACTTTTGCCAAGGATTTCTTGTACAATTCCCAGACAAATAAACACATCACCAAGGCAATTTATTTCTTCCAAAGTAGGAATAAGCTTTCCCAAATTCATTCACATACTTTCATCTATATATTTCCCAAGTTTCACAAGAGGCACATTCATCTTTTACTTCCACTACAAATAAACCACACTAAGAGGCAATTTATCTTCTTAAATTAGTGCCATATTTATTCATTTCTATATCAGCTTACATATGCATTAATTCATTGATAACAGTGGACACTACACAAAATTTGTCCTACGTTCCAATACTATCCATTTGATGATATCTCAGATAGATCTTTTCACAACTTTGACCTTCAAACCATACTTCATATGAAGTGTGATAGAATTTTTTAGAGATTTTGGATGGCCTTCTACCAGTTGAATTTGATAATTCCAAATCATAGCAACTGCAATAATTTTCATTATAATGAAAGACATCTCCTTACCTAAACAACTTCTAGGCCCTGCAAGAAAGGCTGTGAATTTGTAAGATGGTACATGCATAATTCCTCCACGGTCTGTAATCCACCTCTCAGGTTTGAATTCCAAACAATCATCACCCCATATTTCTTTCATTCTTGCCATTGCATAAAAGGATATCAACACTCTTCTATTCGGACTGATTTGATCACCACTTGGGAGAACATCTGCTTCAACTGCAGTTCTGTGGCTAAAAGGTGCTGATGGATACAATCTTAAAGCCTCACACAAGGTTGCATGAAGATAAACCAACGCATTTAACTCTTCTGCACTGGAAAACCAACGCATTCCTCCACGGTCTGTAATCCACCTCTCAGGTTTGAATTCCAAACAATCATCACCCCATATTTCTTTCATTCTTGCCATTGCATAAAAGGATATCAACACTCTTCTATTCGGACTGATTTGATCACCACTTGGGAGAACATCTGCTTCAACTGCAGTTCTGTGGCTAAAAGGTGCTGGTGGATACAATCTTAAAGCCTCACACAAGGTTGCATGAAGATAAACCAACGCATTTAACTCTTCTGCACTGGAAAATCTCAACCCACTTTTCTCTGAAAGCTTTTCATTGATTTCTTCTAAAATTTTGGTTTCTGCCGATGGGTTTGTTGCAACAAACCAAAAGAACCAAGTAAGACCTGCGCTTGTAGTGTCTTTTCCAGCAGAAATTAGATTACATGCATGGTCTCTTAGGATCTTGTTGGAATTTTTTGAAGTGTCCATTTGTCCTGCTTCGTCCACCAAAAAATCTTGTATCAAGTTGAATTCCTCTTCCTCCATTAGTTTTTCTCGGGCAACTGAAATGCGGTGGTAAAAATATCGATCACAAATCTCCCAAGCTTCTTTTAGCATCTTCTCTTCTCCAATTTGTAACCATTTTAGCAACTTCCAATATGATTTTGGCATTATGTATCGGCTAAAAAAAGCTTTTTCAATAACACCAAATGCCTTCTCATGAGGAATTGTAGGGAATTCCGAGGAAAGACTATTTGAATCAAAGCCGAAAACGAGTAGGCCCATAACATCGAAGGTGAGCCTTTGAAACAACTCTTGCAAGTCTATATCCACTCTCCATTTCGAAACGTGCTCGAGAACTGGAATTAGACCTTTTTCAACCTTCTGCCATGTACACGTCTCCAAAAACAGTTCAAACCTCCTGTTATGCAGTGCATGCAGCGTAGCTTTTCTTTGGCCTTTCCAGACCTCACCATCTGCCGTGAAAACTCCATCTCCTAATGGTTCAAAAATTTCCCTGAAATCCGATCCCTTCGGGTAGTTGGCATAGTTTTTGCTCAAGATATGATCCACATTCACAGGATCACTGATGATTAGAAAGCCTGCATTTGGAAACCAACCACCCTTAAACTCGACAATCCCCCTCCTTTGTACAAGGATTTCAGTGCTAAACTCATGGATTCGCTGCGCATTGTAAAGAAGCCCCGGGAACATCCCAACAATCGGCCAGTCTCTGATTGGTGGTGAGCTTTTATTTTTTGTCCAATAACAATGAATCAAGAAGCAGATCATAACTGCTACAAAGTAGTACTACAAAGTATCCAACGATTGCCATTGGATTCAATTCCTATGCCCTAGTAGTGTTTTAGCTAGATACATGTACATTCATCTTATGATTCTTAAAAACTCTTATCTGCCACCCATATCTATGAATTGGTTTTATCCTTATAAGAAAACAAATTGGTTGAAACGTTGCTATAAGAGTAGAAGATCTCATTTATGTATACATCAAATGATTGCCATAGGATTCAATTCGTATGCCCTAGTAGTACTTTAGATAGATGCATGTATATTTATCTTATGATTTTTAAATACTTTTATCTGCCACCTATATCTATTAATGGGTTTTATCCTATATGTAGTAGTGCTTTTGGTTTTATTACAATTTACACCCTTACCGTTAGTAAATCTCCGTTAAAGTTGATAGTGAATAGTACAAATATGGCTAAAAGATTAAAATGCCCTGAATATTTTAATCATTTTGCAACATAAAATTAAAAAATTAAAATAATTAAATAATAATTAAATAATTAAATAAAAATAATTTTTTTCTCTACACCCATAAATCGAGACGGTGGTGGTTCCTCTTCTTCTTCTCTATACATAAATGAGATCATCTACTTTGATAGCAACATTTCAACAACCAATTTCTTTCCCTACTAGGATAAAACTCAATTAGTGTGTGTGTATAACAAATTACAATTTAGCTATCTAATATAAAACTATTTACAGGTGAAGCAAAGTTTTTATTTTATTATAATTAACGCCTTTGTCGTTAGGGAATCTTCGTTAAAGTTGATAGTGAACAGTGTAAATAATGGCTAGAAAATTAAAATGCCCTCACATTTTAATTATTTTTTAAAAAGAAATTCAGAAAATCATTAAAATTTAAAAAATTATATAATTGAATAAATTTTTTCACTACACCTATAAATCGAGATGGAGGCAGTTCCTCTTCTTCTTCCCTATACATAAATGAGATCATCTACTTTAATAGCAATGTTTTAACAACCAATTCTTTCCTTATTAAGATAAAACCCCATTAATATGTATGTATGTATATGTGTGTCTATATATATATATATATATATAGAGAGAGAGAGAGAGAGAGAGAGAGAATTATAATTTAGCTATCTAGTATAAAACTATTTACAAACGGAGCAAATTTTTAGTTTTATTACAATTAACCCCCTTGTCATTAGGGAATTTCTGTTAAAGTTGATGGTGAACAGTGTAAATAAGACTAAAAGATTAAAATGCACAAAAAAAAATTCAAAAAATAATTAAAATTTAAAATATAAAAATCAAATAATTAAATAAAAAAAAATTCTCCACACCTATAAATCGAGACAATGGTGGTTCCTCTTCTTCTTCTCTATTGCCACTACTATTTTTCTTCTTCTTCTTCTCCAATGTCACTATTCCACTTAAGTTCATCTTCGAGCCCTTTGTGATCGATTCTTTTTCTTCAATTGGTTCTTATTTTTTTTGCAAATCGTCATCGTTTTTCTTATTTTTCTTCTTCACTCTACTATCATTGCCACACTTAAGTCCATCTTCAAGCCATAAAGGTGTGTTTAGTGACATGTTTGGGCCACAGAAGAAGTCGATGGCTTGTTCAGTGGTGTGGTCAACCAAGACAACCAAGAGAATCTTACAAGAGTAGCAACTTTGCTTCCTCCTCCTCCCTAGTTTTGGATGTAAAGATTCAAGATTTTGAGTGTGTAAAACACAAGATCAAAGATGGAAGTGTTTATTCAAGATGAAGAGCAAGAACATTCATGAGTAAACTTCTTTTCTTTATTGATTAACCAGTACTAGTGAAGGAGTTTATTTATACACTTAACAATGTTAAAGAGAATCTCATCTAACTAACTTTCATCAACTAACCAATAGAAAGATGCCACATTGACAAGATCTTAACTAACTTGCTTAGCAACTAATCTATCTTGAGAGTTGTGCAAAACCAGCTTGGTAAGCTGATTTGGAGCTTACTAAACTCCTTTTCTGAAGCTGTACAAAATAATCATCAACTCGATCATAAACACCAGCTTGAGCTGAGTGCATCTTAGCTAACTTATCATGCCCATCAGCTCGAACTGCTTGAGTAGATCTTGATAGCAGAACCCTATTAATCCTAGGTTGCACAGCTTTGCTAGATATATTTGTAGCGATTTGATCATCAGTAACATATACATTCACATCTCCCATCAAGCTGAAACAAGGAGAGTTTACAAGATTCAGCTTGGAACAAAGAAACTGAAAACTATTGAGAGAAAGTCCTTTTGTAAAAATGTCTACAATTTGATGCTCATAAAGGACAAATTGAGTTTCAATTAGGCCAGCAGAAATTTTTTCTCGAATGAAGTGAATTTCTATGTCAATATGTTTGGTTCTGGCATGAAAAATGGGATTATGAGCAAGAGCTGTTGCTCCCATATTATCACACCATAGTATAGCAGGCTTGGAAATGGTAATATGCAGTTCTTTGAACAAAGACTACAACCGTAAGATTTCAATTGCAATTTGCGCCATGGAACGATACTCTGCCTCAGTACTAGACCTGGCTACGACCTGTTGTTTTCTAGAACTCCATGAAATGAGATTACCACCAAGAAAAACACAATGACCACTAGTAGACCTTCTGGTATCCAAACAACTAGCACAATCTGCATCACTAAATGCCTCAAGTTGAAGATACTTAGCTGGTTTGAACCACAACCCTTTGTGAATGGTACACTTTATATACCTTAACACTCTCTTACAAGCTTGCCAATGGACTTGTGAAGGAGCAACAAGAAATTGGCTAAGCTTGTTAACAATAAAAAAGATATCTAGTCAGGTATAAGTAAGATATTGTAAAGCACCAATAACACTTCGATAGGCAGTAACATCTGAGAAAGGACTTCCTTCTCCTTGAACAAGTTTGCAGCCTGAACTAACCGGAGTAGCACAAGGTTTTGACTGTAGCATGTTAGTTCTTTTAAGCAAATCAACCACATACTTGGACTGTGTAAGATACAAACCAGTAGAGTCTCTGTGTGCTTTAAAACTAAGAAAATAGTTGAGGGATCCTAGATCTTTGAGAGCAAAGGTGTTGTTGAGTGTAAGGATGACTTGATTAACAAGAGTGGAGCTGCTACCAGTGATAAGTATATCATCTAAATAAACCAGCAAGAAGATAACATCAGTACCTATGTGTTTGATGAAGAGAGACACATCAGAAGTAGAGTTCTGAAAACCCCAGGAGAGCAATGTTGACTTGAGCTTATGAAACCATGATCTTGGGGCCTGCTTTAATCCATACAATGCCTTATTTAGTTTGCACACATAGAAAGGATGCTTGGAATCCTCAAAACCTATTGGTTGTTCCATATAAACTAGCTCATTAAGTTCACCATTTAAAAAAAGCATTATTGATGTCCACTTGCCTAATGTCCCATTGATAAGTCACAACTAGTGTAAATATCACTCTGATGGTTGAAGGCTTAATCACACGACTAAAAGTATCACAAAAATCAACTCATGCAGTTTGGTGGAATCCCTTTGCAACTAATCTTGCCTTGTGTTTAAGTACAGACCCATCAGGATTATACTTGATTCTAAACACTCATTTACATCCGACTATATTCATCTGAGAAGTGGGAGGAACTAAAGTCCAAGTATTGTTCTTTTGAAGAGCTTGAAACTCTTCATTCATAGCATGCAGCCACTTAGGATCTGTTAAAGCATCCTTGACAGTTTTGTTTAGTTTCTGTAAGAAAGATTGAAGGAATAGGGCAGGTTGTTTGGTAGATTTTTGGTTTCAATGACCCTGTCTTTGACCTTGTTATCATAGGATGGATAGATGTGATGTTTCTATTGATGTTTGATGGGTTAGTGGTAGGTACATACTGAGAAGGTTAAGAATGGGATTCAGGATTTGTGACAGACACAGTATTAGGGTTTTTAGTATGAAAGGATGAGGCAGTGGCAGTATGTTTATTTTGTTGAGGAAAAAGATCAAAGAGATTAAATATTGATGTGGTAGATATGTCTTTATGTGTATTAGAAGGGAAAAGTGTTTGAAAAGGAAACTCTAATTCATTAAAAATTACATGCCTAGAGATGAAAATCTTACCAGATGGATGCAGACACTTATAACCTTTGTGTGAAGTGTTGTATCCTATAAAGATGCACTTGCTAGAGTGAAAGTTTAGCTTCTGTTTTGAGTAATCTCTTTGGTAAGAATAACAGGTGCATCCAAAAGTTTTCAAGAAGCTATAGTTTGGCTTTTTATGAAAAAGCTTTTCAAATGGTTACATGAAATTAAGTAAAGGAGTGGGAAGATTATTTACCAAGAAAACTGCTGTAGAGAATGCTTCAAACCAGAACCTTAAGGGCATGTTGCTGTGAGCTAGAAGTGTTAAACCTGTCTCAACTATGCTTCTATGTTTCCTTTCAGGTATACCATTCTGTTGGTGAGTATATGGGTAAGAATACCTTACTTTGACACCTAGCTTGGACAAATATGAGATAAATGGTTGAAATTCTCCTCTCATATCAGCTTGAAAACACTTAATCTTCCTTTCAAACTGAAGTTCTACATGACTTTTGAACTGTTGAAACACTTGTAATGCTTCTGACTTTAATTTTAATGGATATATCCATGTAAATCTACTGAAACCATCCACAAACACAATGTAGTATCTATACCCTTCTGTTGAAACAATTGGAGATGGACCCCATAAGTCACTATATACTATCTCCAAATGCTTTGTAACAGTAATTTGTGACCTTGTAAATGGTAATTTATATAGCTTTCCTAACTTGCATGAATCACAAAATGATAAAGCATCAACCTTGAAAGGAAAAATTAAAGATTTAAACACTTTTTGCAAGATCAAAGGTGTAGGGTGACCTAGTTTAGCATGCCACAACATTGAGTTTGTTTTTGCAGCAATTAACACATCAAATTTTTGTGTGTACCCAGAATTCAACAAGTCGGACTTTGTCACTTTATTACTAGAGTTTTTCATAGTAAAAACATCATTATCAACAACTATCTTCTTTGATTTTAATGATCCTACAACAACTTGAAAAACAGACGGATGCTTCAATCTTCTTTTTGTCAGCTATATTTGATACAATCCATCTTTAACAGTACCTTGAAGTATAACCCTCTTGGTTGCTTGATCCTTAATCACACAAGTAGTAGGAGTAAACTTAGCATAAGCATGATTGTCTTTGGCTAACTTTGAGACACTAATTAGATTTTTTGTAACAGAAGGTACACAAAGCACATCTTTAAGATATAAATCATGTTGTGCATTGTGTGACTTTATTTTAGTTTCTCCAATGTGTGATATATCAACCTTTTCACCATTTCCTACAAGCAACTTTTCTTTACCTCTAAAATCTGTCTTGAGAGATAAGTTGCTAAGTTCAGAAGTCACATGGTTTGTGGCACCACTATCCATATACCATGCTTGATCAGCAACTGTTTCTAGGGTTGCAAAATAGGCTAAAGCTGACTGCTGTTGATTTCCATTAGTCAAATGAGAGCCTTCATGAACAAGATTAGATGTATGCGGTATTGTGTTGTGATTATAGAAATGATGATTTCCACCTTGAAATTGTTGTTGTGGATGAATCACCATGGCCTGACTGTCTTGATTTCCTTTAGAGAACTGATTTCCTTTGTTTGAAGCCTGATATTGTTGGTCAAACCTATGATAGCATTGTAATGCTCCATGTCCTGGCTTTACACATACTTGACAAAAAATCTTGTTTCTATTATAGCTATTATTCCTGCCTCCACCTCTTCTACCTCGATTACCTCTTCTATGACCATTAAACCCTCTATTACTACTTCCTCTTCCTCCATAACTAGATTGAATAGATGCAAAATGTGCAGAAACATTATTAACATTCACATTAGTAGATGAGTTCAACTGATCTATTCTTTGTTCATGCATCAATAACATGAACTGGGCATCTTCTAATGACATTGTCCTATGTTGAGAGGAGATAAAAACAACAACCGAATCATACTTATGCCCAACTCCAATCATCAAACTTAGAACCAAATCCCTTTCCTTTATATCTTCACCAGCTGCAATTAAAGCATCACCAATATTCTTGATTTTCAACACAAAATCACTTATTGAGTCAGATCCTTTTTTTATAGTTTGCAGTTGTTACCTAAGTTGCATGACTTTTGCTAATGACCTTTGTGAGAATAACTTTTCAATCTTTGTCCAGACATTAAAAGACGTTTTACAGTTCGTTACCTGGCCAAGAATCTCTGGACTGAGTGTTGAAAGGATCCAAGACAACAGAAGTTGATCTGCTTTCCTCCAAATCTGGTACTCTGCACTGACTTGTTGCTTGACTACAAGATCTCCATCTTCATTTGTAGTTGTGACCTCAATAAAATTCTTTGGTTCAACCTTGAGTCCAGTAAACGATATCCTCAAGATCCAGTGCTCGAATCGCTGGCAACACCTGCGTCTTCCAATAGATGAAATTTGTTTGATCAAGCTTGAGAGTCAAGTTGAGACTCAAAGTTTTTGCAAGCCCAGTGAAATCCATTGACGAATTTGACATGAGATTATATGTTGTTTGCATTGAATTGTGAGAAGAAGATGGATCGGCCATTGACGTTTGTCTTTGGCTCTGATACCATGTAAAGATTCAAGATTTTGAGTGTGTAAAACACAAGATCAAAGATGGAAGTGTTTATTCAAGATGAAGAGCAAGAACATTCATGAGTAAACTTCTTTTCTTTATTGATTAACCAGTACTATTGAAGGAGTTTATTTATACACTTAACAATGTTAAAGAGAATCTCATCTAACTAACTTTCATCAACTAACCAATAGAAAGATGTCATATTGACAAGATCTTAAGTAACTTGCTTAACAACTAATCTATCCTAAGAGTTGTGCAAAACCATCTTGGTAAGCTGATTTGGAGCTTACTAAACTCCTTATCTGAAGCTGTACAGAATAATCATCAACTCGATCATAAACACCAACTTGAGCTGAGTGCATCTTAGCTAACTTATCATGCCCATCAGCTTGTATACTATCAGCTCGAACTGCTTGAGTAGATCTTGATAGCAGAACCCTGTTAATCCCAGGTTGCACAGCTTTGCTAGATATATTTGTAGCGATTTGATCATCAGTAACATATACATTCACATTGGATTTGTTAGTGGTGATGATGGTGAGTTTGGAATTTTGGGGTCATAACTAATCTCAAATTGTAAGTTTGGTGAGGTTTGCTCGATCTTCAATTGACCTTGATAAAGATTTGATGTTTTGGGTGTGTTTTGATTTTTTTTTTTTTCCGATGTTTTCTAGGTGTGTTTTGAGGATGATTTGATGTTTTGATGAAGTTTTAATGGATAAATGTTGATGTTCTGGATTTATTCTTGATATTTTGATGAAGATTCAATAGGTATGTTTGAATGTTGCGAGTTGTTGATGAAGATTTAATACGTGTGTTTAAGGGTGGGTATTACATGTTCGGTTCTTCACATGGAGAACCGAACATGGTCCAATAAAGGGGATGAACCAAACTGAACCGAACATCCTCAGTTTGGGTCAGATTGGTTTGATTCTTCGATTTTAGGCTTCATTGTTTATTATTATTTTGTTTTATGGGTGCAACAAAAAAATACATGTGGGGGTAAAAAAAAACATATTTTCCTCATCACACTAGACTTCACTAGAAATTGTCCAAAACCAAATCATCCAAAAAAAACACTAGCTTCAAGTCTTCAATAATCAATCACATCGGATTCTAAGTCTTCAACAATCAACCATAGAACACAAAAATATTAACAACACAAACAAAAATACAACACAAACACAGATAACAAAAATACAACAAAAAGAATACAAACATGAAATTATGTTCTTGACAAAATAACACAAAAAAATTACATAATACAAAACCAAATAACACAAAAAAATACCGAATAAAAAAAATGTTCTTGAATCTTAAAGGTTTCACCCAAAAAAAAATGTTATTGACCAAAAAGAAAAGCAAGAAGAAAAGAGGATAAGAAGAATAAGACGTTCCGATTTGGTCAAATGGCAAATGAGTTAGATGAACGGCGATCGGTTATGTGATAAAAGGCGAAGACAACGGTATCTATGAAATTAAAAGAAAGAAAATGAAGAAGAAGAAAGAAGAAAGAAAGAAGAGAGAAAATGAAAAATAAGAAAGAAGAAAGTGACCGGTCAATGAATGTATTAATTAGGGTTGTCACTTCTATGAGTCAAAATTACGAACATGCCCCTTGAGAGTATTCAAAAATTGAATAACCTAAAGGGCATAAGCATAATTTTGCTCTATATATATGTATGTTTCTCGAGTTAGTTTGGTTTTGGATATCCAGAACTGAATCAAACCAATAAACATGGTATTTTCTAACCATGGGAACAGAACACCATTAATACGAACATAAGAACCAAATTGAATACCCACAAATCGAGTCGGTTCAAGTCATTCGGGTTGGTTTCGTATTTTCATGCCCATCCCTAGGTGTGTTTGGAGGTTCTAAACTGGTGATGAAGATTTAATAAGTGTGTTTGGATGCTTTGAGTGTGTTTTAAGAAAGATTCGATAAGTTCCAAGTGTGTTTTAAAAAATTTGTATTTTAATTTTTTAATTTCTCTTATATTTAAATGGACGATGGAAATCTAATTTAAAACATTTTTTAAAAATAAAATAAGATAAATAAGGTCAGAAGATAATTTTGCCCCTTAGTTCGTCAACATTAACAGAGATGGGCTAACAGCAGGAGGTTTATTTTAATAAAAGTGAAAAATTTGCTCCACTTGTAAACAGTTTTACATTGGATAACTAAATTGTAATTTGTTTATATATATAAAAACACACACACACACACATATGTATGTATATATATGTACATGTATGTATATATATACATACATATACATATATGTGTATATATACATACATATACATATATGTGTATATATACATATATATGTGTATGCACATATATACATATGTATATGTACATATATATTGATGTGTACATACACACACATATACATATGTTTTGTAACATATGTAAACAAATATGCGGATTTATATATAATTAATAAAAGGGTGAATTCTAAAAAAATCCCCAAACCTTTGCATGTAATTAAATAAACCACCCTAACCTTTTGGGAAAAAAAAAAAAAAAAAAAAAAGCTTTGCACCCTGCTGTTAGAATTGCTATTTGAAAATGTTGCTACCGGTAGTGGGTTAAAGGTAAGATAGTAATTGAACGTGCAAATAAATGTGAATGGATAAGAAAATGATAAAAATAAATAAATAAATAAACTAAACCCTCTCCACCAAGCTCTCTTTCTCCACATCATCCTCTATTAAACCTCCACCACCATCCCTCCACATCTTGTCCCATCACCCTCTCCATCAAACCTCACATTACCAACCCACTCTTTTTCATCCCCTATTCTTCTCTTCTTCTTCCTCTTTTCTTCTCCTTCTCTTCCTTTTCTTGTTTTGGAACGCAAATATCTGGGTTTGATTCGAACCCAAACTGGGTTTGTGGAACCTAGATGCCAGACATTTGGGTTCATGAACCTAAACATCTTGGTTCGAATCGAATCCAGTTATGGTTTGATTTGAATCCAAATATTTGAGTTCCACGAACCCAGACATCTGAGTTTGAATCGAACCCTAACTAAGTTCGACGATTTTCCAACTGATTTTTTCATGAATTTTTTAAACCTAATTTTTTTTTGGATGATTTTTTGTATATGTTTGAGATTTTTTAGGCTTTTGTAGTGGACTGATTGATGATATGCTTAGGTTATTATAGATGATTGACCATGTTAGGTCTGGATATGTTTCATGATGATGTGAACTGGAGATCCAATCTTCACCCTTAATTTTTTTTTTAAATTAAAAAAATTAAGATGATTTTTTTTTTCAAATTAATCTCTACCGTCCATTTTAAGATGGACAATAGAGATTTGGTGAACAAATTTATTATTATTATTTTTTATTTTTTTTCAAATTAATCTCCACCATTTATCTTAAGATGGATGGTAGAGATCTGATGAATAAAATTTTTATTTAATTTATTTAATTATAATTAAGTTAAGTTTAAATAAGGGACAAAGAAGTTATTTAATGCTCAAATGGAAAGGGTAACGGCAAGGCGCAAAACTTTTTTAACAAAAGGTCAGGTTGGTTTCTTTAATTACATGCAAAGGTTGGGGGGTTTTTTTGATTCACCCTTGATAAAAATTTGAACAATTCATGAAATAAATGAATAAGTGAATTAACTTGAATTATGACCCATGGGCCATATGATCCACAACAACCGTAAGCAGGCCAGAAAGATCAAAACAGTTTGGCATTAATGATACCAATAAGACCGTAAACATCACTGTTTCAACAAAAAGGAAAAAAGGAAAAGGAAAAGACTGTAAACTTCAGGACACTAATGTTCTTACATTTATGTCCTTTTCCAAGCATCATCTAATGATACAAAACCATACAATTTGTTTGTCAAAAAAAAAAAAAAAAAAAATTTTTTTAATTTTTTTATTTAATATAGACAAGCCTCCTTTTGTTATATTAGAATAATGCCTCTTTGTTGACTGATCATTAGACGAAAAATTTATCATGTAAGCTGAAAATAAATGTTTTTTTTTTTTTTAACAAGTCAGTGTTAGAGATTGTTGGCTGATAATTTGAAAGTGATTGTTAGGTAATTTGGCTTATAGTGAAGTGAAAATGGTATTATTGTTCTATAATCACTTTTGTTGGTTGATTAATGAAATGTGAAATAATAAAAATATGATTATCTTAATAGCTGTAAGTAACAACCAATTGAATAAATATTTTTCTTTTTGTTTGTGCTACTTGTGGGTGAAGTTCGAAAAATTCTAAAATTTTCGGTGAATGAATACATTTCTTTAGTTTTTATCTAGGGAAAAAAATACATTTATCTTAAGTAAATACAAGACCATAAAGCTTTAAGTAATGGGGTAAGGATCTAACTAAGGTTCTGGACACAATTCACAACCATTTGGAATTGAATGTAATCAAGCCATATCTCACAAACTAGAATTGTTAACATAATTTATGATTTGACAAAGGTGAAATAATTTGGATGGCTTTCATTTTAATTTGTAAATTTTTTTAAAAAAGCTTATCTTCCTTTGCTTCAATTCATCCTAGTTTGTGGGCGAGAATGTTATAAAAACCACATGCGGGTCCAAAGATTTTAGAGATATATAAGCGTAGTCATGTCTTCCATTATTTCTAAGTATAATAAATTTGAATCATAAGTATTCAACCACCGAGTTACTGTAATGTTAGGTGCATGCAGATTTTTTGTCATTTAATTTGGTTAATTATCAGAGTCTTACAGTTCATGACATTAAAGATTTCATTTATTGTAGTTCCCACCTCATTATTAGTTTATTACAGTTTCAAAGAAGGTCACTTAGAACATCTCCAATGTAAAAATGGATTGTGAAAAAATGGAATGACACATAGGACAAATGGACATTGTATTAAAATAGATTTCTCCAATGCAACTATCACTTTCCATTATCAAGCTAATGTGACAAAAAAGCAAATAGACAATGTCAACATGACCGTCTATTTTTAGAGGGTCTGTTAGACAGTCATTTATTGTTGATTAATCAAGTTAATTTTCTACATCACCCCACCACCTCCTGCATTTTTTCTCTCCAACCCCTCATCTACAGTTTCAGCAAATCACCACCCTCCATCTTCATTGTCTCATTAAAGTGTGGTTAAAAAAAAATTCAACATCTCATTAAAGTATGCATTTTAAGTTGATGCATTGGAGAATATTTTTTAACTTGATTGTCTATCAAGTTATATTTGTGTCATGTAGGAAGCACATTCTCTTGATATTGATGACATGACAACTTTTTTTTAATTATAATCTATTTTTGCATTGGAGATGCTCTTAGAGTAGCTATTTAATTTGAACCCAATGACACTAAGTTAATAAAGAAATTCATAGAGAGCCAGAGTCCAGGACAACCACAACGAGCGGGAACAGATGTACCGTTTTCATTGGCATTGGTACAAGCTATAATGTTATTGTATCTACTTGACCTGAAAATGCCTTCTCACTTGTATTGTTATTTTGGATTATCATTTTTTTGAAGCCAAACTATTGTTAGTTGTTAAGCAGTTAAGGCTTCTTTATGGCATGGCGCACAAAACTATGCAATAGATTTTGATTCTTTATTCATTGTAATTATGTTGCAATGTGATGTCCAAATTATTGTTATTGCTAGCAGCAAAACATCAGTAAGTTAGAGCATCTTCAATGCAAATGTGGATTGTTTTTCACAATCCATTGTCATATCATCAAAGTCTAAAGAATTGTTTCTTACATGACATTGAATAGCAATTGATAGGTAGTGAAATTATAAAATGTTCTCCAAAGCTTTCATTAAAAATTCATATTTTGCTGATGTGTTAATTTTTTTTTTCATTTTTTTTAAACCCAAAGAAAAAAAAAAAAGCCAACTCTTAATAAAAAATAAACAAATTAAACTCTATACAAAGCTCTCTCTTCCATTAGATGCCTGTTCATGTCCCTATTCATGTCCTCACCTTTTGATCCAATTAAACTCATCTTGTAAGTCTTATGTTATGTTTCATTATTTTAATTTCATTATTAAACCCTTATTTGCATGGTGTTTCGCTATTTTTTTTTTCAAATATGTGTTAATGAAATTGACATTGTTACTTGATTTGTTCAATCAGATTTGATTTTTTTTTCTTATATTTTCAGCAAATTCTCTACTGTTGTATTGAGTTATTTTTTATGAATCATATAAATATAATGTCAGTTAATATATATGAATGAAATTGCATACCACCTGTTTGACAAAATTACTTATTTGCTGATAGAAGTTTTTTTGCCACAATGTATTTGTTTCTTGCTCAGAACTTTGTTCGTGCATTATTTAATTATGATTTTGTTTCATTTTTAGTTGAGTTCATATCTAGTTGTTGTATATATATAAAAGATTATATTTTTCATAATTTTTTTTTACAGGTGTAATCACAAAGCAATGTCTTCATCAAATTTTGAATATAACTCCGATAATTCCTCATCGAGGAATGATTCACTTTCAATGACCAAACGGATATTCGATGAGCCTGTAGAAGAGGATAGCTTAATGTGTACAAAGATGACTCATGACATAGTTTAAACCATTTCAATCCATGTTCCAGTAATAGTTTCAACAATTTTGATTGGTAAAAAACGTCCTCAGGGGGGCTTGACACCCGGTAGACGTTATATTCATCTTGATAGAAAGGAGCGTCATGATTTAATTATTAATGACTACTTCAAAGGTGAGCAGTCAAAGTATACAGGGGAACATTTTCGTCGTCGATTTCGAATAGACATTGAATTATTCAAACGCATTTTACAAGCAATTGAAAATTATGATGTTTATTTGACGCATAAGGTAGATGCAGTTGGAAAAGACGGATTGAGTCCTTTATAAAAAATGATAGCAGCTGTGCAAATGCTTGCATATGGTTGTGCGGTCGATCTACTAGATGAATATGTTCAAATAGGAGAAAGCACTGCAATCGAAAGCTTAAAACGCTTCTGCAATGCTGTCATAGGAGTTTTTGAAGAACAATATTTAAGAAAGCCAAATGAACATGATATTGCAAGGTTGCTACAAGAAGGAGAGGATCGAGGATTTCTTGGTATGCTTGGGAGTCTTGATTGCATGCATTGGCATTGGAAGAATTGCCCCACAGCTTGGCATGGTACGCATACTAATGGTTTTAAAAGAGTTCCTACTCTCATTTTAGAGATTGTAGCTTCAAAAAATTTGTGGATTTGGCATGTGTTCTTTGGCATGGCTGGTACTAATAATGATGTTACTGTTTTGGATAGATCTCTATTGTTTGATGATCTAATTAATGATGTTGCACCATTTTGTGATTTTGTAGTACAAGGTCATCACTACAATATGGGGTATTATCTCTCTGATGGAATTTACCCTCAGTATGCCACTCTAATTCAAACAATATCTCAACCGTCTTCTCTTAAAGAAAAATTATTTGCCAAGCACCAAGAAACTGTGAGAAAGGATGTAGAGTGAGCATTTGGAGTGTTGCAAAGTAGGTGGCATATTGTTAAAGGTCCAGCACATATGTGGAATGCAAAAGATCTTGGAAAGATAATGAAGACTTGCATCATCTTGCATAATATGATCATTGAGAGTAAGCATAATCAAGGAATTAACCCTGAAAGTTGGCAACCTCATGGAGATGAAATGGTTGAAGATGTTCATCTAGAGCACAATTATACTTTTATTGTCTCTAGAATGATAGATAGAATGAAACAAGTTCGAGACAAAAGGGTGCACAAGGATTTAAAGATCGATCTCATCAATCATTTGTGGGACATATATGGCGGTCAACAAGCAGCTTGATGGTTTTTTAAGTTTGATGGTAATGGTAACAATTTGGATTTCTTTGGTGTGACTGTACCTTATGGATTTCTTTGGCAACAGTTTGGATAGATAAATATATATATATATATATATTTTGTCTCATATCTTTTAACTATGCTTACTCAGTTAGTGGTGCTTTGATGCTAGTTTATTATACTCATGCATGGATTGTTTAGATATTGAAATTTACTCCTCAACGATGGGGTTTCAATGGTTGATTCTTTCTTTTTCTTCAAAGATTAGTTTACTTGTTTTCTTATTATGGATGTGAAGTAACACATTGTAAATATTTCTTTGTTGAAATAATTTTTCTTTGAGCTAATCTCTGTCTAATGACATGCAGATCTGAGATACTTAAGATACTCTTTTATATCAACACAACAAAACCAAAACTAAACAAGAAAAATCAAATGTAGAAAAACTTGTAGATATTCAAATGAAGGAAGTGTTAATAAATAAACATATCCTGTCAAAATGAACACTGATTAAGAAAATCAAATATTTGTACAATAGAAAATAAAACAAGTTACTCAATAAGACAAGTTACTCACTACTTGTAAAGTTCGTTCCAAACAAACCATCATTTTCTCATTCCTTTAGTATTTGAGCCTGATAAATTTCAATAGTCTTTCGTAATGCCGGTGGAAGTTTGTTGACATCTTGATACAAAATGCGTTCTTGTTCTTGTCTCTTTTGAGCTTTCTGCCTCATTTGTTGGTCTTTCTCTTTCAGTTGTTGATCTTTTTCCTTCAATTTTTGAGCATTCTCTTTCAATTCTATCTCTTTCTTCATTGCTTGTTCTCGTAACTCAAACTCTTTCTTATCTTTTCCCTTTTTCAACTCCAACTCTTCTTGATTAATAGTAATTTGCTTCTTTAAAGTACATTGCAATTTGTTCAATGCATCAACCACACTATTTTGGTTGTTCAACCTCCTTTTTTTCTCTTTAGTTCCTTTTCTTCCTTGTGGACGCTCAATTACATTAGAAGTAACACATTCAGTTTCAGGAGTATCCAAATTGATAAAGTCATCTCCTTCACTATTGGTGGTTCCTGGTGTTGATGGAGGTGGATTATCGTTGTCATTGACCCCTTTTTGTTTGTTGAAATCATTTGTCTTGGTAAGTCCTTTTGAACACCATTTTGGATTTTTTTTTTTCAAAATCTCCCAACAATGCTCGTATTTGAATGGCTTATCATTAGTAAAGTCCTCATACATACGCATTGCTTCCCTTTTCTACAAAATAAATTAATAAATAAAAACAAAAAAAACAACATAGATAATATAAATAATCATAAACAAGTACATGAACATTAGAAATTATAAATTACTATATAACATAATAGAGGTTACCATATCTTCTGGGATTGTTCCACTTTGAGGATTTCTTTCTAATCGTTCATATAATGCGTGGAATTTGTTTACCGCAACTACTATTTTTCCCCAACGACATGCTAAGCTATTGGTGGTTTGAGCCTCATCATACACTTCCATATTCTCTCTCCAAATTTGTAAAATACGATTCCACATTGTTGGATTTTTTTGATTATTACCAATATCAGAATCAACAGAAACATAAAGCCATGCTTTTGTTAAAGCTACATCTTCAATTTTAGTCCAGTTTTTGTTGGAAATTGAAGTGTGAGAGGTATTTGACAATTTAGAGGCCTTGCCTTTTTTCTTGGATCCTTTGGAGGTATTAGCGGTTTTAGTGTCAAATGGAAAATTGGAAGTATTCAATAGATCTTGAAATGAGAATCAATAACCAATTATTGGTGACCATGAGAAGGATATGAAACATTCATTGGATTAAAGGCAAAATTGGGTTGGAACGGTAGGTTCAATGGACTAAATTGGTTAGCTTGTGACATAGAGATTTGTGGGTGAAATTGAGGATTAAGTGAGTCATTAGCATTTGTATGTTCAGTACCATTGGCAAGGTGTTGAGAGTGTTGTGAATCCATTTTATAATGCCTGCACAAAAATAATCCATTGATGAAATATGAAAATATTAAAATTAATCATCACATTAATAAACAAAAAACAACCATAGGGTGATAAATATAGATTGTGAAACACAACAACAAAAACATAATAGCAAGTTTATGAATATAGATTGTGAAACACATAAAGAACCAACACAATAACAAAAACATAATAGCAAGTTTATGAATATAGATTGTGAAACACATAAAGAACCAACACAACAACAAAAACATCATAGCAGCTCGTTATAGCAGTAATGCTATTTGTGCTGACAATGGTTATAGCAGTAGTGTTGTTTGTGTTGACAGTGGTTATAGCAGTAGTGCTATTTGTGTTGTGCTGTTTATGCTAACAATGATTACAGCAGTAGTGCTGTTTATGCTGACAGTGGTTATAGCAGTACTGCTATTTGTGCTGCTTTCTTCGGGGCTTCTATTTCACTACTGCTACTAGCACAAACAAGAGCAGGGTTGTTTGATAAGTACATAAATGAAATGATAAAGACAAAAAAATACAGAGAGAGACATGATTAGCCGGTGTAGATATGAACATTAATAGCAATAAGGAAAATGGTGATGAGACCAAAGAAAATAACAGAGTGAACTAGAATAGATGCACCACTTGTTTGCATGTTACCAAACTCAACAACCCCGCTCCTGTCAATTATTTGAAACAAAAACCCCAGAGAAAGTAGCACAAACAGCATCACTGCTATCATCACTGGACCCCAATCATCAAGTTTATGAATGTATCACCAATGATAGTACATACACATAACATGAATCAGAAATCAAATCATATGAATGAGAAAATAGACAAGCCAATGACAGTACCATAACATAAATAAGAAAAATACATCTTTAACTCATTGGGGTATTTTATTGATCACAAGGCAAACCCGAAATCATAATTGAATTGAAAACCACTCAAATTAACAGATTAGATTAATATAACACACAAATAACATGTTTGGTTCTTCAAACCTTAACCAAAAAAGAAAAAGATACAGTCCTTTTTAAGAAAAAATACATACCAGTAAAAACATTGAAGATAGAAAACAAGAGCTAGAGGTTCCTGGGTTCTTTTGAATGGGAGAAACAATGGATACTGGGGTAGAGAGCCAGAAATACAGTGTTTTGCCGCTCAAGTTTTCAGCTTCTTTTAATATTGCGCCATAATTCATCAATTTAATGAATTTTCATTTGTTGAGTTGGCTGTCCAAGAGACCCTCTGAAAATATAAAGTCACATTGACAGTGTTGATTCTTTTTTTTGCTAGCTTAGCTTCACAGTGAATGCAAACAATTGCATTGGAGAAGCATATTTTGAGTCCATATATATCTATTCTATGTGGACTTCAATTTTTTCACAATCCATTGGCCTATTAGAGATACTCTTGTCCAAAAACATTGTGCTTGCGGTCTGCCACATTCAAGAAGAAATGTAGAGTTGGCATGTTGTGATGGATCTTATTGCATTGCTAAGGTTCATCAGGTTCAGGTTGGTAAGCAAATTTACCACCCACAATGGGTTTAATTTTTTTTTTTTTATCATACACCAGAACCTATTCAAGCAATACTATATTTTCCTTATAGGGATACAGGACGAGTGAATCTCATACAGGCAAATCATCATCCCTACTTGATTTTGTTGTGTGTGAGAGGCAATACAGAGTTAAGCACATTAAACATTAAAAACAAAATTGAGAATAATATTCAAACGATAAAATCATTATAAAGTCAATAACGGTTTTATTCTACACCTCAAAAAAAAAAAAATTAAACAACCATGATAATAGCAAAAATAAAAAAAGAATTAAAACCTAGCATAATGTTTGCAAACTTTGGCTGCTGATTTTGTCTTCTTCTATTGCACTCTCGTTTGTCTTCTTTTTCCACCAAAGCTACTGTTGTGTCTCCCGAAAAACTGCTGCTTTTTTATTTTTCTTGTGTTTTCAATTGTTCAGCTGCTTCTCTTCTTTATAAACTACTGCTGCCCTAATTTTTAGAAATTGAAAACTGCTTTTTATATTTCTTAATTACAGCACTCTTTTTGTCTTTCCAAAAATCTGCACATCAACCTTAATTTTTTCTCTCAAAATCTGCAACTTTCCTCTTCTTTCTTGATTTGTTTCCTCTTTATTCCATTGATTTATTTCCTTATCTCAACCAATTTCCTAATTGCATAACAAAGATTTTGGGCAAGACTTGAATGCTTGATTGACTTGGATTTTTACTTGACAAAAATTATAATTTTTCCTCATTCAACACACAAATCCTCTTTTATTCATGTTTCATCAAAAACACAATTAATTAAAATAAAATAAACATAAAATTAGACTAATAAATCTATATTGAAGGGTAATAAATATATATAAATTATGTGTATCATAAATATAGCTAAAAGATCAAAATACACCCACTTTTTAATTATTTTTCAAAAAGAAATTCAAAAAAATAGTTAAAATGAAAAAAATAAAAATTAAATAATTAAATAAAAAAATTTTCTCCACCTATAAATTGAGACGATGGTAGTTCCTCTTTTTCTTCTCTACTGCCACTACCATTTTTCTTCTTCTTCTTCTCCAGTGTCGTTGTTACACTTAAGTTCATCTTCAAGTCTTCCATCACCGATTCATCTTCTTCAATCAGTTCTTCTTCTTTTTGCAAATCGCTGCCATTTTTCTTCTTTTTCTTCTCCACTCTACTATCACTGCCGCACTTAAGTCCATCTTCAAGCCACAAAGGCGTGTTTAGTGACATGTTCGGGCCATAGGAGAAGTCGATGGTATGTTGAGTAGTGTGATCAACCAAGGCAATCGAGAGAATCTTACAAGAGCAACGACTTCGCTTCCTCCTCCCCCTTGGTTTTGGATTTGTTAGCAGTGGCGATGGTGAGTTTGGAAATTTTGGGATTGTAATTAAGCTCAAATTGTGAGTTTGGCGAGGTTTGCTCTATCTTCAATTGACCTTGATAAAGATTTGATGTTTTGGATGTGTTTTGATGTTTTCATTATTATTATCTTTAATGTTTTCTAGGCATGTTTTGATGAAGATTAATGGATGAATGTTGATGTTTTGGATATGTTCTTGATATTTTGATGAAGATTCAATAGGTATGTTTGAATGTTGCGAGTTGTTGATGAAGATTTAATACGTGTGTTTAAGGGTGGGTATTACCATGTTCAATTCTTCACATGGAGAACTGAACATGGTCTAGCAAAGGGGAGGAATTGAATTCAACTAAACATCCTCAAGTTTGGGTCTAATTGGTTCGGTTCTTCGATTTTAAGCTCCATTGTTCATTGTTATTTGTTTTGTGGAAGCAACAAAAAAATACATGTAGGTGTTAAAAAAAAAAAAAAAAACATATCTCATCACACTTGACTCACTAGAAGTTCTCCAAAACCAAATCACCCAAACAAAAAAAAAAAACAAAAACACCAGACTTAAAGTCTTCGACAATCAATCACAATGGATTCTAAGTCTTTAACAATCAATAATAGAACACAAAAACACTAACAACACAAACAAAGATAACAAAAATACAACAAAAAGAAGACAAACATAAAATTACATTCTTGATAAAATAACACAAAAAAAATTATGAAATACAAAACCAGATAACACAAAAAATACTGAATAAAAAAAATTATTCTTGAATCTTGAAGGTTTCACCAAAAAAAAAAAAAAAAGTTATTAACAATAAAGATAAGCAAGAAGAAGAGAGAAGAAGAAGAAGACATTTTGATTTGATCAAATGGCAGAGGAGCAAGACGAATGCTAATAAGTTTAGTGATAAAAGGTGAAGAAAGTGGTGTCGGTGAAAGTAAAAGAAAAAAAAATGGAGAAAATGAAGAAGAAGAAAGAAGAAAGAAAGAAAGAAGAGAGAAAATGAAAAAGAAGAAAGAAAGAGAAAATGAATGAAGAAGAAGAAGGAAGAAAGAAAGAAAGAACAGAGAAAATGTATAAAGAAGAAGAAAGTGATCGGTCAATGAATGCATTAATTAGGCTTGTCACTTCCATGAATCAAAATTACGGATATGCCCCTCGAGGCTATTCAAAAATTGAATAACTTGAAGGGCACAAACGTAATTTTGTTATAATATATATATGCATGTTTCTCGGGTCGGTTCGATTCTTGATTAAAAAAAAAAAAAAAAAACTGAATTGAATTGATAAATATGGTGTTTTTTAACTATGAGAATAAAACACCCTTAATATGAATATGAGAACCAAATCGAACACCCACGAATCGAGTCGGTTCATGTTGTTCGACTTGGTTCCGTATTTTCATGCCCACTCCTAGGTGTGTTTGGATGTTCTTAATTGGTGATGAAGATTCAATAGGTGTGTTTGGATATTTTGAGTGCGTTTTGAGAAAGATTCGATAAGTTCTAGGCGTGTTTTAAAAAACTTGTTTTTAATTTTCTTAATTTTTCCTCAAATTTAGATGGACGATAGGGATTTAATTTAAAAAATTATTTTTAAAAATAAAAAATAAGGTAAATAAGGTCAGAAGATAATTTTGCCCCTTAATCCGTTGACATTAATGGAGATGGGCTAATAACAAGGAGTTTATTGTAATAAAAGTGAAAAATTTGCTCCACTTGCAAATAATTTTATACTAGATAACTAAATTGTAATTTGTTTATACACACAAACATATGTATACATATATGTATGTATATACATACATACATATGTGTATCTATATATGTATATGTGCATATATACATATGTATATGTACATATATATTGATGTGTATACACATACACACACATACATATATATATATATATATATATATATATGTGTGTGTTTTGTAACATATGTAAACAACGATAGTATGTAAAGTGATTAAATTCAAAGATGAGGATTTTTATATAATTGATAAAAGGGTAAATTCTAAAAAAAAACCCTTACCTTTGCATGTAATTAAATAAACCACTTTAACCTGTTGAAAAAAAAGTTGTACACCCTGCCGTTAGAATTTTTGTTTGAAAATGTTGCTATTGTTAGTGAGTTAAGAGTAAGATGGTAATTGAACGTGCAAATAAATGTGAATGAATAAGAAAATGATAATAAATAAATAAATAAACTAAACCATCTCCACCAAGCTCTCTTTCTCCCTATCATCCTCCACTAGACCTCCACCACCAACCTATCCCACACCGTCCAGCACCCTCTCTATCAAACCTCACAATACTAACCCACTCTTTTTCATCCCCCATTCTTCTCTTTTTCTTCTTATTCCTCTCTTCTTTTTGTTCTTCTACCTCACTTTTTGTTCTTCTTCTTCTTCATCTTTTCTTCTTGTTTTGGAACCCAAACATTTGGGTTCAATTCGAACCTAAACTGGGTTCTTTGAACCTGGATGTCTAAGTTCAATTAGAACCCAAACATCTAGGTTTCATGAATCTAGACATCTGGGTTTGAATCAAACCCTAGTTTAGTTAAATGATTTTTGGGATGATTTTTTCATGAATATTTTGAACACAATTTTTTCTTTTTGATGAACTTTTGTGTATATTTGAAGATGTTTTGAGTTTTTGCGGTGGACTAATTGATGATGTGTTTGGATTATTGCAAATGATTGATGATGTTAGTTCAGGATATGTTTGAAGATGATGTAAGGTGGAGATCCAATCTTCACCTCTAATTTTTATTTTTTAATTTAAAAAAAATTAAGATGATTTTTTTTTTTCAAATTAATCTCTATTATCCATTTTAAGATGGATGATGGAGATCTAGTGAACAAATTTGTTATTATTTTTTATTTTTTTTTGAAATTAATCTGCACCCTCCATCTTAATATAGATGGTGGAGATCTGATGAATAAAATTTTTATTTAATTTATTTAATTTTAATTAAGTTAAGTTTAAATAAGAGACAAAAAAGTCATTTAATGCTCAAAGTAAACTTTTCAAATTTTACAGAAAGGGTAATAGCGAGGTGCAAAACTTTTTTCGCGAAAGGTCAGGGTGGTTTCTTTAATTACATACAAAGGTTCGGTTTTTTTTTTTTTTTTTTTTTTTTGTGAATTCACCCTTGATAAAAATTTGAACAATTCATGAAATAAATGAATAAGTGATTTAACTTGAATTATGATCCACGGGCCATATGATCCAAAACAACTGTAAGTAGGTGTTATGCGTATTTTTTGGACTTAGTAGTTGGGCTGGTAAAAGTCTAATTGAGGCCCATTTAAGACCCGATAAGAAGACCCGATAAGGTCAACATAGTCGAAGCCCATCAGACAAGGCCTAGTATTGACTCAAAGACCATCAAGACTTCCAGCTGGCATCAACAGACTCATAAATACAGGCAAGTCGCAGCTCGACGCCTGCGCAGCTCGTTTCTCAGCGAGCTCGAGATGAGGACCACTATGACACGTCAGCTTGCTCAGATACGTGATAAGTATCATATCTTCCAGAACAGGCAGTTACCAAGTTCAATAGTGATTCTCTCTCTCCGAATATGGTAGTTGCCCAATCAAACCATGATTTCCTCATCAGATATGGAGATTAATTCAAATTCAAATTCAAGTCATCATTACTTCAAGATAATTATAGCAATTTCCTGATATCACCTAAATATATTAGGAAGCATGATTAATTTATAATTCTTTTCCTTATTTTTCCCAATTGTTTAGGGAATGTAGTTAATTCAGGATTCTCTTCCTGATTTGCTACAACCAGAATTGTAACTCTTCTTTCCCTATAAATAGGGATTGAAACCATTGTAACAACATAAGACAATATTCAATAATATATTGTCACTCTGCAGAGATTAAGAGTTGGACAGTCGTGGACGTAGGCCTTTTTATTGCCGAACCACGTAAAATTTGGTGTTCTTCGTTTGATCATCTGTTTTCTGTCTTTGTCTTTTCTAGATTTTTGTGCTTTCTCACATTGATTGCAGGTATTGGGCATTGATTTCTCGTCGACTGAATTCCAACGTCGACAGTAGGCTTGAAAGATCATCACAGTTTGGCATTAATGATACCAATAAGACTATAAACATCACTGTTTCAAAAAAACAAGAATAAAAAAACTGTAAACTTCAGTACGCTAATGTCCTTACATTTATGTCCTTTTCCAAGCATCATCTAATGATACAGAACCAAACAATTTGTTTGTCAAAAAAAAAAAAAATGGTATTATTGTTCAATAGTCACTTTTGTAGGTTGATTAATGAAAAGTGAAATAGTAAAAATATGATTATCTTAATAGCTATATGATCATCTGTTTTCTGTCTTTGTCTTTTCTAGATTTTTGTGCTTTCTCACATTGATTGCAGGTATTGGGCATTGATTTCTCGTCGACTGAATTCCAACGTCGACAGTAGGCTTGAAAGATCATCACAGTTTGGCATTAATGATACCAATAAGACTATAAACATCACTGTTTCAAAAAAACAAGAATAAAAAAACTGTAAACTTCAGTACGCTAATGTCCTTACATTTATGTCCTTTTCCAAGCATCATCTAATGATACAGAACCAAACAATTTGTTTGTCAAAAAAAAAAAAATGGTATTATTGTTCAATAGTCACTTTTGTAGGTTGATTAATGAAAAGTGAAATAGTAAAAATATGATTATCTTAATAGCTATAAGTAACAACCAATTGAATAAATATTTTTCTTTTTGTTTGTGATACTTGTGGGTGAAGTTGGAAAAATTCTAAAATTTTCGGTGAATGAATACATTTCTTTAGTTTTTATCTAGGGAAAAAAATACATTTATCTTAAGTAAATACAAGACCATCAAGCTTTAAGTAATGGGGTAAGGATCGAACTAAGGTTCTAGATACAATTCACAACCATTTGGAATTGAATGTAATCAAGCCATATCTCACAAACTAGAATTGTTAACATAATTTATGATTTGACAAAGGTGAAATAATTTGGATGGCTTTCATTTTAATTTGTAATTTTTTTTAAAAAGCTTATCTTCCTTTGCTTCAATTCATCCTAGTTTGTGGGTGAGAATGTTATAAAAACCACATGCGGGTCCAAAGATTTTAGAGATATATAAGCGTAGTCATGTCTTCAATTATTTCTAAGTATAATAAATTTGGATCATAAGTATTTAACCACCCAGTTACTGTAATGTTAGGTGTATGCAGATTTTTTGTCATTTAATTTGGTTAATTATCAGAGTTTTACAGTTCATGACATTAAAGATTTCATTTATTGTAGTTCCCACCTCATTATTAGTTTATTACAATTTCAACGAAGGTCACTTAGAGTAGCTATTTAATTTGAACTCAACACTAAGTTAATAAAGAAATTCATAGAGAGCCAGAGTCCAGAACAACCACAACGAGCGGGAACAGATGTACCGTTTTCATTGGCATTTATATAAGCTATAATGTTATCATATCTACTTGACCTGAAAATGCCTTCTCACTTGTATTGTTATTTTGGCTTATCACTATTTTGGAGCAAAACTATTGTTAGTTGTTAAGCAGTTCAGGCTTCTTTGTGGCATGGCGCATATAACTATGCAATAGATTTTGATTCTTTATTCATTGTAATTATGTTGCAATGTGATGTCCAAATTATTGTTATCGCTAGCAGCAAAGCGGCAGTAAGTTATCCAAAAACATTGTGTTTGCGCTCTGCCACATTCAAGAGGAAATGTAGAGTTGGTATGTTTTGATGGATCTTATTGCATGGCTGAGGTTCATCAGGTTCAGGTTGGCATGCAAATTTACCACCCACAATGGGTTTAATTTTTTTGTTTTATTCTCATACATCAGAACCTATTCAAGCAAACCATATTCTCCTTATAGGGATACAGGACGAGTGAGTCTCATACAGGCAAATCATCATCCCTACTTGATTTTGTCGTGTTTGAGAGGCGATGCAGAGTTAAGCGCGTGTTCTGGTTGATCTTCTAGTTATCGACCTTTTGTCTAAGCAATCAGTTTTTTGTTTGTTTCTCCAGAAACAAGTTTCTGCACATTGCGGATTCTTTTATGTTTTATCTCTGTGATGATTTTATTTTGCTAGATTGCGTCAAGTATGGATGCAAAGACAATTTAATGTCATTTCATCAGTCACTTAGACCAATCTAATTCACCTTGGAGGCATTTAGACATCTTGATTTATTACTTGAGATATATCAACCGGACTTCTTAGCCAATAATTTGTCATGTTCATCCATGAACTAATAACCTGATTCTCTAACAAATGCAATCAAAGAGGTCTCTCTCTTTCCAGCCGTCCTGTTTGATCAGAGTTCTCTCTTGCTATGTTGCTGGCGTATCGTATATCCGCATTCTCTGTGTTCCTTGCAGTTGTTCCCGAACTATATCAAGTTATACAATCTGCCTAAGTGCCTCCTCCCAGATAGATTATCAACTTTAATTTAGTCAATTCACCAAACTAGATCCTAGTGTTTCACTAATAAGTTGGAAGCAGAGTTGCCACCATAAAAATGGCAGATTGAGGTTCAAATATTAACGTACATGTTTTTTTTTTTGGTGGATTATATTTTTGGCTCAGCAAAAATATGAAAGGAGACAAATAGATATACTCAGAGCTCAGTCATGGTTGTTCCAAAGTAAAGAGCATGAAGAGAAGGTTCTCTGCCTATCCTGTGTTGAACATTCTTCCATAAATGGAGTTAATATATTGGTTTTACTTTAAACCAATATATATGCATCCAAACCGGGTTCCATCTGAAAATATATGCATGATTTTACTTTAAATCATGATAATATTTTACGTATGATTTTGCATATGGTGCGAGGTAATTGTAACACATCTAGAATCTCCTGATATTATTTTCTCATATTCATGTCAATAAAAAAAGAACGAGTCCTATCCCACACTTGAAATATATAGGTAGATTCCTAAACCAATGGGATAGACTCTGCTACAAGTTGTGCTGTTGCTGTAGACAGTTTGTGTCATATTTGTTTCACCTTAATTTTTCCTACATGAACCCGTAATCAGTTAATGTTCTGCAAAAGTAATTCTATGTAACAAATAAATTTTATTTTATTTAGCAGCGTATGGATTCTGCAGCTGTACCTCAAGGCCAAAAATGGATACAGAAGCTTTTTAAGGAGTAACAAACTGTTCCATGCTCTTGTAACTTGTAAGGGAACCTGAGTAAAATTTTTTTCTTGATGATCTGCAGTGCTTAATTGCTTGTCCCTAGCACGAAGTTTCTATGGTGATAGCGAGTACTAGATGTATTATATGTTGCTTGTCATTTGTCACTCTAGCATGACTCTCTTGCACATTTAATGATTTATAAAAAATTAAAAAATTGGTAACAGTGGAGGTAGGTCTTTTATTCGTCACCGAGTTAAACTGATTAATGGAAAATTGTGTTGTTTGATCACAGCCCATGACTCACATAAATTTCTGCTATAACAATACCCGTCTTGTTAGCTAACATTGTGAATTCAACAGTTTACATGTACGGGAATAAACAAAGTTCAATATCAGTTCGCAATTTGGATGAAACTTTGATTTATCATGTCATGTGTACTACTTAATCAGCTGAAGCTATTATATCGGTTGAATAATTGATTTCTTGTATGTTGACACAAGGGACATTGTCTCTTAAATTTATGATTTTACTTGAAACAAAAAACATCACTTGTTACTTGAACTAATTTGTGCAAGTCTGCTTACAATATGACTTCATTGGCATTGCTACATGGTCGAAAACGTTTAATTTCGTTTATCTAACATCGAACTGGTTTGTGTGAAAATTGCTTGCTTGGTCAAGATATCCTCAACAGTCAGATTATTTGTGCTAAGATGTTTTGATAAGCTAACTTAATTTGGGTATTTTGTGTTTGCTTTCTTGGACGTATTGTATAGGATTTCGATGGCTTAATTTGAGTATTTGTTTGTATACATTATAAACTGTAATAAGTATGGAGGTTGTTTTGCAACACAAGAATTTTGTAAAATTGTACATATACATATATTAGTTTATAAACAAATACCAACTTGAGAAATATAAATTTTATATTTTCTATAGAAAGAATTTGGGTTATCATATATTGAAAGAATCTATTTGTCCTTTTCTTTTTGTCTTTTATGTTGTTTATTTTTCTCTGAAGATATTTGTTTATCTTCAGTTCTTCACTCACCCATGACTTTAGAGTGCTTGACGTCATCAATTGTGCTTTTTTGTTTGAATCTGTCATCTAATCAAGTGCGCATATGTTGTTGGTTCGTTGAATATAGGTTAGAATTTGAAATTCGCTAATATTTAAGTTTATTGTTGTAATCTATTTTACTAATGTTGTTTATTACTGATTATTCTTCATGTAGAGCCTAAAAAAAAAGGATTTTAATAATGTCGATAATGATGATTAAATAACTAAAAGCACAAAAGAGAAATACAATGAAATAGAAGAAGATTAGCATTTGGATTGCATTTGTGGATGTTTGTATTTTTATGTTTTAAATTATATTTGTTAGGGATGGGCAATACCATGTTCGGATCGATTCCGACTGAATCCGATCCGAACATGATAAATTTACGGATCGTCATTTTTGGATCCGAACATGATCCATCAAGGGGAAAGAACCAATCCGATCCGAACACTCAGTCTACGGATGGGATCGGATCGGTTCCATATTTGAACACCTGCTTTCAATTTCAATGCATACACCAAGACCTTCTTCTACCTTTCTTAGTTTCGAACAACTCAAAATGCTCCTAACAATCTGACTTAAGCCTATGACTACTTTCATTATTTATCTTCGTCTCTATTTTTTTTGTTACCCCAAGATTTTGACCTTTTCCAATCGAATTAACATCATCAATATCAAATTCAAACTCCTCATCACTCTGTATACTTTTCTCCATCTATTCACAGCAACAATAACATGTATATATATAATCAGCAAGTGAAATATGTAACTCAACAACAGAACACAATAAACAAGTATAGAAATCACTAAAACACTAACATTTAGTCATGTAAATATCAAGCTAAAACTGCAAATAGACTCACCAAGCTGCTGAGATGAGAGTGAAAGGGAGTGGGAGATGGATGTTAGGATTAGCTTAAGTGGACTTTACATAAGGGCATATGAAATTATGTATGTACCACTATTCACGGGTTCACGAATCGGATCAGGGTGTTCGGATAGGTTCCATATTTTTGTACCCACCCCTAGTATTTGTAGATTTAAGTGGTAAACCTAATTATTTATCTTGTATTTGTATTTTAATTTTGTTTTTTATTTTATCAATATTTTATTACTCTATGTATTATTAATAATTTAGTAGAGTTACTTTTTGTGATAAATGTATTAAATATGGTTAAATAAGCTATAAATGAGTCATTAAATGAATAATCTAAACATGTCAATTAATAATCACTTAAATGGATTGTTTAAATGGGGTTTTACAAACATGTATTAAATGGGTTTAACGAAAATAAATAGGTTAAACATGTCGTGTTTATGTCGACCTAAATAGTATCATATCATATCCATGTTTAAAGGGTCTAATCCATTTATTAATCGTGTTGTGTTTGTATTGAGCAAAAAATAATCGTGATATACTCGTGTTAGTCCAAACCCGACCAATCAACCCAAATTGCCATCGCTAACTTTAATTATACTAAAAAATTTGTAAATTAAAACACATATGTATACTTAGTTAGAGGGTACATAATAAGTTTTACCTTTTAAAATTCATATTATAAATAAATATATTAAGTAAAAAAAAAAAAAAAAAAACTCAACAAAGTATAAAAGAAATATGAAATACAAGTATAATCAAACATCAATAAAACAGAATTTAAATCTATTTTAATGATCAAGCTTATTAATTATAGTATCAATAATATGGATAATCTATATTTTAACAATCATAAATTATTATCATGATTTAGATTAAAGAACACATTAGAAAACTCTAAAAGTAGAAGTTATTAAATTTAAATAATATACTATACAACTAATATCACATAATGGATAAATTATATGAAATTTTATATATATTGTATCAAATCAAAGTTTTTCTAAATACCGTGTTTGAATAGAAAAGTAAATATAAATAAGAAATATGTAATTGAGCGGAAAAAAATATTTTGGTATGAAAAGAATTAAAAACTGAACACTATACTAATAAATTTTACTTTATAATATTATATGTACATTTTGTTTTTTCTAAATGGGCTAGGGTAGGCTTAAGCCCACCCTAATCCATGATGAGCTACGCCCATGGGTCGCATAGCTCGTGTAAGCGCAAGCAATATGCTTGTGAGTGGTGATATTTCTACCCCTCATAAATTATACAAACACCTTTTTCATAAGTACACCTCATCAAAACTATGAAAAATTTATAGTTTATAAATAAACCTTAATCAATATCAATATTGCCCTTTTTTTTTGTACTATATTTTTGTAAGTACAATCCACAATACTTATTTTGTTATCTAATTGATTTTGTTAAAATTTTGAAATTTTTCCTCAACAAATAAGGTAAGTAGATTATGATTTTCTTCTAATAATAATTAATTTAAAACTTATCATTTTACAATCAATTTTTTAAGAAGAATTTAAATTATTCTTTACAGATTACAATTAATTTGTATTCTTTTTAAAAATTTTGATATTTGAAAAAAAAATAGTTAATTTAGAGAAGATATAATTTGAAAAGTTATAGAGAGTGTTATCTCGGTTTAATTTTTGATTGGGTTTAATTTTTGAAGTTATATTATAACATGCAAACAAGTTTCTTAAGTTGATCAAGGTGTAATTTTTAATCTCGGTTTAACGGATGTATTGTATAATAATTAAAAAAAAAAAAGTTTAAATCAATCGGTGATTCATTATGGAGTATCTAGAATAAAACAATCTTCTTAATATATGTTCTTTTTTTTTTTTTCATTCAAACATGTTTTTCTTTTTAAACTAAATACAATAATTTCATCACAATTTTGATTTATTCTCAATATTCTGCAATTAATTTATTTCCTTAAAAATTATTTGATAGTTGAAATTAGTATTTCAAAATTATTCTCAATATTCTATGATTAATTTATTTCCTTATATTATTTGATATTTGAATTAGTGTTTAAAAAGAAAAAGTTAAGTGTCTAAGAAAATAAAAAAGTTTTATCTCACACATGAAAAAGTGACTAATATTTGTGAATTGTGAGTGTAGTTAGTAGTTACAAATTATTTATCTTTTTTAGTAATTTTTTTAAGGATAATACTGGATTTTTAGGAATAGATTGTATTAGGATGTACATACAATTTCTTAGGGGTATAAATATTGTTACTCTATGCCTTTTCTACTACATTTCTTTTTGTTATGCCATCTGTTGAGGCTTTCTAGGAAAGTTTTGAAGAGTTTTACACTATCATGAGGCCCACTATTTAAAATGTTAGTGATGCTTCTTTTGTTGTTCTTGAATGTTTGATATTTCTTTTCTTTTCTTTTCTTTTTTTTCCTTTGCATGAAAAAATTTCTCATATTATCTTTTTGTTTTTGCATCTTCGGGAGATTAACCACGGCTACTATGTTTGTTCCTAAACTAGTTGTCATTAACTGTTCAACCCGGTAATAAAATAAGAATTTCAATAATTAAAAAGGTTCAATTATTCAGAACTATATAATTTTTCTAAAGATGAAAAGTATTCCATATTTAACAATGATACACTATACTACAAAATTTATAATAAACAAATACATTATTGAAGATAGCTATCTTACTTCAGTGACATATCGTATTAATCAACATTTTCACATTTCAAAAGTATAAAAAAAAAAAAGAAAAAAGTAAGAAGAATAAATTTTAAACAAAATATCTCTTTTTACATTAAATATTAAAAGCCTTAATTTAAAATTTCATCTAAAATATAAGGATGCTCATACAACTAAGTATAACATTTTCTTTAACTTTTCAACATTGACCCTATCGTTTTATTTGACGAAAATCCAACCATAATTGGTCTACAAGAAATACTCATCAATTTCACTTTTCTATATTTTGTTCAAGGATTGCCAGTAACTGCTCCTTCCATGATCATATCAAATTTCATAACACATTTTGACCAGTCTACAACAATAAATTCCACAGCCATGCTATCCATATTTTCATATGAAACATTAAAATTTGCTTGCACGAACCTTTTCTCCTTTATGTTCAAACAAAAAAAAAAAGGTTTATCTCCATGGATGAAACAATTTATTGCTTGTAGAATTTCGAAGCCTGCATGTCTTGGATATACAAGACATGACCCTTATTAGGGTTTGTGATTGAAAAAGTAAGGTTGCAATTGGTGATGGTATGAGGAGAATTAGTGGAGATGTTGAATGGATATATCTTGACCGAATCAACTTCAAACCTTGGAGAATAAAAGCTGGGAGGCCAGAGCCGATGAACTAAAAGAACTAGTAGTAATACTACAGTTGCGATGCCAATAACAAGCACAACCAAACACATCTTCTGTACATGAACCGATGTTTGTGTTATTGTGTTAGGTGATACAACAATGAAAAATAAATAACTGTGTATTTATAACATTTTTTTTAATACTAGTATGTTAATTAGAAAAACTAATAATGATTTAAAAAGGAAATAAATAAAACTTTTCCTTGTATGATATTAGTCCTATATTAATTAGAAAAACTAGTACTGATTTAAAAAGGAAATAGATAAAACTTTTCCTCCTATGATATTAGCCCTATATTGATTAGAAAAACTAATACTGATTTAGAAAGGAAATACATAAAATCATAATCGAACTTAAAATCTTTTCCTTGTATGATACTAGTATGTTAATTAGAAAATCTAATGCTGATTTAAAAGGGAAATAAATAAAATCATAATCAAGCTTAAATACTTTTTCTTGTATGATACTAGTAGTAAGTTAATTAGAAAAACTATTCCATTATTACTTATTTAAAAACGAAATAAATAAAATCATAAACAAACTTAAATTCTTTTCCCTATATGATACACCATCTCCGTAATCAATTTGGCTGGTTTGGCACAGTCGAAATTCTTAGCTTCACTTTGGCAGATATGTAAGTTTTAGTTTGTGTGGTTTCTGGCTCAGTCAAACTTAATTGTACTGATGGAACTCCAAGAATGTCAAAAACTTTGAAAATGATAAATAATGGTTCATACTATGACTTAACAACATATCCTTTCATTTTTAATTGTTATTATCATAAACAACCTCTCCCCATCTGGTCACATCAGAACTCAACTATCCCACTTCAATTCTTGGTATTATATAATAAGTTGAATGAAGCATTGATGAGAAATGAAAACAGAGGAGCCCCGATAGTCGGGTTTAAGTTCAGCCTACCAGCATGTTGCTGGGTTGAGGTAAGTGGATGCAAGCAAGTGGAGTCCGGCATAGCCTATTGTCTGATATTTCCAGTCACATGTTTCTAATTGAGAAAATCAATCAAAGATCATCGGATGTTGAAGAGGTGGAGATCGTTGGGCATAAAGAACCAACATCTCGAATCGTCTCTCGCCAACAACAGAACACCAACTCCCCTGTTAACTCTGCTATAGTTTCCAAAATTACATCCTAATCTACATTTTGTGCATTTCTCTATCGATTTTTGTAAACAAGTTTGGACTTCTTTGTGGCAGAGCATATAATTATGCAATAGATTTTAGAGGGTGTTTTGGAAGTAAGGAGATGTCTTTCATGCGCAGCAAAGGGATACTTACTGGTAAAATAAATACCATATTTGAATAGAAAAATAAATATAAATAAGAAATATGCAATTGACTAAAAAAATTGTATAGATATTTTGGTACGAAAAGAATTAATAACTAAAAACTACATAAATGAATTTTACTTTATATTATTATATGTACTTCTTGTTTTTTCTAGATGGGCTAGGCAGGCTTGAGCCCACCCTACCCTATGAAGAGCTACATCCATGGGTCGTATAGCTCATGTAAACTCTATACAAGCGCAAGCGATATGCCCTGACCATACTTCCACCCTCAAAAATTGTTTGTACACCCCTTTTGCCATTAAAAAAAAATAAAAACTTAAAATTTTTATAGTTTGTTTTGAAATTCCACTTAATGCCAAGAATATCATTTTTTTTTAATTTTATTATGCTACATTTTTATAAGTACACACCATTTATACATATTTTATTATTGATTTAATTTTACAATATCAATATTGTTTCTCTTTTCTTCTTCTTCCTTGTCATCACCGCCTTCCAAGATGTCATTTTTACTATTCTCCAATCATAATGTCCTCAAGCACATGCCTCCTCAAGCAAATGCCTCACAATTTGATCCCCTCACAAGGAAAAAAGTAACACATGCTTTCAAGCCTGGCAAAAGCGAAAGCTCTTAGGCGGCCACTACGAATGTTTTGAGAAACAAGCCTTTGGATTTATCATCATCAACAAGTCAATTCAACATAACATGAAAAAATAAATCATTATGATTTTAAATAAATTAAAAAAAAAAAAAGATTTTCCACCCCCCAATGATCAGCAAAAAACCAGAGACAAGACTACTGACAAAGTGATTGGGATGGATAATGCGTAAATATTAGGGACTTGTTCATCCCAAGAGCACTTATTACACTGCTAAAGGGGCAAACGTATAGTCCCAGATTACAACAAATAACTAAAATTAAAATTTAAAAAAAAAAAATGAAATTTGAGATTTTGAAGATGATACCTAGATGGAAAATGCAACAACGAAATGGGTTTTAGAGGAGAGCAATAGGGGTGGAGATGGGAGAGAGAGAGGATGTTTTATACAGAGAGAAACTGGGGCTTTTAGGGTTAAGGTTTGTGGTGATCCATAACATGTTTGAATTGTTGATGATGATAAATTGAGTTCGTATCAATACACCATTTATGTGTTTGAGGAGATTGTGAGGCATGTGTTTGCATACATTGTAATTGAAGAAGCAGAGAAAAATGACATCTTGGAGGATGGTGATGACAAGGTAGAAGACCAATGAAAGGAACCAATATTGATATTATAAAATTATATTAGTAATAAAATTGGATAAATAGAGTGTATTTATAAAAATATAGTATAATAAAATTAAGAAAAAATGGTATTTTTGGTATTAAGTGAAATTTAAAAATAAACTAGAAAAATTTTAGTTTTTTTTATGACAAAAGTTTTGTACAAACAATTTTTGCCTTTTCTTTGTTTCTTTTTGTTATGCCATCTATTGAGGCCTTCTAGGAAAGTTTTGAAGAGTATTACTCTAGCATGAGGTCCACTATTTAAATATTAGTGATGCTTCTTTTGTTGTTGTTGCATGTTTGATATTTCTTCTTTTGTTTTGCATGAAAAAATTTCTCATATTATCTTTTTGTTTTTGCATCTTCAGAAGATTAACCACGACTGCTATGATTATTCCTGAACTAAATGTCTTTAGTTGTCCAGCCCGATAATAAAATAAGAATTTTCATAATTAAAAAAGTCCAATTATTGAGAACCATATAATTTTTCTAAAGATGAAAAGTATCTCTTATTTTTCAATGAAAGTTTATTAAAAAAATTTATAATGAACAAAAACATTATTGAAGATAGCTACCTTATTTAAACGACATATCATTTTAGTCAACACTTTCATATTTTGAAAAGTAAGAAAAAAAAAAAGGTAAGAAGAATCAATTTTAAATAAAATATCTCCTTTTACATTATATATTAAAACCTTTATTTAAAAATTTGTTTAAAGTCTAAGGTTACCTTTGAGCCAACCTTATGAACCTATACTTATACAACTGAGTATGACATTTTCTTGAATTTGCCAACATTGGTCCTATCATTGCATTTATTGAAAATTTAACAATATTCAGACCACAAGAAACACTCATTAATTCACTTTTCTACATTTTGTCCAAGGATCAGTTGTAATTTCTCCTTCCACGATCATATCAAGTTCCATAACTCTTTTTGACCAGTTTATAACAATAGAGTCCATGGTCATGCTATTCATATTTTCATATGAAACATTAAAATTTGCATTCACCAATCACTTTTCCTTATAATTCAACCGAAAAAAAGGGTTTTATTTCCATGGATGAAATATTTTCTTGCTTGTAGAGTATCGAAGCCTACATGACTTGGAGATACAAGGCGTGACCCTTATTAGGATTTTCTGATTGAAAAAGTAAGGTTGCAATTGGTGATGGTATGAGAAGAATTAATGGAGATTTTGAATGGATACATATAGACCGAATCAATTTCAAACTTTGGAGAACGATAGTTGGGAGTCAAGACTGACCGGTAAGTAAAAGAACTAGTAGTGTTAATAAAGTTGTGAAGCTAATAATAATAGCACTCACAACACAACACATGGTTAATTCAAATTGTATATGAGAAACCGTGTTTGTGTTATTGTGATTAGTGCTACACCAATGAATAATAAACAATTGTATTTTGATGAGAACCTCATGAGCTGCAGTTTCAGCTGGATTAAGATTTTTAGGATTATTTTTATTGTAATTATCTTTTATTTAAGTCATGTGATAATTTAGGATTAAGATTATCTTTAATTAATTTCTACATAATTATAATTAGTATTATGTTTAATTAGTTTTAGATAAATTAGGAGCATTTTATTATATTTATCTTTGTTATATTTAAAGGATAAGTTAGGATTATAATTATCTTTAAGATAATATTAGATAATTATAGTTAGAATTATCTTATGGTGCGTTTACTTCACTTGGAGGAATCGGAATGGGAATCGAAATGATCTGGAATCGGAATGACTTGGAATCGGAATGAAGTATCGGAATCAGAATAAGTTGTTTACTTCAACTGTAATAATCGGAATCGAAATCAGTAGTATTCCCATTAAGCTGTTTACTTTACTTTGGAATCGGAATGGATTAATTATAAGTTACGAAAATATCCTTAATTAAAATTATGGATTAATTACAATGTACAAAATTTTGTTTAAAATGTTAGTGTTATCTTTTTATCTTGTAATTCATCATAATAAGCTAAAAAAAAAAAATTCTTAACAATTTGACAATATTATTGTAAGCATTTTGTGTATTTATTATTTTATTTTTAGAAGAAGATATTATGTATTTATATGGTATATCAAATCATTTTTTTTAATTATATATAAAATATTACCTAAACTTTTTTAACCGTATTATTGTAATATTCTTCAAAATATAACATTTTGCACTAATACATTTTTTTATGAAAACTTATAGCATATGTAAATATTTGTATTTATAAATATAAAACAAAGGGAATAAACTTATAACACATTTTTTAAAGAAGGGTATGAGGGACATTTTAGCTTGACAAATGGAATGAGAATGGGATTCCCAAGTAGGTTGGGGGGAATGAGATTCCCATTTCTCAACCCCAAATTGATGTGAGGCCCACTCTTTCATTCCTATTACGGAATGAATTTTAAGCAAGTAAACATCATCAATCAATCTCATTCCTGATTCTCATTCCTCAATCCATGAAGTAAACACACTCTTAGTTAGTATTTTCTATTTAAACTAGACTTGTAAGGCTATAAATAACCTAAGAACTTGAGAATTCATTATGTTGTTTTTTGGCTTAGAAGAATTATTAAAATCTTGTAAGTTTTGCATGGTAATTATCGTGTTGTTTTTCGACTATTTTGAGCATATTTGTTCAAGAGAGTTTGGACTAAATCTTAAGTCAATTCTTTTGGCTTGAATCTAGAGAATTAATTTGCTCATTTTGTGAGTAGATTGAATCATTATCTATCATGTGGCTAGGATTAGGTCATTTTGTGCTCTAATTCTAAAGGGCCAATTTACCCATTCCGTGGGCATATTGGTTCATTATTTATCTTATTTTATGACAAGGGCTAGGGAGACTGGAGCTTGTTGTTAGATCTAAAATTAGGTCGTCAACAATTTAGTATTTTCATTGAAGGATTCTGGCGCTAATAATGTTAGAAGATTTCTTTGAGAGAGTTTAAAATTAAAAAAAAAAAATCATTGAGAGTTTACGACCGACATTAATTCATTGGGAAATTTGAGTGAGAGTGGTTTTAAAAAAAAGTGTCATGGAATTGAGTGATATGGAGATCGAAAGATTGGAGACTTTGGAAAAAGACCAATTGAAATTATCAAAGTTGATGGTAAATTTGTCTACTTCAATGGCATAATTGTTAAAAGCTGTTGAAGAAGTTTGGAGAGCCACCATTGGGAGTGAACAAAGGGAGAGCTATGATAGACGAACTCAAGGAGAGAAATTATAATCCAAAATTCTTTCTCAACTTGCTGAATTTGTGAGGAAGGGGGCGGCGAATGCGAAGAACAAAGTAGTGGCGAGGACAGTTTAAGGAGCAACACTGTATGCTAGTCATGGGGTCGGGAGAGAGTTAGAGGTCAAACGAGCAACAAAATCATTGAAAAGACGAAGTAGTGTGTAGTTAGCAATGTGTAGGACATCAGAAGCGGTCTCGATGAGTATCAAGAGATGTAACTCATGGGTGTGAGTCGCAAGCGTGAACCAAAAGGGATTGATACGTCTAAGAATGAAAATTTAGGTGATGAATTATAAGAAATCGGTAAGAGGCTTTGAGGTCGAGTATCTAGGGTGGAAAGGCATAAAAATTATTAGGGTGATGAATCCAAGTTTGAGGATGCAAAAAGAAGAGTTAGCATCATCATCTAGGACTAAGGAAGCCAAAGGTTGACTTTCCTTACTTTGACAAAGGAGATCCATATGAGTGGTTGGATAAAGTGCAACAATATTTCAGGGTCTATGATGTTGCGAGGGAAAATCGAGTTTCGACGGGTTGTATGTACCTTGATGGTAGGGCTAATAGCTAGTGGCATTAGATTAAAGCTCAATATGATGGTGATGGTAGGCATATGGGATGGACGACGTTTGAAAGGGAATTTCTAAATCAATAGGGGTCATCTTCAGTTTTCAATTACCATGGATAGTTGACTAAACTCCGACTGGATGATAAGGTATATGACTATATTGAAGAGTTTCATTGATTGCAGACTATGGTTCGAGGTTGGTCTGAGGAGACATTGCTTGGCACATTAATTAAAGGTTTGAAACTGTGGCTATTAAGGGAACTTACGTTGAAACAACTGCAAAGGTTGCCTAAAGCTATATGGATGGTTGAGATTTTGGATAAAGGTTACAATGGGAAAAGGCTAATCAAGGAGAATTAGGAAAGCCAAATTTTTAAGGATTTGCCAGATGAAACTCCTTTGAAAGAAGAAATGACTAAGGAGAGATCCAAAGGGAAAAAAGAAAAGAGGTCAAGAAGCTTTCGAGAGAAGAGCTAGAAGAAAGGATAAAAAAAGGATTGTGTTTCAAATGTGGAGAAAAATAAGGCATGGGCCATCGCTGTAATTCCAGTCAAGTGTTGGTATTAGCTGAGCCTAGTGATATCGAGGATGGAGATGACAATAGTGGAAGAGAAGGTTCCAAATTTGACTCTTGAGGACAAGGGTATTTTTGAAAAACGAGGGAATGATGAGAACCTCATGAATTGCAGTTTTAGCTGGCTTAGGACTTGTAGGATTATTTTTATTGTAATTATCTTTTAAGTCATGTGATAATTTAGGATTAGGATTAACTTTAATTAATTTCTAGATAGTTATAAGTAATATTATCTTTAATTAGTTTTAGATAAATTAGGAGTATTTTATTATATCTATCTTTGTAAAATTTAAAGGATAAGTTAGGATTATAATTATCTTTAAGATAATATTAGATAATTACAGTTAAAATTATCTTAGTTAGTCTTTTCTCCTTAAACTAAACTTGTGAGACTATAAATAGCCCAAGAACTTGAGAATTCATTATGTTGTTTTTTGGCTTAGAAGAATTAATAAAATCTTGCAAGTACTTTTGCATCGTAATTATCATGTTGTTTTTCGACGATTTTGAGCATATTTGTTTGGGACAGTTTGGGCAAGATCTTAAGTCAATTCTATAGGCTTAAATCTAAATAATTAATTTACTCATTCTATGAGTATATTGAATAATATTATCTATCCTTTAGTTAGAATTAGGTCATTCTGCGCTTTAATTCTAAAGGGTCAATTTATCCATTCTGTGGGCGGATTGATTCATTATTTATCTTATTTTGTGATAAAGGTGAGGGAGGTTAGAACTTGTTATTGGATCTAAAATTAGGTCGTCAACATATTTATAGCTTTTTTAATACTAGTCCTATGTTAATTAGAAAAACTAATACTAATTTGAAAAGGAAACAAATAAAATCATAATCAAACTTAAGTTCTTTTCCTTGTATGATTTATTGACCCCATAATTTCACTTAGAACACAAAAAAGAAAGTAATTAATATAAAAAAAATGCTTGAAAAATTCATATTGTAAAAATATAGATATACAAAAAAGATCGAAGCGGTGTCATATTAAGGAGACGAACTAAAATTGAAGTTTTTAATCGTGTAGTTTGAAAAACGGAGACACATTAGTGGAGACGGAGGAATTTGTTTGTTTGTTTGTTTGTTCAGGACGGATGTGTTGAAATGGCGGCATAACAGGTAGTTGTCGACCATGGTATAGTCAGTGGTTCAGGCGGTGATGTAGCAAAGAGAAGAGAACAACGGATGTGAAATTTAGTACTTTTAATGGTGGTCTCGAAACGGTACCGTCCTAGAATTCTTTGGTATAGGTGTATATTATTACTTGTGAAAAGATATTTGATGGTCATGATGATTATTATTATTTTTTTTTTTTTCTTTCATACACCATTCAAATTCTAATTTTTCTTATAAAAGGATAATGTAAAATTCAAGGTTAGGAGAATATTTTTTTATATGTATTATTATTTGTTAAAATTAATTTTGGGAGCTAGCTACGAAATAGGCAAGGAAATTATACTCATAGTAGAAGCTAGGAATCAACATCGGGTTTAGGAGAAAATCAAGCCGGATAGCAAAGAAAAGCTGAGTTTCCGAATTAATATTGAAGAATTGAGATCATTATTATTATTTTTTTAAAGTACTATCGGTGTTTGCAAACAATATAGTTCTTGAACAAAACAATGGTTCATAAAGGAAGGCTGCTGTCTGTGGTTTTTTCATTTATCCTTTATTCGAGCTTAGAATATCGAGTTTTGTCCAAAACAAACACACTTATTTTTATTATCAGGTTTCAAGTTGCAAAACAAAATCAACTAAAATTGTCAAATTCTGAGAAGTACACCGTCTCTTTCACTTTATCACGTATAAAGTTTATACTTCATTGGAATCAACAATACTTCTAGGATGAAAATTAATTATCGGATTAAATTTAAGAATTCTAAGAAATTAAAGGTTTAAAAATTATTAAAAAATAAAATAAAATAAAATTTTAAATAGTTCCTTCTTATAGTTGTCCACCAATTCTCTAAACTATTGTTTAACCATATACTTATAATCACTTCTCTTCGCTATATATATTTTATTATAGTTTTTGACGTATCACTTATGGTAGAAACAACTTAAATTAAGGGTATTATTAGACTAAAGGAACGTTCTTTGTCACTAAATCTCACTGTGCATGCGTTGGTGTTCACTAAAATTCTCAATTAGTTCCTTCTCTTTGCAAATCTACTATGAAGTTTTCAACACAGATATTCAATCTATACTTTCCCGCAGTCTTGCTTATCTCTCATGAACTCTGAACTTTGAATTGGTAATGTAAAATTTGTGTAATGAATAACATGAGATTATTTTAAAATAAGAATTATAGCAAAGTCAGAAATTGTGGTATATACTAAGGGATACAAGACCTGTACTTCGAAGGCTTGCAAATTATATTGATTTTCGTAAATTCAAAGGCAGCAAATAATTAACTCTTCTACCCAACTTACAAGAATGTAAATATAAACTTGTATTATTTCACATTTTCACACATCGAACGTGATTATGAATTTACTGAAATATCAAAACAGTAAACAAAGCACTAAACTTTATAAGCATGAATCAACAATATATAAGTTCAGGGCAACAGATAATTCTTCAGAACAGATATGAAGAAACCTATCAAACTAATACACACACATATATACATATACACACACAAAACATTTCTATGGTTATCACCTCATAATTATAAATTATTAGGACCACCTAAATAAATTTATCTATTACATTTGAATTGAAAATGAGAGAGAAATTTTTTTAAGATAGAAAATGTAATGGATAAATTTGATTTAGTGGTCCTAACAAATTAAAGTTAAGAGACACTGATCATAAAGATTTTATATATATAGAACTTTTATGGTTAATGCCTCTAACTTTAAGTTATTAGGACCATCTAATTAAATTCATTCATTGTATTTTAATTGAATAGAAAAAATAAATTTTTTAAGAGAGAAAATACAATAAATGAATTTGATTAGATGGTCCTAATAATTTAAAATTAGGAGGTACCAACTATAGAAATTCTTATATATATATAGTGGTTTTAGAGTTAGTGCTTCCAAAGTTAGGATAAAAAAATATCAACCATTCATTAGATCTGATTGATTAAAAAATAAAACAATATATAAATATAAATAAATAATTATCATTTGATTATTACTATCATAAGAAGCTTTCATGAGTTTTTTTTTTATAATAATTAAATGATAATTATTTATTTCTATTTTTTGGATAAATACCAATACCCAAAATAATAATAATAATAATAATAATAATAATAATTTGATAATGAAGTCATTCAAGATTCAATTTAGCGTGTTCCTCAAACCCAAATCAATAAATCAAATACTCCAATTCTCTAATCATAATTGTAATTCATCCACTTTCATCATCAACAACTTTCTCCCGAGTCCCGATCAATCATGATATATACTTGCAATTCAACCACTTTTAATCTATGCTTAGACTAACCCCATTAATTGCATGATAGAATAAGTATTTAGGTTATCAATACTTTAAATGCATAGCAATTGTCCACTTGGACACAAGTTTTCATTTCCAGCATGATACCCGAATTTGCAACCAAACATCGGTTTATTTTGTTTTCGCTTCATGTTCCCATTGTTGCCGCTGCCACAACCGCTGTCTTCACCTTTATCATTATTGCCATTACCATTACCATCATTGTCGTCTTTCTTCTCATTTTTCCCACCACTACTGCCATCGTTGCCATCACCACCACCATCACCATCACCATCACCATTGTTATCGTCACCACCACCACCACCACCATTCTTTTTATCTTTCTCTGTCTCAGGTTGTTTATCCAATTCCTCTTCCGGCAGCATGTCAACATATTCTTCTACATTTCAAAACGGCGTTGTTTATCAGTGAATTAAAAAACCAATACGTTTACGGTAAAGAAAGTGAAAGACTATAATTTATCTCACCCGTTGAGTTGAATATGTGCGTGATATAACTCATGTAATAATCAATGTTGTCGTTCTCCTTCTAAAACTCAAAAGAAAAATTAGACGGAAAAAACAAATATGAGTCAACAGAAACAAAAGAATATTTTTAGAAGGGACCAAAATAAGAAAGAAAGAAGAAAAAAACCTTTAAAAAGATATTTGCTCCTTTTGGAGAAAGACAGAGGTCAGGAGGTTGTATATAGTGTGGATGATAATGAATTGATGATGGAAGGGTTCGGAGAAAGAGGTGGTGTGTGGGTGATAATGAATTGATGATGATAATTAAGAATGCAATATTAAATCTTCATTAAAAAAAAAAAATTAAGGGAATATCAGTTCATGTTCACATATGTACCTCAATATTATGAGAGGGGATGTCGTGGTCATTGACTTGGCGGTTGGCTTGTTCCACATCAGTACCAGCATTGCGTCTCATAGTTAAGGAATTCAGTGGCTCAAGGTCAATCGGATTAGAAGTACTAGGCTTGGAGTCGATTGTTTGAGGCTTTACAGGAGGGACATCAGCAATCCATAAACCGACCTTAGTAGCAATTTTAATACACAGTACTAAGAAATCCAATTTTACATCTTCCTTTTTTTCTTGAAAACCGGAATAAACGAATACTTTTACATTGAATATCGCACGCACAACTGAAGCTTCAGAATGAAACAATGTCTCAACAACCAACAGCATCAGAAAACCCAAGGTTTCATCCATCTCCTTTTGCCTCTCAGCTTGTGTTTTGGTTCTATCCTTGATAGAAACATAAAGATTAAAAGCAAGAATAAATGCTGACAAGAGAAAAGTTACAAGTAGGAAAGGCGCAATGTTTTTCCCAAACATATCCAGCAAACTTATTCCTGCCTCCATCACCACGAAACAAAGTGCAAGTTCGCGTTGCTGACATTCAAGTAACTTGCAACCCTTTGATTTAGAGATCTAAGTTGTACAAGATACAGATGAATAAAGGAAACATCAAAAAGCAGGGTTTAGTCGACACTTCTGATAAGCAAACTGAAAATGGAAATTGATGTGTAAGTAAATGAAAATTAAGTAGATATTTCAAAAATCAATATAGTTTATCTTCAAATCAAGAGCGGAGGAAGATTAAATGAAAATAATATAATCTTATTAGTCAAAATGAGACTCTTATTAACACAAGCCTTGATTAATCAAAATTGCTTTCATATATACGATGAGTCAACAATAATGAAAAAGGAAAATTGTGTTAGTGAGCACGTAAACTAATAATAAGTTTGAACTAAAAATATCTACACAATCACGAAATTATTACACAATTGAGAAATTATTAAAAACATAAATTTAAAAGTGATCAAAAGACAAATAGAATTGATAACGAATTTAGTATAGCATCTTGCACCTTATTACATTTACACTTTATAAGTTGTGAATTCAAGTTCTTTCTTTCTCCTAAATTTGAATTTATCATAATAACTAAAAAAATAAAACAAAATAAAACCAGAGTATTCAAAAGTCAGTTGGACTAGTGGCATGAGAACTAATCCTCTCCTAGCCTTTTGTTTGCTCGACTTTTACACAAACAATTACATGTGGTGACCTTAAGATTTAACGGTCCAATTCAATTAACCTCTCTCTCATTATCCCAACATAAAACCACAGTATATTAATGACCCAAAGTCAAAATGTCTAGACACATGCACATATTTCAACAACAATATATGACAGGTTTTTAAAATCCAGAAGGTCCATTCTGCTCTTTCTGTTCATGTTGGGTATTTTCTCAGCCAACAGTACTGTCATTGACCAAAGTGACTCAATTTGATTTCGTAGATTGGATGTCAAATACGGATGTAAAACATGATAATTAATTTGGTTCAACTTCAAATTCGAATAGGCGAGCTAGGAACAGAGTAAGTCTGAGTTTGATAACAGATCATGGGTCTGTGCTTGAATAACAACACTTCAAGTTGGTGAAAACAAATCTATAAATCTAGTTCGATATGTTGTGTTTTGTCTCCGAATAAGAAGATAATGAAATAAATTTAATACCTCAGAATTGACGATAGTAATTAAAAATTAAGTAAAAACAAATCTATACCTCATAGCCCATACAATTACGCGGCTCCCGAAGCATAAGGCCGCAACGAGGACATGTAACTAGTCGGGATTGAATAGCTGAGTTGAGAGACATATCCTCCTCCTGAATCTAACACTGAATTCCTCGTTGAAAAAGTTATGTTTAAGTAAAACATAAAACGATTTTAATAGCTGAGTTGAGAGACCAGCGCGTCTCTGTGCAGTTGAAGAAGTTTCCGAGAAAATGTTGGAACCTAATCAGAGAAACTTTCTTTAATTTACTCCGTTGATTGCGGGGTTATATCCAGAAGTCTGAATATTTTTTTAATTTCTGGATAAATATCATTGTGATCCCTATATTTTGAAAAAATGTCAAAATTTTAACTATATTTTGAAAATACATCAAACATTCCTAAAATTTTCGATATTCTTATTAGTGAATTAACGGTCAAACTTAATCAACAACATGGTGGATAAAAGTATTTTGTCATTTTCAATTGCAATCCAAGATCTTGACACATGTACAAACAAAATAAGTAGGAAAAAAATTTAAAAAAAAAGAAAAATTAAAAATAAACAATGAAGAAAAAATTTTAAAGTAAGAAAAATAAAAGAATAACCAATTAACAAAAACAAAAAATAAAATCAAATAAAAAACATATATGAGTTCATCGCTAGATCACGATCTGGTGATGAACCAGATCGTCGATCGGGTAGCTAGACTTGCTCGATTGAAAGGAACAAAGTAGCTTGACTACAGGCACAAGGAAAAGAGAGGGCCTATTTTTGTTCTCTTCCTTGCCTCGGAAGGTAAATCCTCTACCATTTTTGCCACTTCCAAGTAAGCAAGGGCAAGGCTCGATGAATATTCTTCTGGCGGATGCAGTGGTAGGCCCTTTTGTTGCTTTCTTTTGACTTACACCTTAAAGTAGCTTAACTCCCTTCATTCTTAAAGAGAGTGGAGTGACTAGTCCACAAGCAAGGTATGTAGGTCCAGGACAACCCCAAACCTACAAGACAAAACGAAGTAATTCCTTATCTCGGATCGAAGATACTAATGGGGTCGGGAATCGAAGTGGGGGACCTAATCCGGTGATGAACTAGATCACCAAATCACAACGGTTTAGTTAAGACTAGATCGTTGATGATCTGATTGCCATATCGATAACAATCTGATAACTAAATTGTCATCAATTTGGCTTTTATTTTTAGTTTTTTTTTAATTTTTAAAATTTTGTTTTTTATTTTTAAATTTATTATAATTAATTAGATTTTCTTTTTTTTTTTACTTTTTTAAATATTAGTTTAATTTTAGTTTTTTTTTTTAAATATTTTGAAGATTTTTTTATTTGTGAATTTTTTTTCTTAATATCATTTTGTTTCTCAATTGATTTTTATTGAACTGTTGATGGATCAAAGATTAAGTTGATGTTGTGGATATTGTTTGATTAAAGATGAAGATAGATATGGTGATTAGATTCAAGATGAAGATTTGGGGAATTGAAGTTTCTTTTTTTTTTTTCTAAAAAAAAATAATAAATTCATCTTATTTTAGGGTTTAGTTTTAATTTTTATTTTATTAATTTTAACTAATTGTAATTTTTAGTTTTGTTAAAAGTAAAACAGTCATTGAATGTGTTGTAACTAAAGTGAGGGCAAAAGAATCTTTTCTTACTTTTTGTTTGGTTTGACCATTAATTGACTTATTAGAGAGACTACCGATTTGAGACTTTTCCAAAATTTTAAGGAAGATTTGATGTATTTTCAAAATATAGTTAAAGTTTTTTCAAAATATAAGAACGAAAGTGATTATGAAAATAACCTCGATTCAAATCTAAATCAACTGTTCTTATTGTCAAAAAATCATAACAAAGTTAAATTTAAAGGATAAATTCATAAATGGACAAATTGATCTATTATTTTAGTAATTATAATATTATAATGTTTTAATAAAATTTGAAGTTATCAATGAAAGCAAATATTAGAATTAATTAAAAAAAAAACTAAGTTAATATTAAAATAATAATTTCATTTCATTTTTATGAACACAAAAAATTAAACTTCATTTCTCTCCTTTTTCTATCTTTGTTCTTTATCTTTTGTCCCTTTGGTCTCCATCTCTAGTGGCCTCTGGTTTGGACATTTATCTTCGTCTCTCTATCCTCTCTCTTTCTCTCCCTCCCTTTATTGGCTTTCTTACTTTAGAATTGAAAAATATTATTTGTTTAGTTGCTATTTTAATTTATTATTTTGTAAATTTCTTATGGATAAAATGAGAATGATAGGAATTTCATATATTTCTAATAAGGGTAGTCCAATCATGTTATGCTCGTTTTCTCGACTTGGACAAAAGGGTCGCTAAAGGCCCAAGGAACATGAACAGTACTGAAGCCCAATAAGCCCATCCCGAGCTCGCCATAACGAGCTCAGCGGACTCCCAAAGCTCGTAGCACCCAAAGCTTGTCTCAGCATCTCTTCAACCCATGATCATCCGTCCGCCCTAACATCTCTTCAGCTTGTGCAGCCAGGTCGGAGAGCTCGTGCCAGAAGGTGCCTGATAAAACCAGTCATCAAGTCAACCTACTTCCTAGATTTCATGCCGGTACAACTTTAACAACCCCCAAGAAGCATTCAATGCAGTGGCTGCTCATTTAATGTAGGAAAGACTTTATTACCTGATGCATTTAATACAGGCGTGTGCATGAAGAGAATAATTATTGTTATAGCATTAAATGCAGTATGTATTATGTTAGGTTAGGTGAGAATAATCAAAGTAATTATGATCAGAAACATATGTAATACTTCAATTGTATCTCTCCCTTTCCTATAAATAGGGGAGATTTTCATTGTAACACAAGTTTAAGAACTCTAATATTACCATCACTCTGCCGGAATTAAACCAGAGTGACCCGTGGACGTAGGCGCACTCGTCGAACCATGTAAATATTACTGTCTTTGCATTCTTCTCTCCTATTTCTTTTCTTATTAACTACACCATTATTGTTATTCATCTACCACGACCAATATTTCCCCACTTTAATCACGATACACCAATCTTAAACAATATTTACTACACATTTAATACATTTATTGTCATTTATTATACCAAACCGCAGTCTGGGTCTTAGAATCTCTGAATCGACCGTTTCCGGACATCGACAAATTATAACACAAATTTAAGAGGATTATACAGATTCTGTATATGTACAATAGGATCGTTAAGTCTTTAAGGAATTTGGATAGATTTTTTTTTTCCTTTTGGAATCTTATGACAAGTGGGAGTTTACCTAATATTTTAAAATGTGAGACTAGATTCGAAAATTACCACACTCGTTTCAACTCCAACTATGTACAGGTCTACTGTCTCCATTATGAGTCCAACTAGGGACACAAGTCACACCACATTGGATATTTGAATTAGGATGAGAGGTCTATTTACGTTCATGCAATTAAACGACTTTTTTTTTTTTTTTTGAATAGATTCTTTAAACGATTCTGGTATACCACTGTTAGTTTACCTACTTGACAGACTTACTCAAAGTGAAAAACAACAATTGTTAACCGTAACAGATTTAACTATTTTTTTCAAAGATGATAAGTGACAACCTACCACTCCTATAAACGAGTTCATCCATTGACTCCATCATCAAATTCTCACGATGAAGGTTTTCCAGACTATCAACAAACATAACCTGAATATCACCATATTACAATGTTTATATTGAGAGTTAGCTATTGAGTATCTTACTTTTATATTTTCTTCATGTCATGTCATGGTTTATACATCATATTAGCTACTGAGAGTTAGCTATCATTTGTCATATCAAAATCTACTATTTAGTATAAAAGGCACTATTAAAATCGTTGGTTCTAGTCAGCTTAAAATTATACCTTGTGAATTTACCAAATTAAGAATGCTATATTAAAATCTTTATACAAAAAAATTAAGGGAATATCAGTTCATATTCACATATATACCTCAGATATTTTGTGAGGGATGTTTTAATGGTAAAAATTGGTCATATACAGGCCCAATTGATAAAAAGGAATGAAAGCCCAAAATAGCAGCCCAAGAGATGGGCCAATGGGTCGATCAAGCCCAAGTAAAGCCCATGGCATAGTGTAGTATTAGTCAGCTCATGACCTCCTTAATAAGAGTTGACCACATAAAAGAGGGGATTTTAAAACAAGTCTGCATTCAATAGGAGTGATCGACCAGAAAGAGGATCTCTCCATTAAACGTAAAAACTTGGATCAAGGAAACTAATCCCTTCAGCCCAGCAAGCCCTAATTCTCCAACAGCTCTCTTTCCATCTATAAAGGGGGAGCATCCAAAAGAGCAAGGGAACTTCTTTTTCACCATAATGTTACTCTGCCAAAACACTCTCAAGCACTCAACTAGTATTAACATCTGTAAGGTCACATGACGGTCGAGTGCAGCCCCTTTCAGAATCTAGCAAGCAATCATTCGGCAGTTGATCACTAATAATCTTGAAAAGCAGATCTCCTCATCCGTTAAATGATATTATCACAATCACTGGTCGTACGCTCACTTTTTTACTTTTATCTTTACTTGCATATCCTTTTCTAACTTGAGAGTTGGAGTTTCTTTAACCGGCATCACTTTGGTGTTAAGGTAATCCGCTTTGTTTGTTCAATTCTTACGCAGATTGTTTTGTCCCTAGAAGCTGGTTGTAGAGCCAAATCTCCACATCATCATTTGTAGATTCGACTATCTATAGTTTAGTGCCATCTATGGGAAAGTAGTGATCTAATCCAAAAAAGTCGAACACTTTACCAACATTACAAAATGCTAGAACAACAGAATCAGACAACACTCGAGCTCAAGTAGCCTTGATGAACCAAATGAGTAGCTATGCGAAAAAGCTCTAGCGACTTGAGATAAAAATTAAACCAAATTATTCGATTAAAAAATATCGAATTACAGGCGACGGTTGAATAGCTAACCAATGCAGTGGCTCCTTGTTTGAGATCAAATTAGCAAAATGGATCACAACCAGCAAGTGAAGCGAGGAGAATGTCACTACTGGCCTGTGGATAAAGTATTAGGCAGTATACAATCCCTTTTCGTCAACCATCAATCCAGCTAATAGACCTCGACACCGCTGGATTCGATGATGATCTACTGAGGAATCCAACAATAAATCACAGGTTATTAGGTGAGCTCCTATAATACAACAGATGTAGATTGTCAAGTGCTAGACAGCCTAGTGTCGAACCGAATCAAGTTGTACAACTAAAGGTAACAAATGCAACAACACCGTTTGACATAGAGGAAGCTCGAAATCTAAGATCGACTGCATTAGTGTTGAACGCGAAGGTCGAAGCCATGATCAACAAGATCCCTAGTATGCCATAAAGGAAAGCATTAGCTTTTGAAAACCCACTCTTACCAACCACCTCTTGTCGTTAGAAACTGCCATAATAAACTAGTGTTTCTTTTTTGTTTTTCCCTCTGTTCAATAGGAAATAATTCTAATAATGTCAGTAATTTTCTTATATAATTGATTTTCATAATGAATGGCTTAAAAAATCACAAAAGTTAAACTTCATTACTAATATAATTTTTTGTTATAATTAATACTTAAATATTGTCTAACTTTATAATTACCTTAAACCTAGGGACTACAAAAAAGAAGCCAACATGGTTTTGGAACATAGCTAAAACGAGCATATTGAAGAAATCATCATTTTTCGTATAGAATATGATAGAGGATGAAACGAAAAATTAAAGGAATAAAGAAGTAGGGAGAAGATTGAATGGTGATGACGGGCTGAGATCTAGGAGAGAGAGAAAGAGGCGTGATAGAAAAGATTATATGATAATAAAGAAGAGACAAAATCACAATGAAAAGATTTGGGAGTAAAATAGTTAACATTATGAAGAAAGCAAAAGAAAAGAAACCAGTTATGGTGTATATAAAAGATGAAGAAGACTATGGTGGTGGAGCAACGATTTGTGCAGCTGTAATGGAGAATTTGTGACACGACCCAAACCAGATGCTCTCTAGGCTAGTATCCGGTAGGCCTTGTCTGGCACCCCAATAAACCTCTTTTAGACTCTTTTAGTTAGTGAAAAGAAATTTGCGGAGTGAACCTTGAACTGACTCTTTTAACTTTACTTCTGATCTTGGTTAATCTTATTATTTGAAAACTAGTTGGGTTGATTCTAATTTGGTTTCAATTTGTTAATTTGGAAATTTTACTAAAACCATAAAATTTACTATTTTCATTTTCAAAATCTATAAACATTTTAACGAAAATCAGGCAACATAACGACTATAAATCTAAGGTTACCAAAATTTCTTGCAAAGAAATTACACTCCCAAATTTTCCTTCCATCACAACCCAACTTCTTTCCATAAACATACATCTCAAAATCAGTTTATAATTTTCACAAAACCATAGATAATAACCAACTTTCATATCATAAAAATATATACAAGCAATTTACATCACAAAATATATTAACATCAGGTTTCTACATGAGTGTGTCAAAATACAAAATAAGGTTTGCATTTCCTCAAGCATAAGCCCACCTATATTGATGAAGAATTTTGTTTGCTTTAGTTGTTCATGCGAGCACTTGAAAATGGGATATACAATATAACACCAAACAAATGTAATCTCAAGCAATTAGGGTAATTTAACAATTGTTAACTAAACAATTATAAATTTATTTAGTTATGCACGAAATGTCACAAAACTTGTTTCCTTTTAAAAGCACTATGTGTTCCCCTAACTACTATGTCATGTGGCGATTTTTAACCGACACCAACTGTGACGCTACTGAAACTCCTCAACAACTACGTGTGGAATTTTTTGCGTTAAAATGTAGTGTGAGGTTATTTATAACTTCTAACAACTACGTGTGAAATTTTTTACGTCGCAAACCGTAACGCAAAACACTATCTTTAATCTTGGGAACTACATTGCGAAATTTTCTGCATCGCAAATTGTAGCCTAAGAAAATCTTTGATTTTGAAGGTTATGCATGGCCTTTGAAAACATCTTTTTTACTAAATGCTATAAGCACAAAATAGCTTTTTTTAAAAAAAACTTTTCGACTAAAGCTTTTAAGCTTAACTTTTCACAAAAGTCACTTTATTTTTGAAATTTCCTTGGATACAATATTAAAACCATTTATAAACTTGTAACAACAATAAAATTACAATTGAAACATAATTACTCATAATGTGAGTTAGTGGCACTCACCTGATTTTGCACGTTCCTTAATTCTCTTTCGATTCTTCCGTTTCGATTCCACCTATATTAAATGCATTCTAAACTTTTAGAATTCAATTAAATTCTAACTTAAATCGTTTTAAACAAAACACTCAATTTAGTTTTATATTTTCACTTCTAACATCACAAAATTTTCGATTAAACTTCTTCTAATGCTCTCTTTTAATTTCCATACCATTCTAACTCAATTTTTTGCACTTGTTTTTCATAAAATTCATCAAATACATAATGCAAATTTATCAAACATCATCTCTCCTAGCTTGACCGAACCTCACATGCTTTCTATTTCAATTCTTCCATCTAATTTTAACATTTAAATCAATACACAAGCTGCCCCCTTCAATTCATCCAACACTTAACATAATTTATCTACCCAATTTTCATCATTTCTTAACCAAACTTACACATATTTAAGTTCAATCTTTTTACTTTATTTTCATACAAGTTTCATATCACATGCAGCCCCCTAAACTGCTCAAAATCAGCTCATACAATATCATGGAAAATCAAGACAACATGTATACCATTTCTACCTCCTTTGGCCAAATTACATTCATCTTCATTTCCATGATCTAATTTCATATTTGTAACCTTTTAATCATTTTTCTAACATAATTTCCAACACATAACATCCTCAAATTTAATTTAAAACAAGTTGGAACCAAAATCACCATGTTGGCCAAACATTGAAGCAATTTATCAAACAATTTATTTTCAATTAACTCTTATACTTTAACTTATTCATAACAGCCCATGTTTTACACCAATTCAATCATATTTTCTTCACATCATCTCACCCTAATATAACCAATATGCATAGCAATATATATATCCCAACATATCATCATACTTCTTACACATCTCAATCACAATCACAACAAAAATATTTCCAGCAGCTTTCATCTTTACTAATCACCATTATACTCAATTCAAATCACAATATTTTTCAACCAAACCACTTACCAATTAATCTTTGATGTCTTGGCTTGCTTCTCCACTTGTTTTATGGCTTAAAACTTTGAATTAAATCATGAAAAACTCATCAACAACCAAGACAGCTCACTATACTGGATCCAACTGCTTTTTCACATAAACACATCATAAAAACTCAATTCTTACCTCTCTAAATCACTTGATTCTTGTTGAATAACATCCCTAGGCTTGTTTACCACCCTTTGGGGGCTTGAAATATGCTGAAAAATGGCTTGAAAATGTTGGAAAATAGTTGTTGTTCAAACCTCTTTTTTGCTTCCTGAAAATGCTCTGTTTTCTACTTCAGTTTCTGGTTTCTGATGTGTTCTGCATTTTTCCAATAGATTCTCCACTTCTTATACTCTTATTTAAGTTAACTAATTGCCCCTCAAGTTGGTTATATAATTACATCTCCTACCATTAATTTATTTTGCCCTCCTTTGTTTGAGATATTTCCATGATAAGCCTATTAGTTTTTTTATAAAATTTCACCTACCACACTATTTAAATTAATCTATTCACTTCAACTCTTTCTTGGAAGCCTTTGATCATAATTTTCATTTTATATCATAGATAAATCATCATGTCACCATTCAGATTCAAATTCGTTTCCGATACATTTAGAAATTCTATTAAAATTCGATTACACGATTTCAAAAAATTAAATAACTTTATAAATTTCAAACGAGGGTAATATTATATATATGCATCGTTTATGCAAGGTTTTCTCTACAGTACGGAATTCATAAGAGTGACATCACACCAACACTCATATATATATAGGCCCTTATATGACAAATGACAATTTTGCCCTTTATTAGTAATTGATTTGCTATTTGACTCAATTGATTTCTAAAATCTCTATTAGCATTTTACTGTCACTTTATAGGGCTATATTTATGAAATTTACTATTCTTACCCTATAAGTTAATTACTGCTAGTTAGAATTGCAAAATTACGAAAAAAGGGGCTTACAATTTGTGTGGCTACAATTGGTTGCTGTCGATGGATATAACTACTGGCTATTGGCTAAATGCCAATTGAAAACCTACTCAGATGTTGCTTTTTAATTATAATTATCATTATTTATATTTTAAAAAAAATAATTATGGTCCATAATTATATTTTTTTAAATGAAAATACTTATTATTTCAAAAAATAAAAAAGAGAAGGAACAAATTATTTTTATTTAACTTTATATACATTTATATCATTTTAGAAATATGGTTTTCATTTTACTATTTTTTATTTGTTTAGTATGTAAATTTAATTTTTTTATTGGAAAACTATAGTATATTCATTTAAAGGATAATCCTATATTTTCCCCTATAGAGTGGCACAATAAAAAAAATTCATCATTAATTTAGGAAATCATTAATGATCTTTCTATTGTTTGATTCAATAGACAAAATATTTCTTATAATTTAAGAAAATGTCTAAAAAACCTCTTTTAGTTTAATAAAATATCTAAAAATCCCCTGAATCATTTTTTATCTTTGTACATATCAGAATCACAGAAGAGGTATAATGAGATTTCTATAAACTATAGAGATAATTAATTATTACATCAAATGATAGGGGAAAAACTAGATTTATCCCTTAACTTAATTTGTTTATTGGAAAACTACTACCATTTTCAATTATAAACAAGTTTTATTGTAGCAATAACTCTTTGTTTTTGTAATGATATTTTGGGTATATTATCATTGTAAGATATTTTATAATGTCTTAACCAAAGAGTATTAAAAATGCTTTTGGATTTAAAAGTTCTTTCAAAGTATACTATCCAAATAGAAATTGATAAGTTTAAATTTTCGCTTCTCTCTTTTTAATATCAAAAAGTGAAAGTAAAAGTCATCTCATGCTGAGTCCTTCGCTTGGTGACTTAACTTGGAATTTGGTTGTTCTCTCTTCAACTGTCACATCATACGTCATAACTCTTTGACTCGCAAATTAATGGTGGGACATAGATAAATAAATGACAATATTGACAAAATCTTAAAAACTCATTATATATATTTCCAAAAAAAAAAAAAACTCATTCTATCTCTTTTTATTTATAACATCAATAATCTTTCTAGTTCTTCTTTACCCCCAAAAAAAAATAATAAACTTTTTAGTTCACATACTATTAAGACTTCTTAACTAAAAATTTTAACAATCCTTATTTTTTATATTTTTAATGTCTCATTTTATCACATAATGCCATCTACATCCAGTAATTTCACTAACCTTTAAATTGGTCGTGAGGAATTTCTTGTTTTAAAAAAAACTATGTATTCTTACTTTCATATATGTATAGTGATTTTATTATTAGTACCTCCTAATTTTAAAAATTTAAGAACTAATCAAATTTATCCATTGTATTTGAATTAAATAAAAGAAAGAATTTGTTTTAAGAGAGAAGATACAATAGATGAATTTGATTAGTTCATCCTAATTTGTTAAAGTTACGAGACACTAATTGTAAAATCACTATATATATAATCATTCTATAATACGAAACGTCCTAAAATTTTTATTTCAAGATCATTAATTAGAACCATATATTTTTAGCAGTCTAATTACAAAGAATCCGTTGAAAATGAGTGATTATAATTTGTAGTTGTAAAATAAAATTTAAAGACATCATGATTGGAGAATTTTATATACATACATATATATGTATAATAATATAAATATATAAACCTGAACTACAACAGCGATTAGAAAACTCTCTCCATGAGTAAGGAGAGAAAGACCCCACAATAAATGGGGAAACTTGGCCTTCCAAACTGGAGGGTTCTATTCATAATTAGCCCCCTTATAGGAGGACTTGGTGCAAAGTATCCACCAAAGGCGGATATGATAATCGAGCCCACTACGCGATTTGTGGTAAAAGCTTATGTGGGTGTGTTGGGCCAACACGTCACGACAACTTTGAGTTTGTCAGTCTTTTCAAAAAGCACTTCAAAGGAACAAAAAAAAGTTAAAGACTTCGTGAAATTTTGAGGTGATTGGAAAATAAGTGAAGGAAGTTTAAGTTAATTTGGCTCCAAGCATCCGTGGCATTGGGTTGACCAGGAAAGTGATGGAATGTTTTTTAACATGTTAAAAATTTAAAACTCATCATAATTAACTAAAATCGTTAATTTATGGTTTTGTATAAGCTGGAGGAAAGTTGGAGGCAAAGTGGAGGAAACATTATGTTGATGAGAAAAATAATCTTATGTTTTAAAACTTTCCGTGATTTCTTTTATCATTTTTCAAAGAAAGTTACAACTTAATAAAATATTATAATTTCTTGCTCCTTTAAAGAGGATGGTACATAATCACCACTCGTTTTTAATAGTATTTCTTATTCAACTGTGTGATTAATTTTTAAATAGGGATAATCCCTTTTAAATAAGTAAATATGTGTCTAAAAGACAGCATCACTCAAAATTTTTAATAGCAATATATATATATATTTTTTTTTCTGAGGAGAAAATTTTTAATAGCATTCTGTATTACAGCACAAGACAAACTATACACAATTAAAGGTGCATTTGCAGCACTTTATTGGGAGAGAAATTAGAGAAAACATGAAATTTAAAATTAGAATCCGACGTCTGGTGCTCACCAAATTGGATTTGCTCCGGTTATAACTTTCAATCCCTTGTTCCAATACTTCAATTTGTGTTGTCACTAGCTTGTTACTTAGGACCACTGTCCAATTCAACAATTCCATTCTCTTTCGTCCTCCCTTCCTCTCTCTCATTACTCTGCCATTAAAAATTCCCACAAAAAATTTCAAAAAGTTTGCTCACACTTTTCTTTCTATCCCTTCACTCAAACTATTCTCTCCCATTCTCCTATGTTTTCTTGCAATTGTCCAATTTCTTAAGTTTCTTTCGATTTTTCTAATCTGAAGCTCAAACAATCTGATTGTTGTCTCTTGTTGTTTACTAAAAACCAACTACAGAAGCTCAACCCTCGACCATCCAGTCGAAGCTCAAGCTATTCCAATAATTTTATTGTCAAAATCATAAAATTATCAAATTCTCACAAATTTCTTTTTCAAAAAAGCTTAAAAATTGAAACCAAATTCATCATAAAAAATAATAAAATAAAATAAAATAAGAAAAAGAAGAAAGTCCAGGCAAAGGTTACTTTGCAAAATTATTAACAGGAGAAATTAAGATGGCTTGTTTCCAATAGGAATCATGAAGACAAAAAAAATTGTAATGAAAAGAGAATATATATAAACTAAATTTGTTATTGTCGGTTCCAAAATTGTAAATCCTTGATTATATAAAACCATATATTAATAATGAAAAAATTTTGTAATCAATGGTGTGAATTTGTTATTATCAGTTTCAAAATTGTAAATCATTGATTATATAAAATCATATATTAATAATGACAAATTATTGTAGTTAGTGGTTATAATCTAAATCTAACAATAATAAAAAGTTGTTTGTTTTCATTACTTTTCATTTAATGTGTCTGAATTACACATATTAAGTAATTTTTTTTTTTTAAGTGGTCAAACCACTTAAAACCACTTAAAAATTATATAAAAAAAAACTATAATTTTTAACTTTTAACTAAATATTAAATCATTTAATGGTTTTTTAAAATATATTATTTAAAATCTATTATCTCCAAAACAATATATTTCCAAATTTATCCTAATTTTATATTATACAGATTCTTTTTAACGATATTTCTTTTAATGTTATTTTTATTTAAATATATAACAATAGTAATTCAACTTAAGACCATTTTATTTATTTTTATTTAAATATATAAATTTAATTTACTTTACTATAATAATTTATTTATGTATATATAATTTTTTTAAAAAAAATACTTTACTGTATTAATTAATTATTATTTTAATTATGAATAAAAATATTATTAATATATACATAAATTTATTTTAGTATTTGCTAAATAATTTATTATAATTGTTTATATTGTATTAAATGAAGTTACATAACAACGAATAATAAAATAAGATAAATATCAAATTACTAATTTTTAGATAATTTTAATTTTAAAAAACAAATAAAATTACTATACATTCAGAAGTAAGGAAAATATATATATGTCATTCAGATTTCAAATTTCAACTATTATTCAGTCTCAACAATACTATTCAGTCTTCCAATAAAAAAATAAACGACCTCTAAATTAATTATATATACATGTATCCATATACATGTATATATATGTAAAATTCTCCAATAAGGATTATATCAATAATTTTTCCTACCACTTATGATGGTAACCGAAAAAGAGTGATAAAAAAGGAACATTATTGAAAAATTTTGGAATTAAACTTGACTAGAGGAGCACCACACATATATTGGTTATTAGGTGCAGGGAATCTTGCTTTTTTTTTTTTTTCTTTTCTTTTCTTTTCTTTTCTTTTTTCAATTATTTATTATTGAAATGAATTTAAAAAATTAAAAAAAATTGAGCCTTTAGTATGAAAAAATTTTAAAAAACATTTACATTCAATAATTTTATGTATAAAATTTTGATAAACTTTTATTTTATTATAATTATTTCTTTAATCTAAAAAAGGCTTCAAAGCCCTAGGACACTACATTAATCATCCGGGGCCAAGTTATCCCCACTACATCACCAAATAAGAGATCATACACGCCTGGAGGAGCTTAATCAAGAAAATAGCCCCAAAGGAAGCTGGTGAGCATAATTGGTAAGTCAATCCGCACACTTGTTCGCTTCTCTAAAGATATGCTTCAGGTTAACCTCTCAACCCTTTCCCAGACGCATTGAATAGCAGCAATGATAGGATCATTCATTAACACAAGAAAGGATCTTCCTTTAATTGCATCGAAGACTAGTTTTGAGTCATATTCCACCATAACTTTACGTTCACCCATATCCCAAGCCAGTTGTAAACCTGTATAGATTCTCCATGATTCTGCCTAAAATATTGAACAACATCCTAGATTTTCAACAAAACCCCTCTTCCAGGTTCTAGTTGCATCTTGATTAGGCTAGTCGAAGTAGTTAAACTAGAAACCATTTTCAATGACCCATCTGTATTTAACTTCACCCATCCTCTTGGAGAATGCTTCCAACCCACCAATTCCTCGTGCTGCTCTTTGTTCACCATCCTTCTACATTGTTCCTCTGCCTGTCAGTATTCATCAGCCCTACAAATAAACCAGTCTGTTATATTAGGGACCAAAAAACTTCTCCCATTGAAAACAAGATCATTGTGCTATTTCCATAGGAACCATATTGTCAGCCAAAAGATTTGTTTCCATTCCAATAGACTTCTATTACAACCAACAATTACCATATTCATGTTTAACCATTGTTGAAAAGGAAGTTGAAAGAAGATACCCCAGAATTTCGAATCCACAAGGCTATACCAGATATGTTTGGCAATTAAGCATTCCCAAAAAAGATGAATTTCAGATTCCACAGCTTGAGAACGGTGAGCGCAAGTTGCACTCATGGTCATCTTTCTTCTCACTCTTTAACTCATTGGTGAGAAGTTTCTCACTAGTAGCCAACCAAGCAAAAGCTCTAATGCGCTAGACATGCAGTTTCCAAAGTTTATTCCACAAACCAGTAGGTTTATGTCAAACATCGCCACTCGTTAACAAATAAGCACTTTTAACACTGAATTGCCCTGACTCTTAAAACGTCCAACTTCTACAATCCCTTCCCAAAGTCGATTTAAGACGAAACGTGGCTACAATTTTCAAACCAACACGAACCGGTATCAGCTCTTGAAACTCCTCCCACTTCCAATTACCTTTCGAGTCTACATAAGAAGCGACAATCCGTTCAAGCTCATCATGCGCTAGAGGACATTTCAAATGCTTTATAAAAGACCCTCTCCATCTAGCCAAGAATCTAATCATATTGCCATTACCAATTTTCCACACCATCCCTTGTTGCACCCAGTGACAGACAGAACAAATACTCTTCTAGATAGAAGAATGATGGCCTTTTACTCTAAAATCATAGAGCTCTAAACTCATATCATCATATTTGCCTTTAAGGACTCTAACCCAAAGTTCATTAGGTTTGGTCCATAAATTCCACGCAAGCTTCATCAGACATGCTTCATTCATTGCCTGCATACTACGCAAGCCAAGTCCACCTTCATTTTTCGAAGCATAAACTGTTTTCCAATTAATCAAATGAGGTTTCCTTTTATCAACAGATGAGCCCCAAACAAAATTCCGCACTTTTTGTCAATATCATCACATAGCATTTTCAAAAGTCAGATATTGTGCATGGCATATGTTGGAATTGTGATGATAATAGATTTAGCGAGAGTGATTCTACCTGTAAGAGACAATTGATCCACCTTCCAACTCGAGAGCTTTTTAATAACTTTCTCCATAATATAGTTGTACGTAGTCTTTAGTATTCAACCATGCAACAGAGGCATCCGTAAATAAATTTCTAAATTATTTGTTCTTGCAAACCCCTACTCATTGCTAATACTCTTCGCCACATCATCCACAACATTTTTTGAAAAATAAACAAAGGTTTTATTGGCAGTAACCTCTTGATCAGAAGCCACACAAAAGAAATGCAAACAATATTTTACAATCTTAGCTTGTTGTAATGAAGTGTAAGCGAAAAGAAAAATATCATCAACAAAGCACAAGTAAGATAACGGAGGACCTTTACCTATTGAACGCCAACTCTTACAGTGTTCTAGCTTGGCAATTCTTTACAAAAGCCTTTCCAAGCAAAGAACAAAGATATAAGGAGAAAAGAGGATCACCTTGTCTCACTCCTCTCGTGGGATGAAAAGAGTCCATAATCTCCCCATTCTAGAGAACCTGCAGTGTAGAATTGGTAATACAATCCATAATGAGATTAATGAATTGATCCAGAAAACCAATATCCAATAAAGTTTCCTGCATAAAACTCTACCAAAGTTTGCCATAAGCTTTCGCTAAATCTAGCTTCATTGCCATATATGCTTTCTTTTTCTGCTCCATTTCATCGAGTGAATCACCTCTTCTGTAATAATAATGTTACTTAAAATTTGTCTGCCGAGAAAAAAACTGGTTTATATAGGATTGACCAAGACTGGCATAACACTTTCCAACCTATGCACCGCCATCTTGGTAATGATTTTGAAGATAACATTACATAAGCTAACGGGATGAAATTGACTCATATGATGAGGGCTTAGAACCTTAGGGATAAGGCATAGAAAGGTTTGATTAATGCAAGCACAAGATGCCCTTCCCTAGAAAATATCTTTAATAAAACCAAACACAACCCACTTAACTTTTTCCCACCGTTTCTAGTAGAAAGCAGCTTGAGGACCATCCTGCCCCAGAGCTTTCATTCCGCCCATACTAAAAAGGTCTCCTTCACCTCATCCTCAAAAATCATAGTTTCCAACAAAGCTAATTGAAAACAACTCAAAGTAGGAAAATAACCTGTATAGTATGTGTTAATGCCAATCATATCATCCGAAAAAAGAGCCATAAAATACCCTTTGACTAAAGCCTTTAATAGATCTTGATCTTCCACCCAATTCCTTGCATTATCCTTTAATCTCAAAATCTTATTATGCTGCTTATGGATGATAGTCGATGTATGAAAATAACGAGTGTTTCTATCACCATAATACAACCAATTGCATATGGATTTCTGAAACCAAAGTAATTCTTCCTGGAAGAGAACTTGATTGTATTCTATTCTGGGCTTCGATTCTAGCTCCTCCAATTTTCAAGAATATCTCTTACCAAGAGCTATCTGAACCCCATTCAACTTGGCTAACAGCTTCCTCTTTCTAATGAAATATTGCCAAAGACCTCCCTATTCCATACTCCTAGCTTCCTAGTGAATTCTACAATTAAAACATCCACTGGACCATTCCTCCTCCAATGTTTTCCACTATCTCATCAAATTAAAGAATCATGAGTAAAACAAGCTAATTAAAATCTAAACGGGCGATTCTGAGTATCATACTCCCCTCTGTCCATCTTATCAATGATCAGGCAATTATCAGACTTCGTTTTGGGAAGACGATGCACAATTGTTTCACCCTAACTTATCCTCTACTCTGAGTTACAAAGTGCTTTATCCAGTCTTTCATACTTGTTCCTTCTCTGCTAAGTAATCAAATTCCTTTTGTACCCCAAATCCATTAGTTTAGCCTGTTGAACACTATCTCCAAATTCATTACAATAGTTCATGCACACTGGACTACCACCACTTTTCTTCATAGTAAATAACACAGCATTAAAGTCTCCAATAATAATTGAAGGGAACATACCTACCCCACCAATTCTTGGTAAAGCATGCCAAAGTTCACGACGAGTAACTAGTTGGGGGCTAGCATAAACTGTCGTAAGATACCAAACCAAGTTTTGATTTTTTATTGTGACCCTGATATGAATGAACTGAAACTGACTTGTAACAATATCAATTCCCACCATATTTGAATCCCACAATAGCCAAATTCCACCTGCAAAACTATCGCATTCCACCCTATACGACATTGAGAGTCCAATCTAAGAAATAACCTCTATTGCCCTCGCTTCACTAATTCTATGTTTCGTAAAAACACTGTACTTCCTATTCCTTGGCAATTCCAATACAAAATATTATGTTTTAATAACATAAGAAAATCGAGAATAAGGTTGACAACATAACACCTAGATTTTTTAGAAGTCTCCGCAGCTACAAGAGAAAACTAAGAGACTTGCTCTTCCATGAGACCAATGTTACTCGTATCTTTCATAACTATACATTCCGTTTCCTTCCGTTTGCTGAAAATCTGAAGTGGATCTGATGGTTCATCTTCGTCCATCTCCGTGTGCGAGGAGAGCTTGACCACCCAAATGCTAGTCTTCAATTCACTAGTTGTAGGATGCATATCATTCACGGGCGTAGTCACCAACTCACTTTCATGCATGGTGTCAACATGCATCTAGACGCCACTTACATGGGAAATTCTTTGCGGGCTGTTATGTGGGGTTGAAACAGATTCCATGTTGTTGCTTATTCTATTATACTTCTTTGTGGGTTAGGCCTTAATATTTGTCAAGTGGCTCATAAGGCCAACAATTTTGATTTGGCAGTCCACTTGATGAGCGAAGGTTCCATTTTGGGTGGGACGAATTCTTGATTCACGTTGACTGCTTTGTATCTTTGGTTGACTTGTCTCCTTAATAGCCATGATAAATTTCCCATAATTAGTTGGATTCTCCGTCAATATAGGTAGCTCATCCATAGTGTCCGCTAAAACATCAAATCTTGTTCCTTCATTTCCTTGCTTACCATCTTTATCTACAATTATTATTACAGTTCCATTTGGTGATCGTCGGTTCTGCTTAGAAGCAACAATCCATGGTCCAAATGCACTTGTTTGTTCCTCTATTACCATTTCGAATTGCTTGACGTGGTCTTTGTTATTGTTATTCACCTCATTGATACCATCATCAGCTTGTATATCATCATTGCTCATCCTTTTGTTGATGAAACAAGCCAAGGAATTATGGCCAACCCTCCCACATGAAAAGCAAATCTATAGCAAACCTTCATATTCAATTCTCTACCATCGTCCATGCAGCCAGAACTTTGGAATTAATGGTTTAGATCAATCTAAACACAATGCTACTCTTGCAAACTTTCCTCGTTGAACTCTACTTGTATTAACATCAATCTTAATAGTTTGGCCCATCATATTTCCTAAATACTCCAAAACTATTTTGTTGTAATATTGAACAGGCATTCCGGTGAAGTAAATCCAAGCCGCCACATCAGAAATAGTTGTTTCAAAAGGAATGAAATCTGCTCCCATGATTGCACTATAAGGTAATGTCCCATAATCATCCACGGCCCATCCATTAGAACATGTGTATAATCTTGTTTTTTAGAAAACTTAACCAAGAAAAAATTATTTTGGAGGTCATTCACCATATACTGTTCGGTAGGATGCCATAGAGCATGCAGACGATCACAAAGTGTCTTATAACCAATATTTCTTTCATACAAGTTCACAATCACCGACGTCTTCCATGGCTTTACGATTCGCTCCTTTAGGTGTCCAGATAAAAAAGAGCTAGAAAACCATCTTTCTCCCCAATCACCAAATTAGCAAGGTCCCAAGATCGTTGAGATCAGATATTAGAATCACCTTCCTCTCCAGATCACTCCCCATCATGTCTTCCGACTTCGAACCCTTTATAAGTGCATCTTGAAAGGATACTGGTTGCCTCTTGTTCCTTTCCTTCCCATCAGCATCTTCTTCTATTGAATCATCACCATTCCAAGTACTTCTGGTGGAAGCTTTCACCGTTGGTTCTCCCATTAGATTTTTAGGAGTTAAAAATTTGGTAGTTTTGATAAACTTTTATTTAGTGGTATAAAAAATTGGAATAATTAAGTAGATTATGTACCTCAATTTCCATCTTCATGAGAGAGAGAGAGATTTGCGGGTCTAAATGATTTGTTATAAAATAAATAAAATATCCTTGACGCACTTCTCCTTGTCCGTAAAAATGTCAATTTCTCTAAAAGCCCGGTTTCAGCAGTGGCCACGGCCAAACCCTGCGTGTAGAGATCAAGGAAAATGTGCCACGGCAAGACAAACTTTTGTTGTACGCACCTCGTCTCGGTGCCAAAAGCTCAGGAATCCGACCATCCACTGCATTGATCAAATGGACCACCATTAATTAATCTTACAATATTCTTTGTCGTTAATTATGATGATGAAGTAAACAGGAATATAGTTCTCTGTTCTTCAAGAAAACTTGGGTGACTCTAGATGCGTTAGTATGTATTCCATCCAAATTTAATCACACTTGGTATGATGTAACTTGAATGGAAATTTCAAAGTGCATCAAATGTACCCAAGGGTTTCTCTTCTCCATACAAGTCCGCATGACTCCTACCACTTCTCTTGATGTTATGTGGACTAGCATGCACAAACCCAAGTTACACAACACAATATATGGATAAGTAATACTAAACACACCCACTCATGTTCAAATGCACTATCTTCAGATGGGCTGTTTTGAATATTAATGGGCGTCCTTCGGAGGCATTTGTGGATTATTACATGAGGTAGATTCTCCACGAGAACGGCGAAACTACAGAGACCATCGAAATTCCAAAAGCATTTTTAATCATCCTGTTGAAGTTGACAGAGACCATCCAAATTCCAAAAGTATTTTTAATCAACCTGTAGATATTTTATTTATATTTAATAAATAAAATATCTAGACGCACTCCAGAGCCCCAATATTTCCAGAAATTACTACAAACCCCCTTATTATTAAGTTATAAAATAAATAAAATATCCCTTGTGGTATATGAAAATAGCCAAAAAAAAAAAAAAAATCCCTATTGTTAAAGTTGATGTTAAAAATTCTGGTTTGTTGGTTAGTGTGAAGGGATGAAACCTTCAAAACAAGATAAAATATAAAATATATATTTAATAAAAGAAAATTTTAATATTTAAAAAAATTTAGAAAAAACCTCCACCATCCATCTCTAATATGGATGCCGAAAATCTAATGGTTACAATCTCAGTATACTAAAATTACACAAGGACTCGTGCAAGTATACACGATCTCTATGCAATATAGCGATAAATCAAGGTTGTTCTCATAGAGATAGATGTTGAATTAATGTTAAATACCAAAATTGATTGAACACAACTTTATCCAAACAACTGAAATTTTCATAAACAAATTTATAAAAATTATAAAATCGAATTTTGACAAAACAAATTAATTCAATGATTAATTCAACAACAAAATTTAAACTCTAGGTATACAACTTCTTCACTTAATATGTCATTGTTCTATTGTCATTTTTCAAAATATATTTTTGGATAGTATAACATTATTCATAATAAATATATAATTAAATTAGAGACGACACTTGCAAAATCTTCATTGGTTGAGGGCGGCCTAAGCCCTATGGGGCTCTCTCTCTCTCTCTCTCTCTACACCTCTGGATGGCATTAGGTATTCATTTCCATTCAACATTAACATAGAGGAAGTAATATAAAACAAGTGGTGGAGCAGCAGAGGCCCATAGGAAATAATATTTAACTCTTAATTTTTCAATAATACGTATATTTCTATCAAGTTAACTACAATAATTAATTTTGGCAACAAACCTTAATGAAATTATTGATTAATAGAACTATTGTTTAGCTGTGACAATTAGAATTGATTTACACTTTCATGTGTTCTATATTTAGTTTCCATATAAAGAAATATAAATTTATATATGAACAACATTTGTAAATGCCTTATAATAAAATGAAATGCTTATGAAATTGTTAAAAAAGATAATTGTTTCGTTATAATTAATTAAAAGGTTTTGTTTCTTTTGGAAATTGTGTTTGGATTCCGATCCAAAAAAATAACAAAATATTTATTTGTTTTTGTAATATATGTAAACAATGATAGTATATAAAAAGTGATCAAATTCAAATATGAGGATTTATATATAATTGATAAAAATTTGAACAATTTATGAAATAAATAAATAAGTGAATTAACTTGAATTATGATCCATGGGCCATATGATCCAATACAAGTGTAGCAGGCCCACTCTGACTAAAAGATTATCGCAGCACAACATTAATGATACTAATAAGATTGTAAGAGGTCATTTGTTTTTATCACTTTTCACTTAATGAATTTAAATTATAACTATTAAATGATTTTGTTTGTTCTATTAAATGGTCAAACCACTTAAAACTACCAAAAAATCATTTTAAAAAACTACAAAATATCAAATCACTTAATAATTTTTTAAATATATTATTGCAAATTTATCATTCTCAAAATAATATATTTTCAAATTTGTCTTAAGTTTATATTATACAGATTTTTTTTAATTATATTCCCTTTAAAGTTATTTTTATTTAAATATATAACAATAGTAATTCAACTTAAGACCATTTTATTTATTTTTATTTAAATATATAAATTTAATTTACTTTACTATAATAATTTATTTATATATATATAATTTTTTAAAAAATAATTTACTATAATAATTAATCATTTTTAATTATGAATAAAAATATTATTAATATATATAAGTGTTTTAGTATTTGTTAAATAATTTATTATAATTGTTTGTATTGCATTAAATGAAGTTACATAACAATTAATAGTAAAAGGATATAAATATAAAATTACTAGTTTTTAGATAGTTTGAATTTGAAAAAAAATAAATAAAATAACTATACATTTAAAGGTAAGTAGAAAAAAAAAAAAACAAACAAACAAATAAATATGTCGTTCAACTTTCAAGTTTCATGTACTATTCAATTTTCAATGTTCAGAAGCACCGTTAAGTCCTCAGACAAATAAACAAATAACCCCTAAACATCACGACACTTATGTTCTTACATTAATGTCAATTTCCAAGCATCATCTAATGATATAAAACCATACAATTTGCTAACTTTTTTTTTTTTAATTTAATATAGACAAGCCTCCTTTTGTTATATTAGAATAATGACTCTTTGTTGATTGATCATTAGACGAAAAATTTATCATATAAGCTGAAAATAAATGTTTTTTTTTCTCTTTTTTTTATAAATCAGTATTAGAGATTGTTGGCTAATAAGTTTAAAAGAGATTGTTAGGTAATTTGGCTTATAGTGAAAGTGAAAATGGTATTAGTGTTCGATAATCACTTTTGTAGGTTGATTAATGAAAAATGAAATAATAAAAATATGATTACCTTAATAGCTATAACAACCAATTCGGTAATTTTTTTTTTTTTTTTAGTTTGTCCTACTTATGGACGGAGTTGGAAAAATTCTAAAATTTTTGTTTAATTTTTATCTAGGGAAAAAAATACATTTATCTTAAGTAAACAATGTCAGTCCTGACATTTTAGAGGCTTGGTGCAAAAAACTAAAATGTGCCCTCCTTTAAGTTTTCAGAATTCCACTATCTTCACTTTACATTGTTGATGAAATTTGAAATGTTTAACCAATAAAAACAAAAAAAAACCAATAATTTAGAGTTTATTTTTGTGTGGCTATCGACAATGTGAAAGAGGAAAGTAAGTTAGGGTTGAAAATAATACAGTGGGTTTACATATGGATGAAATATGTCAGCTTTAGGTCCCTTTGTATATTAGAAATGTTTTTCAAATTGAAGTAGATCAATAAGAGCAACCAACAATGTTGGTTATCAAACGCTTAAATGTGACTTGCCATTCTTGGTTCAAAATGTAGTGGTTACTTGCCACATTGTTTTTTTCAAAAAAGGAGAAAAATAAGCCATTAAGGAAAACAAGTGTTGTTCAAACAAGAGTCCCCAACGAGCATGTAATGAGGCTTTTAACCACAAAAGCTATTACAAAGTGATGAACTTTATATGAAACATTAATTATTTATTGACTTTATAAATAAATTATAGCGAAAAAAAAAATTGAAAATTTATAAAATTTAGGGCCCAAAGTGGTCACACCTCTGGTATGTACTCAGTAGGGGTGGACACAAAAATATGGAACCGATCCGAACACCCTAATCTGGTCTGATCCGTGGGTATTCGGATCGGATCACATGTTCAAAAGTAAGGTGTTCGGATCCTCACTTGTGAAAACACTATGTTTCATGGATCGGATCGGATCGGGGTATCCAAAACCGATCTGATTCATGAACCCGTGAACAATGATACATACGTAATTTCATATGCCTCTATATAAAGTCCACGTAATTTGATGTTGGTAGCCGGCAAAGGAGATGTTGCATGTGTTTGATGTTGAGTAATTTGTATGAATGTTTACAAATTTTGGGAGATATGTATTACAATTCACGAAGGTACACCAACAAAATATCTCTATTTATCTTCTTATCAGAAGTTGAAATTGAAAGTAGGTGTTCTGATCCGGTCCGATCCGGTTCGATCTGCAAACTAGGTGTTCGGATCGGATCGGTTCCTTCTCCTTGATGGATCATGTTCGAATCCAAAAATGACGATCTGCGAAGTTACCATGTTCGGATCGGATCTGGTCGGAAGTGATCCGAATATGGTGTTGCCCACCCATAGTACTCATGGTCAGCCCTATCATGAATTATTAAGTTATGATGTGTGAAGACGAAAGACATTGGTCACCATTTTAGGTGACAGATTAGACCCAAAAAATAAGTTTGTACTTACAACCGATGTAATGTTTGTTTATGTTTTCGTTACTGCTGAAGTATTCACTAATTTTTGAAAAACATTGGATAACTTTTATATAGTTTGTTTTGTTGTGTGTGTGTGATAGAGAAAAGGTCACATGATGGATGATTGTAAGATTGGTAGTTGATTTTTTTTTTTTTTTTTTAGTTTGAAGTTGCCTATTTTTAGGGCTTAACAGACTGTGCTTTTATGGGTGTTGTAGCAACTTCCTTATTTGGAAATTTGATTTGACTATTGGCATTTTGAAAGGTGCTACATAGGTTTGTTTTCTTGTATCGATTCTTTACTTTTATTTGGGATGATGCTCATAATTTCCGTTGTTTATATAATTGGTATCTGCAGTGAAAATATAACAGTTTGATCTTTCTACCTGTTAGATATATGGTGAAATCTTGAACTAAAGCTTGGATTTATAAGCATCATACAAATTAGATTTGAACTCGTACTATTTTTTCAATTGTCTGTTATTGTTCTCATTCTATTTAAATAGTTATGGGCTACTACGTTTTTATGCTGATTCTCATCAATTGTTTTATTACTATTTTCCTTTCAATGGTTTGGGTTGTACTACTATTTCCCTTTATATTAATTTTTTATGGATTTAAATGCATATTATCATCAAAGTTGTTGCAGGGAATGGTCTTGGTAAAATACTGATAAGCAAGCTTTCATCTAGGTAGGTATATTTGGTCAAAAGAATGTTAAGCTTGAGTGTGCAGAAAATGTTTTGAAGGAATCTATTAACTTTTGAGGCTGATCTGCTTGCAAGTGTGGAATTGAAAATGTTTGCTTTTTTTTTTTTTTTTTTTTAATTGTGATGACATTGCTATTTTTATGAGAATGAACTTTGCCATTTTTATTTTATAAATTTTAAATCTTTTTTTTTTTAACATTATAATTATAATTGTCCGGACCTACTAAGATAGGATTTTAAGATATAGTTTAGATTTTTGCTCTCAGAAGGTGAAAGAGACCTACCCACATAAAGATGAAAAAATTATCCATACATTGATAGGACTTTGATGCTACCACTAATTGAACTTGTCCCTTAACTTGAGAGAAGTAAAGACATGTGAGAATGGTGCCACTGTACCGCTCCTTTTACGACTAAATTTTCTAGATATGTTGTGGGTTTATTTTCATTAGAATTTTGAGCATGTAAAAAAATATTAAAAAATAGAAGAAAAGGTTATTTGACAATTTTAATTTTTATATAAATAAAACAGTAGCTTGGATACTGTATAACTTCTATAAATGCTTAGCTAGTAATTAGTTTGGATAATAAGTGAAAAAGGTGTAATATGATGTTTGTGAACTTTACTTCTAATTTTTAGATGGTACACCATTGTGAAAAAAAAATAAATATTGGAACACTATGGAAACCATGAATTTTTTTTAATTATTATTTGCAATTATGTAAAAGGAAAAAAATATTAAATTGGACTAATAATCCGAATTTTACACTCAAAGTTGAACCCCAATAAATTTATTAGTCTATTATAAATGAATATTCTAATTTATTGAAAAAACTACCCAACCATCATGATCAGAAAAAGGTCGGGTCGAGTTCTTAATGCTCACCCTTACTTATAAATAGGATTTTTTTTTTAAATATTATAAATATGATTTGCATTCTCATACTTTTGTCTAAAATTTGAAAACTAACTCATTACTATAAGCACCCAACCTAATGCCAATGATGCCCTTTAATATGAATTTAAATTTTAATTTCTAAACCTTGAAAAATTAGTTATACATCTAATTTGATTCCCATATAATTATGCTAGTTGAAAAATAAATAAACATTAATTATATTTGTTTTAAATGTAGAGGAAAAGTAATAATTTTTGAAAAAATGATTGCAACATACAATAATTGTATTTCATGAATTTTCAGAGTTCAAAAAACAATTAAAATAGAAATTCAAATGTGCAACAAGTTTTCGAACATATGCACCACATTGAGAATTGGTTTATTAAACGTCACAACTTAAATCATTTTGATGAGTAATTTCAAGGTAGAAGAAGTAACAAAATGGGAATAGAGAAGCAAATCTTCATACTTAGAAACAGTTGCAAGTCAATCAGAGGTTACCATTCACTGCATAAATTATATTGGAAAAACGATCTCTCTAGAACATTTTGGAGCTCTAAGGAGCCCAAACAATAGCCTTTTATCTTTTAAAATCTCTTAATATTATTACAATACACCCCATTTTATAAACTATTGGACAAACCCATGCCACAGTTTCATAAATAGCCAAAATCCACCCCCACTCCATTTCTTAAAATATTGCTCAAAATCCTCCCTTAGTTTCATGAATGGCCAAAATCTATCCAACGTTTTTATTATTCTCCAAAACCCATTGTACCATTGTTATATGCATTTTCTGGACTCACCAAATGGGCTAGTAAAAGCCTGATAAAAGCCCATTAAGTTCACTCAATCCAAAGGCCCAGCAAGCTCTACAGCTCAGCTCGCCCCAACGAGTTCTACAGCTCGTATCAGTTAGCTCGTTTCACAGCCTGGTTACAGCTCGCTATGAAGCTCGCTTTATACATAACTCGCTATGAAGCTCGCTTTATACATAGCTCGCTACTCAACGAGGTCCAGCTCGAGATCGCTCAAGGCAGTGAACAGCTCGCCCAGTGGACAATTAATACAAAATCTTTCAGATATGGCAGTTACCTAATTTGATCATGATTCTCTCGCTAGAAACAGAAGTTAATTCAAATTCAAATTCAGTCAATATAATCTCGAGATATTCGGGGTAGTTTCCTGATTCTGCTCCAACCGATTAGAAAATGTATTTATTGTAAAATTCTTTACCTGTTTTAATCCTTTCTAAACTGTAACAACCTTTTCTCTATAAATATGGGCTGAACTCATTCTAACAGACGATCTAAGTAATAATATACTGTCACTCTGCCGAATCAAAGAGAGACAGTCGTGGACATAGGAGCATTCGCTAAACCACGTAAAATCTGTGTGTGGTTTATGTTCTTGCCTTTCTATTTTCTGTGTTATTCTTGGTTTTTGTGTTGTTCAACATTGATTGCAAGTATTGGGCATTGAATTCTCGTCGACTAGAAAATCACGTCGACATTTTGGCGCTAGAAGGAAGGCCCAGACTGCAATCTGTCCTATTCCAACCTCTCAGTTTTCAGACATGGCAAGAACTAAAACAACCAAGTACGTGGGCTTGCAGGCTAACCAGGCAGAGAGTCAGACCAATCACCATCAGCGAGATATACAGCAGATGGAGGATGCGCCCATGCATGCAGCAGACACGTCATATGGTCATGCAGTTGGTGCTACAGTAGGCATGCCGCCCTTGTCACCTCGCCAGCCAATTCCAATCACCCCAGCAGTTGATGGGCAGTAGGCATGGCATCAGAGGTAAGAAGCATTGGAGCTCACAGTTTAACAACTTACAGAGGCTGTCAATTTGTTGGTGCAAGCTCAGGTGTAGAATGTGCCCAGGGTCAAAGCTGTTGTCCCGAGGCAGGCGTATCAGCAACATGAAGCAATGTAGGTGCCTGAAAGGCCAGCAAGGGAGATGTCGCAACCTACCAGCTCATCTCGCTCCTCTAATGCGCATTCTAGAGCTGGAGATCGCCCCGTTCGTGATGAAAGAGAAGTTGCACATCTTACGAGCCTGATGATAAGGGTGAGTTAGGATGGAAACAGACGGGTAGAAGCTAGTCATGACGGAGTATGAACTGCACCTTGATATGAGGACAAGATGGATGAGTGACTTACAAGGTTGCATCGGGGTGGCTCATACAGAGAGAACAGGAGGTATGAACCAGAGCACCGCTCTCCTGGTCGCGACAGCAGAAGAAGGCATGGACCCCGAGACCCACAGATGGAGGAGCTTCTTCAGAGGGTCCAATAGCTTAAGGCACGACCTGATACCCAGGGCCAATATGAGCACTACGGAGAGAGGACTCCATTTACAAGGGAGATCGAGATGCAACCTCTCCCTCACAGATTTAAAGTCCCTAGCATCCAGCAGTACAATGGGGACACCGACCCTTACGATCACCTCGATGCCTTTAATGTCTAGATGGATTTGCAGACAGACAATCCTATGGTGAAGTGTCGCGTCTTCCCAGCTACTCTAGGGGACATTCTGCAAACTTGGTTCAAGAATCTCCCAGCTCGCATTGTAGGAAGTTGGGAAGAGTGCTAGCAAAAGTTTGTTGGCCAATACAGGGCGTTGAGAAGATAGCTCGCACCATCCCACCACTTGGCTACCATCTTCCAGCGTCAGGGTGAGTCATTGAAAGATTATATCACCAGGTTTAGATGCGAGGTCGCAAATGTTGAGCATCCATCATATGAGAGTATATTAACTACAATCTCGGTTGGGTTACGCAAGGATGGAAAACTTTATGAGAGCATTTACAAGTCCTCAGTGAAAGACTTGAGAGAATTTTACGAGCGAGCTGCAAAGGAAATCAGGTGAGAGGAAACCTTCGGCCCAAAAAAGTCAAACTAGAAGAATGAAACTTGCAGTTCCAGCCAGATGAAAAAGAAAAATAATGGCAAGAATGAAGAAGGTAGAAAAGGTGGCTCAAACAATCAAATCGCTAAGAAAGCGAGGAGAGAGCCAAGGAATAAGCGACTTCAACATCAAGGTCGTTATGAACATTACAACATCTTGTCAGACTCACGAGACAGGATCTTTGCAGCAGAAAGAAACAGGAAGACTTTGGGAAGTCCTACCCTTTGAGAGCCCTTTTTCAGCATAGAGACAAGAGTAAGTTTTGTGCCTATCATAATGAGATCGGGCACAACACTTTGAATTGTTGGGCGTTGAAAGACGCCATTGAAAAGTTAATCAGGAGAGGTCGCTTGAGAGATTACGTGGTGAGACCTATAGACTCGCGACCTTCGCATGAACGACCTTATCAACAACAACCAACACAGCAACAGCCCCTACGAGCTCCCAAGCCAGAACATGAGCCCGCGGTAAGGATTATTTTTACAATTCATGGTGGCCCCCATATCGTAGGTGCTTCAAATAAGTTGCACGAGAGGTATGTCCGAGAAGCAAATCATACATTTTAAGTCAATGGGTCGGAGGGACCTGTAAAGAAGGCGAGGACGACCTCGGACGAAATTGTGTTCATTGATGAAGATGTAGAGGTGTGGTCTGGCCTTATAATAATACGCTGGTCATCCGAGCTAAGATCAGCAACATGGAAGTGCGGCGCATCATGATTGATACTAGGAGCTCGGTGAATGTGATGTACATAAGCTGTTTTGATCAGATGGGGTTAGGAGCAAAGCAATTGAGACCATCCCTAGAGCCTCTGTATAGTTTCACTGGAGATATTGTTGTACCAGTGGGTCAGATTAAGTTGCCACTTACACTCGGGGAGGTAGGTCGCCATGCAACTGTGTTGGCAGATTTTTTAATCATTGACTACCCATCAGCATACAATGTGGTCATGGGGAGGCTTTCATTGAACGACTTGGATGTAGTAACTTCGACCAGGACCCCCACGATCAAGTTCCCAACTCTCAACAGCGTCGAGTATGTTCGGGGAGAGCAGCACTTAGCTAGACGTTGCTATGAGGACGCTATGAAGATGGGCGTAAGAGGGAAGAAAGTGAATGTGGTTTCAGGGGGCGAACCACGAGTTATAACTGAAACAGGGGTTGGCCATGATCTTGACCCTCGCGAAGTGGATGCAGAACGAGCTACTGGGCCAGTTGAGGAACTGGAGGATGTTCAGGTTAGTGAGGTGGATCCTGAAAGATGCTTGAAGCTGGAAAGAGGTTTAGCTCCAGAACTCCCAGCTCGTTGACTTCCTAAAGGCGAACTTGGATGTGTTTGCATGGAATCATGAAGACATGATGGGGATAGATCCCAATGTGATGTCACACAGATTGAATATTGATCCTCACCATAAGCAAGTTCGTCAGAAGAGGAGAGCAATGACAGAGGAATGCTACTTAGCGTTGAAGGAAGAGGTAGATAAACTGTTGGCCAACAAGTTTATCCGAGAAGCTTACTACCCGACCTGGGTCGTCAATCCCGTGTTAGTGAAGAAGAAAAACGGGAAGTGGAGAACTTATATCGACTTCACTGATTTGAACAAAGCGTACCCAAAAGATAGCTTCCCCCTATCAAGGATAGACCAGCTCCTGGATGCTACAGCTGGGCATGAACTCCTAAGCTTTATGGATGCATACTGTAACACCCTCCCTTTGATCCTCGGTGTCCCGGACACTGATGACCAAGACGGAGAACGTTACGATATTTTCATTACTTATTTACCAAAATCCATTTACTAATTTAATATAATTTATTGAAAATCCGGCAGAATTTCCTTTGTTTTATTGAGAAAACCAAAATTCTTAAAACCTGTATAATTAAAGAAACACTTCAAATATAATTTCCATTTTCTCAACGTTTATACTGTGACACTCCGTCCATCTCCAAATCACTTCAACACACAATCTCAACCCAAAGTAAACATTTTCTAATTATATTTTCAAAATAAAGTAAACACAAATACTTTAAAACATTACATCAATAAATTTTTCTCATCTTTTTGAGAAAACATTTAGAACCATAATTCAAAATTTATATACATTAGAATTTACAAGGTTTTACACACATATGCATTTGAATAAACAAAATGTAAGTGCATAAACTTTCTTTTAACAAAATATGCATATGTCAAGAATGACTACCAAAAAGGTTTGAATTTTTGAAGTGACTCTGGATGTGCAATAGAATGCTTTTTTTGTCGGCCTCTAACTCTTAGCTCACCTCAACTACCTGCGCGTGGAAAATCCAACGCGCTAAGCAAAATAGCTCAGTTGGTATACACAAAAGAATATCAATTACAAAATTTCCACAAACATAACATATAAAATCTATCATTTCACAATTCAATTTACGTTCAATATAACATGTCTTCAAACAATCAATCAAACTTTATAAAATGTATGTCAACCACATAGGTTCAAATCAAATTCATTATCGATTATTATTATATCATAAGAGCTTTTCGTAAATGCTGTCACGATACCATGGATCGGTACGGATTTCACATCTATCTCCAGCATCGGACACTCGGTGTTTACCCGCCGGAGCTCAATTTCACATTCGATTCACATTCTGGATCGGAGACTCGATGCCTCTCAAAGTCCATAAATCATATCATATATACACGTAACGGCGCAGTACTGCTAATAATATCCTATTGGCATGCCAAACACCAATCCCCACCTACCAATGTACAGGTTTACTAAGACTCTCGATAATTTTTATTAATAACGAAAATTATCATTTTCAATTAAACTTTATTACATAATTACATTCGTTTCACATTTCCTCTTGGTTCCAAAAGATGGTTTTCGAATTTTTCTCTTCGAACCCATCATTAATCACACAAATCATCGCAACATAATATAAATAGCATGTGAATATAAACGAAACGACAAAAATGTCCCTTGGTTTCTCTATGTCTTCAATTTCGACTAAGGGGTATAATTCTCGAAAATTGATTTCGTCTTCAAAAGTCATGTCACCAATCACTTTAATATCATTCGTTAAACACGTATATAAGCTTAAAAAGACGAAAATACCCCTAACCCTTATTTAATTCAAATTCGAACATAAAGATGATTTTACCCGAAAACTTTATTTTACTTGGTTTTAGCCCATAAAATCCCTTCCATTATTATCCTACCAACACATACATATCATAAATATCAACTCATCACATAAAAATCATATTATTGCAAAGATACGAAACAAAATAATAAATTTTCGCTACTAAAAAAAATTAAATTTCGAAAATAAGTGTATACCAACCTTTTGGAGCTTATACCCAAGTTCCTAGCACTCTAAATAGAAGCTCAAAGCTTCTCCTTGCTCTTGCTAATCTCTCCATCCCCTAATTCATCACCTAGGGTTTAAAATTTATACTTTAAGGCCATGAAAATCAAAATCACTTAATTAAATACAAAATCCACTAATTACCTATGTCTATCGATGCATTTATGTGCTTAAAAATCAATTGGAACACAAAAAAAATAACAAAAACAGCACTTACCTCATTGAAACACTGTAGATCCGAAAATTTAACTTGAATTTTAGGGGATTTTTGCAAGAAATTTGATTGTAGATAGGTAAGAGTTTAAATAGAAGAAGTTTTGAGTGATTTTTGGTTTGAAAATAAAAAAAAAAAAAAAAAAAAAATTGGAGAGAAATTTGCAGCAGGTTGGTCGGCGACATGAAGAAGAAGAAGCTGAAATATTTCCAGATTTTTCTGCCTTTTTATACTAATATACTTTTCAAAATTACACTTTGACCCCTAAACTTTTTAAAATTTCACTTGGCTCAAATATTCTGACACACATCCCTCTCCTATCGCACAATACTAACAACTCATCAATAATAAATTTTCATCATCAAATCTTTCCCAATAAAATTCTAATTAAATCCTTTCGCTAAAAAAAATTACTTTCAAAAATAGATTATTAGAAAAACTATTAAATTTTCTAATAATTTACTATATTAATTCACTAATTATATTAATTATACTTAAACTAAATTTTAATCCTATTTAATACAATTATAATCTAGATTTAATAATATTATTTATACGAAAGTAATTATCGGGATGTTACACATACTCATGTTATAATCAAATCTCAATGAATCCCGAAGATGAAGAGCACACCTTATTTGTGACAAATTGTGGTTTATATTGCTATAAGGTGATGCCTTTCGGGTTGAAGAATGCAGGAGTGACCTATCAACGCTTGGTAAACATGATGTTTGAAGAACAGATTGGAAAGATCATGAAGGTCTACGTGGATGATATGTTAGTAAAGTCCAAGTAGGTGGATAATCATGTGCGCGACCTGGGGGATATGTTTCAGATTATGAGGAGCTATCAGATGAAGCTGAATCTACACAAGTGCGCATTCGAGGTAGCCTCTAGGAAGTTTCTGGGCTTCATGGTAAACAGTAGGGGTATTGAAGTTAATCATGAGAAGATCAGAGCATTGATTGACATGAGGTCGCCTACCAGGGTAAAAGATGTGCAGAGCTTTAATGGCCAGGTCGCAGCACTAAGTAGGTTCATCTTGAAGGCTATGGATAAATGCACAGTTTGATATTCAGTACAAGCCGAGGACAACTATCAAGGCTCAAGCTCTAGCGGATTTCATTGCAGAATTTACAGGGTCTGTGGATGATGAAGCTGAATCTTTTAAAGGTCCGACCTGGGACATTTATGTTGATGGATCATCTAGAGAGCAAAAAGCTGGAGTTGGGATTCTATTGATTAGTCCTAAAGACCATAAAATCCTTTGTGCATTGAGGTTTGATTTCCAGGTAACAAACAATGAAGCTGAATATGAAGCAATACTTATAGGTTTGCGCTTGGCTAAGGAGATGCGAGCTGAGTGATTGAGAGTCTTCAGCGACTCACAGCTCGTGGTTTGCCACATACTGGGGGAGTATCAGACCAAATGACCGAAAATGGCTATGTACCTCCAGAAAGTTCATGAAATGCTAAGTGCTTTCTAGAAATATGAGGTGAAGCAGATCCCAAAAGCTCAGAACTCGCATGCAGATGCATTAGCTCGCTTGGTGACTACTCGAGATGCAGATTTCCTTGGGGCGATCCCAGTAGAGTTCCTACCAGCTCCAAGCACAGATGTGAGAGATTCAATTATGGTCATAACTGTGCAGCCTGATTCTTGGATGGGCCCAATTTTGAATGATCTGCAAGATGGGAAGCTGCCAAGTGATAAGTTAGAAGCACGGCGCTTACGAGTTAGAGCAGCTAGATATTGCATCTACGACGATGTGTTGTACAAGAAGGGGTTTTCAACTCCATTTTTTAGATGCATTGATGGTCAAGATTGTAAGATCGTGATGAAAGAAATACATGAATGTCATTATGGAAATCACGCTGGGGGGCTGTCTTTAGCTCATAAGGCACTTCGATAGGGTTTTTATTGGCCCACGATGAAGTAAGATACTATTGATTTGGTTAAAAAGTGTGATAAGTGCCAAAGGTTTGTCCAGGTTCCACGAGCTCCACCAGCCTATCTCCAACAAATGGTGAGCCCGTGGCCCTTTGCAATTTGGAGAATGGACCTGATCAAACCTCTTCCGATAGCTCGTGGAAGATGCAAGCATGCTGTGGTCACAGTTGATTATTTCACCAAGTGGGCAGAAGCTAAGGAGCTGGCAGAAATTTCCACTACGAAGATTGAAAAGTTCGTGTGGAATAATATTATCTGCAGGTTTGGAGTTCCTCAACAGATCGTGATAGACAATGGGACCCAGTTCACTAGCGACTGGTTTCTCAGGTTCTGTAGCGACCTTAAGATCGTCAAAAGCTTTTCAGCAATGGACCATCCACAAGCCAATGACCAAGTTAAAGCTGTGAAAAAGATTATAAAACAGACCTTGAAGATGAAGCTGGAAGCGAAGAAAAGAGTGTGGGTTGACGAGCTTCAAAGGTGTTATGGGCTTACAGAACTACAGCTCGCAGCACCACAGACGAGACGCCCCTTTCGATGGTGTACGGATCTAAGGCCATGATCCCAGCAGAACTAGAAGTTATCTCGCAGCGAAGAGCGACTTTCAATCCAAAAGACAATGACCAGTTGTTGGAATCAAATTTTGATCTACTTGAAGAAACAAAGGAAACAACACGGTTGAGAGTGGCAGTCTATCAACAGAGGATTGCGAGGTACTACAACAAGAAAGCTCGAGTCCGTAGTTTTAATGCATGAGATCTAGTACTGCGCCTCATCCAACTTGGAGCTCGCAAAGCCAGCGATGGATCTTTAGGCCCAAATTGCAAAGAACCCTACATCATCAAAGCAAACTTGGAAAACAGAGCTTATCATTTAACCAACATGAATAGAGCTGAGGTCCTTCGAGCTTGGAATGCCGAGCATTTTCGACCATATTATCGGTAACTTCTTTGTTACATGTATTCCATTTGTAATTCGATCTTATTATGATTAATTAAAGCTCCAATTTCCTCATATTATATGTTACTCTTAATGGTTTATGAGCTCAACTTTCACAAGTTAACAAGGCAGCGGGCTCCATCTTGATTAGCTCGTTGCCACGCTAAAAATAAAAAAGCTTAAAAAGCAGGCGAGGTTACGTATCCCTGTATAGCTCGCTAAAAATAAGAGCCTAAAAAGCAAACGAGGTTACGTACCCCTGCATAGCTCATTAAAAATAAAAAGAGCTTAAAAAGCAGACGAGGTTACGTATCCCTGCATAGTTCGCTAAAAATAAGAGCCTAAAAAGCAGGCGAAGTTATCTACCCCTGCATAATTCGCTAAAAATAAGAGCCTAAAAAGCAGGCGAGGTTACGTACCCTTGCATAGCTCACTAAAAATAAAAAGAGCCTAAAAAGCAGGCAAAGTTACGTACCCCTACATAGCTCGCTAAAAATAAGAGCCTAAAAAGCAGGCGAGGTTACGTACCCCTGCATAGCTCGGTAAAAATGAAAAAAACCTAAAAAGCAGATGATGTTACGTACCCCTGCATAGCTCGTTTAAAATAAAAAGAGCCTAAAAAGCAAGCAATGTTACGTACCCCTACATAGCTCGCTAAAAATAAAAGAGCCTAAAAAGCAAGGGATGTTACGTACCCTTGCATAGCTCACTAAAACGAAAATAGCCTAAAAAGTAGGTGAGGTTACGAACCCCTGCATAGCTTGTCAACATTGTAATATGACAGACAAGGTGTTGGCCTATTGCTTATATTAAAAGGTTTTATCAATTGATGAATCAAACAATTACTTGAGTTATTATATCAGATTTCGAGCTCGTCAATAATTAGCTTGCAAGAAGTTTCATAACTTATAAAATGAAGATTATAAAATGTGTTACAACAAACGGAATAACTCAAGCACCTTTAACAGAGGAGATATGATGAAAGAAATTTTATTAAGTTCAAAAATTATTTACAAATTGAAGATTAAAAGAATACAAGTGTAAAGGAGAAAGCAAAAAATAAGCTAGTCTCAAGCTGGACGATCTGGTCCTAAAAGGGAGTCTTCGCTGGAAGACGTGCTAGAAGATTCGGAGTCACCAGCGGGCTCAACCTGAGGGGTTGTGCCAGGAACCTGCGTTGCCAAAGGAACTGCATCAAATGGAGATGAGGTAGTCTTTGCTTTGAAATCCTCCACAGCTCGGAGTCCCTCATCACCGAAGATGGAAAAATCCAACTCAGGATGAGACATCCACGTGTAAAGGAAATTCATGCCTGTTCTTTCCTGGGTCTCATTTTTGGCTTCAGCAACCTGTACCTCCGCTTCTTGAATAGATCTCTCTTTGAAAATCATCAACTCTTCGAAGGCGTCATTGGCACGTCGATTAACGACCTCAGCTTCTCGATTCGCGGCCTCTATTTGTTGTTCGGTTGCCTCAGCTAGCTTCTCGGCAGTCTCAGCTCGTCGTAGCACATTCTCCATTTGCTGCTCAACAGCCTCAGCTCGCTGCACTGTAGCCCCCACTTGTTGCCTGAGCACCTCAGCTCGGTGTTCAGCTTCTTCAGCCCGCTGCTCGGTAGCTTCAGCTCGCTGCATTACGGCCTCAACTTGTTGGCCGAGCACCTCTACTTGTTTCTCTACAATCCTAGCTCGGTGTTCGGCCTCTTCAGTCCGTTGTGCTGCAGCCTCTACTCTTTCAGCCCGTTTTTCGATCAGTTCGGCCCGCTGTTCAGACTGCCTCAGCTCGTCCTTCACCTTGTTCAATTCATCATTTGTCTTGTCACGTTCATTTTCACAATTGCGTAGCAAGGCGGTGAGGTGTGACATGGTAGCTTAGTAATCACTCTCTACCCGTTCCAAAGCTTTTTCGGCTGTCTGTTTAGCTATGTTCGCCACAACCATCGTCGCCTCATAGCCCTGCATGAACTTCCTCCCGTCTTGGGCTCTCTCAATCAAAGAGGTTATCTCATCCTTAGCTTTCTCCAGCTCGCTCTCCAGCTCAATTATTCATTTTTCAGCAAATCTGGTCCTTCTCTTTCGCTTTATTGATGTGAGAGCGGTCTGAAATTCCACAAGTTAATATTTGATAAAGTAAGAGAAGCCATGAGATAAAGGAAAAATGAATTACCAGCATGACATGTCGAGCTGTGTATTCATCTAAGTCCGTACCCCTAAGGGACCTATTCTCTAAGACCCTTGGGTGAGTCAGCATGATTGTTGGCCAGTTATCAAGAAAGGAGTTTAGATATCTCCCCCAGGTCCGTCTTCGGGGTCTAACATTATTGGCGATGAAGTCTTCTCAGCCTCTACCACCTTAGGCTCATCGCTCTTGTAAACATGACGTCACGTGATAGAGGTGCGTTTAGCCCATTTCTTTCCTGTGCCCTTGCTAGTACTAGTTTAAGTCTCTTGGGACGGGGCCTCGGATGGAGCATTCCCCACTTTGGGTTGCGAGCTGGAGGTGAAACCTGGGGAAGATCTGCTGCTAAAGGTGGTACCTCGCTGGGAGCTGCGATCGATGGAGCTTTTGCCTTAACAAGTCACTTCGAGCGCTTTAAAGGAGCAGTTGGAGAGGCTGGGACTTCAGCAGGCCGCTTTGTCGGGGTAGCTAAAAAGGCTGAAGCTTTAGCAGGTTGCTCAAGAGAGAACTCCAAAAGAGTAAAGCTTTCTCCTCTTGGCTGGAGCTCGCCTAGAGGCAGAACCAAAAGCTGAAGGAACAGCTGTTCAAGATACACCTACTGGTGAAATACGAGCTGGAGTCGGCGCTGCTTTAGCAGGTGCTGGAACTGTTGGAGTAGGGGCTAAATTTGCTAGAGCAGTCAGCATTTCTGGAATAGTTGTGTGACCTGGAGAAGGAGATGAATCTATTTGCACAATTGGAGTTGCCCGAGCTGGAGCAAGAGTTGGAGCTGTTGTTTCTACTCGCGAGGTAGAGGTAGGAGCTGGAGCTGATTGAGGAGCAGATGCATCCTCTTCCTCAACAGGAACTTCGAGAACAGAAGGAAGCTCGAGCTCCCCAATGCTCGATATATCATTCTCACTATTTATCAATGGAGAATCTTCAGGAGAAGCGAGACCATGAGCTTGGCGAAGGGCTGTTTCAAATTTATTACTGATGCTCGCTTCACCTGAATTCGCGAGCACCTCGAGAGCCCTTTTCTCCTCGCTGTTGAGAGGAGACTTGTCCATTTTCAGTTCTGCAAAACAAAATGTTAAAAAAAAAAAAAAAAAAAGTAGCTCGCTAAAGATTCTCCTCTACATACCTGGGCTCAGGATGAAACTAAAGTTTTTAAGATCTGCGAAAGAAAGGCATGAGACGAGAAACCAGTTCGTCTTGTATGCCCCTACATTGGATTTGCCCTTCGCACCTCTTTGGGGCAAGAGGTTCTTGTATTCCGACGGACGAGCTACGAGATAGTAGATGCCATCTCGCTTTCCATCCTTTGAAGTGCTTAAAGTCTTGATGTTGTAGAGTTGTTGGATGATTTTTGGAGTTGGGGGAGGAAGATTATTTCTGAAGAAAGCCAAAGTTAACGAAGTCAGCTGCGCGTATGAGTTCGATGTCAATTGGAATGGCGTAAGCTTGACAGTGTTCAGGAACTTGATCAAGTAAGGAGGAATTGTGAATCTTAGCCCGTGTTTCAGATGCTAGGTACTGACAGCGACGTAACCCCATGGAGGATAGCCCGCATGGTTTTTTGGAACGGGCAACATAGCGCGACAGCCTCTAGGGATATGAAATTGAAGAGCAAGTCCCTCCAACTCGAAAACTTCTACAAAAGATGAATAATGAGCGAACACTTTACGAGCTTCTCTTTCCTCTTCAGCTCGCTGCTCCTCTGCGAGTCGAGGAGCTGCTTCAGAGACAACTCGAGCTTCAGCTGACCCTTCTCCACTTTGAGTTGTTTCATTAACATTGTGAGTTCCACTTGAAGACATCTATACAAAAGGGGATATGGTCAGGTCGCAACGAGCAAATTATTAAAATGTCAAAAATTTTCTAAGTTTCCTATTTTACAAATCACTCATACAGTGGGAGGCTCGACCTATGAAGAAATGACCTACGAGCTAGTAGTCTACAAGTACCTAATCCTACAGTTCGCATGCATAACAGGCCATAAACAATAATCGAGTCGCGAACAAACAAGCTACATGATCAAACCAACAAGAAATAAAAAAATCGTGTTCAACAATGAACTTAGATTTACATAAACTTGACATCAAAAATACGAAGTGTTCATCTCATTTCAGAGGCAAAATACAAGTTCAGCACAATCCAAATGCAACAAAAGCAAACTAGAAACTGAAGACCTGAAGTTAAATGGAGAAACTCATCGTGAATCTCTGATGTAATGGTGAAAAACGACGACTAGAAGTGAAGTTTTTGCAGAGAACCGGTGAGATGCGCAGCAACAAAGAGTTTGGTGGCTGGAGAATATGACAAGTGAAAAAGAAACCGAAGGAGCTCCACCAGTTTATATAGCTAACCAAGTTTGAGCCCCAGCCGTCCGATCTAAGTGCTGCGTAACTACCCTGGATTCAACGATGTAACACGAGTAACGGCTCTGTAATCATGTAGCCGTCAGTTGAAAGACGTGCGCATTAAATGTGTGTGACCTAAGACGTGCTGGTACCGGTTCAGTTACCTCCTGCATAACCATCACGTGTCAGAGCTGATAAGAATGGATTTGAAAAGACGTGAAACGACAAATTCAAGTTAGCTTTTACCGGCGAGCTCGAGCTCCCAATTCGTAGAACGAACTGAGAGCTGAGGGGCTGATGTTATGTGCATTTTTTGGACTCACCAAATAGACTGGTAAAAACCTGATAAAAGCCCATTAAGTCCACTCAATCCAAAGGCTCAGCAAGCTCTACAGCTCAGCTCACCCCAGCGAGTTCTACAGCTCGCATCAGTTAGCTCGTTTCACAGCCTGGTTACAGCTCGCTCTATATATAGCTCGCTACTCATCGAGGTCCAGCTCGAGGTCACTCAAGGCAGTGAACAGCTCGCCCAGTGGACAATTAATACAAAATCTTTCAGATATGGTAGTTACCCAATTTGATCATGATTCTCTCGCCAGAAACAGAAGTTAATTCAAATTCAAATTCAAATTCGATCAATATAATCTTGAGATATTCGGGACAGTTTCCTGATTCTACTCCAACCGATTAGGAAGTGTATTTATTGTAAAATTCTTTACCTGTTTTAATCTTTCCTAAACTGTAACAACCTTTCCTCTATAAATAAGGGCCGAACTCATTGTAACAGACGATCTAAGCAATAATATACTGTCACTCTGCCGAATCAAAGAAAGACGGTCATGGACGTAGGCGCACTCACTGAACCACGTAAAATCTGTGTGTGGTTTCTGTTCTTTCCTTTCTATTTTCTGTGTTATTCTTGGTTTTTGTGCTGTTCGACATTAATTGCAAGTATTGAGCATTGAATTCTCGTCGACCAGAAAATCACGTCGACAACCATCAAAAATTCATTAAACATCATAAGGATAAATATGTAAATGCAAGATTAATCCTAAAAAAAAATCCTTGACATTATTTACAATAAAGTGTAAATACTCTTATGTGCTTTTAAGAAATAAATTTATAAACTTATTTTATTAAAAAATATATTTAAATAATATTTTAATCCAATTTAAATTATTTTTTTAAAATAATCCAATTTAAGTTATAATATTTTACTATATTTTAAAATTAAATGCTATAAATTACATTGGATCAAAAATGAAGAAAATAAAAATAATAAGAAAAATTAAATTGAAACAAGTTCAACGTTATGGTAATCAAGTTGATGTTACGTTAGGTTACTTGTTAAAAAGGACGTCGTAGTTAATGGGTGATGTCAATTAATATCATACGTCTACACTTGATGATTTTGAACAATCATAGATGTTACAACTTTATAAATAATGTCGAACTTGATAGAAAACAAATTGAACATTATGGTGATCAAGTTAACGTTACATTACTTGTTCAAAAAGACGTTGTAGTCAATAAGTGATGTCAAGTTATGTAATACGTCACACTTAATAAATTTTAACAAGTGTAGACACCATAATTTTATAAATAACATCGAGCTTATCAACGAATAAGTTCAATGTTATGATGATCAAGTTGACATTCTATTACTTATTAAAACATACGTTATATTACATAAAAAAAAAAAAAAAAAGCATTGTAATCGATAACTGATATCAGCTAATGTTAAAAAAAGATGTTGTATAAATGACGTTAACTTGCCTAATTTGTTAGTCAGGGAGACCCTTCCTTGATTTATTAACCTGGTACTCTTCCTTCACAGCCTTGAAAGACACCAGATCCCATCAGAATAAAGCGGACCAAAAAACTGGAGGAATATTTTCTATGTTAGATAACGAAGTTACGCAAGTTTTACTCTTCTCGTAAAGTGATCGTGAGTACACACGCACACACACACGCACGCGTATATATAAATAGAAAGGTGAATGGTCAATCAATCAATTTTAATTAGGGACCCCTAGGAAACTGCCATGAACCTTCCTTCCACCGAATTTCTTACGTTACATATTTACAGCCTTGAGAAACACTAGATCCCGCCACAATAAAATGGACCGAAAAATGGAGGAAGATTTTCTACGTTAGATAAGTATGTCACGCAATTTTCAGTCTCCTCGTAAAGGGAGAAATTTAAAGTTAGTCCTTCACGATTTATCAAATATTACCTTTTTATTAATATTTGTATTTCGAATTCTCATTATCCTCAACGTTTTAAAATTATATTAATTTAATCATTTTATTGGTCAAATGTTAGTCAACCTTATCAGGAAGATAGTAGTTTCGTCATTTTAACTTGAATACATTTATATATTTTTAATATATATTTAATATAATATATATTTCTATATTTTTAATTTAATATATAAAAATATTTTTAAATTAATTAAAAAAATAAAAACGGGTCTCTATGGAAGGGTCTCCCGTCAAGACTATTGTCATTCCAACGAAGGAGACTAGAAAACTAATCTTTATCGCTGGAGTGGAGACCAGGCCGGAGAATTGTTCTCTATCGTCGAAGATGCGATGGAGGATCCATTACCTCTCCAGCGTCTGGTTTCCAACGAGGAGACCAACGTTGGTCTCCATTGTCGGAGACTATACCTGATCTGGTCTCCAGCGATGGAAACTAGAGGGTGTCCATTATCAGAGAATCTAACGGTGGTGACTAATTAGAGATGGCGATGCCATCTCCAGAATCAGAGAATCTTGCATGAACAACTTTTTTTTTTTTTTTAGATTAGGGAGATGTTTGATTTGATGTTAATGCTTAATTTAGATGATATTGATTTGATGAAAATTATGGAAATGATAATTTTGATAAATGTAGAAGATGAAATTAGAGATGATGAAGATGATGAGAGGTAGAAAATGAAGGAGATTTTTTTTAATTAAAATACTATTTTTTAATTAAAATATTTATTAATTGTTAATCGAATTAAAAAAATTGATTCAATGATGTCTCACAACATGATTGGAAGATGTTCAATGATAATTTTGTAATAATAAAAATAATTATTTTACAATTATTAGTTTTTAAAGGGTTAATTATGTTATTTTAACTATATTAAATTATATCAAGGGTAAATCCCTTTTTTTGCCACTTATGTCATGTTTGAATGTCATTTTTTGGTCAGAATGACTAAATTGATATATTTTTGAAATATTAGAGATGATAAAAATTTGAAACACAAACGTTAGTAAAAAAATAATATATTATTAAACATTAAGAACTAAATTAAAATTTATCCCCTCATAAAGTGATTGTGAATGTACACATGTTCCAAAAAAAAAAAAAAAGGAGTACACAGACGTGTACATCTAAATAGAAAGGTCAATGGTCAATCAATCAATTTTAAAGAGGGACCCCTAGGAAACTGCCATGAACCTTCCTTCCACCGAATTTGTCACCTTATATAATGTCAGTCCGCATTCCCTGCTTCCTTGCTTTTTTTTTTTTTTTTTTTTTTATGAAAGAAAGACATAATATTAACAGGCAGAAGCAGATACAAACGCAGTTACGCAGGAGCTCCAACAGAAGGAGGACAGGGGACGTCATATCAACATTTGAGGTTCCTTGCTTATTTATGGTATGACACATGTACTTATGAAATGAACCCCGAGGTTCCTCACATACTTTTTTTTTTTTTTTGTAATTTTTTTTTATCTATGTTATGTAACTATTATGTAACTGAGATGAAAGAAAGGAGAGACAGAATTATGTAACTAAGATGAAAGAAAGGTGAGATATATTATTATTAGAAATGTTATTTGGCACTGTAAGGGTGGTGTAAGGGTGGTGCGTTGTTGAACCCGAAGACTTGGGCTGTAAAGGTGCAGGCTGGTTTGCACTCAGCCAACGCCTCAAACGTTTTTTTTTTTTTTTCTTGGGTAATTTGAGAAACTTTTCATATGAACCCCTGAGTTATGCATTTTTTTTTTTTTGTAATTTTTTTCTATCTATATTATGTAACTGAGATGGAAGAAAGGAAAGATAGAATTATGTAACTGAGATGAGAGAAAGGAGAGAGATACTATTATTAGAAATGTTATTTGGCACTGTAAGGGTGGTGTAAGGGTGGTGCGTTGTTGAACCCGAAGACTTGGGCTGTAAAGGGGCAGGCTGGTTTTCACTCGGCCAACGCCTCAAACGTTTTTTTTTTTTTTTCTTGGGTAATTTGAGAAACTTTTCATATGAACCCCTGAGTTATGCTTAGAACCAGATGAAATCACATCTTTTTATTAGATAGATATTCCCTGGTCAAATTCTATTAAGTTTAATCAAATTGATTAATTTAAGGATAATTTTATCTTGTATATATATTTTTAAAATTTAAAACTATAAAAAATAAATAAGAATTAAAAATAATAAATAATTATTTTTTAAGAAAAAAAAGAGAGATCCAGATGAGGATTAATTAATAAATAATTTAAAAAGAAAAGAGATCCCCATGGTCATTGGATTAATTTAAAAATAAAATTTTATATTTTAAAAATTTTCTTAAAAGTAAAATCAATTTTAAAAAATCTAAATAAAAAAGGAAAAAATTATGGAGATCCAATCCCACCGTCCATCAACCAATCTACTATCATCCACCGTTCTTCGTCATCTTCAACCAGATGAAGATATAAAAAACAAAAAAAAAATCTTCATCTACATCTGCGTTTCAAACCCAGAATTGAAACCCAAATCTAAAACAATGTTCATCTTCTTCATTTTTCTTCAAAGAAAAAACAGTGTTCATCTTCTTCATTCTTCATCACTAGTCGGAGATGGATTCATCTTCTTCATTCTTCATCACAACCAGTGTTCGGACTCCATCTCTCCATCTTTGGCAGAGATTGGATTTGAACCCCCATCTCTAGTTCGGCAAAGTTCAAACTTCCATCTCTGCTGCTTCGATCTCCCTCTCTTCCAGAAATGGAGGCTAGGTCGAACCTCAAATCAATACCCCAGCTTCCACCAACCACGACCCCAGATTCCACCAATCCATCTCTGCAACCGAAAAAAAAAAAAAAAAAAGTCAAAACATCAAAACCGCAACCCCAGATTCCGCTAACAACACAGCTACCTCCACGGCATATATTAAAATAAAAATTTAATATATAGTATTGCTTTTTAAATTTTTTATAATTATATGTTTGTATATATATATTCTAAATTTTTGTTTTCTACTTTCATCCATATGATAATGTATTTATATTTTTATGAGACATTAGGTGAATTCTTAATTTTTTTATTAAATTTTTATACTCTATTATTATTATTATTATTGAATTTTTTGCTTTATAAATTGTATTGATTTTCAACTTAACCAACATGTAATTTGTGAATTTTTTTTTTTTTTCTAAATTTACAAAATCAAAATTGCTAATAAATTAGGATGTTCTAATTATTTTTTATCTTTCATTGCTTTTGTTGTAAGATGGTATTGATTTCTTTCTTACAAATATTTTAATAATATAAGTGTGATTTTATCCAAATTCATTTATTAGGTGTGCTTGTTCAATTTGATGTGAACTTTTTATTGAACAATTTTCTTATAAAATCATATACTATATTATGATATTAGCTTTTTTAACATTATAATTATTATTTGTAGTAAATAGTAATTCTGTGGAACTCAATAATTATATAATTGATTCAGTCACTTCAAATTCACATTTATTTATAGTTCAAATGATTAGTGCATTTCTTATTTATACCTGTGATAGAGATTTAAATCTCATCTCACATATTCGCGAGTATGTGGAGAAAGTTTTATTTATTTATTATGAGAGCTCATAGTTCTATTTGTGTTAATTTTTGAGTTATACATATAATGTTTAAGCTCGATAAGTTTTAGCGGATTTTTGATATTGCTCAATAAGAGATCCAATTGATCTCCGAACCATTTTTTGCCAATCTTTGATATTGCTCAACGAGAGATCCAGTTGACCTCTGAACCATTTTTTTGTCACAACATTTCGCAACAAGTATGATTAACTTATATATAGAATCTTGATAAGTCCTATCAAACTTTTATTATTGATGATATATATATATATATATGCAACATTTTACAAATAGGTATGATTAACTTATATATAGAATCTCGACAAGTCCTATCAAACTTTAATTATTGATGATATATATATATATGTAAGTTCGATATGTATTGATATGTCAGTTAATAGTATTTACATCATAGTTGAATTTTAGTATTATTGTATATAATATGTTTTACTTTAGTGCTCCATCTTATATAAACTTTTGAATCCGTGACTTAACACAGCTTCCTTCATTGGCCCTAAATCTGGAAACTCTAATTAACAGATGGAAACCCAGATCGACACAATATTTTGGAAACCAAATCTTCTTCGTGTTCTTCATTTTTTTATGATTTTATTTTTATTTTTTTTTTGGTTTTTTTTTTTTTATATATTGTCATCTTTTTTAATTTTTAATCCACCATATATTTTTTTTCATTTTTTTAATTTATTTTTTTGATCTTATTCATGGGTAAAATGGTCATCTAACCAAAAATCCTAGTCAACAATTAAAGTTAACGAAAGTCAACTAATAATGTGAGAGTTTGATGTAATAAAAGGATAAATATGTTTATGTTTGATTTTAGACATACTTCAGGAGAGTTTGATACCATTCATATATATATATATATATATAGAGAGAGAGAGACACACACACACACACGTAGTTCACTCTCCTTTCATTTTTGGTTAGCTTCAAAATCGACTAGCAATATTTACAACATTGATTTCTAATACTAGCATATATGATGTTAAATGCCTGGGGAAAATAAAAATTCTCGAATTGAAGAACTGGATAGAAATGTGTTTGTTATAAAAAATTATTAATATTTTTTTACTCACAAATTATAAAAATAGACAGTCTAGAATTTAAATAAAAATAGATAGTCTAGAATTTATATTATAAGTCCAACAAAGAGAGAGAACTCACGAAAGATAATACAAAATACAAAATTAGAAATTCAATGGTCTGAACAAAGGGAGTGATATGACATTAAGTCTTAATAGATAAATCATCTCTTTTTTTCCTTAATTTTCTCTTAGTCCGATATTTCTAAAATTTGAATAACGAATATATTTTCTGATTTAGAAATATATACCTAAAATTTTAGTAGATAAATAATATCATGTTTTGTATGATTTCTTTCTTTCTTTTCTTTTTTTTTTTTTGAAAAGATGTTTTGTATGATTTCTTTTAGTCAAATTTGGTATAAAAATAGATAATCGAATATCTTCATGCTACTTATTACAAATTAGCCTATGCATTTGCTTGCAAGTTAAAATTTCTCATGAATGGCCAATATGCAACTTTGGTCTAACATACTCCTTGTGGGCGTTTTTAGTACAAATTTCCACTTTTTCTAACGTATAGGGTTGGATGAGAATATCAACAAGCAGTAGAAGTATATTTTACCTTAAAAGAAGTATTTCATATGATTGTATTTTGTAATAATTTTTCATATTTAATATATTATAATTACATGATTGTGATAAAGTATCTTTTGAGAGATTCTATGAGATAGATTTTATGATGTTTTATAATTATATGATTATATTTTGATCTTTTTTTTTTTTAATTGGCTTCACCAAATTTGATTATCAATGTTAACCGACTACTCACTGAATAACTGATTCGATCGCCAATCAAGTAAATAATGAGTTCTACGACATTGATTATTATTATTATTATTACATGATTAAAAGACAATCGCCTCTCGCAGGAAGAACTTGACCAAATCTGAACCCCGAAGCTGAGCCTTCTGCTCGCTGAAAAAGCCGTCAGAGTTCAGATTTCACTGAAAAAGTCGCAAACAAAAGAGATCATATTTGCTAATCAGAAGACTATGGCAACTCTCTCCAGTGTGATTCTACAGGTCTTAATCAGTCATGCTTTTTAATTGAATGATACAATATTAACGGTGATGTTTTCTTTTATTTCATTTTAACTGAATTGCATGCATACTTCTAATTCTTAACTGCAGGGGTTTACGCGCCACAGGTGTAAGCTAATGGCACTTCTCTTTCTTGTGTTAGAAGCCATATCATTTGTACTCGATCAAATCGGAGGAAATCAGTTTGGTTTCCTCATCGCTTCATTTGTTCTATCACTAATCGGATTTCTCATGACCTGTTGCATTGCCATGGGGAGCAAAACCAATTCTCAAAGTGATCGAATCATTATAGAGCTTGCCTTTTCTGTTGTTCAGTTGATTATAACATACCTTTACCTACTTTTTTCGATTTTCAGAATCGAGTTCAAGTCAAATACTGCATCCATTTTCCCGCTAGTCCTCGCTGGAACTATTCTTGTCTTTGCATGTAGACGTAATGAACTAGTTCAAGATATAACACCAAACACTCTAGCGAGAGATGAAGAGGCAATGTTTGGAGATACACCAGTACACCAGAACCATGATGTCACAGCATCACATAATCTATCAAGGGTCAATATAGCGGAAGAGAATCCAGATCCCAGAGGATTGATTTCCCCTGTAGATACTTCAACTGTGGTTGATGAGACACCGGATTCAAGCGTACTCCTTCCTACTCAATCATCAATAATGGTTAATGAAGAAGAGACTGCAAGGATGTCCAAACAAGAAGAGATTCCAGAAAAATCGAGAGAAGTACTCATTTCACCAGATGCTCCAATGATGTCTAAAGATGAAAATATTGCTATTCTAACAGCTAAACCGTCTGATGTTAACGAAGAGACAGCGGATCCCACAGCAGCACTAACAACACCTGCTATATCTTTTTAGACCAACGTAAAATTCTATAGTTTTTGTGTATATAATATATTTCGTTTATCAGTGATGGTTTCCTTTTTCTCTAGCATTACCAGTTGTTCTTATTCGGGTCATTGTAGGGCTCAAAAGATTCCTCATTTATGTCTTGATTGTACCTAATTTTGGCAATTGAGATGAACAAGTCAGGATTGAAGTTAAAAATATGTTGTTGCTACTAACTCTCTTATATATTATTGTTACTATTTATTTTGGAACACAAACTGTTAAAAGCATAGAAACAGCTAAAACATCATAAACGAGAGTTCTCACGTATCTTACTGTCTATGCAACAGCTGTTCTCAAAACTTATTACTACAACTGACCTTGAGAAGGAGCTGATAGTCCCAAACGATGCTATGGAGCATTTTGTGATTCCCGAAGGACAGGACTTTGTAGATCTGCTGGTGAAGGACATGGAAAGAGAGATTCAGAAATTCCGTTTAACCATCAAGCCAAAGCCTGTGCTGACTGAAGGTTGGCTTGAATTTGTGAAATCTAAAGCTGTTGTACCGAAGCACATCGTGACCTTCTACAAGCAGCAAAATGAAGATTCTGCAGAGCAATACAGAGTCAAGATCAACAGTATTAACAACTAATACAACGGATAGAAAGGTCCACGTATTCTGATCAATCGGATGGTGTACCAATCCATTGTACTACTAATATTACTACAGCTAAACTTAAACTATCATAAAATCTTCAGTTTTGTAAATCCAACCACATCATTATATGTAGAGATCCGATATCTCCTATCATATTTTAGAGCATCATATTTTCGCTCTAAACTACGAGAACACATGTTTATTGCTCACAGGTGAAGATGAGAGCATAATCCTTATTGTATCCAGCATAACTGCAACAAACAGACCTCTTCGCCAGAAAATAACGGAAACCAAACAGATCATGTAAACATAAACTATAAGGTTTTGTAAAATTATCAGGAAAACCAAGTTGCTATAGCTAAACTTAAATCTACAATGAAATCTTCAGGTCAGTGGTATCAACAACAAATTATCAAACTATGATTATAACATAAGAAATACTATGATAATAATATTAAAAAAAAACATAAAATAAAATAAACTTGTAAGTGGTGGTAACATAGCAAGATCCTAGATCTTTGTTGGAATAAGTAACGATGGTTGAGATCTGACATCTCTTATCATATTTTATCACCATGCAAACAACCCAGATGATATATTGACTTTATGGAAACATTTATAAATTTTTCTCAAAATATATTCAATAAACAGAGGATTTGATGAATCAAGCAAAAATAATAAATAAATTATAAGACAAGGGCGTTACCTTACATAGGAGTTGGTCAACCAACCAGCAAAAAGTGGTTGATTTGGACAGAGAGAGAAATTGAGGGAAGCGAGATACTCAGGTTTGATTTACAGGGAGAAGAACTTGAGATGGAAGTGCTGAGGCTTGTGCTGAAGTCTATTTTTCTTGCGTGAACAGTTTCGCACACCTATATGTGAAACTGTTTACACATTTTTCACGCAAGAAAAGATATCTAGCAAGACTCATAAACACGATATTTTTTTATATATTTTTATTTTTTTACGAGAAATATAACTTTCCCGTCTATTACTTCCAAAAGCTTTTATCAAATTAAATAGTATAAATAAGTTTGATGAAGACTTTTAAAAAACCTATAAAAATTATAAAATACTCTAGATGAACTTTTAATAATTTTTAAAAATTTTATAAAAATTAGATGTTCAATTTGTCAATTACTTTGTTATTTGGCTGCTAGCTCCGTTGACACCAGCAACCCCCATGCCGTGTGTAGGTGTGGGTTCAACACCCGACACATCCAAAAAAATTATATATTATATGTTATATATATATATTAATAATATTAATTAATTAATAATAATAATATAATAATATAAATATATCCCTTATCTCTCATCGTCTAGTGTGGGTTGGTCCCCTATTTTCATGTGGGTTTCTCTCCCACCTTCGTGTGAGTCTCTCCCCTACCTCTGTGTGAGTGGATCCCTCTCAATTGGGAGTCATTCTCCAGGCCGCGCCACTAGTTTTTTATTTCGGTTGATCCCGATTGTTCCCTAGGTCAGTTCCAGATACAATTCTTGTACTAAAAAAAAAAAATTGTCAATTACTTTCTTAGTAAGAGAAGAGAGCGGGGCTTTTAGTTTGACGAGGGGATTGAGTTTATAGATTTTAAAATATTAATAACTTTTAATGATTTTTATTGACATTTATATATAAAAAATTTTACAAATTCTCTTTAATTAGTGCCAAAGACTTTTATAACCTTTTGGAAGAAAGAAACAAATTAAATCTCCAAACATCTTTCTATATTTGGATCTCCCCTAACTTATGATAGTCATGGTAAATGACTAAATGTATTTTACTCTGTATAAATATTCTATACGAAATCTAAAAAAAATATGTAAATAAATAAATAAATATAAAATTATGATTAGATAATCAATAATGAGATGACCAATGTGCTAAACACATATGAATTAAATTCTATATAAAATAGGTCTCTTAAAATAAGTAAATATATATATCATTAATAAATAATGCTACACTTACCAAAAATTTATTCACAAATTTTATCCAAATAATATAAAAAACTGATTTGCAGCCATTACATTAATTTTGGGATGATATATATCATTGATGTGATAATTATATATAAATTTATCATATTATTTGGATAATGAATTTGAGTAAATTTTGAGATAGTTTGATATTACGTTTAATTAATGTCCAAGTAAATTAGAGATGACTCTTACAAAATTTTCATGGGCTGATGGTGACCTGGGCCCAATGGGTCCCCTCTCTCACCATTTAACATTAACATGGAGAAAGTAATACACAGCAAGTGATGGAGCAGCAGTGGCCCACAGGAAATAATATTTAACACTTAATTTTTGAATAATACGTACACTTCTATCAAGTTAACTGGAATAATTAATATTGGCAACAAAACTTGATGACATTATTAATTAACAGAACTATTGTTTAGCCTTGGCAGTTAGAATTGATTTACACTTTCTGGTGTTATATATTTAGTTTCCAAATAAGAAATATAAAATTATGAACAGTATTTGTAAAAGCCTTGTAACAAAATAAAATGCATATGAAATTGCTAAAAAATTCTTTATAATTAACTGAATTGATTCTGTACTTTGGAAATTGTCCTTTGATTCCAATCCAAAAAAATAACAAAGTATTTATTTGTTTTTGTAACATATGTAAACAGTGATGGTGTGTAAAGTGATTAAATTTAAATACGAGGATTTATGTACAATTGAACAAAATTGAACAATTTATGAAATAAATAAATAAGTGAATTAACTTGAATAATGATTCATGGGCCAAATGATCCAATACAACTGTAACCAGGCCCACTCTGAAAGATATTTTAGGCCCAACTGACTGGCCCTAAGAGATCATCACAGTATGGCATTAATGATGCCAATAAAACTGTAAACATTAATGTCCTTACATATATGTTCATTTCCAAGCATCATCTAATGATACAGAACCATACAATTTGCTAACTTTTTTTATTTAATATAGACAAGCCTCCTTTTGTTATATTAGAATGATGCCTCTGTAGGGAAAAAACAACAATTGTTTTTATAAAATAAATATTTGCGGAACATTGAGTTTTAAAATTTTTTAGAAAACTCAAAAACCGTAGATCCATAAAACAATGAAATAAAATAATAAAACTAAATAAAGATCGAATCTTGTACCTTTTGTATTGATCTCTGTGAATTGCTCACCACCTTGCCTTTCTTGATATGTCTCTACACCAAGAAACAAGTGAGTGGGCATAATTATATAGAATTGTGCTAACTTTCTATTGATTTCTTTTCTCAAAAGAATAAACAATATATATAAGAGGTGAGAATAGGTTTTGATTTCAAAGAACGTAAAACAAAACCTAAATATAATTTCTATTTGGAAAAGAAGACTATTTCTTTTCTATTTATAAGCAACCAATTAGGGTTTTAATTAATCAAAATTAATATTTAACCCCAAATTTATTAAAATTAAACTTTTGCCCATATAACATAATTAATTCAAAATTAATTCATGTTATATTTTGTAATCATACTTGTGACCTATAATTAATTCATAATTAATTTATATCCAGTCATAACTAAGAATTGAATTCAAGATCTCTTATAAAATTAATTAAATAATTATTAATTCATAATTAATAATTAACTAATTAAAAATTTGAATAATCAATATTATTCAAATACCAAGTGAACACAAATTTTACTACTTATGTAACAAATATAATTGGACGATCCAATTACAATATTCTATATACATGTTTCTTATAGTGAAATGAGTTATCAAGGGGACCGATGGACCTACAGTTTTGAGCTCCAATAATATCGGAATTATTAATTAAACTCTTTAATTAAATAATTCACTATTATTAATCTTAGAGTTACTCCACTAAAAACCTAAGATTGCACTCTCAAAACTATAGATGTTTTTATACAATCTGAAATTTTCATTATTCATTGATATAATCACTACATATGATTTGATCCTCCACAAATAGTTTATAATTAGAGCTAGGTCATAATATCCGTTATACCCCTCTAATTATATCTTGATCCTTAAGTACCATTGATTCTCTAATGAACAATATATTCATAACAACTTATAAATTTATCTTTCCGTTTACATATAAACAGAAAGTTGAGCGCTCTTATTGTTCAAAACTTAAATCAACCCTTAAGAGAACTATTTCTCTACTTCTCGCAAGAAGGAGTGGATTCCACTATTGTATAGAATGTTCCCAGCTACTTACTAAATCATATTCCCAAAGTACAAAGTTATTGATCGAGCATCTATATCGACCTCACCCATGTAAATCAAAGGACATAACTCAATAAGCAGGAGTCCATAATACACTCATGATTAAGATCAATTCATATATGATCATCTAGTCGATAAATATAAATCTCTAAGTTTAACGGATATTAATTAGAGATTCATGTTTATCGTGGTCCAGTCCTATATAATCTTTATTATATAAGGTGTCTCCATTTCCATGTCACTACATGAATAGTCTCGGATAAAACTATTGTACCGAATACAAAATGGACCGCAACTGTAGATTTACCACAAACAAAGTACCCAGCTTCATTTGCTTTCTACGAACTCTTTAGATTACTTATTTCAAACAAAATTCGCTTGTATATAACACTTATATACTTAGTTTGAAAATACATCAGTAATCAAGGATGTTTCTCATGATATATACAATTTTTGCAAAATATATAAATTGAATAAAATGAATACTTTATTATTATTTATTAAAACCGTTTACATAATTATAAGCTTTTAGGGCATAAAACTCGACAATCTTCCACTTGCCCTAGAGCAGATGGGACATATTTCGTAATCCTAGACCCTCTAAATGACCTTCAAACACTTTAGCCGTTAAGGTCTTGGTAAACGGATCAGCAAGGTTGTCTTGTGATGCAATCTTCATCACATTCGCATCTCGTCTTTGTACAATCTCCCTAATAAGATGATATTTCCTCTCTATATGCTTCCTTCGTTTGTGGCTTTTTGGTTCTTTGGAATTAGCCACTGCACCACTATTATCATAATAAAGGGTGAGTGATTTATCCATATCTGGAACAATTTTCAGATCAGTCAAGAATTTACATAGCCATACTGCTTCTTTAGCTGCTTCACAAGCTACTACATATTCAGCTTCCATAGTGGAGTCAGCAATGCAAGATTGCTTAACACTCCTCCATACAATGGCTCCACTACCGAGAGTAAATACTGATCCGGACGTGGATTTTCTAGAATCCTTATCCGATTGAAAATCAGAATCTGTATATCCTAATGAGATCAAATCCTCTCCAGAATACACTAGCATATAATTTCTCGTTCTCCGAAGATACTTAAGAATATGCTTTACAGCTACCCAGTGATCAAATCCTGGATTAGATTGATAACGACTAACTATTCCCACCGAATAGCATATATCCGGTCTCGTGCATAACATATCATACATGAGACTACCTACTGTAGAGGCATAGGGAATCCGTCTCATATCCTCAATTTCTTGAGGTGTCTTAGGACACTGTTCCTTAGACAAATGAACTCCATGACGAAAAGGTAAAAGCCCTTTCTTAGAGTTCTGCATCGAAAATCGCATAAGAATCTTATCGATATAAGATGCTTGAGACAGCGCTAACAATTTGTTCTTGCGATCTCGTATTATTTGGATCCCAAGAACATAACTGGCCTCTCTCAAATCTTTCATTTGGAATTGGCTAGCGAGCCAGCTCTTTACATCTGACAATACTCCTATATCATTCCCAATGAGTAGAATATCATCAACGTAAAGTACAAGGAAAACCACTTTCTTATCGATAATCCTTTTGTATACACAAGGTTCATTAATATTTTGCTCAAAGCCATAAGATTTGATCGAAGTATCAAACCTTATATTCCAAGATCGAGATGCTTACTTAAGTCCATAAATGGACCTTTGCAACTTGCAAACCTTTTGCTCTTGACCTTGAGACACGAATCCCTCTAGTTGTACCATATACATACTTTCATCAAGACTACCATTTAAAAATGCAGTCTTGACGTCCATTTGCCAAATCTCATAGTCGAGACATGCAGCAATGGATAGAAGAATCCGAATGGACTTAAGCATAGCTACTGGTGAGAAAGTTTCCTTATAGTTAACTCCCTCTTTCAGGGTATAACCCTTTGCCACTAGTCTAGCTTTAAAGGTCTCTACCTTTCCATCCACTCATCTCTTCCTCTTGTAGATCCACAAGTTCCCAGACTGAGTTAGAGTACATAGACTCCATCTCGAGATTCATTGCTTTAAGCCATTCCTCCTTATCAGAATCCTCCATTGCATCTTGATATGTCAATGGATCATCTACACTCTCATCGGAGATAGCAATTTGTGCCTCTCCAATCTCTCTGTAGCGGACTGGTGGTCTAATAACCCTCCCACTACGACAAGATGGTAGATGATTCTGATGAGAATCTGTTTGACGTTCAGAAATGGTCTGAATTATGTCTTTGTCAACAACTGTTGTTGACGGGATACTATTTGACCCAGGAAGTAACTCCTCAAGTACAACTTTACTTCGAGGTTTGTAATCTCTCATATAGTTCTCTTCAAGAAAAATAGCGTTTGTCGATACAAACACTTTGTTTTCTTCAAGACTATAAAAGAGTCCGCCCCTAGTTTCTTTTGGATAACCTACAAATAGGCAAACTTTTGAACGTGGTTCCAGCTTTCCAGTCTTATTCTTCAGCACATGTGCTGGATACCCCCATATGTGAAAATGTCATAAACTAGCTTTATGGCATTTCCACAACTCTAAAGGTGTCTCTGGAACTGACTTAGATGGTACGACATTCAAAATATACATTGCAGTTTGCAATGCATATCCCCAAAATGAACTAGGTAATGATGAGAAACTAAACATAGATCTCATCATGTCCAAAAGGGTCCGATTTCTCCTTTCTGCAACACCATTTTGCTGGGGTGTTCCAGGAGCAGTCAATCGGGATAGAATCCCATACTCAAGCAAGTAATCTTCAAACTCTATATCGAGATACTCGCCTCCACGATTTGATCGTAGAGATTTCAATGTTTTACCTAATTGATTTTCAACTTCAGCTCGAAATTCTTTGAACTTTTCAAAAGTTTCTGACTTTCGTTGCATTAGGTAAACATACCCATATCTTGAATAATCATCAATAAAAGTGACGAAATATTCATAACCGTCTCTAGCTTTAACATTCATAGGACCGCAGACGTCCGAATGTATAAGCTCTAATGGTTCCTTAACTCTAAGCTCTTTTCCAGTAAAAGGTCTTTTGGTCATTTTACCTTCTAGACATGATTCACAAACAGGTAAAGTACAGATCTTTAACTCGTTTAAATGACCGCTCTTTACAAGTCTGTTTAATCTGTCAAGGTTAATATGACCAAGTCTTAGATGCCAAAGATATGTGTCATCGTTTTGAGAAATCTTTTATCGTTTTGTTTTTTTTTTTCAACCTTAAATATTTCAGTATTAAGCAGTGGTTTATGCATTAACGGTCTTAACACATATAAATCATTTTCTTGCATCCCTGAACAAATATTCAATCCATTTCTAAAAATAATAACATATTTATTATAAAAAAAAACAGAATAATTAAATTCCAAAAGTTTAGAAACAGAAGTCAAATTTCTCTTAAAACTTGGAATAAAATAAACATTGTTCAATGCAATGAAACAATTATTATTGAAACTAAGTCTAACTTCTCCCACTGCCTTTGCTGAAACGACTTCCCCAGTCCCGACTCGCATGTTGAACTCACCCTCATCAAGCTGTCTATATGAATCAATCAATTGCAAAGAAGAACAAACATGATTAGTGGCTCCTGAATCAATTATCCAAGGGGATGAATCATCCTCCACTAAACAAGATTCAATGACTAGTAAATCACATTTACCTTTCATCTTCTTCTCTTTGAGCTCCTTGAGGTACTTAGGACAGTTCCTCTTCCAATGCCCATCAACACCACAATGGAAACATTTTCCTTTAGGCTTGGTGGCCTTGGAGCCATTTTTTGCTCTTAAATTGCATGAAACTCTTCGGAAGAGTCTCAAGTATCATACTCACTTGGCTACGCTCATCTATAGCCTTACCATGGCTTTCAGCTGTATTGAAGTGGGTCATTATTTTCAAGACATGCTCTCGAATAGATGTACCGTCTTTCATCCTAGTAGTCATAACAGCACGAACAGCTTCACGCTGTTGCTGCTCAGAAGGTTGCCCAAATATGTCCTGCAATGACTCCAGCATCTGAGTTGCTGTTGTCATTGTCTCGTGCTTGGTAGCAAGCACTTCGGACATCCCTGCTAACAAGTAGCAGCGGGCCTTCTCATCAGTTGTGACCCATTTCTCATAGGCCTCGCGCACAACACGTCCAACATTTTCTGCTGGCTGGGGAGAACAAGGCTGAGTCATGACAAATTTAAGGTCTTCACAGACCAGGACTGCGTTCATGTTACTTTTCCATTTGACATAATTTTTCCCATTAAGCTTATCATTAGCTAAAACAGAAATCAACGAAGATACCATTGCTGAAAATAAATAAAATACAAGATATTTAATATCATTTTGCAAAAATCAATATCATGTGACTTTGACATAAAATTAAACGTGATGCATGATACACGAATAATGAATTAGAAAATACCCTAAAAATAATTACTATGTCACGATAATCTAACATTCCACAAATAAGTGCCGCCGTAGGGTAGGTCAAATATTTGTATGTTAGACTGAGACATTCTCAATTAAATAATATAACAAAATAACTCTTATTCCTATATTATTTAACTATCGTTTTTCGGTCAGGAAAATAATTAACAATTAATTATTTCCTTTATGAGTGTAACCCATCATTTCGGATTCCATTGACTTAACTCGAGAATTGCCGCCGTAGGGTAGGTCAATCCCAAGATACATCTAGGAATCCTATCCATTAGGAAGTCAACCTTGATCAACTTAAATGGACACTACCTGTAGAGGGACGATAACAAAGTCATCTCAAGGCGCCTTTAAGTTTCACGATGTTGAACTAATGATGGAGACTGCGGGATATATTGTCATATATCCCTCTCCCACTCACTATTTTAGGATTAAGGTTTTCTATTAAAAATTCCTAGTAATCATCTTAGATTATTAACGGCTAAGAAGATAATCTAAATTACTAAGAATTTATGAGTTACTAAAGTTCATAACTTATTAACACTTAATGAATTACCAGATTTTTAACACTTAAAAATCTAATTTCAATTTATAAATCTAATATAAATAATCAAAATTATAAAGACTACATTTAGTATGAAGTTATCAGATTTTAACTAATTAAAATCTAATCCACATTATAAATGCCAATTATTGAAATCATATTTCTAATTTGAAACCTATGATTTTCCACTAAAATCAATTCAAATTATTTAAGAGGCATTCTATGTATTATTCTACTATATATACTAATAAACAATTTAATAGTAAAATAAAATAATACATATGATGTATGTCATGTTATAATGCAATAAGTAGGCACTCTCTATTCTATATGACATATTTTATGCATGGTCATGTTATCAACAAATTATTCAATCATCGTATGATAAATAATTTAAATAAATAACATGTATATGACGGGTTCTTTGGTTTTAACAACCTAAATCTAATTTCAAGATTACATAAATTAACCAAGACATTCTTTGGCCTTCACTTGTAGTCTTCATAGTCTTCAAGGTCTTGATGAGCTTTGAAAATCTTCATGGGCTCTTTTGGGCTTAAAATTAAATCCAATTTAATAAACAAGAACATCCATCAAATGGATTGGGTTGGAAGCCCATTTCTTGATTTTTAAACCCAATAATTATAAAACACAAACTTAAGGGCTGCTAAATATATATATATATATATATATATATATTCTACCGAGTGTCGCACAAATACCAGTGCAATTTCTAAAGATGCACTGTGTGCAATGTCTAAACATGCACTGTGTGCAACAATTGCACATACAGTGTCATGCATACAAGATTAATGCATGTGCTGCGCCAACACTTTATTTTAAAATCATTGTTTTATTGGAACCTAGGCTCTAATACCAATTGTAGGGAAAAAACAACAATTGTTTTTATAAAATAAAGATTTGCGGAATATTGAGTTTTAAAATTTTTTTAAAAACTCAAAAACCCTAGATCCATAAAACAATGAAATAAAATAATAAAACTAAATAAAGATCGAATCTTGTACCTTTTATATTGATCTCTGTGGATTGCTCACCACCTTGCCTTCCTTGATATGTCTCTACATCAAGAAACAAGTGAGTGGGCACAATTATATAGAATTGTGCTAACTTTCTATTGATTTCTTTTCTCAAAAGAATAAACAATATATGTAAGATGTGAGAATAGGTTTTGATTTCAAAGAACGTAAAACAAAACCTAAATATAACTTCTGTTAGGAAAAGAAGACTATTTTTTTTTCTATTTATAAGCAACCAATTAGGGTTTTAATTAATCAAAATTAATATTTAACCCCAAGTTTATTAAAATTAAACTTTTGCCCATATAACATAATTAATTCAAAATTAATTCATGTTATATTTTGTAATCATACTTGTGACCTATAATTAATTCATAATTAATTTATACCCGGTCACAACTAAGAATTGAATTCAAGACCTCTTATAAAATTAATTAAATAATTATTAATTCATAATTAATAATTAACTAATTAATAATTTGAATAATCATCTATTATTTAAATACCAAGTGAACACAAATTTTACTACTTATGTAACAAATATAATTGGACGATTCAATTACAATATTCTATATACACGTTTCTTATAGTGAAATGAGCTATCAAGGGAACCTGATGGACCTACAGTTTTGAGCTCCAATAATATCGGAATTATTAATTAAACTCTTTAATTAAATAATTCACTATTATTAATCTTAGAGTTACTCCACTAAAAACCTAAGATTGCACTCTCAAAACTATAGATGTTTTTATACAATCTGAAATTTTCAGTGTCCATTGATATAATCACTACATATGATTTGATCCTCCACAAATAGTTCATCATTAGAGCTAGGTCATAATATCCGTTATACCCCTCTAATTATATCTTGATCCTTAAGTACCATTAATTCTCTAATGAACAATATATTCATAACAACTTATAAATTTATCTTTCCGTTTACATATAAACAGAAAGTTGAGCGCTCTTATTGTTCAAGACCTAAATCAACCCTTAAGAGAACTATTTCTCTACTTCTCGTAAGAAGGAGTGGATTCCATTATTGTATAGAATGTTCCCAGCTACTTACTAAATCATATCCCCAAAGTACGAAGTTATTGATCGAGCATCTATATCGATCTCACCCATGTAAATCAAAGGATATAACTCAATAAGCAGGAGTTCATAATACACTTAAGATTAAGATCAATTCATATATGATCATCTAGTCGATAAATATAAATCTCTAAGTTTAACGGATATTAATTAGAGACTCATGTTTATCGTGGTCCAGTCCTATATAATTTTTATTATATAAGGTGCCTCCATTTCCATGTCACTACATGAATAGTCTCAGATAAAACTATTGTACCGAATACAAAATGGACCGCAACTGTAGATTTACCACAAACAAAGTACCCAGCTTCGTTTGCTTTCTACGGACTCTTTAGATTATTTCTTTCAAACTAAATCTGCTTGTATATAACACTTATATACTTAGTTTGAAAATATATCAGTAATCAAGGATGTTTCTCATGACATATAAAATTTTTGCAAAATATATAAATTGAATAAAATGAATACTTTATTATTATTTATTAAAACCGTTTACATAATTACAAGCTCTTAGAGCATAAAACCCAACAGCCTCTTAGTTGATTGATCATCAGAAGTTAAATTTATCATGTAAGCTGAAAATACTTTTTCTTTTTTCACAAGTCAGTATTAGAGATTGTTGGCTGATAATTTTGAAAGTGATTGTTAGGTAATTTGGCTTATAGTGAAGTGAAAATGGTATTATTGTTGGACAATCACTATTGTAGGTTGATTAACTAAAAGTGAAATAATAAAATATGATTATCTTAATAGCTATAACAAATGAGTAAATTATTTTTCTTTTGGTTTGTGCTACGTGTGGGCGGAGTTGGAAAAATTCTAAAATTTTCAGTGAATGAATACATTTCTTCAGTTTCTATTAGGGGAAAAAACTATACATTTATCTTAAGTAAATGCAAGACCATAAAGCTTGGGGGTGAAGATCTAACTATTATTCTAAACTCTCAAATTAGGAATGATGTGTCACTAGAGCAGCAGCACAATGGGTGAAAGTGCTGCTGCCCACTCATGGTCTCTTGTGAGACCAAGGTGTGACAACCCTCAACCCCCAAATTGGTGTATCTTCCACTTATGCATGGTTCCCTCTCACTCGTATGGGAACCGCTCATCGGGATGCACCATCAGAATCCGATCTCGATTGGTTTTGGTTGTTCTCTGGACTAGTCGAAATAGTCAAAAATATATATATAAATATACTAACGATGTAAAGTTTTTTATATTTTGTTCACTATGTTCCTTGCAAAGATGATATTTGCAAAAAAATTATGGTGAATTGTTCTAAGGATGCTAAATTATTTTAGAGATTTAAGAATGTGCTAGACACGATGCATAACCATTTGGAATTGAATGTAATCAAGCCATATCTCACAAACTAGGGTGAATGAAATTTATCCACTTCCTTAATGTAGGCTTTAGACAATTCATTGTCTAAAGAGTTGTTAACATAATTTATGATTTGATAAAGGTGAAATAATTTGGATGGCTTTCATTTTAATTTGTAAATTTTTTAAAAAGCTTATCTTCCTTTGCTTCAATTCATCCTAGTTTGTGGGTGAGAACTTTCTAAAAACCGCGTGCGGTTCCTAAGATTTTAGAGATATATACATGTAGTCATGTCGTCAATTATTTCTAATTATAATCAATTTGAATCATAAGTATTTAACCACAGAGTTTTTGTAATGTTAGATGCATGCAGATTTTTTGTTATTTAATTTGGTTAATTATCAGAGTTTTACAGTTCATAACATTAAAGATTTCATTTATTGTAGTTCCCACCTCATTATTAGTTTATTACAGTTTCAAAGAAGGTCACTTAGAGTAGCTATTTAATTTGAATTCAACACTAAATTAATAAAGAAATTCATAGAGAGCCAGAGTCCAGGACAACCACAACGAGCGGGAACAGATGTACCGTATTCATTGGCATTGGTACAAGCTATAATGTTATTGTATCTACTTGACCTGAAAATGCCTTCTCGCTTGTATTGTTATTTTGGATTATCATTTTTTTGGAGCCAAAGTATTGTTAGTTGTTAAGCAGTTCAGGCTTCTTTATGGCATGGCGCACATAACTATTGCATGGCTGAGGTTCATCAGGTTCAGGTTGGTAAGCAAATTTACCACCCACAATGGGTTTTATTTATTTTTTTCTCATACATCAGAACCTATTCAAGCAATACCATATTTACCTTACAGGGATACAGGACGAGTGAATCTCATACAGGCAAATCATCATCCCTACTTGATTTTGTCGTGTTTGAGAGGCGATGCAGAGTTAAGCGCGTGTTCTGGTTGATCTTCTAGTTATCGACCTTTTGTCTAGCCAATCAGTTTTTTGTTTGTGTCTCCAGAAACAAGTTTCTACGCATTGCGGACTCTTTTATGCTTTATCTCTATGATGATTTTATTTTGCTAGATTGCGTCAAGTATGGATAAAAAGACAATTTAATGTCGCTTCATCAGTCACTTTGGCCAACCTAATTCACCATGGAGACATTTGGACATCTTGATTTATTACTTGAGATATATCAACTGGTGTTCTTAGCCAATAATTTGTAATGTTCATCCATGAACTAATAACCTGATTCTCTAACAAATGCAATCAAAGAGGTCTCTCTCCATCCAATTGTCCTCTTTGATCTGAGATCTCTCTTGCTATGTTGCTGGCGTGTTTAATATCCATATTCTCTATGTTCCTTGCAGTTGTTCCCGCACTATATCAAATTATACAATCTGCCTAAGTGCCTCCTCTAGATAGATTATCAACTTTAATTTAGTCAATTCTCCGAACTAGACCCTAATGCTTTTACAATAAGTTGGACGCAGAGTTGTCATCATGAAAATGGCAGATTGAAGTTCAAATATTGATGTACATTTTTTTTTTCTGATTACATTTTCGCTCAGCAAACATATACAAGGAGACAAATAGATATACTGAGAGCTCAGTCATGGTTGTTCGAAAGTAAAGAGCATGAAGAGAAGGTTCTCTGCCTATCTTGTGTTGGACATTCTTCCATAAACGGAGTTAATATATTGGTTTTTGCAACTCTTAGAGAATGTTCTTTTGTAAGTTTCAAAAATGAGCATCCAAACTGGGTTCCATATATATATATATGCATGATTTTACTTTAAAGCAGCAAGAAAGCACTTCAACTAGTTTTTATACAGGAGGTATGCATTGTACTTATGATCTGTAGAAACATTGCAAGCTTTTCATATAGGAATTTCACTTTCGCTTTCCCCTTCTTGGTCCATTTTAGCTAATGATACCTCAATAGCATTTAATTGAAAATAATGCACATATGGTGCGAGGTAATCATAAGACATCTAGAGTCTCCTGATAATATTTTCTCATATTCACGTTAATAAAAAGAGAGCAAGTCCTGCATGTGTTTATGTTCTCAGATTTTGTTTACGTATTTCCCCATAATCCGGCAAACCAGGTATTCAACAAGAGGGTGAATCCAGCTCCCAAAACTTCATTTAACTCGTTAGCCTTGAAGCTGGCTTTGGAAACTTGAAATCAACAGTTGAGGACATAATTCCAGAAGCTGAGGAAGCAAAGTCATTGGAGGCAGCAGAAATCCTGGTCAAGGTTGCCTCAAATTCTTGTGGGGGGGGGGGGGGGGGGGGGGCCGCTGCTCAAGTAGTGCTGCTGCATATGCCACTAAACCAATGGGATAGACTTTGCTACAAGTTGTGGTGTTGCTGTAGACAGTTTGTGTCATACTTGTTTCACCTTAGTTTTTCCTACATGAATCTGTGATCAGTTAATGTTCTGCAGAAGTAATTCTATCTAACAAATAAATTTAATTTTATTTGTCAGTGTATGGACCTTGCGGATGTGGCTGGAGGCCAAAAACGGATGCAGAGGCTTTTACAGGAGTAAGAAACTCTTCCATACTCTTGTAACTAGTAAGCGAACCTGAGTTAATTCTTTTCTTGATGATCTTCAGTGCTTAATTACTTGCCCCTAGCACAAAGTTTATATGGTGATAGTGAGTACTAGATGTATTATATGTTGCTTGTCATTTGTCACTCTAGCATGACTCTCTTACACAATTATATATAAATAATTAAAAAATTGATAACAGTAGAGATAGGCCTTTTGTTTGTCACCGAGTTAAACTGATTAATGGAAAATTGTGTTGTTTGATCACAGCCCATGACTCAAATTTCTGCTATTGTTAATACCTGTCTTATTAGCTAACACTGTGAATCAACAGTTTAAATGTACAGGAATAAACAAGTTCAATATCAGCTTGCAATTTGGATGAAACTTTGATTTATCATGACATGTGTTCTACTTGATCAGCTGAAGCTATACGTTGACACAGAAGACATTGTAGCTTAAATTTATGATTTTACTTGAAACGAAAAACAACACTGATGACTTTTTGTTACTGGAACTAATTTGTGCAAGTCTGCTTACAATGTGACTTCATTGGCATTGCTACATGGTGGAAAACGTTTAATTTCGTTTATGTAGCATCAAACAGGTTTGTGTGAAAATTGCTTGTTTGGTCAAGATATCCTCAACAGTCAGACTATTTGTTCTGAGATGTTTTGATAAGCTAACTTAATTTTAGTACTTTCTGTTTGATTTCTTGGACCTATAGGATTCCGATGGCTTAATTTGGGTATTTGTATGTATGCATTATAAACTGCAATTAGTATGGAGGCTGTCTTTGCAAAATTGTACATATACATATAGTAGTTTATAAACAAAAACCAATTTGAAAAATATAAATATTTTCTATCGAAAGAATTTTGGTTATTGTATGTTGAAAGAATTCTATTTGTCTTTTTCTTTTCTGTCTTTTCTGTTATATATTTTTTTTGAAGATGTTTGTTTATATTTACTCACCCGTTGAGTTTAGATTACTTGATATGATAGATTGTGTTTGATCTGTCATCTAATCAAGTACACATATATGTTGTTGGTTCGTTGAATATATGTTAGAATTTGAAATTTGCTAATATTTAAGTCTACTGTTGTAATCTATTTTACTAATGTTGTTCAATTATTACTTATTATTCTTCATGTAGAGCTTAAAAAAAAGGATTTTAATAATGTCGACAACAATGATTAGGTAAACGAAAGTATGGAAGAGAAATACAATGAAATTGAAGAAGATTTATATTTGGATTGCATTTGTGGATGTTTGTATTTTTATGTTTTGGATTGTATTTGTAGATTTAAGTAGTAAAACTAATTATTTATCCTGTATTTATATTTTAATTTTGTTTTTTATTTGATCTATATTTTATTATTATATGTTTCATTATTAATTTATTAGAGTTAGTTTTTGTGATAAATATATTAAATATGGTTAAACGAGTCATTAAATGAATAATTTAAACGTGTCAATTAATGGTCACTTAAATGAATCATTTAAATGGGTTTTATAAACGTGTCATTAAATGGGTTCAACGAAAATAAATAGGTTAAGCATGTCATGTACATGTTGACCTAAATATTATCATGTCATGTTCGTATTTAAGGGATCTAACCCGTTTATTAATCATGTTGTGTTTTTATTAAGCAAAAAATAATCGTGTTATGCTCATGTTAGTTAAACCTGACCCGTTAACCCAAATTGCCTTTGCTAACTATAATTAGGCTAAAAAATTTATAAATTGAAACATATATGGATACTTAGTTAGAGGGTAAATAATGAGTTTTATCTTTTAAAATTCATTTTATAAATAAATATATTAACTAAAAAATAAAAATAAAAATAAAAATAAAAACTTAACAAAGTATGAAAAAAAATATGAAATACAAATATAATCAAACATTGATAAGATAGAATTTAAAGATATTTAAATGATTAAACTTATCAATTATAGTGTCAATAATATGGACAATCTATACTTTGATGATCATAAATTATTATCATACTTTAGATTAAAGAACACTATAGGAAACTCTAAAAGCAGAAGTTATTAAATTTGAGTAATATAATATGCAACTAATATTGTATGATGGATAAATTATATAAAATTTTATATATAATGTATCAAATCAAAGTTTTTCAAAATACCATATTTGAATCGAAAAGTAAATATAAATAAGAAATATGTAATTGACTAGAAAATTAAATATATTGGTATAATTAAAAAGAATTGATAACTAAACACTATATAAATAAATTTTACTTTATAATATTATATGTATATTTTATTTTTTCTAAATGGACTAGGGTAGGCTTGAGCCCACCCTAGTCAATGATGAGCTACATCCAAGGCCGCACAGCTCGTATAAGCGCAAGCAATATGCCTTTGAGTGACGACATTTCCATCCCTCATACATTGTGTACACCCTTTTTATAAGTGCATTTCATCAAAACTATAAAAAGTCTTTAGTTTATAAATAAATCTTAATTAATATTAATATTGCTCTTCTTTTATTATTTTTATACTATATTTTTGTAAGTATAACCCACAATACTTATTTTATTATCTAATTAATTTTGCTAAAATTTTGAAATTTTTTCCCAACAAACAAAGCAAGTACATTATTATTTTCTTTTAATAATAATTAATTTAAAATTTATCATTTTACAATCAAATTTTTAAGAAGAATTTAAATTCTTCATACTTTACAATTAATCTGTATCCTTTTAAAAAAATTTGATGTTGCAAAAAAATTCAGTTAATTTGGAGAAGATAAAATTTGAAAAATTATAAAGAGTTTTATCTCAGTTTAATTTTTGAATGGGTTTAATTTTTGAAGTTATATGATAACATAAAACAAGTTTTTTGTTATTTGATCATGGTGTAATTTTTTATCTCGATTTAACAGATATATTGTATTATGAAAAAAAAAAAATTTTGAATTGATAGATAATTCCTTATGGAGTACTTAGAATAAAACAAACTTCTTGATATATGTTCTTTTTTTTTTTTTTCAAACATGTTTTCCTTTTTTATTTTTTCCTTTTTAACTAAATACAATAATTTCATCATTATTTTGATTCATTCTTAATATTCTCCAATTAATTTGATACTTGAAATTAATATTTAAAAGTAAAGTTAAGAGTTTGAGAAAATAAAAATGTTTTATCACATACATGAGGAAGTGATTAATATTTGTGAATATAGTTACAAATTATTTACTATAATGGGTGAATTCTACAGTATGTTGATTTTAAATGGGTTTTGTTAGTTAATTTTCTTAGAACTTAACAACTTGTGTCTTGCACAAATCAAATAAAGAAACTGTGAGTGATCTTGACATCGATGGGATGTCGGTTGAAAACACTCCAACGCTCAAATCAGTAATGAAAATAATATAAACATAGATAAGCGAATAATAACATATGGTAAATGACACCATAAAATAAATATTAAGCTATGAATGTATAAATTAAGAATAGCTGGTGACAACGTACAATTATTTGGGCATGGAGGTGACCAATTGGCCAATATAAGGCTATCAACCCGTGGGATAGACCGTGATGGTCGTCTTATAGAGTTTATATTAGAGATAATGGTAAGATCGAGTGTTAGTGAATGATTAAATTATCTAGAGCGATTAGACTAGAATGACAGTGTAGACAAGGCTTGTCGGGCACAGAGGCAGTGCAAAGGCCATTAATGCAAACTAAATACACACACACACACACACATATATATATATATATATTCCAATTGTATGTAATAAACATATCACATGAGACTTGTAGTAATAATTAGTATTATCTTAAAGGTTAGTGTGAATAAAGTGTATAAGAATCAGTATTATATGGCAATTATATTATTGTTGAATCTGAGCAATACCCAAGTAAACTTAATAGTTAGATGAGACGCATGAAATAAACATACCAGTACTGTATATAATGGATAGGCCACGCGAGTTGAATTCTCCCATGTGCCCAGGAGACAATGCTTCAGCAGTTACTGGATCAATTACATTGGCCTCCATGTACTCAACTAGTCGATCGACAGAGCCAACTAAGTCACACCAGACCAGCCGCATATAACATGTTGAAGGGGTGATAATTGAATAGGGGACAGGATCGTAGCAACCTGTCACGTTCTGGTGATAGGTGCGAATGCCACGGAAACGGGTTCGGCAGTTATACAACCGAGAAACGACGGACATGTTACAAAGTCAGTCGACGGTGAGTGGTGATGCGCCAATGTTGAGAGAGGAAACAGATGCATGGAGCTTTGTCGATTACATGAGTGAGACGAAGAATGCATGAAAGAGAACATGTAACCCATGGCTCTTTACAAGGTAAATATGGTAACGATAGCGGTTGTGTACATATGAAAGGCTTCGTATTGAGAAAAATAGAGAGAGTATGATAGCGGTTGGACATGAGAGAGAGAGAGATCCCCTCTAGTTGGAATGCCCTCCTTTCCTTTTATATGGAAATGTAGTCATTGGGCAATTATTACAGTGCACGTCACATAGAGTTATTACAGCATTTATTTCAGAGAATTATTATAATAAAAGTTTCGGAGTTACTTGTAATAATCGTTAGGTAGTCATTGCAATAATTTTTATAAAGTAACTGTAATAATCGTTATGGAGTTATAGTTTATCAATTCTTGATATATTGATTGTAAGCAGGCTAAAATGGGAATCTAAACAGTTGGGTTTGGGTTGAGTCGACCACACTACTAGACTAGCCTACTATAACGCATTTTGGGCCACTGCATTATAGACTTAACAATTTTTTACCACTATATGTATACTCTTTTTAGTAATTTTCTTTAAGGATAATATTAGATTTTTAGAAATAGATGAAGTGTACGTACAATTGTTTAGGGGTGTAAATATCATTACCCTATGCCTGTACTACTACGTTTCTTTTTGTTATGGCATCTGTTGAGGCCTTCTAGGAAAGTTTTGAAGAGTTTTACACTAGCATGAGGCCCACTATTTAAAATATTAGTGATGCTTCTTTTGTTGTTGTTGTTGAATGTTTGATATATATATATATATATTTTTTTTCTCTCTCTTTGCATGAAAAAACTTCTCATATTAATTTTTTGTTTTTGCATCTTTGAGAGATTAACTACGACTACTATGTTTGTTCCTGAACTAGTTGTCATTAGCTGTTCAACCTGATAATAAAATAAGAATTTCAATAATTAAAAGATATTCAATTACTGAGAACCATATGATTTCTCTAAAGATGAAAAGTATTCCATATTTATCAATGACATACTAAACTAGAAAAATTTATAATGAACAAATACATTATTGAAGATAACTATCTTATTTCAATGACATATCATATTTATCAACATTTTCACATTCCGAAAATATAGGGAAAAAAAAGTAAGGAGAATAAATTTCAAACAAAATATCTCCTTTTACATTAAATGTTAAAAGCCTTAATTTAAAATTTCAACTAAAGTCTAAGGATACTCATACAACTACTTATGACATTTTCTTGAACCTCCCAACATTGAACCTATGGTTTTATTTGATGAAAATCCAACCATAATTGGTCCACAAAAAACACTCATCAATTTTACTTTTCTACGTTTTGTCCAAGGATCACCCGTAACTGCTCCTTCCACGATCACATCAAATTCTATAACGCCTCTTGACCAGTCTGCAACAATAGAGTCCATGACCATTCTATCCATATTTTCATATGAAACATTAAAATTTGCTTGCACCAATCTCTTCTCCTTATGATTCAACCAAAAAAATGGTTTTATCTTCATGGACGAAACATTTTCTTGCTTGTAGAATATTGAAGCCTGCGTGTCTTGGAGATACAATACGTGACCCTTATTAGTGTTGGTGACTAAAAAAGTAAGGTTGCAATCAGTGGCGGACCCAGAAAAATTATTTAGGAGGGGCACGTGAACAAAGTAATATAAATGTTGATATTCGTACTAAATATAATTTTTTTTTTTGGTACAATAAAGTTCGATAATATAATATAGTTTAAATAAAATAATATATATAATATTAAAGCAAAGTAAATATAAATCATAACGAAATCATTAAAATAAATAAAAATAAAAAATAACATAAACTACATAATTTTATTTATTATTTACTCAAAAAATTATTAATTTGAATAAGACACAAACCATATGTACTTATTGAAAAACAATTTTAGTCTAATTTCATGAAAAAAAATTGTATCTATAATGAACAACAATAAGTTTTACAATGAATTATAAATTATGTTCTAAATTTTTTTGAACTTCTAATTTTTATTGATTCTAAATAATGTAAAAGTAGAAAGTAAAAAGTATATATAAAAAAAAAGGTTAAATCATGATAATAAATGGACAATTTTAATGTAATAACTTAAAGTTTAAAATTTTAGAATTAATTGATGAATGTATATTAAGATTTTAGGATTTTTTTCATAGTTAATGATAGGATATAAACTTTTATAAACTCAAAATATATTAAGTTTGAAGGTTTACCCAATTAATAAGTAATATGTAGTGAAATATATAAAAATGTAAATGTGTAAAGGAGGGTTGAACAGTAAATTTGTATAAAATGTAAAAAGTAAATGTACAAAAAAGAAGTTGAAAAGTAAATATGTATAAAAAGGAAGGGGTTGAAAAGCAAATGTTATAAAAGAGTGCAAAAGAAATGTTATGAAAAAAAGTAAAAACATGAATGTATTAATTGGGATTCGAACATGGGAACTGGATGAAAGTACACAAGCGTGCAACCATCCAGGCGTTTCTACATTTTGTGAAAGCATTGTCAGCATAAAACCTAATAAATATTTATAGAACTTCAGGGGGCGCACGTGCCCCGTCTGGCCCAATACTGGGTCCGCCTCTGGTTGCAATTGGTGATGGTATGAGAAGAATTAGTGGAGATGTTGAATGGATATACATTGACCGAATCAACTTCAAACTTTGGAGAATAAAAGTTGGGAGAAAAGTATCCTGCAGCAGCTAGTGGTAATACTATAGAACTTGCGATGCCAATAAGAAGCACAACAAAAAACACAACAACACCCACAACTGGTGTACAAAAACACATGTTTGTTATTGTGTTAGGTGATACAACAATGAAAAATCAATAATTGCGTATTTATAGCTTTTTTTTATTACTCTATGTTAATTAGAAAAAAAAATATTGATTTAAAAAGGAAATAAGTAAAGCTTTTTCTTGTATGATACTGGTCATACATTAATTAGAAAAACCAATACTGATTTAAAATGGAAATAAATAAAATCATAATCAAACTTAAAATCTTTTGCTTGTATGATACTAGTGTGTTAATTAGAAAAACTAATACTGATTTTAAAAGGAAATAAATAAAATCATAATCAAACTTAATTTATTTTCCTTGCATGATACTAGTGGTATGTTCATTAGAAAAACTATCCCATAATTATTAAATAAAATCATAATCAAACTTAAATTTTTTTCCTTGTATGATACTAGTATGTTAATTAGAAAAACTATTATTGACTTTAAAAGGAAATGAATAAAATCATAATCAAACTTAATATATTTTCCTTGTATGATACTAGTACATTAATTACAAAAATTAATGATGATTTAAAAAGGAAATAAATAAAATCATAATCAAACTTAAATTCTTTTCCTTGTATGATACTAGTATGTTAATTAGAAAAACTATTATTGACTTTAAAAGGAAATGAATAAAATCATAATCAAACTTAATATATTTTCCTTGTATGATACAAGTACATTAATTAGAAAAATTAATAATGATTTAAAAAAGAAATAAATAAAATCATAATCAAACTTAATTTCTTTTCCTTATATGATATTAGTCGTGTATTAATTAGAAAAACTACCCCATAATTACTGATTTAAAAGAAAATAAATAAAATCTTAATCAAACTTAAATTCTTCTCCTTGTATGATTTACCATCTCCGCAATCACTTCGGCTGGGTTAGCTCACTCGAAATTCTTGGCTGAGACTTTGGCAGATATTTAAGTTTTAGTTTGTGTGGTTTATGGCTTAGTCGTACTTAATTGTATTCATGGAACTCCAAGAATGTCAAAAACTTTGAAAATGATAAATAATGTTTCATACTATAAATACATAACATATCCTTTCATTTTTAGTTGTTATTATCATAAACAACTACTCCCTATCTGGTCACATCAAAGCTCAATTACCCCACTACAATTCTTGGTATTGTATAATAAGTTGAAGCACTGATAAGAAATGAAAACAGAGGAGCCCTGATGTTAGGTTTCAGTTTAAAGTCTACCAGCATGTTGTTGGGTTGAGATAAGTGGATGCAAGCAAGTGGAGTCGGGCATAGCCTATTGTCTGATATTTCCAGTCGAATTGAAAAATTCAAGCAAAGATCATCAGATGTTGAAGAGGTGGAGATCGTTGGTTATAAAAAAACCAACGATCTCTGCTATTGTTAGTTAAAATTGTGTTGTTTGATCACAGCCCATGACTCACATAAATTTTTGCTATTGTTAATACCTGTCTTGTTAGCTAACATTGTGAATCAACAATTTACATGTACAGGAATAAACAAGTTCAATATCAGCTCGCAATTTGGAAGAAACTTTGATTTATCATGTCAAGTGTACTACTTGATCAGCTGAAGCTATTATATTGGTTCAATAATTGATTTCTTTTACGTTGACACAACGGACATTGTAGCTTAAATTTATGATTTTACTTGAAACGAAAAACAACACTGGTTACTTTTTGTTCCTTGAACTAATTTGTGCAAGTCTGCTTACAGTGTGACTTCATTGGCAGTGCTACATGGTCGAAAACGTTTAATTTCGTTTATGTAGCATCAAACTGGTGTGTGAAAATTGCTTGCTTGGTCAAGATATCCTCAACAGTCAGACTATTTGTTCTGAGATGTTTTGATAAGCTAACTTAATTTGAGTATTTTGTGTTTGCTTTCTTGGATGTAAAGGATTCTGATGGCTTAATTTGGGTATTTGTATTAATGCATTATATACCATAAGTATGGAGGTTGCTTTTGCAACACAAGAATTTTGTAAAATTGTCCATATACATATAGTAGTTTATAAACAAATACCAATTTGAGAAATATAAATATTTTCTATTGAAAGAATTTTGGTTATTGTATATTGAAAGAATCCTATCTGTCTTTTTTGTTGTTTATTTTTCTCACAGAATGTTTGTTTATATCTAGTATTCACTCACGTACCAAGTTTAGATTACTTGATATCATAGATTCTGCTTATTTGTTTGAATTTGTCATCTAATCAAGTACACATATACGTTATTGGTTCATTGAATATATGTTGAATTTGAAATTAACTAGTATTTAAGTCTGTTGTTCGTAATCTATTTTACTAATTTTATTTATTATTGATTATTCTTCATGTATAGTTTAAATTTATGGATTCCAATGATGTCGATATCAATGATTTGGTAAACAAAAGTATGAAAGAGGAATACAATGAAATGGAAGAGGGTTCATATTTGCATTGTATTGTGAATGATTGTATATGTATGTTTTGGATTGTATTTGTAGATTTAAATAGTAAACTTAATTATTTATCTTATATTTATATTTTAATTTATCTATATTTATTATTGTATGTTTTATTATTAATTTATTAAAGTTAGTTTTTGTTATAAATGTATTTAATATGGTTAAATGAGTTATAAATGAGTCATTAAATAGATCTTTTAAATGTGTTAATTAATTGTCCTTAAATGAGTCATTTAAATGGATTTTATAGACATGTAATTAAATGGGTTAAATGAAAATAAATGGGTTAAACTTATCATGTTCATGTTGATCCAATTATTATCATGTTGTGTTCGTATTTAGAAGGTCTAATCCGTTTATTAATCATGTCATGTTTGTGTGGAGCCAAAAATAACTGTCGTGTTCGTATTAGCCCAAACTCAACCTATTAACTTGAATTGCCAACCGCTAACTTTAATTATACTAAAAAAAATTTATAAATTGAAACATATATGGATACTTAGTTAGAGGATACATAATGAGTTTTACCTTTAAAATTCATATTGTAAATAAATATATCAACTAAAAAAGAAAAGTAAAAAAAAAAAAAAAAAACCCAACAAAGTAGGAAAGAAATATGGAATACAAGTATAATCAAACATCAATAAAGTTGAATCCAAAGATGTTTAAATTATTAAACTTATCAATTATAATATCAATAATATAGATAATTTATATTTTGATAATCATAAATTGGAGGTTATCTTTTTTTTTTTTTTGTCTGAATGTTAAACAGTGCCGCTGAAGACTGAAAACTGAATAATAACTGAGACTTTAAATTTAAATAACTTTTTTTTTTTTTTTTTTTTTTACCGTTGAATATATTGTAAACTTATTTGTTTTTTAAAGTTAAAATTATATGAAAACTAATAATTTAATAATTATACCATTTTAACTATTTATTGTTATATAATTTTAAATAATTTAATACAAACATCCGAAAATAAATAATTTAATAAATTCTAAAATATTTTTTATGTACATATTAATAATATTTTATTTATAATTAAAATATGATTAAAAAAAATATAATAGCATTTATATATTTAAATATATTAAAAATAACTATAAAAACAAATGTTTAAATTGTAAATTAAAATATATTAGTTAATTTTAAGATAATTTGAGATGAGATGAGATGTATTTAGACTTTTCTTTTAAAATATATTTTTTTATAAGTATCAAGAAAAAAAATGAGTAATATAAAATTAGGATAAATTTAAAATTATGTTATTTTGAGGAGACAAATTTGAAATAAAAACTTTTAAATGTTACTAAGTAATTTGCAATTAAGTAAAAAGCTAAAGATTTTTGCTTAATTTTTTTAATTGTTTTTAAGTAGTTTTAAGTGGTTTGATCATTTAAAAAAAAACAAACGAAAATAACTTATTAGTTACAATTCAGCACTATTAAATCTTAAATAGAAAAAACAAACAATCGCTTATTATCATACTTTGGATTAAAGAGCGCATTAGGAAATGCACTAAAAACAGAAGTTATTAAATTTGAATAATATAATATGCAACCAATGTTGCATAATGGATAAATTATATGAAATTTCATATTTAATGTATCAAATTAAAGTTTTTACATACATCATGTTTGAATAGAAAAGTAAATATAAAGAAGACATATGCAATTGACTGGAAGAAAAAAAAAGTATATGTATTTGATATAAAAAGAACTAATAACTAAAAATTATAAAAATGAATTTTACTTTATATTTTTATTATGTATATATATATTTTTTTTTTCTAGATGGGCTAGGGTTGGCTCGCATCGAGCTCTTGCGTAAACTCTAAACAAGCGTAAACAATATGTCTATCAGTGTTGATATTTCCACTCCTAAAAAACTGTATGTACACCCCAAATTAGTAACTTTATCAAAATTCAATATTACTCTATATAAAATTACTAAAATGGAGTGTAAAGTAAATATTTACATGTAAACCACTCCATGGAAGGGTAGGGACATCTGCTGCTTGAGCAATTAATGATGAACCAATCTTATCTCCTAATGCTGCCATTGATGCAGACGGCCCTAGAAATACAATTCCCTTGGCAGCCGGTGCATCTGGTAGCTCAGGATTCTCGGAGGGATGGCCCCAACCAGGCCAAACCACATCAACATGTGTTATCTCTGCTATCTAATCAACTAGCAATTAAATCAATCAAGAATATATGCAACAATGAACCATGGAAACGTTTTTTTTATTATAAGTGTTATAGATAGATACCTCTACAATGAGCTGGACATTAGCATAGTTATTGTTGTTAGTTCCACCAGGAACTTAGACAAACTGAGCAGCAAATCCTAATATGCTCAGCTTTGATCCTCATATCATCGAGTGTAGCCATGGCCACCAACAGAATAGCCTTCTCTGTGCCAAATGTTTCATAAGCCCAAGTCCTAATACTACGTATGAACTTGACAGCAGCCATTCCGTTGTTGGCAATCAAAATGCTATGAATTGCCCTCTTCCCTCCAAGTGAATCACAGAATTCATCTACTTCACGTAAGAGATATTTTTGGTATTAAATTGGGTTTATTTACAAATTACAGATTTTTAAAATTTTTAATAATGGGATGTTATTATGAAAGAGGTGTACATACAGATTATGGGATGTTATTTTCCCCCAATTTAAACTTTAAAATCCACCTCTAATCCAAACAAATTCCTCAAAGCATGGTTTCATATATCAGTTCCAAAAACTTCATAACTCATAACCTGAAAATAAAACCTAGTGTTTCAATGGTTATACCATCAACATAGCTCAAAAATTAGATGACCTATGAATATGCTTTCAATTTTCACATTCAAGGCTAATTTCACTTGTCAAACACAAGGTTCCAAAAATCGCTAATTTCACTTGTCAAACATCAGGACCACTTGGACTACTTAATCTTTAATACAACCAACCAATTATGTTTAGAATTTAAAACCTCCCAACTGAAATACCAACATTAATAAATGCTAATCAATATCATTTCAGAATTTGTTACCAATCAAGTTAAAAAACTATTTACCTCCACATAGTAATTCCAAAATCTTCATACCCAGCAACACAGACAATCATCAATTATCTTTACATTAAAATTTGTACATATCAATGAACATACACGTTAATAAATTTTATACACACACAAAAAATGTAACAATCATGCAGTGACGATATGATCCCACTTTGAAATCTCAACATTTTGTTAAGCGCATTGCAATTCATTATCATTCATTCTGAGTAATCTCAGCCATGTATAATATCCTAGTTCCTATTCAAACTTTCATACCAAATACACCAGAACCAAATGCATATATAGTCATATTTGCAACCCATTAAACATAAAGCTTTGACCACAGAATTTGTTTTGTAATAGTATAACAAGTTCCTTTCCCCCCAATATGTTATACAACATATAGTTTTGAAAGGCGCAACGCGCACCGAGGTGCAAAGGGGCCGTGGAGCCTGAGGCGCAAGGCGCAAGGTGCGCCTTTTTAATGTGAGGTGCAAAAAAAAAAAAAGGCTTAAAATATTATAAAAACATAAAATTGGAGTCTTATTTAAACATGTGTATATAATTATAGGGATTTTTTTATTTATTTTTCAAATTAAAAGGTTTAATTGAGTATTTTATCATAGCTTAGGGGTTATTTATAATTTTTACTGATCAATTGAATATTTTATCATAAATTAGGGAGTTGTTTATAATTTTTGGGGTTCAATTAGGTATTTTATCATAAATGAGGGGTTATTTATAACTTTTGCACATATATTTAAGTGTTTACATGTGAGAGTATTAGGTTTAGCCGACATTTCTTCCCCACCCACCCCACCCCACCCTCACACGTTCCTGTTCCTCACCCTCTCTCTTCACGGTAATTTTCTCCCTCCTCTCTCTCTCCTCTCGTCTTTACTTCTCTCTCTCTCTGTCCTTGTCTTTACTTCCTTTACTCTCTTCATTTTTGCCATTCTTTCTCCTCAATCCTCGACGACCAGAAGAGGCTGATCGGTGGCTGGAAGAGGGCTGGAAGACACAGTCGGCAGCTTGGGGTCGGAGGAGAGAGGGAGAGTGGAAGATGAAGAAGCTGAAGTCGGGTGGGGACTGTGATTTTGCAAGGCGCGCCTAGGCGCACCTACAGCCTCATCGCCTAGGCGCGCAAGGCGCGCGCCTAATGAACACAGGCGCGCCTCAGGTGATGCCAAGCGCCGGAACAGCGCCCTGAGTCGCCTAGCGCCTAGGCGCTCGCCTAGGTGCGCCTTTGATAACTATGATACAACAAGACTAGTCAAAAGCATTAATGGTATAAATAAGATTGCATTCTAGCGCATGCATAGTAAAACTAACATCACAAAATAAGATCACCAAAACTGTCTTTCGGATTAAAACAACCAAAATAGACACATAATGCTAACATCACACAATAAGGCCCCCACAACCCGCTTGTGTCAAACACTCTTCTTTTCAAATCAAGGAATCAAATTATTTATCCATCTAAAACACACGCAGCTAGATGTTCATCAAATCAAATTAAAATTAGCTGAATTGGACAGCATATATTCAAATAATGCACAAGTGTATTCATATTACATCTAATTTTCATTCAAACAAATAAACCCAGAAACAGATCCCCCTCCGATTTTGGCACGAGGGATGAAGTCACCCAAAAGAGCATATAGATTGACCTATGGTGAAAGAGTAGTTTGGTCAAACCTCCTCCTCTCTGCTGTCTGCAAGAGGATCGTGGTCATGGAGAGAGTACAGATCCATCCACTTCCATCTTGGAGGTGGTTGGTGGTAAAGAGTACACATCCACTTCCGCCTTCCACGGAGGCAGATGGCAACCAGAGGTGACAAACAAGGTTTATAAAATTAGTTATTTTCAACTAACTTCATAAAGCTTTGATCTATTTTTACTGTCACTTAGTCATATACAAGGGTATTACTGAGACAACAAGCATTAGACTTAAGTCACAGAATGGTAAGATAAATTTGTGTTGAAGAGAAATTAACAGGGAGGAAGAGTTAGAAAAGAGATTGGAAATAGTTTTATATTATTCAACATGTCTATACAAGTTCAACCAGGTTTCTTATATAGACCATTACATCCTACCAGTAATCTAAAAAATAGGGAAACTATCACGAAAACAAAGGTATCATGGCTAGCAGTCCACAACAACCCTCTCCTTTATTCTGACTAAGTCAATAACAGACACTTGCACATAACAGCCACATCATTCCACCCTCCCTAATTTTGTTCTTGTCCTCAAGGACGGAAATTGGGATACGAGCGCAGGAACCTCCACTTGTTTTCCCATGTTGCATCTTCAACTGGGGCTCCTACCCATTTGACTAGGATCTCCTCCCTTGGACGGTAACGACCTTTTTGGATCACACGGCTATCAAGTACGGTCTCGGGTTGAGGTTGCAAAGTAAAATCTTCAGCAACGGAAGGCAACTCAGGTGTTACTGGAGTGGAAGTACCCAGAAATTTTTTGAGCAAGCTGACATGAAAGACATTATGAATTTGGGACCCTTCAGGAAGGTCCAAGAGATAAGCCACCGAACCAATGCGAGCCAAGATTTTATAGGGATCGTAATATTGTGGAGATAATTTGAGAGAGCTGCGGAATGCAATTGACTGCTGTCGAAATGGTTGCAGGCGGAGGTAGACATAGTCTCCAACGGTGAACTCCACCTCGCGTCTGTGCTGGTCAGCCTGGACTTTCATCTGATTGCGAGCTAAGACCAAATGATGGCGTAATGTTTTTATGATTGCATCCCGGTTTTGCAAAAATTCATCCACTGCCTCCACTTTGGTAGTACCTGGAACATATGAGAGTAAGTTGGGAGGAGAAATGCCATAAACAGCTTCAAAGGGAGTGAGTCGGGTTGCCGAGTGCACTGAGGTATTATAGCTGTATTCGGCCCAAGCAAGCCACTCCAACCATTTCCGTGGCTGTTCATGTGTAAAGCAACACAGATATTGTTCCAAGGTACGGTTGACGACTTCCGTCTGGCCATCTGTTTGGGGATGATAGCTGGAGCTCATGCAAAGGGTAGTTCCCTGTAATTGGAACAAAGCTTTCCAAAAAGAACTTACAAAAACTTTATCACGATCACTGGTAATAGACCTTGGTACCCCATGGAGCTTAACGATTTGGCTAACAAAAGCTTTAGCCACTGTCAAGACCGTAAACGAATGTTTTAATGGAACAAAATGTGCATATTTGGACAAGCGATCCACTACTACCATAATAACCGTATACCCTTGCGAGGAAGGAAGGCCTTCAATAAAATCCATGGAGATATCCGTCCAAATTTTGTCCGGAATTTCCAAAGGCTGAAGTAAGCCGGCAGGTCGAAGTGTCTCGGTCTTGCAGCGCTGACAAGTATCACAGTCCTGGATGAATTTCTTCATAGTCATGCGCATTCCGGGCCAAAGAAAAGATGTTTTGATGCGGCTTAAAGTTTTTTGGAATCCAAAATGGCCTCCCATTGGTGATGAATGATTATCAGTTAATACTGTCAGAATTAGAATTGAAGTAGGACTCAAGAGAATCCTCCCTTTTTTGAACCACACGCCATCTCGTTAAAGATAATGATGAGAAGTTGTCTTTGGATGCGACATAATCTGCTCATAAAAAGGATTAGTTAAAACCTCCTGTTGAAGAGTGGCCCACCATTGTGAAGTTGGATGTGATATGGCATGAAATTCGAATTCGGCTATCCTTGACAAAGCATCCGCCCCCTTGTTATCTTCTCCTTTTTTATATTGTATTTGGTAGTCATATCCCAAAATCTTAGGAAGCCATCGCAGCTGGGTTGGGGTCGTAATTCGCTGCTCCAAAAGATATTTTAAACTTCATTGGTCGGTTCGTACGATGAAAGGTTTGCCCAGGAGATAAGGACGCCACTTTCTAATTGCCTTTACAATTGCCAACATTTCCTTGTCATAGGTGGACAAGGTAAGTGCTGCACCCTTGAGAGCTTCACTAAAAAATGCGATTGGCTGACCTTGTTGTGACAAAATTGCACCAATTCCAGTTCCGCAGGCATCACATTCCACGACAAATTGCTGAGAAAAATCTGGCAATCAGAGAACGGGAGCAGATGTGAGGGCTTCCTTAAGGCGCAAGAAGGCTAGTTCGGCTTTAGAATCCCATTGAAAACCCGCCTTGGAGGTAAGTCGAGTAAGAGGCGCGGTAATGGTTCCGAAACCCCTGATAAACTTGCGGTAATATCCCGCTAGACCCAGGAAAGCTCACACCCCCTTTGTTGTAGTTGGTACTGGCCAATCTTGAACAGCTTTTATTTTTGTCGGGTCGACGGAAACTCCATTGGCAGTGATAATGTGTCCAAGATAGTCAATTTGGAAGGTGCCAAATTGGCATTTGGATTGCTTGGCAGTCAATTGATGGTCAGATAAAAGTGTTAAAACAGTTCTGAGATGTTGCACATGCTCAGTCCAAGACCTGCTATAAATCAAGATATCGTCAAAAAATACAAGGACAAACTTACTAAGGTAGGGTATGAATATGTCATTCATCAAGCTCTGAAATGTTGCAGGAGCATTAGTTAATCCAAAAGGCATGACAACGAACTCATAATGGCCTTCATGAGTACAGAATGCGGTTTTGTGGATGTCTTCTTCTTTAACTCGGATTTGATGGTAACCAGAACGGAGGTCCATTTTTGAGAAAACCCGAGCTCCATGTAATTCGTCCAGAAGTTCGTCAATAATGGGAATTGGATATTTGTCTTTTACAGTCACACTATTTAGTGCTCTGTAATCGACACAAAACCTCCAGGTGCCGTCCGCCTTCTTTACCAACAGTACCGGGGACGAAAAAGGGTTGGTGCTGGGTCGAATGATGCCGGAATCTAGAAACTCTTGGACCATTCTCTCTATCTCAGCCTTCTGGTATTGAGGGTATCTATATGGCCGTACACTAACTGGTTCTTGTTCAGCTTTCAAAGGAATTTTGTGGTCATGGTGTCAAGTAGGAGGTAAGGTAACTTGTTCCTTAAAGACTTCTGGGAATTCGGCAATGACCCTGCTTATTTCCGTGGATGGTACTTTCGCCTCTTTTTGTGCTAACAAACTGCTTCCAACTGAAACAATGACCTTTAAGTAATATCCCATACCTGTTAATTGCTGCAAGTCACTATTTTCCAATGGTTCTAAGTAAGGTCTGCGCACCCCTTGAAGTTGATGTTGCTGCCCATTGTGTGTAAATGTCATAGTCAACTTGCGATAGTCGGTTTCTACTGGCCCTAAAGTTTCGAGCCACTGAACTCCAAGGACAACTTGACAAGCTGCAACGGGAAGTATGTAAAAATCTGCCATAATGGTATGACCTTGGATACTCAATGAGAGGTTCAAACATCTTCCTGTGCATGTAATTTTTTCACAGTTTCCCACCATTACCTGGAAAGATCGATCACATACTATGGGCAGTGCCAACTTATTTACAGTGGACTGGTCCATGAAATTGTGAGTACTACCTCCATCGATAAGAACCGTCACCTCCCTGTTCTTTATTTTTCCGTTCATGCGTAAGGTCTGTGGGTGCATGGTACCTGACATGGCATGAAATGAAATTTCTGGTAGTGGACCAAAGAGTGATGACTCCTCTTTGGCTGTGTTCTCCTCATCATTCGTGTCAAAAGGACAGTCTTCTATCATAAATAGCTGAGGTCGTTGGCACCTATGGCCTGGAATATACTTCTCATCACAATAGAAGCAGAGGCCTTTCTCGCGACGGTCCCTAGCTTCTTGTCCCGAGATGCGACGAACAGGTACATTATTGGAGGACGTGTCTGTTTTCTGATTCGGAGGAGGACCCAAAAGTCCAGCTGTCTGGCTGTTTTGGTTACGCTGAAAAGCACTTGTATTGGAGGGCCTGTAAGTTCCACTTCCGCTACCCTTCTTATGCAAAGAATTTCGTTCCTCGATTAAGCGAGAAACCCCAATGGCATCCAGCAGCGTTCTTGGTTGTTTAACTTTAACATCCAACCTGATGTCATCTCGTAATCCTGCAATAAAACACCAAACTAAAAATTGCTCAGGAAGGTTGTCCACTCGGTGTGATATTTTTTCAAACGCCTCTTGGTAAGCTGCCACAGTTGAAGTTTGCTTAAGGCGAGTTAAAGCTTCTGATGGATCTTCATAATCCATGGGTCCAAAGCGATGGTGGACAGCCTTGGTGAACTCGGTCCAAGTAAGGGGCCCTCGAAATTTCGCTAACCACCGATGCCATTGCAGGGCAATGCCTTCCAAATGGAATGAAGCCAATTGCACCTGATGTTCTGGTGCCACTTTTTTAAACTCAAAAAATTGTTCGGCCTTATATATCCAACCAGTGGGGTCTTCACCATTAAAATTTGGAAAATTCAGTTTGAGGTAGTGATGTTTATCAGGAGAGATTGTCGTGTTTAAGGTTGAAGCTTGTAAGGTAGAATGGGATGATTCGGCAGGGGCAAAGGGATTGGTTTCTGGAGGAATTATTTGTGAAGTTTGAGAGGCGCGCAGAGATTGAATCTCTGTTAATACGGTCTGCAATGTGGTTTCATGCCGACCCAGTATTTCTTGAACCTCACTCTGGAATTCGGCATTTGTTTCGGTGGCCTTTCCCCGAGTTTCCATTTTCGGAACCAGCCTCTGATACCAAATGGTAAGATAAATTTGTGTTGAAGAGAAATTAACAAGGAGGAAGAGTTAGAAAAGAGATTGGAAATAGTTTTATATTATTCAACATGTCTATACAAGTTCAATCAGGTTTCTTATATAGACCATTACATCCTACCAGTAATCTAAAAAATAGGGAAACTATCACGAAAACAAAGGTATCATGGCCAGCAGTCCACAACAACCCTCTCCTTTATTCTGACTAAGTCAATAACAGACACTTGCACATAACAGCCACATCACAGAATTGCAAACAAGAAGCAATACTTGCAAAACAAACGTTAAACATATGCCAAACATAAACAAGATTTAAAGCCTATACGTGAAACAAACAAGATCTAACATCTGAACAAACAACTACTGGGCCAGATCTATGATTATTTTCGAAATATATTGATATAAAAAATCAACAAATAAGAGGATGATAATGTTACCTTCGCATAAGCTCAAACGCTAGTCTAGGGTTTGTTGGTTGCAGCAAAAAGAGAGTTCAGCAGCGTACAACCTTTAACCTTATATCTGAATGGTCCAAAAAGAGGCACCATCCCTGCATCGAATATGATAAACTTATTTTTGGGAGTTGGAGACCAAAAAAACAGCAGCACATGATGGGTCTAGAAGCGTGCGAAAAAAACAATACCAGTTGATCGGTTGCGGTCTTCCCTGTAAAAGACCGATGCCATCTTGAAAACAGAAATTAAGACGTAAGTTAATCCGTATGCCATCACTCCTAAAAATTTTCCATTTTTCTTTGACAGCAGAGAATGAACGACTTGAGTGGGAGTATTTCTTTCGGGCGTAGGTGGACAAAACGTCTCATCCAGAAAAAATATTTTCTTGATGGCGACATAGAAAATAGAAATGAATACTTAACTATTTCTTATGTCTGTAGTGGAACAAACAGCAACGCAGGGCATTCCCATTGAATTACGCCAAGTGCAATCCCTCGTCTATTCGAATTCCTAACTCTGTAAAATATGTCACATAAGGAAACAATTTAAGTTTGATTATGATTTTATTTATTATGTTTTTAAAATTAGTATTAAAATAGGATTACTATTTAAGTTTGATTATGACTTTATTCATTTCTTTTTCAAATCAGCATTAGTTTTACTAATTAATATAGGACTAGTATTAGAAAAAAGCTATAAATACACCATCGTTTATTTTTTCATTGTCATATCGCCTATCACAATAACACAAACATGAATCCGTTCACCACATGTTGTGTTGTTAATATTAGCATCGTTTGCATCTTTTGTTGTGTTGCAATTCTCACAACACTACTAGTTCTTTTAGTTAAAGGTCAGTTCACTCCCAGCTTTCATTCTCCAAAGTTTGAAATTGATTCGGTCAATATATATCCATTCAACATCTCCACTACCTCTTCACATAATATCATCACCAATTGCAACCTTACTTTTTCAGTTAAAAACCCTAATAAGGGTCATGTCTTGTATCTCCAAGACATGCAAGCTTCGATACTTTACCGACAAGAAAATATTTCATCAACGGAGATAAAACCTTTTTTTCGGTTAAATCACAAAGAGAAGAGACTTGTGCAAACAAATTTTAATGTTTTATATGAAAATATGGACAGCATGACCACGAACTTCGTTGTTACAGACTGGTCGAAAGGAGTTATGGAATTTGACGTGATCGTGGAAGGAATAGTTACGGTTGATCCTTGGACAAAACATAGAAAAGTGAAACTTATGGGTGTTTCCTGTGGATCTATTATAGTCGAATTTTCATCAAATATAACAACAGGATTAATGTTGGGAGATTCAAGAAACTGTCATACTCAATTGTATAAGTATAGGTTTATAGAGCTCACTTAAAGGTATCCTTAGACTTTAGACGAAATTTTAGAATAAGGCTTTTAATATTTAATGTAAAAGTAAAAGGAGTTATTTTATTTAAAATTTATTCTTGTTACTTTTTTTTTCTTAATTTTTGAAATGTGAAAGTGTTGATCAATATGATATGTCATTGAAATAAAATAGCAATCTTCAATAATGTTTTTGTTCATTATAAATTTTTTGAGTGTAGTGTCATTGAAAAATATGGGATACTCTTCGTCTTTAAAAAAATTATACGGTTCTCAATAATTGGACATGTTTTAATTATGAAGTTTTTGGAACTGTTATTTGAAACAATGCTTTGAGGAATTTGTTTGGATTAGAGGTGGATTTTAAAGTTTAAATTGTGGGAAGAAATTTATTTTTGTTAGAATATGAATGAAATAGTTGAAGTAATTCAATTGTTTTGTCATCTGTATAAAGAACTTGGGAAGCTAGCTGATGCTCCACCTTTCAATTTATGACACTTCAACAGATTATTGGCCCGTTGTGTTTTTATTTATTTATTTATTTTATTAAAAAAAGGAAATATCAAACATGCAACAACAACAAAAGAAGCATCACTGATATTATTAGTGGACCTCATGCTAGATATACCCCCTACCCGTTGCGTATATACCCCCTACCCGTTTCCTTTTCAAAAAAAACCCTAACATCGCCGCCGTGCCTGCTGGACTGCGCCTCTCTCTCTCCATAGCCGCCGTGTTATCGCCGACCACCAGAACCTCTCCGTCTCTCTCTCTCCATCGCCGACCAACAAAGCCGAGGTCTGTTTTCAAAAAACCCGAGATCTTTTAAATTTTTCTGGGTCTTTCGCATCTGGGTCTTGCTTCGATTCATCTATGCCTCCCAACTCCTTCATAGCTTGTTGTTTCACATCTGGGTTTGTGCCATTGCATCTTCTATGATATATTATCTGGTTATTTTTGTGTTATTGATGTTATTGACATTTGGATATTTAGGAGAAGAAGAGGAAACGCAGTCTCGTTTTCTCTCTCATCGATTTCGCGTAAGTCTTTTTCTCTCTCTAGAATCTGTGTTTTCTACTGATTTTCGAGATGCTGAACCTATTTTTATTGATTTAAATGATGTTTGTTGTAAATTTGTTGTACTTTGAGATGGTGTGGATTTGGGTAATGAATTAGTTTGTTGATATGGGTTTTGAATGGTTTGTGATGGTCGAGGTTTCCCGTGGTTAATGATCATGCATCATTGAAGTGTATTCCTCTATCTCACTGTGTCTATATTTATGCCATTATGTCTGTATGCAGTAGGTGCTGCAGACTTAAAAGTTTCTTCAAGGATTAGAAGTTTCTTCAAGTAATTGGTTTCAGGACTTTAGTTATAGCCTTTTTTAATGGTTGATGGAGTCAGTGACTTTTAATGGTTGTAATTTTTTATTTCGATCTGGCCCTGGGCTTGATAAGTAATATTTTATGGTGGTGTTGGGTGAAGCCTCCGATTATTGGACAAAGAAGGGGTTGTGGAAAGCCCCTTTCTTTGTTCTGTTTTCTTTTTATATTTTAAATAGTTAAGTTGTGCAGTTTTCCTTTTATGTATTCAGAAGACCATGATTGCATAATCAATTGAAAAGAGCCACTTTCCTCAAATTTATTTATTTTAGAAAAAAAAGAAAAAGAGGTTACTGTGAGCATTGAGAACACTTGTAATGGATAAATGTTCTGTACGCTATAGCCTTAACTTTAACCTTGACTAAATGGGGCTGACCATGTGAATCCTTGTGCACCACTCTGTTGTATCTCAAGTAATATCGTCCATAAGGTTTCAGTGCATGTTGCAATTTTTAACATTGCTGGCCATGTCCTTTCGTGCCTTCTCTGAATGACATTTTGCTATTCTGCCCCAAAAATGGTTGTTAAACAAGGCTGTGTAACAGTGTCAATAAATTGATTTTGTGTCTATCATGTTAACTATTTCTTATGTCTCTATCAGGTTAAAAATATTCTCTCATGTCAAAAATATTTTTCTCATTTATGACATGATAGGGGTATAGGACAGCAGCCATTCCGTTGTTGGCAATCAAAATGCCATGAATTGCTCTCTTCCCTCCAAGCGAATCACAGAATTCATCTACTTCACGTAAGAGATATTTTTGGTACTAAGTTGGGTTTATTTACAAATTACAGATTTTTAAAATTTTTAATGGGATGTTATTATGAAGGAGGTGTACATACAGAATTTGAGGGGGTGTCAATATCGCCAGTCTCTGCCTTTTCTACGTTTCTTTTTGTTATGGCATCTGTTGAGGCCTTCTAGGAAAGTTTTGAAGAGTATTACTCTAGCATGAGGCCCACTATTAGTATCAGTGATGCTTCTTTTGTTCTTGTTGCATGTTTGATATTTCCTTTTTTTAATAAAATAAATAAAAACACAACGGGTCAATAATCTGTTGAAGTGTCATAAATTGAAAGGTGGAGCATCAGCTAGCTTCCCAAGTTCTTTATACAGATGACAAAACAATTGAATTACTTCAACTATTTCATTCATATTCTAACAAAAATAAATTTCTTCCCACAACATAAATATTAAAATCCACTTCTAATCCAAACAAATTCCTCAAAGCATTGTTTCAAATAACAGTTCCAAAAACTTCATAACTCATAACCTGAAAATAAAATGTAGTGTTTCAATGGTTATACCATCAACATAGCTCAAAAATTGGATGACCTATGAATATACTTTCAATTTTCACATTCAAGGCTAATTTCGCTTGTCAGACACAAGGTTCCAAAAATCGCTCATTTCATTTGTCAAACATCAGGACCACTTGGACTAAATCTTTAATACAATCAACCAATTATGTTTAGAATTTAAATCTCCCAACCGAAGTACCAACATTAATGTATGCTAATCAAAGTCATTTCAGAATTTGTTACCAATCAAATTAAAAAACTAATTACTTCCACATAGTATTTCCAAAATCTTCATACCCAGCAACATAGACAATCATCAATTATCTTTACATTAAAATTTGTACATGTCAATGAACATACACGTTAATAAATTTTATACATACATAAAAAATGTAACAATCATGCAGTAACAATATGATCTCACTTTGAAATCTCAACATTTTATTAAGCGCATCGGACTCCATTATCATTCATTTTGAGTAATCTCAACCACGTATAATATCCTAGTTCCTATTCAAACTATCATACCAAATACACCAGAACCAAATGCATATATAGTCATATTTGCAACTCATTAAACATAAAGCTTTGACCACAGAACTTTTGTATTAGTGTAACAAGTTCCTTTCCCCCGAACACGTTATACAACAAGACTAGTCAAAAGCATTAATGGCATTAATAAGATTGCATTCTAGCACATGCATAGTAAAACTAGGATTACCAAAACAGTCTTTCGGATTAAAACAACCAAAATAGACACATAATGCTAACATCACACAATAAGGCCCCCACAACCCGCTTGTGTCAAACACTCTTCTTTTCAAATCAAGGAATCAAATTATTTATCCATCTAAAACACACCCAGCCAGATATTCATCAAATCAAAATAAAATTAGCTGAATTGGACAGCATATATTCAAATAATGCACAAGTGTATTCATATTACATCTAATTTTCATTCAAACAAATAAACCCAGAAACAATATACACAAAATCAATAACCATAGAAGCCATCTATAGTCAATAAATCGTTCAAAAAAAGTCCACATATATTTAAATCTCATGATTGCAGTGTAAAAAAAAACATGCAGGTAACGGAACAAAAAAAAAAAAAGATAAATAAATTATTGACCTATCAATCAATTAAAGAAAAGCATAAAAACAAGAAAGAATTCAGTACAAGAGAATCAAGAAACAAGAAGATCAAGCAAAGCCATGAACAGATTCAACAAAACGAAACGATACGAAATTGAAACAGCAAAAGAAGACACTGGATCCTCCAGAGCCAAGCGTCATGGGTATGCTTTCTCTCAAGGGTTTGGTGAAATTTGTGAGATAGAGTGAGAGAGAGAATCCTGCGTAAAAGCAACAAACCAGGGCTGAACCAATTGTCATTAGTTGTTCAGCTCGATAAAAAAATAAGAACTTTAATAATTAAAACATGTCCAATTATTGAGAACCGTATAATTTTTTTAAAGATGAATAGTATCCCGTATTTTTGAATGACACTATACTAAAAAAATTATAATGAACAAAAACATTTTTGAAGATTGCTATTTTATTTCAATGACATATCATATTGATCAACACATTCACATTTTTAAAATTACAAAAAAAAAAAAAGAAGTAACAAGAATAAATTTTAAATAAAATATCTGCTTTTACTTTTGCATTAAATATTAAATGCCTTATTCTAAAATTTCGTCTAAAGTCTAAAGATACCTCTAAGTTGGCTCTATGAACTTATACAATTGAGTATGATAGTTTCTTGAACCTCCCAACATTGATCCTGTCGTTATATTTGATGAAAATTTGACCATAATTGATCCACAGGAAACACCCATAAGTTTCACTTTTCTACGTTTTGTCCAAGGATCACTCGTAATTATTCCTTCCACGATCACATCAAATTCCATGCTGTCCATATTTTAATATGAAACATCAAAATTTGTTTGCACCGTTCTCTTCTCTTTGTGATTCAACCGAAAAAAATGTTTTATCTCTGTGGATGTTATACCCATTTCCTAGATTGGCCCAAATGGACCAACGCAGGCCTTGTTAACTTGAATAGAAGCAAGGGCCCAGAAGGCTTAAGGTTGGGGCCAGCGGTTACAAGCCCAGCTCGTGAGGCCATACAGGTCGCAAGCCAACAACAGTTCCCAGAGCGCCTCATGCCCGTACATTCAGCTCGTGGAGCTCGCGAGGTCGCACAGGTCGCGAGAACCTCCAGACCGTCTTATCTCTCCTCCTGGTCGCATCGGCTCTCCTCCAGTATGCACCACCTGGCTGATTGGAAGGCTTATCCTGGGGATACCGTGTATAGCAAGTTGTCAGAATTACCAACTCTCATGATTCCCCGCCGGAAACTGTCTACACAATTACCCAGAAACATTTAATGAAGTAAATGTCTCTTCAAGTATATTAAATGCAGACTCGTGCAGGAAGAGAATCATCATTACCTTTACAATTAATGCAGCGTGACAATGTCAGGATTAGTTGAAACTAGTTGTTGCCAGTAACGTGTATAACTTTCTTTTGTATTTTCTATTGTCATCTCCCCATCTCTATAAAGGTGGGAGACATTTTTACTGTATCGATAAGTGAGATATACTAGAGAACTGTCACTCTGCCGGAATGACCCCAGAGTGGCCGTGGACGTAGGTGCAGTCACCGAACCACGTAAAAATCCTTGTGTTTCCTCTCTCTCTCTTTCTCTTTAATTCCTCGTTGATCACCTCATTAAATTCATCCAACCTCTAGGACCAACATTCTTTCACTTGAATTAATCACCACAACCTTGAACTTCATTAATCGCCTATTTATTACCCTTCCATCAGTACGATTAGAACCTTTAATTACCAAGATCGTCGTTTGGGCCCCAGAATCTTTGGTTGACCATTTCCGAACGTCAACATCTTTTGGTGCTAAAAGGAGGGCCCAACAGCGACCTGGTAATCTCCATTCAGTTACTATTTCACATTTACCTATATTTGTCTACCATGGCTAGGATCAAGGCAACGAGGAGTGTCGGAGTGGTAGAGGAGCGGCGTGAAATTCGAGAAGAACAGAGCGCCTCACCTTCAGAAAACGAGGTCGCTCAGGAATGGCAACAACGCCAGCGAGCTCTAGAAGATACAGTAAGGGAGTTGACGACGATAGTGAGGGCGTTGATGGAAGTCCAAGCCCGCGCGGTGCAAAGACAGGTAGAGGAGGATGAGAAGGGAGTACGCTGGCCCCACAATGATGCGATTGTAATTAGGGCCCAGATCAGTAACGTCGAAGCACGAAGGGTAATGATCGACACAGGCAGCTCAGTCAATGTCATGTATAAAAGCTGCTATGACCTGATGGGGTTAAGGACGGAGCAGTTAACACCTTCACCAGAGCCCCTCTACGGATTCACAGGAGACGCAGTGATACCGATAGGCCAGATCAAATTACCTCTCACCCTCGGAGAACCAGGCCGGCAAGCTACTGTTCTTACAGATTTCCTGATCATCAATAGTCCCTCAGCATACAACGCGGTCTTGGGGCGACCTTCGATGAATGAGCTAGACATGGTCACCTCCACCAGATCACTGACAGTCAAGTTCCCAACCCCCAACGGAGTAGGCTGTGTCAAGGGAGAACAGCAGTTGGCCAGGCGATGCTATAAAGATGCGGTGAAGATGGGAGTTCGAGGAAGGAAAGTAAACGTGGTCTCGGGTGGCCAACCACGAGTTATCTCTGAAGCCGGGGTGAGCGACGACCTCGACCCTCGCGAGGTGGATGCAGACAGGGCCACGGGACCTATTGAAGAGCTAGAGGATATGCGGGTCAGTGAAGTAGACTTGGAGAGATGTGTGAAGGTAGGAAGGGACCTGCCACCAGAAGTGAAGATTGAGCTCATAGAATTCCTAAAGATGAACCTTGATGTCTTCGCCTGGAACCACGAAGACATGGTGGGGATAGACCCTGATGTTATGTGCCACAGACTGAACATAGATCCCCAGCACAGGCCAGTCCGCCAGAAGAGGAGGCCAATGACCCCGGAACGTTATGCAGCTCTGAAGGAGGAGGTTGAGAAGCTGTTAGCTAACAGGTTCATCAGGGAGGCCCGTTATCCTATCTGGGTCGCAAATCCGGTCCTCGTGAAGAAGAAAAGCGGGAAGTGGAGGACTTGCATTGACTTCACCGACCTGAACAAGGCTTGCCCGAAAGACAACTTCCCATTACCCAGGATTGATCAGTTGGTAGATGCGACAGCCGGGCACCAACTCTTGAGTTTCATGGACGCCTACTCGGGATACAACCAAATCCCCATGAGCCCGCAGGACGAAGAGCACACCTCTTTTGTCACTGATAGAGGGTTATACTGTTACAGGGTGATGCCATTTGGACTGAAGAACGCGGGAGCCACCTACCAGCGACTGGTCAACGCCATGTTCCAGGACCAGATTGGGAGGACCATGGAAGTATATGTAGATGACATGCTGGTAAAGTCCCAGAAAGCAGCAGATCATGTTCGCGACCTGGATGAGACATTCAAAGTCCTCAGAAATTATCGGATGAAGTTAAACCCCCTGAAGTGTGCCTTTGGGGTAGCGTCTAGTAAGTTCCTTGGATTTATGGTAAATAGCAGAGGGATAGAGGCCAACCCGGAGAAGATCAAGGCGTTTGTGGAAATGAGATCGCCCTCTAAAATCAAGGACGTGCAAAGTCTCAACGGGCAGGTCGCGACTTTCAGCCGGTTCATCTCGAAAGCTACTGACAAGTGTGTGCCATTCTTCGAAGCTATAAAGAAGTCCAGGAACTTTGAATGGAATGAGCATTGCGAAAAAGCATTTCAGAGGCTGAAGGAATACATAGGCCAGGCCCCCCTCCTGTCCAAGCCAAAGGATGGGAAGAAGCTATTCCTGTACTTGGGTGTTTCTGAACACGCCCTAAGCGCGGCCTTGGTGAGAGAAGAGGGGAAGATGCAGCTGCCCGTATATTACATCAGTAAAAGGCTGGTTGATGCGGAGACCCGATATTCACAAATGGAGAAGCTCACATACTGCCTAGTAACCGCCTCCAGGAAGCTACGTCCCTACTTCCAAGCTCATCAGATAGAGGTTCTCACTTAGTACCCTCTCAGGCAAGTCCTCCAGAAAGCAGACACTTCAGGTAGGCTCCTCAAGTGGGCCATCGAGCTTGCTCAGTTTGACATAGAGTTTAGGCCTAGGACGACGTTCAAGGCCCAGACACTTGCAGATTTTATTGTGGAATTCACAGGGCCAGTACCGGAGCAGGGAGAACTAGCCGATGATCAAACTTGGGAGCTTTATGTGGATGGATCTTCTAACGAGCAAAGCTCAAGAGCTGGAATAATGCTGATTAGTCCAGAAGGCCACAAGATCCTGAGTGTCTTAAGGTTTGGATTCCGAGCTACCAATAATGAGGCCGAGTACGAGGCGTTGCTTGCCGGACTTCGCCTGGCAAAGGAGGTACGAGCTGAGCAGGTAAAGGTCTTCAGTGATTCTCAACTTATTGTTTGTCATGTCAGGGGAGAATATCAGACAAAGGGAAGGAGGATGTCAAAATACTTCCAAAAAGTTAAGGAGTTACTGGGGGCTTTCAAGGGGTTTGAAGTGAATCAGATCCCCAGGGCACAAAACTTTAACGCAGACGCCCTGGCCTGCTTAGCGACCTCCCAAGATTCAGATCTCCTTGAATCTATCCCTGTTGAATTCCTACCAGCTCCGAGTATCGAGGAAGAAGATGCAATGATAATCATACAGGTTCGGCCTAACTCCTGGATGAGTTCGTTATTGGGTTACTTGCAGGAAGGGAAGCTGCCAGAGAACAAGCTATAAGCTCGTCGCATACGAGCTAGAGCAGCCCGATACTGTATTTATGATGACAGATTGTACAAGAAGGGGTTCTCAACCTCGCTACTACGATGTATAGATTATGGGGACTGTGAGGTGGTGCTGAATGATATTCACGCAGGTCATTGTGGGAACCACGCAGGAGCATTATCCTTGGCCCAGAAGGCCCTTAGACAGGGGTTTTACTGGCCAATTATGAAGCAAGATGCCTTGGATCTGGTGAAAAAGTGTGATAAGTGCCAGAGATTTGCTAAGGTCCCGCGAGCTCCACCGGCTTACCTCTAACAGATGGTAAGTCCATGGCCTTTCGCAATCTGGGGGATGGATCTCATCGGACCCTTGCCCACAGCTCGAGGAAGTTGCAAGCATGTTGTGGTCGCTGTCGACTACTTTACTAAATGGGCCGAAGCTAGGGAGCTAGTACAAATCTCCACAGCAAAGATAGAAAAGTTTGTGTGGGACAACATCATCTGTAGGTTCGGGATCCCTCAGCAACTCGTCACGGACAATGGGACTCAGTTCACCAGCGAGCAATTCATAGACTTCTGCAATGAGCTCGGGATCGTGAAGAGCTTCTCGGCTGTGGACCATCCTCAGGCCAATGGTCAAGTCGAGGCTGTGAACAAGATCATCAAGCAGACTTTGAAGACCAGGCTAGAGGCAAGAAAGGGGGCTTGGGCTGACGAGCTGCAGAAAGTCCTCTGGGCATACAGGACCACAGTCCGTAACTCGACGGGTGAAACCCCATTTTCCATGGTCTATGGAACGGAGGCCATGATACCGACAGAATTTGAAGTCACCAGCCAGCGAAGGGCCTCATTCCAACCTGAAGACAATGACCAGCTGCTCGCGGCCAGTTTAGACTTAGCCGAGGAAGCAAGGGAGACAGCTCGTCTGAGGGTAGCTGTGTACCAGCAGAGAGTTGCCAGGTATTATAACAAGAAGGTGCGAGCTCGAAGCTACAAAACCGGGGACCTCGTTCTCAGGATAGTCCTCCCCGGGGCTCGCAAGGCAAGCGATGGGGTGCTCGGGCCCAACTGGGAGGGGCCGTACCTCATCAAGCAGAATCTGAAGAATGGAGCCTATCACTTGGCCAGCATGGATGGATCAGAGTCACCCCGAGCCCGGAATGCTGAACATCTGCGGCCGTACTACACCTGAGAACTGTCAGCTCGCTCTAACTTTGTATATGATTCTTTTTGACGATTGTCTGTAAACATGCTTTCACTCGTTTTCTGTTGTATGTGTCATGATTGATGCAGAAAGCAAACTGGTTGAACCAGCAAATGTACATGCTAAAAAGAGCAAAGATAATGAAATCTCTTTCTCAAGAAATCAAGCTGCGATCTATCATCATATATGCCTATATATATATATATATATCCCTTGAAGATATCTGTGCAAAAATCCGAGGAATAATTCGCAACTAAAATGCTCGCATAGAATCACTGGCCAAAGCTATGAGCATGTTCCGGCAATAAGTGTCCATAAAAAGCCTCAATCGAGGATGCCTCGTCAGTTGATGCTCGACTTACCCATATTATCCTCGCTAACGGAGGTTCACATCGTCAAGTATCAAGTACATTTCTTAGTTCGCAGCCGCTATGTCCCGCGACCTCGCAAGAGGGGGTAAGGCCACGCCTCTCAAATATAAAGCTGCCCGCGGACCTCGCGAATCATTGCCCCGCGACCTCGCGGGAGGGGGTAAGGCCACGCCTCTCAAATATAAAGATGCCCGCGACCTCGCGAATCATTGCCCTGCGACTTCGCTGGAGGGGGTAAGGCCACGCCTCTCAAATATAAAGATGCCCGCGACCTCGCGAATCATTGCCCTGCGACCTCGCGGGAGGGGGTAAGGCCACGCCTCTCAAATATAAAGCTACCCGCGGACTCGCGAAAAAGGCTCACCCTTGAACTACGAGTGCTGCCACAGGCTGGAACCTCAAAGTTCGGGAAAATGCTACCGTCAAGCACACTCAACGTCATTGAAATATATGGGTTAAGGAAATTCCGAGCCCCTCACTAACTGTAAGCTCTTGCCAATCCTTTAAGGCTTGTCCAACTGTATTACATGCAGGATCAAGTACTTTGCTCAACCGAGCTATTTGCCGAATTCAAATCCTTACGAGCTAATGAATTATTATAATCGCTAACTGCAGTTAGCAAGTTCGTAAGTTAGCATGATTTTCACGATTGTGATTTACTTAACAAATTTTAATACTTGTAATGGTGCGTTTATTGTCTGCTAGTTGCCCGTCATATAAGTAAAGTATGCATATCTATACTTGGATAAAATATTGAAATTGTGCAGGAAATCCAATATTATAATTCCGAGCTTCGAGCTCGTTGTTTGAGTTCCAACAAATGAAAAAAAATTACAAGGAATGAAACAGACAAACAAAATTAAAATGCCCTAGACACCAGCTGGTTCCTCTGAGGGAGCAAGATCAAAAGGGGCTTCTACTGGGGGCTCTGCCTCAGGGACGGGTTCAGGAGCCGGTAAATCAGGAAGGGCCTCTACTGGGGGCTCAGGCATTGGAGGACCCTCTGAAGTTGGGGGTACCTCGGGGACCTGTCCTGGCAAAGGGATTGGGACAGCAGATGGATCAACTGGGGGAGCAGAGGAAGTATCCGCATGTTGTGCGCCCTGAGCGCCTGCCGCGAGCTCCATGAACTCCCGGATCATTTGGACCCCGACTGACCTAAAGAAGGAGTAGCCCAGGTCTGGGTAGCGCTCCCACATGCTGAACAGGAATGCCCTCTCGACCTCTTCCTCGACCCTGTCCCGCTCCTGAGCTAACTTGGCCTCGATGCCCGCCTCGATCTGAGCCAGCTTCCCCCATGTCTGAGCCAGTTTCACTTCTACTTCAGCCCGCTTCTCCTCGGCTCTCGCGAGCTTCCCTTTGGCTGCAGCCAAGTCCCACTGATGCTGACTTACTTTATCCTCAGCAACCTGTACCTTTACCTTTACAACACTTAGCTCGCCTTTCAGCTGCTTTAGTTCGCTGTGGGCCTTGGTGACTTCAGAGGTAGTGGCCTCCCTACGAGCAGTCTCTTGTGACAGGGCCGCATCAGCATCTCTAAGCTTGGCAGAAAGCTCTCCATGTTCCTTTTGGAGAAGATTGACTTCATCCTGCAGTATTCTCCTCTCCTCCTCGAACTGTACCTGGGACACCCTAAAGGCCTCCCTCTCGCCAAGCTGACTATCTACCTCCCTCATCAGCTTCACAGACGCCATATCAAGCTAAAAAAACAGAAGAGATGGTAAAAGATCTTTTAAAAAAAGAAGAAAGTCAAAGTATAGAGGGGTGTGAACCTTACCAACGCAGCATGACGAGCTACATAGCCTACGAGGTGTTGGCCTGTAAGCTCAGCTCTCTGCAGCTTCGGGTTGCGCCTTCCCATTACTCCGGGCACGAGCTCCATGAAGCTGTTTAGGTACTCCATCTCCTTTGCCGCCTCAGAGCGGAGCTCGGAGTCTGTCTGTTCCCCCATCACTGGCCTCGCAGGACATCCAGGATCCTCAGTGCCCGGCTCCCTGCCAATAACAACTGCCCCGGCCTTACGCACCTCCATGGTACCCTTCTGCTTTGGAGCTAGGGGCCCAGCTACGGCCTTCCCTTTCTTTTCCTGATCAAGGCCTCAGGCTCCGGCTCCTCAAGTAAGCTCGCCTCGATAGAGACCTCGGCCCTCTTTGCTGGGGAAGGACTTTGCCCTCCAGATGAGGCAGCCCGCTTTTGGGGAGTCGCAGCTGAGCTGGTTGGAGAAGAAGCGGCTGCAGCAGGTTGAGAGGGCGCTCTTTGTGAGCGGTCTGAGGAAGTGTCATCCACGTCGACGACCTCGGTCGGTCCGGCAGGTGGAACCGACCTGAGAGGAGGAACGGACATCGTAAGCTTTCCCATATTGCCTGAAGAAGGGCTGGTGGAGAAGCTCGTGCTCGGTGACCTTTGTTGCAGGGGCTGCGGTTCTGACTCAGACTGTGCAGGAGCAGCAAGGGCGGAAGGAACCTCGCACGTTTCCCCCCTTATTCCCAAGTGCTGGACTATGTTCAGAAGAGGACTTGTGGCAGATGGCGCGAGACCCCGCTCTACCAGCTCGCTACCGGAGGGAAAGAAGTCCTCGGTTGGTCCCTTGGCCTTTGCATAAGCATCCAGAATAGCGAGCTCGTCCTGTCTAAGCTTGTACCCAGGAGCTACGACACCTGCGAAGCAAAAGCTAGCACGTAAAAAAAAAAAATACTAATATTATTTAAGTGCTTGTGTCCCTATTGGGTTTCAGCACGAAACTCCTATTATTCAGCCTGGCAAGCGAAGGGCACGTGACCAGGGCCCAATTTGACTTGTATTCACCCACGTTGGACTTAGTGCAGCTCTGGGGTAAATACGCCCTGTAATGAGAGTGTTGGCGAGGCGTGGCGTAGTAGAGTCCGTCCTTTCCGGAGATCGCCTTAAAGCTGAAAACGCTACGAAGGATGCGGGGTGTAGGGAACCCTAGTTTATACTTAACGAACGCCGCAACTAAGGTGGTTATGTAGGCATAAGAGTTTGGGGTTAATTGGAACGGGGCGAGCTTTAGGTCGTTCAGGAGATTCTTGAGATAGCTAGGAACAGGGAACCTAAAGCCGAGCTCCATATGCTCGCGGCTGATCGCCACGAAGCCCGCGGGAGGATGAGCGGCTCGATCACTGGCCGCGGGGACGTTAGCTCGACACCCCAAGGGGAAGTTGAATTCCTGGGCCCAAGCCTCCAGCTTCGAAAGAGTAACGAGCGAGGGCGTGTGTTTAAAAGGATGGGGGTCTGCCCTCTCGGCGACCTCGTCCCCTCCTGCGACCTCCTCGGTGGACGCGCTAGCTCACAAGGTCGTAGCCTCGGCTTCACTAGTCTGGCGCCCTCCCTGCCTCTTAAAAGCAGAAGCCCTGCCTCGACCTGTGCGTGAGCGACCTGACATCTACAGCACAGAAGAAACGACGTCAGAACGCCTACTGCATGCTGAGCCTAGCAAAACACAGAACAAGAACTCCTAGAGCTATTGTCCTATGCGTCAGGTAGCCCGTTTGGCCTCCAAAGGCAAGAAAAGGTCCAGGGACACGGGCCCATCAGGTACTGTGTCACCTAAATATGTGTATTGCTAACTCTATGTTTATAGGTACCCTACCAGGCAGTAATGGGACACTTTCATCAAAAGTCCTAAGCAACAACAATATAGGACACGGTTAACAGCCAGGTCGCCCCTAGCGTACGCAGGTACTCAAACAACGATCACAACAAATCTCTAAAGAACAAACAGGCACACAGGGACCCACAGATGTAATACAGAAGCAGGAACTAGTAACACAAACCAGGAGCCAATCCTACAATAACGCCAAAAAGCAAAGCGAGAGAAGAATTACCTTACTCAAACTGTGTGTGGCTTGTTGAGAACGACAGCTAATTCCTGAAGCGACGGAGTCTGAAGAGGTTGTCTGACGGCGAGTAACGAACCAGAGGAAGTAGAGAAGAAGAAATGATGGAAATAAGAGTGTTGGAGTCGTATCAGGAAAGTAAAAAAGGGAATATGAGGAGACCTGTGGATTATATAGGTCAGGACGTCCGTCCCCAGCCATCCGATTCAGCATAAAGGCATAACCGTCAAAGATCCAACGGCTAGGCACCATTCTCGGTCATGTGCCATCATGCCTGTCAGTTATAAGACGTGCCCATTTAATGCATACGGTCCCGAGACACGTTTTTTCGGCTCCAATGCCTGTGTGGACGCCACGTGTCAACGGTTACAGTGCGGAGATCGAAACGACACCAGAAGGTTCGAAAATGGGCGCCAGTTATATGTTTGAATTAGCTCTCAGTCCGCAGAACGCACAGAGAGCTGGGGGGCTTAATGTTATACCTATTTCCTGGATCGGCTCAAATAGACCAACGCAGGCCTTGTTAACTTGAATAGAAGCAAGGGCCCAGAAGGCCCAAGGTTGGGGCCAGCGGTTACAAGCCCAGCTCGTGAGGCCATACAGGTCGCAAGCCAACAACAGTTCCCAGAGCGCCTCCTGCCCGTACATTCAGCTCGTGGAGCTCGCGAGGTCGCACAGGTCGCGAGCTCGCGAGAACCTCCAGACCGTCTTATCTCTCCTCCTGGTCGCATCGGCTCTCCTCCAGTATGCACCACCTGGCTGATTGGAAGGCTTATCCTGGGGATACCGTGTATAACAAGTTGTCAGAATTACCAACTCTCATGATTCCCCGCCGGAAACTGTCTGCACAATTACCCAGAAACATTTAATGAAGTAAAAGTCTCTTCAGGTATATTAAATGCAGACTCGTGCAGGAAGAGAATCATCATTACCTTTACAATTAATGTAGCGTGACAATGTCAGGATTAGTTGAAACTAGCTGTTGCCAGTAACGTGTATAACTTTCTTTTGTATTTTCTATTGTCATCTCCCCGCCTCTATAAAGGTGGGAGACATTTTTACTGTACCGATAAGTGAGATATACTAGAGAACTGTCACTCTGCCGGAATGACCCCAGAGTGGCCGTGGACGTAGGTGCAGTCACCGAACCACGTAAAAGTCCTTGTGTTTCCTCTCTCTCTCTTTCTCTTTAATTCCTCGTTGATCACCTCATTAAATTCATCCAACCTCCAGGACCGACATTCTTTCACTTGAATTAATCACCATAACCTTGAACTTCATTAATCGCCTATTTATTACCCTTCCATCAGTACGATCAGAACCTTTAATTACCAAGATCGCCGTCTGGGCTCCAGAATCTCTGGTTGACCGTTTCCGAACGTCAACAGTGGATGATATATTTTCTTAGTGGTAGAGTATCGAAGCCTGCATGTCGTGGAGATACAAGACATGACCCTTATTAGGGTTTATAACTAAAACAATAAGGTTGCAATTGGTGATAATATTATGAGAAGAGGTAGTGGAGATGTTGAACAGATATATATTGACTGAATCAACTTCAAACTTTGGAGAATGAAAGTTAGGAGTGAACTGACAATTAACTAAAAGAACTAGTAGCGTTGTTAAAGTTGCTACACAACAAACGATGCTAATATTAACAACACAACATCTGGTAAACGGATCCATTTTTGTGTTATTGTGATAGGTGATATGACAATGAAAAAATAAACAATGTGTGTATTTATAGCTTTTTTCTAATACTAGTCCTATGTTAATTAGTAAAATTAATGCTGATTTAAAAAAGAAATGAATAAAGTCATAATCAAACTTAAATACTAGTCCTATTTTAATACTAATTTAAAAAATAAATAAATAAAATCTAATCAAACTTAAATTGTTTTCCTTGTTGGATATATTTTACAGGGTTAGGAATTCGAATAGATGAGAGATTGCGGTTGGCGTAATTCGATGGGAATACCATGCGTTGCTGTTTGTTCCACCATAGACAAGGACGCTCTCCATGTCAAATTGGCTGATGAATCCATTTGCATTGGTGCAGCGAATCCTCTGTCTCCTCTCTTTTTAATAGCCAATCGTTTGCATTGGACGCTCTCTGTGTCAAATTGGCTGATGAATCGTCTATCACCAACAACAGAACACCGACTCCTCTGTTAAGTCTGTCTACAAAGGTAATGTTCTCTATGTATTACAGTTTCCAAAATTACATCCTAATTTACATTCTGTGCGAATCTTGTGCATTTCTCTATTGATTTGCCAGATTTTTTTTTTTTTTTTTTTTTGTGGGCAATTCTAGTGAAATCAGATCTAGAAGAAAGTTATTTGTTGATTTGGGAAGATTAGTATGGTGCAGTATTTAATATCATTAGGAGTTAATTGTTCTCAATATGAAACTCCGAAGTTATTGACAAAAATTAGAAGTTGCAAAATTTTTAAAACTTAGAGGTTGAACAATATTTGTCTGAGTGATTTTTTGTTGGTCGCTGGTTGTCAATGTTCAATGAAATAGTAACACTTTGCAGTGTCCACTTTATGATTATTATTATTTTTTTGGTTTTAAAAAAAATAATAATGAAAGAGGAAAAATGATGACATTTTTTTAAGGCGTTTGAGTGCTTCGTATTCTTATGCTATAATTTCAAGGTATAATCAAATTTTTTGAGTGTCGATTATTTCCTTTTTACTTTTAAATCGTTCATGTTATTCAGTTCCTTATTATCTTGCCAGTTCTCTCAAATTTGGTTATTCAATAAATTTTTAGAACTAATGTTAAATTTTCTAATTTTCCTTCATTCATGTTCTATATAGTGTCTACAAATAGTTGATTTGGTCAGTTTCACAGAGCCAGAGTATTGTATTTGCAAAATGTTAAAGTTAAACTATGCTTACTAGTGCTAGGTGATGCTTGCTACAGGATGGGGGCTCGCAGTGCTATCTCTAGGCCATGTAACTGCAATGTGCATCATTCATATAAGTTGACAAAACCACTTAAAGGAAATTATGGACAACCAAAAAAAGCCAGAGCATTTTCATTGGCATTGATACAAGCTATAATCTTATTTCAGCTACTTGACTTGAAGGAATTTTCTCAAATTTACTGTTATTTAAGCTTTTGATCTTATTTTTCAAAAAAATTATTGTCGGTTATAATTTTCCTAAAGAAGTTTGGACTTCTTTGTGGCAGAGCATATAATTATGCAACAGATTTTAGAGGGTGTTCTGGAAGTAAGGAGATTTGAGATTTCTTTCATGCACAGCAAAGGAATACTCGTAGGTAAATGCAACTCAGCCTTCTGGTTCTGGCTAGTTGATGAAAAGTATCCAAATCATTGTTATCGCTGCTTGTGATGGTTGCTTTAGATTAAATAAATAAATATATATATATGTTCCAACTCGAAGAGTTAAGTCTTATGAGACAGCACTTTATTTGCTATTGACAGTTGTAAATTGCTAGCGGCAAGGCAGCAGTAAGTTATTTATAAGCACTGTGCTTACACTCTGCTGCAGTCTAGAGGAAATATAGAGTTGGTGAGTTTTGATGGATCTCATTGCATTAAAATTTACAGTTTTGATCTGGTAAGGAGAGCTATAATATATAAGAAACACCAAATTATCTTATTATCCATAATTTTTGCCAAACCCTGCAAATGTGATTATAAATTTGATCATTTGGTTGATTAGCATTAATGCAAATTCCACTTGCTAGAAAGCAACAAAGCAATGTGATTTCACTGATCAAAATTAGATTTTAAAACAGTCGAAAAGTTAATATTGGAGTGCTAACTGCTCTGTGCTACTTGTGCTTTTATATCGTTTTCAGTTAATTTCGTCATTTGTGTTTGTCACCTCCAAAGACCGCATCAAGTTTATTTGCTGAGTCAACGTGCTATCATCCATCGATTGTATTGTAGTTTCATAGCAAAGCGCTTGAGTCTGAGCTAAACTTTTTGCCTGTCATAAGCTATATTATATATTTTGAGTTCAACTTTTTGCAGATTTTCTCTGTAGAGAAGACATGTCTATCCTTGGGGAGGCTATTTTAACTGCTTCTGTTGAGTTTCTGATGAACAAGTTGACTTCATCTGATCTGCTGAGTTTTGCATGCCAAGAGCGAATGAATGCTGATCTCAGGAAGTTGTAGAACATACTGAAGAAGATCTATGTAGTGCTTGAGGATGCAGAGGGAAGCAGATAACCAACCAGTTTGAGAAGAGATGGCTTGTTGAGCTTAAAAATCTGGCTTATGATGTGGAAGACATATCGGATGAGTTTGCAACTGTAGAGAGGAAGCTGTTCCATCAACCTGAAGAAGCCAGCTCAAGTAAGGTACAGAAGCTCATTCCTACTTACTGTACTAATTTCAAGTTGAATGATGCCAAAGAAGCTGACTCACATAGTAAGAAGAACCTCAATAAATTATCTTTGGAATGGAGTAGTTGTGATTCAAGGAAAGCAGAAATGGAAACGCAGGTACTTGACTTGCTACGATGTTGTGAAGAGCTTGATGAGCTTTCCATCAGAGGCTATGGTGGCATGGTGTTTCCAACTTGGTTAGGCCATACTTCATTCTCAAATTTAATGCTTCTTTGTTTTGAAAATTGCAGCAACTGTTTTTCCCTGCCATCAGTTGGGCAGCTACCCTCGCTAAGGGAACTAGAAATCTCAAATATGGCTGGTATAAATAGGGTGGGCCCTGAGTTCTTTGGAAACAGTTTTTCAAGGCCTTTTCCATTGCTAGAGATTATTCATTTTCAGGACATACCAGATTGGGAAGATTGGACTTCTCATGAAGTTGGTCAAGAAGTTGAAAGGCTTCCTCGTTTGCGAGAACTTTTTATGATATATTGTCCAAAACTGCAAGGAAGTTTGCCAGAACATCTTCCTTTGATAAAAAGACTTGTCATTAAAAGATTTGAGCAATTGGCTGTGTCATTTGTAAGTCTTGCGACATGTTGTTGGGTTGAAATTGATGGCTGCAAACAAGTGGAGCGGAGAAGTCCAGTCAGGCTTAGCCTTTTGTCTGATATTTCCAGCCACATGTTTCTAATTGAAAAAAGCATGCAAAGTTGATCAGGTGTTGAAGAGGTGGGATGGCTGGTCTTCAAGAGCGAACATCTTTCTTCCTAAGTAGAATTGTACCAGTGAAAGATTCTTTCGATCATTTCAGGTTGCTGAGTGAGTTCCTCAATCAGCTTCTTTCCTTGATTGAAAAGAAAGCGCTACAGCAGCTGCAGGTGTTTCCTTGCAGACGTCAATATCTGACATTATGGAACTGTGTATGCCTCGCGAAGCTACCACAAGTGTTGCCCGACTACAGTTTCCTTGTGAAGATATACATTGCAAAATGTCCAGAATTGGCCTCCTTTCCAGAGACTACTTTACCTTCCTGTTTGAGCAGCACTGCAGTTGAATCATGTGATGTGCCAGAATCCCTTCCCGTGACATGGACGGGCAGTACCTCTTTGATGTACATTGCAAGAAAACAGTTATCTCCAAATCTAAAACAACTCCAGCTCAGCGATTGTGATAATTTGCAAGTTTTGATGGAAGAAGAGAACAATAATTTACCTGCCACACTTGAGTACATCAACATCTACAAATGCCTAAGTATTGTATTCTTGTCCTCAAATGGCAATGTACCAAAGGCTCTAAAATTCCTTTCAATTTCTTCTTGTCCGAAGCTGGAGACAGTAGCAGAAACGTTTGATGATAACATTGCTTTTAAAACAATTATCATCCGGAATTGTCAAAATCTTAAATTTCTACCAAATGAAGGATGGTTGCATTGCGCAAATTTGAAGGAGGTCAACATAAATAGCTGTGACAAACTAGAGGCACTGCCCAACCGCATGCACCAACTGAACCATCTTCAAACAATTGAGATATCAAGTTGTTCAATCCTTGTATCCTTTCCGGAGGAAGGGTTTCCTTCATTGAACGTGACAAGCCTCGTGATAACAGACTGTGAGAAACTACATGCCCTGGCACACCACATCCAATATCTCACCTCCCTTCAAAGCTTAGCAATTGACAATTGTCCAGGCATCAAATCCTTCCCTGAGGATGGTTTTCCCACATACCTTGCTTCACCTGCCAATATTCAATGAGGGGTTGCACAGACTCATCTATCTTAGAGGCCTACACATTGAAGGATGTACAGATGTGGTGTCCTTTTCACTGGAGGAGACAGGAATCATGCTTCCAACCTCTCTAATCATCCTGAGAATTACAGATTTTCCTAATCTGGAATGCCTTTCCTCCAGCATTCTAAGTCTCAATTCCTTGGAACAACTACAGCTAAGTAACTGTCCTAAATTTAAATCCTTTCCAAAGAAGGGCCTGACTCTCTCGCTTTTAAAGTTATTTATCAGCCCATGATCACCTGCATACCTAGATTCTGAAAAACTATTTAAGGAGAAGAAGACAACTGAAATGTGTTTGATTTCATAAACCTTAAGGTATGTCGATTTAAGATTGAAAATCAACAAGTATTATTGTGCTATTTGAATCAGACAGAATCTTTGTCATTTCTTAATCCATTTTCTATGTGTCCATCCAGCCACTTCTGCATTCATTCCCCAACTCCAATAGTTGACCAAGAAGAAAACTCCAGCTCCTTCAAGTCTGTGAACAAAGGTAAATTTTATAAAATATTTAATTTTTTCAAATTTAAGGATTTTTTCCATGCGAATCATGTATATTTCTTTGTTGATACTGATGAAATTAGATTAAGAAGAATGTTAGTTTAGTGCAACTCAACAATGAAATACTACGACTCTTGGAATATCCATGCAAAAATAAAAAAAGAAAAAAAAATTAAAATGATCATGACATTTTCTAACGAGTTTAATTTTGTTCTCATTTTCATTTTCTTATCTACAAGCAGTTTGTTTAAAAAATTTGAGGCACAACGACTATAATTGTTATGTTATTTTATTTCTGAAGTTTGTACCAATTTTCTCGAGTTTCTTTTATACTCTTTCTTTTCTTTTTATTTTTTTTTATTTTTTAATTATTTTCAATCCTAATTTGGTTTTATCTTCTAGCCTTCTACCTGTATGAATAACAATCACGAGGCCAATGCTGGCTAATGGCTATTTTGCCAATTTCATTGAGTGACAACATTATTTTAGCCCTTCTGATTGGTAATATATGTTCTAGTTCAGAGAGTTCTAACAAGTGAAACGACTAACAAAGCAGCAGTAATTTATTCAAAATCTTTGTGCTTGTACTCTGCCCCGATCAATAGATGGTTCATTGTTGGTGTGTGTGTGTGTTTTGATGGATCTGATTGAGTGGTCGAAGTTCCTCAAACTCAGGTTGGTTATTGAATTCTGTACTTGCAATGGATTAAGGGTTTTTTTTTTTTGGTTTCTTTTCTCCCACATGTGACAGCAAACAAAATGGTACCCTCCTTAATAGGGTACATGACTTGTGAGTCCCATATTTTTCAGCCTATCTGAGCAATTTTGTAATTGATGTTGTGCTTTCGATGGGCGCAGAATTTAGCAAATGAAAAATTTAATAAAATGAAGGAAGGCTTGAAAAAGCAAATAAAAAGTCGTATATATTTATCAAGACACTAAAATTTATATGTATCACTGTATTGAAAACCTAGATACTGGAGATTATTTTGATGATATCATGATCTCAACACCATAATACTGACTTCACAATTTAACATCATTGTAGGCCAAAATTGTGGCCTTGGAATTTTAATTTCTGAACCTCTTACAATGATCTTGACGATTTTAACTAGGTTTTTTTTTCCAATTCATGTTAGATTCAATAAGATGAACCTTCATCAATCTCATGCCCAACTAGAGCCTCACCAAAAGACTATGTAAATCAGTAACGGTGCTAAAAGTGCAACTCAACTCTCCTTTAATTTTATCTATATTCTCTCATTCAAATACATAGTTACAACTCTAATCCCGGTTCAAAATATAAACCTTCATCAATCTCATGCCCAACTAGAGCCTCACCAAAAGACTATGTAAATCAGTAACGGTGCTAAAAGTGCAACTCAACTCTCCTTTAATTTTATCTATATTCTCTCATTCAAATACATAGTTACAACTCTAATCCCGGTTCAAAATATAACCTTATTGGAGTTTCCAGCAAGTAGCTCCGAAATCAGAGGAAAACAGAGATTGCAACACTTTTGTTTTTTCCTTTTACCATCTCTCATCCTGAGGGTTTGATTGCTGCAGTGAGACTTAGCAAGAAAAGAAACTCTGCTTGCTTTGTCTGGAGAGATTAAACTAGTGCCACTCATATTGCTTCCAACACAAGGACCACCAACGCAAGTGTGTGTATATATGCCAAATAAAACTCACAAACCTCTCAATAAAAAATTACCTTCGAATTAGAGAGACTGGTGAATCTCTAAATTTTCAGAACTATGAAAACAAACATTATCCAATCAAAAGTATAAAAGTATACAATGAGTGTCTACATTTTTGACAGTGAATGAGCTTTATATAATAATTATCAGAGAATTCAAAAATTATGATAAAATGAAAACAAATGAATGTTAAATTAGATTAACTCTAACCTATTACCAAAATTAAGACATGAGAAAGACAAAAGGGAAAAAGACATATAAAGGCTGGAATTATTTTCATCACCGAAAGTGGACATAGCAACGTATAATAAAACAATTTTCTTCTAAAATTGTGGGCCTGATTTGAAAAAGGACAACCTTTTTCCGCAGGCTATAACAAGCCCACCCTTCCTTAAAATGTAGTACTACGTCTCATATAAGATTCTCTCTTAAGACTTGAGGTTTTGGTTTTGATAGCAATAGGGGTTATTCAAGTTTGAGTCCTGATTCAACACCAAGCTCCATGGTCGGGCCGCCCTCTGTTGAGCAAGTGTGTACTCCATAATATGTGACCTCAAGTATTGTGGGGTCGTCATCTGATCTTTGCACTTGCTTTTTAGCCAAACATCCCTTTGAATGTCAAGCTCCTGCAAATTATAAAATAAATCGGACATGTAAATAAATTGCCCTATCTTTTAAAATTCCAACAATTCTGTCTACTATTAAGTGTCTCTAAAAGGATTAACCACCTGGGATGTTTGGCTCCCAAAATATCTTTCTGCCTATATTTCCTCCAGGTGTAACCGTCATCATCAATACTCTGAGGGCTGTGGACTCTCACAATCTTTGTCTGTTCAGGCACTGTATTTCTGCAACCCAATTCATATATATACAGATATAAGCCGTGATTTCCAGCAACATTTACATAAGAACAGTCATTACTTGTAAGATTATGTATGAACTTACCACTTCTTTAATGAAGGCCCTGAAGTAGCACTGAGGTATCGCCCATCAGAACCACCACTCCTTGGAGTTTCATTGATGGATAAAGAAGACCCTCCAGGCAAGTCAGAATCTATCTCCTCAGCTTGAGTCTGCTCTGGTGAGCCACTACATTCCGGAATAGGTGACGAATCAATTGGATCAGTTGTGGGTTCAGTTGAGGGTGATCCGTCCCATTTTGGAACAGACGAGACAGAAAAATCAGTTGGGGATGACTTTTTCTTAGATTTAAAGTGGAAGAGCTGATGCTTTATGATTGCAATTGATCTTGATACTTAAAATTTTCATAACCATATCAATGCATGCAACAATCAGCTGGGTAAAAGAGAAGACAATCTCTACTGCAGTTAGTCGATCCCAAGTTCCATTTTTAATAAAAAAAAGCACTATACAAGGTCATGACAACCAAATGCTGATTAGAAATGAAGCTAAAGAAAAATCACAGGTATTTGTTCCAAATATGTCTAGTATGATTGATATTGTCTCCAATAAAACGAGTAAGACTGCAAGTGTCTGTTTCTGACACGTTGTACATGCCTGTGATTTAGAAACAAGTTTTGTTATGTAACAAGAATCAGAAGATAAAATTGAGAGCTAGAAGGCAACACACAAAGTAAAGTGAACATCAATGAGGTTACCTTGTGGACCAAGCAATTTATGTTACGCAAAATGTCATTTCTTGTCATGCGACGAGCTGCCAAAGTGCTTGTACGAGATGGAGGAGGCATGCTTTTTTCTCCGAGTGATTGTCAGCTTTGTCATTGTTAATTTGGCAAGACTAACATTAAGATTTTTTAAGGAGAGAAAGATGGTATATCACCAAAAGAAAGACAATAAAGATGGTATAAAAATCATGAGAAGAGCACGCATCCCACTGCATGTCATAACTCAATAAAATAATCTTTTGAATTACAAAATTATCCATCACTATTACAGTAACTAAATTGCATAAAATTTAACAAGTGAGGTTTAACAAAATCAATTATTTGAAGGAAAGCTCGTAGAAGAGTGTCACACCAGTCAAAAGAGTACTGACCATGAAGGAGAGCCGTCCCACTAATTTACTATTTATTTTTCTCTCCTTTTTTCAACAATTTCATGTTGCCCTTGTTTCAATACCATTTCTTTTCTGTCACTTGTCAACTTTAAATCTTAAATATTATAATTGAATTATTTCCTTAAATTACCATCAAGTCCAAAAACTTAAGGTTAAGATTGACACGTGACATGCCACCTCATATGTAATGTAGATAGATGACAGATGACGAACACATACTACACACCCCTTATCATATAGCATATATAACGAGATAATTTTCAGATAAAGGGAAAAGAGAAAGTTTGATAAAGAAACCCCAAACTCTCATACCATATTAGTTACTATTAGATCTAAAAGTTTAAACTGATAGAAAATTGTCCAATAATAATATTTAAGACTTAATGTTGACACGTGATATTTTTTATTTTTACGAGTTTTTCTTTAAAGTTAGGATTCTCTCCTAACTTTTTTTATTATAATACAGTTATAAAAAAAAGTTAAAATTTAAATGATATATATAAAAAATAAAAAATATAATAATTTTACTCGTGCTTTACCTTTTATATTAATTTGTTACTAGGTTATGAAAAACCTATAAAAAGATATGTTGTAGAGGATTCTAACTCTTCTCTTGGACTTGAACATATATGGACTATTTTCGGAGGTGTTGCAGGTGACGTAGGAGGAAGCATATAATTTACGTAGACAATTATTTAAAGTTGACTTGATTGAGACTTATGGTTATGAATTTCCATGCACAAGATTTGGGGCCCATCCTCCATAGGAATTTACGCACACTAGCTTTTGAAAACCCACTCTTTCCAACCACCTCCTGTCGGTAGAAACTGCTATAATAAACAAGTGTTTTGTTTTGCTTTGTTTTTTTTTTTTTCTCTCTCTTCAGTTGAAAATCATTCTAATGATGTCAATTATTATTATTATTATTTTGACATAGTCAATTATTTTGTTATACAATTTATTTTCACAATCAATGGCGCAAAAAATCACGAAAGTTAAGAGTTCATTGCTGATATAACTGTTTGTCATGATCAATGGCTCAACTGTTGTCTCACTTTATGATTACTCCTAAACCTAGGGACTACAAAAAAAGAAACCTAAATGGTTTTAGAACATGGCAGAAACTAAAAATAAAAGAACAAATATAGAGCATATTGATGCAATCATCATTTTTCGTTTACATTATAATAAATGATTAACGGCCATTTGTTCCGTTATAATAATAATTCAATTTAAAATATTTTATTTATTTTATTAATTTATTTTATTATAATAATTTACTTATATATATAATTTTAAAAAAATTACTTTACTATAATAATTAATCATATTTTAATTATAAATAATAAAATATTAATATATACATAAAGTGTTTTATTATTTATTAAATAATTTATTATAATTGTTTGTATTATATTAAATGATTTTATATAATATTTAATAATAAAATGATATAAATATCAAATTATTAACTTTCAAACAATCTTAACTTTAAAAATAAATAAAATTACTATACATTTAGATGTAAGGAAAAAAAAAAACAAATATATCATTCAGATTTTATATTTCAGTCACTATTCAATTTTCAATAACACTGTTCAATCTTTAGATAAAAACAAAAAAACAACCCCTAAATTTTTACAATATATCTATAAAATCATAAAATGTGAATAAATCAATCCCCTATGGTTGGAGTTGCTTTCAGGCTTGTGCTATTAATAGTTAATCTTACCAAGCTTCAATAGATTCCTAACTCAACCATTAATATTAGACTTGAAAAAAGAAAGAAATAAATAAATATATAGGCATAGAAGGAGAAAAAGAAGATTTCGTATAGTTGTGTATAGATTATTTTGGTCAGATAGGACAATTATAAAAGAAAGCTTTCATTCCCTTAGCCAGGCTGCTATACATGGAGATGTATGAGACTCTTAATAGCCACTTTAAAAAAAAAAAAAAATGAAAATGAAGAACTTCAGCTCAATTTCTATGTTTATGAGAAACTTCTCATTTTCAAATACGAATCCATTTATAACTTTCATAGTCCCTTCTTTTCAAAAACTCATCAAATTAATCCATTTGACATTATCTTTAGCAGTCAACGTCAAATCAAAATAATAAAAAACTGTTTTGCCCTTAACTTTACATACATATGTTAAAATGACATGTTTATCTTCTTAAAAATTTTAGAATTACAATTTGACTTGAATTCTTTATGACAAAAATACCATTCATATATATAAATTAAAAAAGTAATATAACATATACTTTTAATTTAATTAAATTAAATTAAAAAAAAAAGTCTCCACGGGAAAGGTTTCCCATGGAAACCAAAACCTGATCTCCACACTAAAGACCAAGGCTCCAGTTGGTTTCCATCGTCGAAGACGCGATGGATACGCATATCCTTCATATCTCCGACGATAGAAACCAGTTGATCACCATCGCTAAAGACCTAATCCCCAACGATAGAGACTAGATTGGTCTTCATTATTGGAGACCAAGTCTCTAACAACAGAGACCAACACTGGTATCCGTTACCGCAAATCAAATCTGGTCTCCAATGACGGACACCAAAAGGTTTTCATCGTCCGAGACTGATCTTTGACAGTGGAAACTGATTGAAGATGACAATGCTATCTCCATTTTTTCATTTTAAATTTGTTTAATCTTTGAATTTTTTTTTAGGGAATATTTGGTTTGATGTTGATATTTAATTTGGATAATGATTTTGATGAATATAAAAGATGAAATTAGAGATGAAGAAGATGAGGAAATTTTTTTAATTAAATTAAATTAAAAATATATATTATATTAATTTTTTAATTTATATACATAAAGAGTATTTTTATCATAAAATATTTAAGTCAAATTATAATTCTAAAATTTTTAAAAGGGAAAACACATCATTTTAACACGCATATGCAAAGTTAAAAGCAAAAGTTTTTATTATTTTGACTTGACATTTACAATTAAAGATAATATCAAAGAAACTAATTTGATAAGTTTTTGAAAAATAAGAGATTATAAAAACAATAAATAAATTTGCAATTAAAAATGAAAAGTTTTTTAAAAACATAGGACCACAATGAAATTCTTCCAATTTTCTAATTTAATTTCTAATTTTTCCAATTTTCCAATTTACTTAAAAGAAAAATAAAAAATAAGATCAAAAATGATTTTATCCTTTAATCGTGTTTAATGGGTCGTCTCTCATCCCTCTCTTCTACTTCACCTTGATCTAGATGATCTTCAAACAAAATGCTAAAACCGATTATTTTCTTCATTGTATCAGAGGTAGCTCCACCTGCACTAGATCTAACTGCACTTCATTTAACTGGAGAAGACCAGAAAGCAGTGAAGAATGGATTACTCGTTGCTGCTTTTGTTTTGTCAATTTTAAGTTGTATTAAGGAAATTTACAACTTGGTAGTAAACAGCGAAGATCTCGATAAGGCCTTACACACGCTAGGGTTGATCTTCTCTGTTATCCAAACTACTGTTTCTGCCACTCGCCTAATTATGTCATTTTGTGGAGACGAGTTTAAATTCCCTGTTGAAGCAATTTACCCACCATTATTTGCTGCGTGTTCAATTTACTTGATTTGGAAGCATAGAAATCAAAAACCGGATGCACCAACAAACAGTGCAGGGGATGAAGAACAGGGGTACCATGTAGATAATTCAGTAGTTGGCAATGGAGAAGAACCTACAACTACTCCTTACCAGCGAGGGGATGACAAAGAAACTAGTACTACTCCAGTAGATGGAAATGGAGAAGAAACTACTACTCCTCCAGAGAGGTTTTACCAAGGAAGGGATGACGTAAAGGGGGGATATTCAGGTGTTTCGCCAGAGAACTCAGCAGGGATCCAAAAGGAAGAAACTACTACTACTCCAGAGGGAGACTCCAATCCAGAGGGTGTACCTGCTATATCATCAAAACGGAGACTAGGTAAGAAAACTAGTTCTTGCATACTCATCAATTATGATTGTGCCCTATTTTCTAGCATTACTAATTTTTCCATTTTAAAGAACCAACCACTGGTCAATTTTACATTGATACCGAGTACAAGCAAGTTACAGTTAGCAAAGAAGAACTCGATGTCAGGCATATGGTCCAGTATGTCATTAACGTTAGATCCAAGTGATATAAGAATCACAATTATTCTCAAATGGCAGAATAAGTCATCAATATTAGATCAAAGTGATATTAGAATCTCACATTTTCTAAAATTAATGTCTCAGAACTAATTTCAAATAGTCTTTCACAATGTCTTGAACATTTTATTGTTTCCAAGAGTCTAGATTACATCTCAGTCTGTGTTCAAGAATCATTAGTGCTTTCTGCTATTCATAGGCCAATTATTCATTTCCTAGAAGATTGCTATACTGAAATTGGGTCCTATATATGTGTAATTTTTGTTGATATGCTAAAGTGAATGAAAATTTTGAGTTTGTTCTAGTTTGCAAGGAGCAAAAAAAAACAAATAGGTGTAATATCTCAAGATTGCCTAAACACAAAATGGCCTTACACTTCCAAATCCCCACTTCCTGGACCTGAGCTTTAGTATCTTTGATCACCAACTCAACCTCACCAAAACCTGGATACATCTCCGTAACACTGGAGGCCACATTGCCAGCATCTACCTCTACTAGCTGAACCACCACATTCACTTTCTTAGCTGACAATAAAACCCTCTTGTAAAACAAGAAATTCCCCTGAAATTCCACTGTTTCAGCAGTGAAATTACCCACCAAAAATTCAGCCAAAGCAACTATTACAAACCCTTCTCTGTTCCTGATAATAGGCCCAATTCCCAGAGTATTTTTGCCCTTCCTGATGGCCATATCAGTGTTTAAGTTCGGCACCCAAGTAACACAGGTCTTATAGACACCTTCAGGATTGGTTTGCTGGTTTGCAGGGCCTTCTGGGTATTTTAAGACTCCCTCAGTAAATCTGAAACCCAACACAAGTCCATAGCAGGTTTAACAACACCATTATGCATAAGGAGCTTTCAATTAAACCAAATACTCCATTATGTCAAACATACAAAAGAAAGGTCCTCACTATTAACCAAAGGAAAAATCCCTCTAATCACCTCACAACAGGGCAACCCTTTAACTCTTTCAATTTCATGGCTAAAAAAACTGTCCTAGAGCAAAACTCAACAGCCCAATCACGGTTAACGCAATGCTCTCTGTGAACATATCAAAACTATTCTTGTACTATTGACTAAATAAGTACACATTTCAATCCTTTCTTCTCATTCTCTTTATCTATGGTCATAATCCTCTCTGTGAACAAATGAAAACTAGTGTTCCATCTTCTTTCCCATGGGTTGGAGAGTTTACTGTCATATAGAAGTAGTTGTTCTTGGAGATTGATAAGGAGTCTAGCATAAGTACCCTAAATATAGAAGAAAGAGTTAGATCAAAAGTGTTCTCCTAGAAAATTGAACTACTTATGCTTGTTGGTTAGGACAGGGCCTTGAAGAGGCAAATTTAGAAGGACAGACAACAGATCAAATTATAGCCAATCCTACCTGGCTTCTCTTAAAGAAGCCTTTACAAAAAGCTAAGAACCTAGTCTTCAATTAATTCCTAATATTAACAATTTTAACCTTCTAATAATGAACAAAATACAAATGGTCACCCATGTCCCTATAATGTTTTCAAACCAACATTTTTCCCCTTTCTCAGACCCTAATTATAGCCAAAAGCCTTGAATCAAATGGCAAAACTTCTGTCAATTCTTCACTAAGTTCACTTAGAATTGTTTTAGTACAAACTACAAAGAATCAACCAACTTGCGATAGAGAACCACCAACTCTACCTTCAAAACGGTTTTAACTCGGGCTTCAATTTCTTCATTTCATATTGTTTTACTAATACAACACATCAAATTTTCATCCTCTATAAGTTTTTATTTCCCATTGAGTTTCTCCTTTTGTTTCTTTTCGCTAAGAGCTTGAAAGTTTTGAATATTTGAGCTTCAAATTCTTCACATCATTGTTGTGCTAAATCGTGAATTAGAAAACTAAAAGCTAGCATAATATAAGGTGAAAAGACCTTTGTTAAATTTTCAATTATGGGAGACTAATGACAAATGAGATGTCATTTCTACTTTATGAAGCATAGGATCCACATGTATTATTTTTTGGTTGAGAACTTAAGTGTCTACTGTTTGGTAAGATTTGAAGTTGATTTTGAGATTTTGTTGAGGTAAGAAGCCCTTGAGTTGTCTGCTTTAAAATATCAATCAATTCAATTTTATTTTCAACGATAAGAATGTGAAAATGATCTGCTTAGCTATTGAGCGACATGTCTATTTGTGTTTGCAAGCAGTGTTAAAATATGACATCAAATTGGAATTCAATAGACAGATAAATCCTAGACTCTCTGTTTGTGTTGAAAGGTTATGTTTTTTAAAGTCTATCTATTTATATCGAATGTCTCCTTGAAATTCAAGGCAGGTTCTAAGGTTTTGAAGGTTGAAACTACTGATACATGACAGGGGAGACTAGGTCATATTAGTCCTAAAAAAATGAAACAAAAGATGGATCTTGACTTACGGCCCTAAGGCCCCTAAAACGGAAATAAATTTAAAATATGTGTCAAATTAATGTCCAAGCCACACATACTTGAGAGCCTCACAAGTCTATTGAAAAAAAAGATAATTCAAGTTAAACTTATCAGCAGTGATGTATACGGATCTAGTGGATCCCCTGCTAAAGTAGAGAACAAATACTTTGGAACTTTTATTGATAAATGTACTAAGTTCAGTTACATAATTTGTTCTAGACTTAGGATAAGATTTTTATAGAAATTAAAGTTAAGCCAATAAAAGGAGTATAGTCAATTAGTCAAATCAAGATTTCTTTTCATATATAACGTTTCCTTTGCGACTTCTATTGTACCTTTACTTTATACTCTAGTATTTAAAAGATGTCTTAATTTTGTTGTTGTTTGCTCTAATTACTAACTTGAATTCTTTGTGATCATCACAGATTTGGCTGTGCATATTGATGCAGTTGAAGAGGAGGAGAATTTTCTAGGGGTTAAAGATTAGTATTTGGCTTCTCTTTGGGCATCTACTAGTGATGATTTTAAAGACTCTTCTTTATTTTTCATTTTGCTTGATTTGAAGACAGTTGTTTGGTGATAAATTTTCTTGTATCTAGTTCTTGTTTTTGTTTGTTGTTTTGGTTGACTTTTACTTCACGTTTGTAACTTGTTTCTTTATTATTAAATAAAGTCTTTGTTTGCTATTATTTAAAAAAGAAAAAAGAAAAAAGAGATACACAAGCAAAGAGGCCATTGTTAATGTTGAGTTCCATCATACGATGAAGATCAAGATAATGTGCCAAGGGTGGTTGAAAGTTCCTATGATATTAATACAAGGTTGTTAATTTACTATACAACTGCCCATGAACACAATTTGTCATCTGAATTGTTTAGAACACGTGTTATCTTCAGGATTTTATCTAAAATTATTGTACTCAATTTGTATTAAACTAATGTATGGATGGATATTTGTCAAAATTTACTTCCCCAAATCCTAAGAGGTCAAGGGGAGGTCAAGGGTTCAAGGTTGGCTGGAATTTGTTCAGGCTAAAGGTCTAGTACGGAAGTTATTAAGACTTCCAATAAGCACCAAAAATGATGATTTTGGTGAGCAGTATGCAGTCGAGGTTAACAGTATCATGAACCACCCATTTTGATTTATGTAAAGGTGCATCAGTCTATTATATTACTAAAATTATTCCAGAAATTTGAGTTGATACAGCTAACACGTAAAACAGAAAAGATTTCTAAAATCAGGACATCTTCTGCTTAAGATTTCTATAGGAGAAATGTTACAGGTCAACCGAAAACAAGAATACTGGGTTGTACATAAAACATCTGGAAACAGTAATGAGGTATGTACTGTTGAGAGCAGATTCAAATTAGAAAGCAAGTTTCCGTTGTTGGAGGAGGCAAACCTCCATCGTGAATCAGATCCCCCTCCGATTTTGGCATGAGGGATGAAGTCACCCAAAAGAGCATATAGATTGACCTATGGTGAAAGAGTAGTTTGGTCAAACCTCCTCCTCTCTGCTGTCTGCAAGAGGATCGTGGTCATGGAGAGAGTACAGATCCATCCACTTCCACCTTGGAGGGGGTTGGTGGTAAAAGTACACATCCACTTCCGCCTTCACGGAGGCAGATGGCAACCAGAGGTGACAATGACAAACAAGGTTTATAAAATTAGTTATTTTCAATTAACTTCATAAAGGTTTGATCTAATTTTACTGTCACTTAGTTATATTCAAGGGCATCACAGAGACCCCAAGCATTCGACTTAAGTCACAGAATTGCAAACAAGAAGCAATACTTGCAAAACAAACGTTAAACATAGGCCAAACATAAACAAGATTTAAAGCCTATACGTGAAACAAACAAGATCTAACATCTGAACAAACAACTACTGGGCCAGATCTATGATTATTTTCAAAATATATTGATATAAAAAATCAACAAATAACAGGATGAGAATCTTACCTCTGCACAACCTCCAACGCTAGTCTAGGGTTTGTTGGTTGCAGCAAAAAGAGAGTTCAGCAGCATACAACCTTATATCTGAATAGCCAAAAGAGGCAGCATCCCTGCATCGAATATGATAAACTTAGTTTTGGAGGGTTAGAGACCAAAAAGACAGCACATGATGGGTCTGGAAGCGTGCCAAATACACAATACCAGTTCGATCGGTTGCGGTCTTCCCTGTAAAAGACTGATGGCATATTGAAAACAGAAATTGAGAGGTAAGTTAATCCAAATGCCGTCACTCCTATGAATTTTCCATTTTACTTGAGAATGCATGGTTCACTTAATAATATGTGCATGTCTATGTCGTACATCATGTCTTATGTCATTATGACATGCTACTGCGGATGCTTTGGTCATATATGTGCATCATATATGACATAAGCTTATGACATGCTACTGCGGATGCTTATGTCATATATGATGCACATATATGACCAAAGCATCCGCAGTAGCATGTCATATGACATAAGACATGATGTACGACATAGACATGCACATATTATGTTTTATATCATATATGACATAACATATGTGCATGTTTATGTCATGTATGTGCATATGAAATGTGCAATTGCACATTTGGCTTCACGGTTCAACTGTCACGTTTCAAAGTTCGAACGATTGATGGGACCACACGGCATAAATTGTGGCCCCCATCCATAGTCCGACAGTGAATAGTGGTATGATCACGTATTGACGGGGAACTTTAATAAAGTTGGAACATACAGTTCACATTTCCTTTACGAATAATTCTAATTCCCCACTATATTTAGATATAATAGCTAAAAAATCCTCTAACTTTAGAAATTACTAAAAATCCACCCTCCTGTAATTTACGAAAGCAACCAAAACCCCTATCATTTATAAAAATAACCAAAAAACCTCCTACAATTCAACTTAGACTTTAAAAATCAATGTTTAACCGATAATATGAAGGAGTAAAACTATCAAAACAAAATAAAATAATAAAAATATTAATTAATTAATTAATTAAATTTAAACATATTTTTTAAAAAAAATAATAATGTCATCTTCACCATCCATCGTTATGATGTTTGGGTAACTTATACTAATCTTCCCTAAAGTTTCAAAAACTCAACACAAACCTCTACTACTATTAATCCACCATTATTAAATTCTTACAATCAACGGCAAAAAATATAAAAAGACTAAAATACCTTTCAAGTCAAATTTAAAGTTAACATTTTTTTTATAAATTTAAAATTAATATAATATATTTTTTAATTTAATTACAAAAACAACACAAACATGGGTCCATCATCATCAATCATCAACACAAACAAAAGCCACTATCGTCATCATCATCAAACAAACCTAAAAGCATTATCATCAACACCATCTACAATCAACGCAATCATTAACATCATCTGTAAAATCATCAAACCATTGCCATCTTCAAAACAAAAACCATTGTCATCTTCAACAAACAAAGCCAAAAGCATCATCATCGACACCATTTACAACCAACACAATCATCAACACCATCTATAAAATCATCAAACCGCTACCAACATCATCAAAAAGATCCAAGAACATCATTATCAACACCATCTACAATCAATACAATCATCAACACCATTTACAAAATCATCAACCCACACAATTAATCAATTGTACACATAACAATAATAACATTTGGGAGTAAAAATCAATCGCAAAATAATCAACCCAATCCTGGTAAGAGCAAAGAAAGGAAAGGGAGACTGAGGCAATTGACGATAGATGCAGATGCAAACGTAGACGCAAACGCAGCTGCGATGGCGATAGACTGACGAGGACTAAGACCTTTAAGATCGACGTTTGGTTCCGATATGGAAACTTGAACATAGATGCCAGTCTACATTTTTAAAAATATCATTTTTAAAACTAATTTTTAAAAACATGATTTTAAAAACAATTTCAAACACCATTTTATCTTTTTTCGTTTTCGAAATATATTTTTAAAAATGTTACCAAATGCATTACCGATTTTGAAAACGTCATTTTCAAAATATGTTTTTCGTTTTTGAAAATACTTTTCAAAAACACTATTATGAAAACGTTTCTAAATGCACGCTATGTATCTTCTCACTTTTTTTTTTTTTTTTTTTTTTTTGTGATCATTTCATTTGAAAAAGGGAAAATTGCACAAATCCCTCTGAGGTTTGATGAAATTACACAAAAATAACGATATTTGAGGAACTCGCACTCGCACTCGCACTACCTAAGGTTCCAAAAACTCGACACAAACCTCTCTTGTCGTCAATCAATCACGATTAAATCAAAATAACAAAGGGTAAAATGGTTAATTCACAATTAATAAATATTTTAATTAAATATAATATTTTTAATTAATAAAATAATAATATAATATTTAAACCCTAAAAAAAACAAAATTCTTCATCTTCTACCATCATCATTTTCCTCATCTCCATTTTATCATTTTTATCATCCACCTCTTAGTTTTCATCAAAATCGTCATCTCGATCATTTTCATTAAATTAACAACACTCAAATCAATCATCATAGTCAAACCAAATATCATCCAAATAAAAAAAAAAATTGAAGTTCATGAAATAAAAAAAAAAAAAAAATGGAGATGACCCCTCTAGTTTCCATTGCCAGAGACCAGCGCGTCCTCCAACAATGAAGACAATCTCTATTGATGGAAACCTCTGGCGATAGAGTAGTTTCCATCGCTAAAGACCTTTAGTGATGGAAACCATCTCCATTACTAGAGGTATCCAGCAATGAAGACGACTCCATCATCAGAGATCTCTAGTGATAGAGATCGTCTTCATCATTGGAGACAGAGTTAAGGTCTCCATAGAAGACCAATATTTGGTCTCCCATGAAGACTAGTTCTTTTTAAAAAAAATAATAATAATTTTTTAATTAAATTAAAAATATATATTACACTACTTGTTACTATTTAGGGGTATTTTTGTCTTTATACAAAAAATTACCTTAGCTATTACTCTAAATTAATGGTTATCTTAGGTAGGGGAGATTTATGTCTAGTTTTGGAACTTCAGGTAATGTGAGTGTGAATTTTTCAGACATCGTGATTGTTATATAATTTCGCCAAACTGCAAAGGCTTTTGTGTAATTTACCATTCGAAAAAACAAAAATTAAGAGTTCCATCAACCCCATGTCCGCACATTAACCAAAATCCAAGGCGGATGCACCTAGACTGCTCATTAACCAAAGGTTTGCATTTCGCCTAATCTGGTTCTATAATTGTCATTGTGTTGCTTTTCTTGTTTTATGTTTACATTATTATTTTTTATTTTATTAGAAAAATCCCCCCCCAAAAAAAGCCATGACTTATGGAAATATATAGATTTTACCATTCCTTGTTTCATATTTATACCTAATACCAATTGACATTAATAAAAATAGTTAAAATACCTCTTAAGAAATATGAAAATATGACAATACCCCTGATGATCGACATAGTTGATTGTTTGACTCCAAAAGCAAAAGGAAAAAATTAATGAAAATTTTATCATAACTCATATGATCAATAAAAATCATGTTTCTTCATAAACAAGTAAGGAAAGGAAATGATATAAATAGAGAATAAAGTGTCAAACTCAATCCTTTTGAAATTTTTTAGATGTGAACACATTGAAATTACAAAGCACACCAAAAATTACTAAACACATAGATGACAAAATATATTGAAAATTAAAACACAATGAAAACACCACACTTGGGATAGCTTATTGCAAAAACATCCTTTTAAGTCATATTGACACGTCCATTGCTAATAAAATTCTTAAAATTACCATCATGATTTTCAAAGAAATCTATAACATCTAAGTGTGTCAAATTCATAGAATTGTGGTGTTCAACAAAGTTTATTTTGTACACCTTTTCCTTTATTCTTTTCAAGTAATTTGGTAAAGATCAACAAAATATTTTAACGTATGACACATACGCCTCTAATGTCATTTCATGCCACTTTTATGATAAACACTTTCATTGTTTTTGGAACCCTTATTTTGACAATATTTTTCTTTTTATTTTTCCCTATTATTCTCCCACTTTAAGTGGTGAAATGTAGTTTTTTTGAAATTTGGGGGGTTTTAGTAATAATGAATACCACCAAGTCTACAACCATGACCATGACTACGATCACACCCATAACCATGCCTAAGATCATTAATAGATGTAGCATTCGCTTCAGGGAATGTTGTTGATCCAATTGGTCAGAACTGATGATTTTTTATCAATAGTTTGTTATTTTGTTTGGTGACTATAAGTCATAATATTAACTCAGAATATTTTAAAACCTCATTCTCAATACTACTGTTTACACAAATCATGAAAAGTAGAGCATGTTTTTCTAACATCTTTATGAATAACACTCTCTCTGCATAATTTTAATTGAAAAGCAATCTTAAACAATGCGGGATGATACTTGCTTACCCTTTTAAAATCTTACAACCACATATGCATTCAAATATAGCGAGTTTTTGGAAGTATTACGGTCTTTTGATAGTTATACATTTTTTCAAATTATTCCAAATGACATATGAATCTTTTACCATCAAATATTCAATTTTTTAAAAACTTTCTTGGAGATGATAGCGAAGCAATATTTGTTACACTCACACAATCTTGTGAGGATGCCTCATTCCCCTCTTTTATTATATCTCCAAGATTCATGGCATCTAAGTAAATTTTAGCATCAAAAGTCCATATCAAATAATTATTACCAGAAACATCAAGGGAAATGAACTCGAACTTTATTAAATTCAACACGGTGAAAGCTAATAAATGACAAGATATATTAGAGAATATAAAAGGTATATTATCAATAGTATTATGACTATACATCAGTATATCGTCAATATATTGATTAATCAGTAGCAAAAAGAAACTGTCGATGTCTGAATTTGGTCGACCTAAGTTCTTGACTCAATACCTATAATTAAAGAGAAACAAAAAAAAAAAAGAGAAAAAGAAGATGAAGAACAGTGTTTACATGGGGATTTTTACGTAGTTCGGTCAGAACAATACCTACGTCTACAACTGTGTTCTTTGGTGATTTTAATAGAGTTATAGTATATTATTAATTCTCGTCTGTTTACAATAAAATTTCAGCCCCTATTTATAATGTGAGACGTTACAGTTTGAGTACAAGTGAAATAAGAAAAAATACCACATTTATTGCACTTCCAAAATTGGTTTCCACTATATCAGGGATAGATTCTGTTTCCAATTCTGATAGTTGACTTTTTTTCAATTTAAGATATTGTCTTTCTAGAAGAATTGTTTTAACGAGTACTTTGAGCTGCAAGCTGAAGCTCGCTTTAGACGACGTCAAACCGAGTATAAGACAGCATTGACCATAACTGAATAGCGACTTGAAAATAGCAATGAACTGAGAGCTCGCCCTTGCGAGTTGGGTGTTAACGAACTAAGCCTTCGCTTATCGGGCTAGTCCATTGGATAAGTTCTTTGGGCTTTTACCAGCCCATTCATGCAGTCCTAAAAATACTCACAACAAAAACCAACATATAATAAAATTCAGCAACGTTATAGTCAAATTATATCTGATAAAAGGAACTGTATAATCTATTATATAAATAAATCAATTGATTAATAAGATAAAGAATTGAAAGCATAGCTCATCAGAGAACGCAATATTAATTAGTAACCAAATACATAAATAATTATATGAATAATAAGAATATAAAATTTGTATAGACCAGATAGAAGAAACACAATTCATGATAATAAACATATAAATCTATAAATATGATAGAAAGAAAGAGTATTAAACAAATCATTTTAAGGCACTACATGCCAATAATGTAAAAGAGAAATAAGTAAATATCAAGCAAAAAGTCTATTTGACTTAAATTCTACCTTGATCTGAAACAAACGGTTAGAATTCATGCTGATAACGTGTTATCAAACAAATGCAATATCAAAATATTACAGAATATTAGAAAGAACAAAAGAAAAAATATGAGAGAAATTTAGGAGAGAGTAACTCTCTATTTTTTTAATTCACTTATTGAAATTGTATTTCATAACACTCTTACATCTTCTACTTATAGGCTAAGAACCAAAAGTAGAGACACAACTTACATATAACATTAAGAGAGAACAAATGAGAGATAATAAACCTTATTAAGATGAGAATTAATGAAGGGTAATAAGGAGAATTAATGAAGGTTTAAATGGAAATTATGGAATACCAAAGTGTAGCATCGACACATAATTGTTTCCTAAGAAGTTTACTTTTTTTTTTCTTTTACTTCTATTTCCCTTGCTTCAATATTTATTTTTGGATACGTGTACATTTGTTGTGTTTTATTTTTTAAGATATAGGAAAATGCATGTAAATTTGCATCAACACTGGCTGTGCAATATCCAGGAGTTCATGCTGCAGTGCTCCGTGGGTAGGTTTTTTAATTTTTATAGATTCATTTCTAATATCTTGTATCGGTTGCTTCTAATTAGGACACTCATATTTAGGTATTTATTTATTTATTTATATAGATATTTATAGTCTTGTTAGTTGTTATTTGGATATTTTATTTATTTTAACAAAAATGTTTGCGCTTTTTTTTTTCTTTGGTTGTATTTTCAATGTATGAAATTCCTGAGAATAATGACTGAAATGGAGACACACAAGAGAAAACCTTCTCTTTGATTGGGTATTTCTTTGGTAGTTATTGCAATTACCACTAGTTTGCTTAATATTACATTATCAAAAATATGATTGCTTCCATGTTTCTACTTGTTTGTTGTCAAAGACCACTGGCACTAGGCTTTCTGGAAGTGATTGAAGCACCAATAATTACTCTAGAAGAAATATATACTTGATGCTACAACATCAATCTCCAAGGAAACTGCAAATCTAAAGGTACTATTTTAAAAAATTCTTGCATGCTGTTTGGTCATATCGTAGGAAGAAAGATAATCAGATAACTTCATTTTCTGGTGTTGTTGATTGTAACGTTCTTTTTTTTTAAAAAAAAAAAAATCGGAAGTAAATGGCTACATTTTTTTTTTAAATTTTATTGGAGTTGAAGACAGTAACATTCCTATTAAAGCTCATTTAGTCTTAGTAGTAATTCAAGAGTTATGTTTGCCAGTTTATTCAAATACTCCTCCACCATTGTGTTGTCCGAATGGTTGAATGATGCATGAAGTAACGATTGATAGAATGTGGACTATGGAACTATTGGCTTAAACACATGATCAAACATTCATAGTGAAGCCAAGGATAATTTTCCTTTCATGTTTCTTGCTCCTCTTTATTGATCATTTATCAAATTGTACTGTTCGAATTCGTTATTAAATGTTGAAAGTTCGTCGAGATGAACAAGCTTACTCGGTTGGTTTGTGTTGATTGACTTCAGAAGTTCATGCACATACAAGGTCTTGTATCTTCTGACTTCAAGGAGAAAGCTTATATTTATTAGTCTCCTCGTTCTTTTACACTGCATTAATTCATATTTTCCTGAGACTCAAATATATTCTTAAATGATCTTGCTACTCCAGTTGATTCAAATTCAGGTTGTTGAGTGTGTACTACACATGAAACAATACTCGGTTCCTAAAAATCATGACATCTTCTTCAATCAAGTAGGTGCTTCCGATGATAGTCCAAGCTAGCTAGGCATGAAAAAGAACCAGGAGTTTCACTAGAACAAGAGGGAGTGAAGCAACGAATAGATCATGTTATCTTTAAGTAGATAACACAATGGTGTAATCTTTAAGAAGAAATATCAGTTCCTTCAATAACCACAATTTATATGTAATCCCATTGACATTTTAACATTATCATAGTAGCACTAACATATAAAATTGAAAATAAATAAACAAATTATTAACTTTTAATAATTTCTAAATAAATAACACTATGACATCATTCTGAAATAGTAGGCTTCCTTATAAATAAAACTCATGCACTCCTAGAACTCCTTTGTTCCAGTCCGTTCCAATGATCGGCTTCCCTTCTGATTTCTTTCCCTTTGGATTTTTCCTAAAATCACACAGAAGTTAATACGAATTATCCAATAATTCGGTGGAAATTCCTCAATTTCAAATCTCACTAGATAAATTTTATTCCAAAAAGAAAAAAATCTCACTATATAAATATGACTTATCTATATATTCCATGCACCCATGATACTGCTCAACAATATATTCTCTTCTCTCCAAATCATTCCTCAATTTCTGTTTTCAACTTTTATTTTGAGTTAATTGCACAAACAGTCCTCTGTTTAGGTGAAATTATACTCTTGGATAACTTTTCCTTTTATTGCACAAACCTTCCCCGGAAAGTAAAAATGTTGACTAACGGTTTGGCTCTCCAGCTATTTCTATTTCTTTTTCAATTTCTGCTGGACACTCAGCTGCTGCCAGCTGGTGACAGCAACAATTTGTTGTTGTCGTTTTTAAATTTTTCTTTTCTTACCCCTTTCTTTTTTTAACTTGGGCTTGTTGGGTGTCGGCTTTGGTCAATTAGGTTTGGGCCTCACACAAACTCAGCCCCGACAATAAAATAAAAACTCTTGTAATCCAAGCACCGACTCTTGGGTACAAATTTTCACGGATTTTTAAGTAATGGGAAAATGCATTAAATGACCCATGTCAATAGCTCCTCTCCAAAACTACCATTTTTGTTTTTGTTCGTACAAAAATAACCATGAATGGACAAAAATACCCTTAATGAATAATGACTGAAATTGACAAAAGCTGAAAGTTTTTTGGTAAACAAACCTATCTTCTCACTCGTTTGTCACCTCTCCTGTCGAGCAACCTCTCCCACAAACTAGCTGTGCAGCAGTCTCTTCCTGTCGACTGATCTTCCATTCTGTCATAGTTACGATGGCCAACATTTCTTTGCATTTTTGACGGCTAACCTCTTTGGTCAACTTGTAACGTCGTCTTTTCGCAGTTGTGCAACAGTCTCTGCCAACTAGCCTAACATCTCTCCGCAGTTTCAACGGCCAACATTTCTTCTAACTTCATGCAACCAACCTCTCTTCTCACTTCCTATGGCCACCCTTTCTTTTTGTCTTCCCTTACTTAAGTAAGGAAGGAACGTGAATTTTTTAATTGTCGAAAAACTGCCCACAACTGCCGCTCTACTTCTCTGCGGATGGGTAGTATATATGACTAGTTATGGTTGCTTTGGGTATGTAAATATAGTGATATGAACCAAGGATGGGGTATTGAAAGTGGGTTTCGACTATTATGTGTACTGTTGTGTGTGATTTTGTGGTATGATGGGAATGTGAAGGTTAGATTGTATTGGTAGTTGTAATGTGAATTTGTACTTTGAGTATGAGATTTGTAACAGACGCTGAAAGGAGTTTAGATGTGAAGTCTTCATGTTAAGTCTAAAAATCCAAACTGTTAGGATGAGAATCTTAACTTTCAGGTTGGAATTCCCAACCTATATGTTGGGAATCTTAACCTTGACGTTGAGAATATTAGACCTGTGATTTGAGAATCCTAACTAGGAGGTTGAGATTCTCATTTTTAAGATTAGGTATCTGAACCTAACCAGTTGGAAATTCAACTTGTAGGTTGGGAATCCCAACCTTCAGGTTGGGATTCTCAACTTTCATTTAACATTCAGGTGGGGAATCCCAGCCTTGGTGTAAACCCCTAGCCTTGACTTATAAATTCCCAGCATTAGAAGCTAAGTTAGGGAGATAATATAACTCTCTACATTTAATAAATTGATAGTCCTGGCCTCAGAAAGTATTAGACGAAGAATACGACGAAAATCGTTGACTATGAAAGTTTAGTAGCGTGGCAATGAAAATCCAAGTAGGGAATTTAAAATTTTAGTCAACGATGAGTTGAATTAAAATTTAATAAAAAGAAAGAGTCAAGTGGTCGATAGGACAAACTTGACAATCAAAATAAATTCTAACCGAGACGAACGATTAAATCGAATAGAAACGAAAGAGATACGAAAGAATATTGAGGGGTGTGGCCATGAAAGAGTAACAAGACAATGAGTTGAAATAAAAATTCAAAAAGAATTGGCGCATGATGCAATTAACAAGAGATGATTAGTATAAATACAAACCTTAAGCTGAAATTTTTTCAGCAAATTTAAAGGAATCAGACAACAGTCGCGAGAACATTCGCGAGAGAGAGAGAGAAGTGATCGGCCAGCCATGAGAGAAGAAACCAAGAAGAGAAGAAGAAAGGACCAAGAAGGGAGAAGTGATCAGCAGCAGAAGAGAGCAAGGTAGCTGCTAGTCGAGCAAGAGGGCAGCAGCAGCAGCGACAGAAGCAGATTCCAGCTCGTCAAACCCGAGCAGAACAGCTCGCGCAAGAGCAGCTCGTGTGAGGGAAGCTCCTGGCTGTGAACTGCAGCACGCTGGGCAGCAAAGGAAGAAGAGAGAGAGGAGGCACGAAGAAGAAGGAGCACCAGCAGCTGCTGGTCGTGGGAGACGCGAACAGAAGCGAAAAACAGAACTGAGACAGAGAGTGACGAGCTGGACGAGCAGCAGAGAAAACTGGAGGAAAACAACCCCTTTCCAGCCCATTCAAGCCTCCAAATCCTTCTTTAAACCCTCTCTCAAGTCCCTCTCACTTCCCATAGGAAGGATCAAGTAAGAAATTAGATTTCTCATCCTTTTATTTACTGAAAAATTCCAGCAGTGTGCTGAAATTGTTTCTGCAGAATCTTGTTGTATGTTGTTGGGGGTTTTGCACTAGAAATGGTGTCAAAACCTAAGTGATTGTTATAGAACCTTAGAGGAGATGTTTTTGGGTGTAAATGATGACTTAGGGTTGTATATATGGGCTGTTATAGGCTTGAGAATCATAGAAACGAAAATTGTTTTTCTCACACACCAACTATTTGATGAAAGTTCTGAGTGAATTTTGAGAGCTTTGGATGACAAAGTTAAGTTGTGTGTGTGTTAAAGAATTATAGGGCAGTAAATAAACTCTGAAAATAAGTGGTTTTGAACCCAAAATTTGGCATGAAAAGGATTAGAAAACCATGGGGAAGCATTTAGAGTTGCAAAGAGAGAGTTTAAGCAAAATTGGGCAACCCGAGTGGAATTTTTGAGCTAGAGAAGACCTGACCAAAACTGACTTATTTGGGGGTGTTTTACACCTCAAATGATGCCTAAGAACCATAGAAAACCGTAGGTTTTGAAACGGATCGAATCCGATAAAAATTGTGCAAGTTATGCACAAAATAGTGCCGTTAGAACTCTGAGAAGTGAAACGGCTAGCTTAATGTAATTTTTATGGCATGAAATGAGTTTAGTTAGTCATTATTAGTTAAATGAAGCTTAGTTGTGGAAGAAAAACTAGCGTCGCTAACCCGAAACCAAGAGTTTGCAAAACGTGCACCAAAACGCACCCGAAAGTGTCCAAAACGAACGTTTTCCTTAGATTTGACTTAGCAAACGATAATATTTCTCAATGAAATTTGTCGTGTGACTAGAATGTGATATAAGTGAGCCATAGGAAAAAGAATGAAGGAAAACGGAGCCCCGAGCAGCAGGTTATCGCCTGTTCTGTCAAGGGCTGTCCATTTTAAATAAAATTGTGATTTTTCGTTTTAAGCCTCCGACAAGTAAACGGACTGTGTGGGGATATCCCTAGGGGTCCAAAACTAAAACTTTTCCACAAGAATCGGGATTAGAGAGTCTCGATTGAGTAGAAACAAGTTAGGAAGATATATAGAGAAAAATGGTCTTAGTTGAGATTCTTGACCTTATAGTTGAGAATTGAGTTTTGTTATTAATAATGATGAGAAAATATTGTGTAGGTGACGAGCCTCGTCGAGACGCTTGACACGGAGTGACGCGGCTTCGAGGTAAGTGGTTCGCCACTTATGAGTGTTTAAATTCTATATCAATTCATGATTACTCGTAATGGATATTGTAACTAAGTAATAAATGAAAATGAAAAGGATTTTCAATGTTAATGTTCAAGTTAAGCATATAGATTCCTATGGAATCTATATTGTACTAGAAACTAATACTAAGTTGTTATAGAAAGAGTAAAATAAGAAAGTTTTCAGAAGATGTAAAACTAGTGAGTTTTGTGCTTTTGCACTTGAAGAAATTGATTATAAAACCCATGTATATGTCTTAAGAGTTTATGAGAGTTAGCGCTACGTGACGATGCAGAAAATTCCGTCCGTAGTCGCTCAGAGTATAGAGAAATTAGCACTACGAGACGACGCAGAAAATTCCGTCCGTAGTTGCTCAGTTTCCTAGAAAATATAAGCGTTACGTTGCGATGCAGAAAATTCCGCACGTAGTTGGTTAGTTGACAGTTAGCGCTACGAAGCGATGCAGTAAATTCCGCTCGTAGTCGCCCAGAGTTTTAGCACTACAATTGCGATGCAGAAAATTCCGCATTGTAGTTGCTCAGCGATAAGATTTAGCGCCCTACGTACGATGCAGTAAATTCCGTAACGTAGTGGTTGAGATACCTCAGTAAGCTTCACGTTGGCGTTAGTTTTAATCGCCCGTGATGGTTAGAATGTTTAAAGGATATACATGGGGGTTTTGAAAGAAATCATAAAACAAATGATAAATTGTCATGTTAGTGTATGTGATATTATATCTTCGTTGCACTAACTTATTTGTTTATTTTGTAGCTATTTATATTTCATTGTGTGCCACCGCGGACGACAGGACGTCATCATTTTATTATATATATATAGGTGGGCGATCTATGATATGTGATGATGTAAAACTTTATGTATGAGATGGATATGTAATTGAGAAACAAATATTCATATTTTGAAATTGTATATTTGTAAATATTCATGCATTTTATATATATGATGCATCTAGATATATTATACATGAGTTCGTACTTATGAAAAGAGAATTGGGTGTTGATGTTGCATGTTTGTGGAAAAATGATGATGATTTGTGCATGTTTGGGAATAAAGAAGTTGGGAGGAATTGAGGTTTTAGTCGAAGTGTAAATTTCTTGACAGGTAAATTTTGGTTTATCAAAAATGCAGTCGTTATGCTACCGAAAATTTTATAAAAATATTTGAAATAGAATCGAGAAAAATTTTATCACTCCCAACTAGTTTAAAAGAAAACTGAATTTTTGAGACCAAACGAGTAAACCGGTTGAAGAAAGTTAGGGTTCGCTTCTCGGATTTCTTTGATCCGACAAGTCGGTTTCGATAAGTCCGTTGAAGTGCCCGGCAGGATCCTCCAGACAAGAGCTTAAATAAGGTCTGGGAAGGGTCCTGTCACTTGGGGCTGGGGTTCCCAACTTGGATGTTGAATTAAGTTTGGGGATCCGAACCTTCAAGTTGGGATTCTCAACTTTGATTCAAAATCCCAACCATCAGATTGGGAATCTCAACCCTGAGGTTAAGATTCCTAACTTTCATTATGAATCAAGGTTAAAAATCTAAATTTAGAAGTTGGGAATCCTAACCTTTAGGTTGAGAATCTCGACCTCCAAATTGAGAATCCCAATTTGGTTATTAAATCAATGTTAGGATTCCCAACTTGAAGGTTGTGATTTCCAACCAAAAGGTTGGGAATCCAAACCTTCCAATATGGATGTTAACTCCAGTTTGAGAATCCCAATTTTGAAGTTGAGATTCCTAACCTTCAAATTAAGATTTCCAACATGGATGTAACATCTATGTTGGAAATCCCAACCGAACCTTTAGGTTGGGATTCCCAACTCTGAGGTTGAGATTCCAAACGTGAATGTCAAATAAAGGTTGAGATTCCGTACCTTGAGGTTGGGAATGTCAACCTGGATTTATTATGAAGGTTGATATTCTCTACTTCGAGGTTGAGAATTCGAACTACAAGGTTGGGATTCTGAACTAGGTTAGGAATCGTATTATTTAATTTGAGAATCCCAACCTTTGGAAATGGCACATACCACGTTTCGAAGAGCAACTAACTCTCGGCCTCTGGAAATGGCCTTGTCAGTTATGAAGGAATAATATTTTTATGGTTCTTAATCCACTCTAAATTGGTAGTCAACGAATGCTTTTGATGAGGTTGTGGGGGTTCAATCTCTATGATGGTTTTGACACCTTTAATTTGTTTGTAAAGTTGAATATATTGATACAGTGTTGATGTTTGTCTTTGTTCGGGTTAGCTATTCATATGGTTTTTTGAATTGGTTTCTTTGTGGTGAAATTTAGATCTATTTAGTGTTGTAATAAGGTAAATCATGTTGGAAAAAATATGTGACTTTTACTTAATATCGAGTGATTCATCCCTGTCTTGTAATTGGAACACCAAACATGATATATTGGAACATTTATCTTCATAAGATTGCTTAAAAGAGCAACATTCATTGACACAAACACTCCGACAACAACAGCAAGCACACCAATAGATTTACTAGCAGAGAAACTCTCAAACTTACTTCCAACATTCACTGTATATTCAAACTAAAAGATGGATTTGCTAGAAACATTTCTAACTATGCCATCATAACAAATGACAACATCACAAAGAATAACTATCAAGCTATTGAATAAGGTTCCTGGTTCAGACAATCCCCGGGATGATAACCTACACGATACAAAGATTCAACTTTTACAAAGTAAACACCTTGGTAAAAAATGTATTAAGTATACTATAATAAATTATAACAATTAATTTATTAATCATAACCTACACAATGCAAAGACTCTCCCTTGCTTCTTCGCATGTTTTCATTCCTGCATTGCATTTCTTTGCTTATCTGTGGTATTATGAAGAGGTTTTCTTGAAATTAATTATCAATGCATTGATGTGTTCTAAAGATTCATTGGCTACCATTTTTGTAATGTAAGCTCTTCTGAGAGCAAAGTTACAATATACTTTTCCATTTCTTCAATATCTTTGCTCAAATTCGAATAAGTTTTATCATAATCTGCATGTACAACAAAAAAATAACATCATAATTTAAAAAAGAGGAAGTGATGACACTAAAATTATTTAGCAAAACATGTATTACATAAGGTTCAAAAATTTGCTAAAACTCTTGGAGCAAAGAAAGAAATCAAACATGAGAGGTGCAATAGATAAACTGACCTATAAATGTTCCATTGGTAAGTCCTACTTCTGTAAGCAAGTAGATGAAACAATGTTTAAAAAAAGGTTGGAAAAACAAATATAGTTTTAGAAACAAAACATGGAAGTTCAACGTTTAAATCTTCGAAGAACATCACACTACAATCAAGAAAAGCAATCCCATCCCCATCTCTGACCTTTTTATAGAAAAAATTTCAAAAAACATGAAAATAATTCTAATGTTCCCATGCCTAGACTGAAGCAACGGTTAGAGAACTACCATGGACTTTTAGAAACAATGCTTTTAGCAGAGAATCACCAAATGAGATTTCAATATCAAATTATTATTTTGTTGCAAACTAATCTGCCCACAAACCAGAGAAAATATTCAATCAACAATCCTGTAGGTAAGCGCATGGTCGCCATATCTGATAAGGTTCTCTTTGTCGATTAAGAAATCATGATCTGCTTCCAGCTCCCAGAACTTGCAGTATATAACATAGAAGTGTTCATATGAGAAATACCTGCACATAGGATCATATTGAGAAAATGGATGCAAGTAACACATGCAAAGCACGGGTGATGATGCAATGTACGCATAAGTTTGATAATTTAAAATCAATGTTAGTGAATTTTCTATTTTACATGACTTCTCAACCACAAGCAAAGTGTGGTCAAGGAAATTGAAGCCAAGTCTCAATAGATAAAATCTACCTCAAAACTTTGTTGATGTCTTCTTCCTTATCATGTTGCATTACATCAATTTAGTTTCCACGTTTTAGCTCCCTGAGGGTAAGATGACCATTCACAGATCTATTTGTGTAGTAAAATATTATGTATAAAATTGGAAATTACAAAAATGGTGCACACGTTTTTTTTTTTTTTTTTTTTTTTTTATTGGATACAGAAACTTCAATAACATCATATAGGAATAGGAACGAAGAAAACTCCAAACTTAAAAACAATTAAGGCCACACAAGTATATAATGGTCTATGCATGCTGTCAGCCCCATACATGGCTTCTCTCATAGCAAATGTTACACCACATATCAGATGACAGTAGAAGTCAAAGCCAACCAGTTAAAATATCCAATAATCAATCAAAACAGAACTTTAAGGATGGTTCTAACCATTGCAATCTAGTATCCTTACCACAATGTAATCTAAAACAAGCAAAAGAGAGAACGGTCACATTGAATCAAAGGAATACTAGCTTATTATAAAGAAGATCTTCCCTTTAAGTCATGTACAAAATGAATAATAAGGTTGCATAACTCCAAACCAATGTACAAAAAATCACACAAAAATAAATAAAAATTTCAAGTATATATTACAAAAACAACATCCTAACTAGACATGGCATTATTTGCATCATTTGAAAAAATCATACTTGTAACAATCACATCAATATCAAGAAAACAATCAACATTGGATTAATATGTTAAGAACAAACCATATCTTTCTTGAAACTCAGGTGTGCTCTATAAGAACTCCCACCCTGGATGAGTTGTTAGAAGTTCTCTAAGTATGGGTTTAAAATCCTCCTATCATCAAGTCAGAGAACATTTTAAGAATTGAATTTCATATAAAAACTTAACAAAACTTGTTACAAGTAATTACCAACATATATTCCATAAAATCATATCTTGAAGATATATACGACACGGCAACTCCATCTCAAATTGTGAATTTAAAATAATAAGGAAATAAATAAATAAAATTTAAAGGATCAACAACCTGAGTGAGGTACTTGAGATCTGGCTGCTTCAAAATTGAATATATCTGGGTTGCTATATCCATTGTCAATATGTTTCCATTGATCCAATAATCAATAAACTCTTCCCTACAAATAAATAGAAGTAAACTTAAAGAAAATTATAATGCAAAATGTTTTACGAGGAACATCACCCAATAACAGGAAAGATAAACTAATATCAATCAAGATAAAAAAAACCAAACAAATGAATTTCCAAACAAATGAATAAGCCCTTATCTTGTCATTAGGTATGGTTAGTTATACTTGGATGCCTTTCCTGGTATGATTAAGCCCTTATCCTCTGCATCTTTTATCATACTATATGCAATCCTGAAAGTAAATGACGAATACCAAACAAATGAATTCCCAAATAAACATTTGCAGGGTGATATTAAGATACAATTGACAAAAGATGTAAAAAACAGGGTAAAATGGCTATGTACCTGTCTTTGACACTAGAAGTAGGTTCCATCATTTCAAGCTTTGCAGCAATTCGGGCTACACAACTATTCACGACTTTGTTGAGATATACTATTGGTGTATTACCTATCAACTAAACAAACCCACATACACACACATGCTAAACAAGAATACTCTAATCAAGAACAAAATTCAAGATAAAAAACCAAAGTCATTGCATTTAGAAATTACTTCAGTAACATCCTTCTTGATTATGGAAGTGTACTCCATGGTGCTGCTTAATCAAACACCACAAAATGTAGGCTATACAACCAACCTAGCATGTGCCACAACAACACATGTGAGTTAGTACTTGCTGAATATCAAGACTTGAACAATATATTGCAACAAAACTAAAACCAAAGACTTAGAAACTATTTGATTAGCCTTCCAAGAGTAGAATTTCCAGTTTTTCAAAAAAAAATATATATATATAGGCAAAGTTGTCTTTCAAAAGTCATAGAACTTCAAAGCAACTAATTTAACATCCTAAATCTCCTCACAAGCAATTTGAGTCCTAATAAAACATCCCCTATAAAGAGTACGAGAATAATGTTCTTACTGTGGAGTTTGTGGGTGGTTGTCGCACCTCCCATTATGCTTCTATTTTTTGCTTCTTCGTCCTTCAACTTCTTCCTTCTTCTTCCTTCAACTTCTAGCTTCTTCTTCCTTTAACTTCGTCTTGCTTCTTCTGTCAGTTTCAGGTTTTTAATGGAGAGAGCAGTGGAATGGTGGGTCAGTGGAGGATAGCTAACAGTCGGTAGTGAGAGTATCACAATGGGTGGGTGGAGGAGGGATGAGAATGTCTGTGATATAGGGATTTTTACAGAGAGAATGAGAGAAAAAAGTTTGAAAGAGAGAGAGTGATCGTGACTGACGTTTGGGGTGGGTCACGGAACCCTTTTATCACACAGAAAAATGTGGCTCAATAGTAATTAGTTGCACTATTAAATACATTTTTATCCAAAAAAAGTCATGCTGCAAATATTTAAAAAAAAAAAATATTTTTCATTTGGATTATCAAAAATAGGTTAGTTTTCAACAAAACCCTTAAGTAATATTAGTGTGAATAAAATAAAAACTATTTTTTCTAATTTTTATTCTATTTTTCTACTTTTTAAATGTTTTTCGCTTAAAAAACTTTAAAAAGAATAGTTCTTAAACTAGATAAAATATGAATTTTTTTCTATAAAAATATTTTATTTTTCTTAGCATTCATACAACAAATTTTATAAAAATACATAAAATTTCGTGAAAAAGTGACATAACTCTTATGTAAAAGAATTTGTATGGGAGAAGTCATATATATATTATAATCAAAATTGGTTGGTTCTTGTTTTCGTTAAATTAATATTTATTATCTGTTATACTCATTTTCTCGCTCTGCCTAAATGGGTCAGTACCACCTTATGAATTTTGAACAGGAGCGAGGGCCCAGAAGGCCCAAGATTGGAACCGGTGGTTGCTGACCCAGCTCGTGAGGCCGTTTATGGCGCGAGCCCGCAACAGCTCCCAGATCTCCCACACATGCTTCTTACCCGCATCGTCAGCTCGTCGAGCTCGCGAGGCCGTCCAGGTCGCGAGCTCGCGGAAACCTCTAGACCGCCTAACCCCTTATCCTGGCCACGTCGACGCCCCTCCAGTGTGTGTCGCCTAGCTGACCAGAGAACCTACTCAGGAGATGTCATGTGTAGCAAGTCGACAAAGTCACCAACTCCTATGATTTCCCGCCAGAGACTGTTTACACCATTACCAAGACATATTTAATGCGACGGCCCTGCATTTAATGAAGAGAGGACCTCTCCAGGAGCATTAAATGCAGACGTGTGCATACAAGAAGGAATGATGGTTTCATATTTAAGACAGCATAGCTGTGTCAGGATTAGTTGAAATAACCATCACTTGTACTTTATTTTTGATATATTTTTATTGATTTCTTTGTATCTCCCCTCCTCCATATATAAACAGGGGAGACCTTTACTGTAAACACGACAACAAGCTGAAAATACTAGAGAACTGTCACTCTGCCGGATTTTGACTTGAGAGTGGCCGTGGATGTAGGCGTAGTCGCCGAATCACGTAAAAATCCTTGTGTGTTGCATCCTTCTTCCTCCTATCTTCATTGTTTATCTGATTGCATTTACTCAACCGCCACGACCAACATTCCCTCGCCTTAATTAAGCTCCACCAACCTTAAAACTTTATTTAAACCTCATTTCTCACATACCCAACACCGTAACTGTTCCTTAATTACCTTGTTCGCCGTCTAGGCCCCAGAATCTCTGAGTTGACCGTTTCCGAACGTCAACATTATCTAAGTTATTATTGTAATTAAAAAACTGAGTAGATTATATTGATGTTTCCCTTGCGCCATGATTCTTATTGTTGCAGAAGAATTTCAATTATTTTTCAGTCTAATAAAAAGGTACACAAATATATCTCAGAATGAAGGTTAAAATTTGAAATTAACCTTTTGGAAAAGGTAGGTCTATAATTTGCCCATTCTTGATAGATTGATTGATGAATGAGATGCGAATCACAAAAGATGGAAGGGAACAAATATTTTATAGAAGACAAATCAGTGCTTATGTCTGGCACGCCAAAGATTTTGTACAATTTCCAGACAAATAAACACACCACCAAGGCAATTTATTTCTTCCAAAGTAGGAATAAGCTTTCCCAAATTCAACATGATTCACATACTTTCATCTATATATTTCCCCAGTTTCACAAGAGGCACATTCATCTATTACTTCCACTACAAATAAACCACACTAAGGCAATTTATCTTCTTAAATTAGTGCCATATTTATTCATTTCTATATCAGTTTACATATGCCTTAATTCATTGATAATAGTAGACACTACACACAGAATTTGTCCTACGTTCCAATGCTATCCATTTGATGATATCTCAGACAGATCTTTTCACAACTTTCACCTTCAAACCATACTTCATATGAAGTGTGATAGAATTTTTCAGAGATATTGGATGGCCTTCTACCAGTTGAATTTGATGATTCCATATCATAGCAATTGCAATAATTTTGATTATAATGAAAGACTTCTCCTTACCTAAACAACTTCTAGGTCCTGCAAGAAATGTTGTGAACTTGTAAGACGGTACGTGCATAATTCCTCCACGGTCTATAATCCACCTTTCAGGTTTGAATTACAAGCCATCATCACCCCATATTTCTTTCATCCTTGCCATTGCATAAAAGGATATCAATACTTTTCTATTCGGACTAATTTGATCACCACTTGGGAGAACATCTGCTTCAACTGCAGTTCTGTGGCTAAAAGGTACTGGTGGATACAATCTTAAAGCCTCACACAAGGTTGAATGAAGATAAACCAAAGCATTTGACTCTTCTGCACTGGAAAATCTCAACCCGTTTTTCTCTGAAAGCTTTTCTTTGATTTCTTCTAAAATTTTGGTTTCTACCGATGGGTTTGTTGCAACAAACCAAAAGAACCAAGTAAGACCTGCGCTTATAGTGTCTTTTCCAGCAGAAATTAGATTACATGCATGGTCTCTTAGGATCTTGTTGGAATTTTTTGAAGTGTCCATTTGTCCTGCTTCGTCCACCAAAAAATCTTGTATCAAGTTGAATTCCTCTTCCTCCATTAGTTTTTCTCGGGCAACTGAAATGCGGTGGTAAAAAAATTGATCACCAATCTCCCAAGCTTCTTTTAGCATCTTCTCTTCTTCAATTTGTAACCATTTTAGCAACTTCCAATATGATTTTGGCATTATGTATCGGCTAAAACAAGCTTTTTCAATAACACCAAATGCCTTCTCATGAGGAATTGTGGGGAATTCCTGGGAAAGACTATTTGAATCAAAGCCGAAAACGAGTAGGCCCATAACATCGAAGGTAAGCCTTTGAAACAACTCTTGCAAGTCTATTTCCACCCTCCATTTCGAAACGTGCTCGAGAACTGGAATTAGACCTCTTTCAACCTTCTGCCATGTACACGTCTCCAAAAACAGTTCAAACCTCCTCTTATGCAGTGCATGCAGCGTAGCTTTTCTTTGGCCTTTCCAGACCTCACCATCTGCCGTGAAAACTCCATCTCCTAGTGGTTCAAAAATTTCCCTGAAATCCGATCCCTTCGGGTAGTTGGCATAGTTTTTGCTCAAGATATGATCCACATTCACAGGATCACTGATGATTACAAAGCCTGCATTTGGAAACCAACCACCCTTAAACTCGACAGTCCCCCTCCTTTGTACAAGGATTTCAGTGCTAAACTCATGGATTCGCTGCGCATTGTAAAGAAGCCCCGGGAACATCCCAACAATCGGCCAGTCTCTGATTGGTGGTGAGTTTTTGTTTTTTGTCCAATAACAATGGATCAAGAAGCAGATTATAAGTGCTACAAGTAGTACTTCTAACTCTCCAAAGATTGCCATTGCTACAAGCAGATCAAACGTTGAATATTGGAGAGTGCTTGTTTCAATTGCAGTAAGTTTACTCAATCTCAGTGCCTTAACTAGCTGTGTACAATTAGTTTGGCTAGATTATTGGGATTCCATTCCTAGTAAGTTTACGTAACTCTCAATTTAAGATTAATTATTTATTTGGCTGCCATGTGGTGTGGTAGCCAAACTTCATTTATTAAAACATGGTAACATGTTATAAAATGTTATAGGTTAGCATTCAATAAATTAATCAAATTAAATATTTAGTAGTTTAAAAGAATTAATAAGTTAATAAAAATCAATTTACAAAGAAGCCCCGGGAACATCCCGACAATCGGCCAGTCTGTGATTGGTGGTGAGCTTTTATTTTTTGTCCAATAACAATGAATCAAGAAGCAGATCATAACTGCTACAAAGTAGTACTTCTAAGTATCCAACGATTGCCATTGGATTCAATTCCTATGCCCTAGTAGTGTTTTAGCTAGATACATGTACATTCATCTTATGATTCTTAAAAACTCTTATCTGCCACCCATATCTATGAATGGGTTTTATCCTTATAAGAAAACAAATTGGTTGAAACGTTGCTATAAGGGTAGAAGATCTCATTTATGTATATATCAAATGACTGCCATAGGATTCCATTCGTATGCCCTAGTAGTGCTTTAGATAGATGCATGTATATTTATCTTATGATTTTTAAATACTTTTATCTGCCACCTATATCTATTAATGGGTTTTATCCTATATGTAGTAGTGCTTTTGGTTTTATTACAATTTACACCCTTACCATTAGGGAATCCCCGTTAAAGTTGACAGTGAAAAGTATAAATATGGCTAAAAGATTAAAATGCCCTCATATTTTAATCATTTTTCAACATGAAATTAAAAAAATTAAAAAAATCAAATAAAACTTAAATAATTAAATAAAAATAAAATTTTTCTCTACACCCATAAATCGAGACGGTGGTGGTTCCTCTTCTTCTTCTCTATACATAAATAAGATCATCTACTTTGATAGCAACATTTCAACAACCACTTTCTTTCCCTACTAGGATAAAACCCAATTAGTGTGTGCATGTATAACAAATTACAATTTAGCTATCTAGTATAAAACTATTTACAGGTGATGCAAATTTTTTATTTTATTATAATTAACTCCTTTGTCGTTAGGGAATCTCCGTTAAAGTTGATAGTGAACAGTATAAAATAATGGCTAGAAAATTAAAATGCTCTCACCTTTTAATTATTTTTTAAAAAAAATTCAAAAAATCATTAAAATTTAAAAAATTATATAATTGAATAAAATTTTTCACCACACCCATAAATCGAGATGGAGGCAGTTCCTCTTCTTCTTCCTAATACATAAATGAGATCATCTACTTTAATAGTAATGTTTTAACAACCAATTCTTTCCTTATTAAGATAAAACCCCATTAATATGTATGTACGTATGTATGTATGTATGTGTGTGTCTGTATATATATATATATATAGAGAGAGAGAGAATTATAATTTAGCTATCTAGTATAAAACTATTTACAAACGGAGCAGATTTTTAGTTTTATTACAATTAACCCTCTTGTCATTAGGGAATTTCTATTAAAGTTGATGGTGAACAGTGTAAATATGACTAAAAGATTTAAATGCAATAAAAAAATTCAAAAAATAATTAAAATTTAAAATATAAAAATCAAATAATTAAATAAAAAAATTTCTCCACACCCATAATTCGAGGCAGTGGTGGTTCCTTTTCTTCTTCTTTATTGCCACCACTATTTTTCTTCTTCTTCTTCTCCAATGTCATTGTTCCACTTAAGTTCATCTTCGAGCCCTCTGTGATCGATTCTTCTTCTTAAGTTTGTTCTAATTCTTTTTACAAATCGTCGTCATTTTTCTTCTTCACTCTATTATCGTTGCCACACTTAAGTCCATCTTCAAGCCACAAAGGTGTGTTTTGTGACATGTTTGGGCCACAGAAAAAGTTGATGGCGTGTTCAGTGGTGTGGTCAACCAAGGCAACCAAGAGAATCTTACAAGAGTAGCAACTTTGCTTCCTCCTCCTCGCTAGTTTTGGATTTGTTGGTGGTGACGATGGTGAGTTTGGAATTTTGGGGTCATAACTAATCTCAAATTGTGAGTTTGGTGAGGTTTGCTCCATCTTCAATTGACCTTGATAAAGATTTGATGTTTTGGGTGTGTTTTGATTTTTTTTTTTTTTTGATGTTTTCTGGGTGTGTTTTGAGGACGATTTGATGTTTTGATGAAGTTTTAATAGATAAATGTTGATATTCTAGATTTATTCTTGATATTTTGATTAAGATTCAATAGATATGTTTGAATGTTCCGGGTTGTTGATGAAGATTTAATACGTGTGTTTAAGGGTGGGTATTACATGTTCGGTTCTTCACATGGAGAACCGAACATGGTCCAATAAAGGGGATGAACCAAACTGCACCGAACATCCTCGGTTTGGGTCAAATTGGTTAAGTTCTTTGACTTTAGGTTTCATTGTTTATTATTATTTTGTTTTGTGGGTGCAACAAAAAAATACATGTGGGGGTAAAAAAAAAAAAAAAAACATATTTTCCTCATCACACCAGACTTCACTAGAAATTCTCCAAAACGAAATCACCCAAAAAAAAAATCACTAGATTCAAGTCTTCAATAATCAATCACATCGGATTCTAAGTCTTCAACAATCAACCATAGAACACAAAAATATTAACAACACAAACACAGATAAAAAAAATACAACAAAAACAATACAAACATGAAATTATGTTCTTGACAAAATAACACAAAAAAATTACAAAATACAAAACCAAATAACAAAAAAAAAAAAAAATCGAATAAAAAAAATGTTCTTGAATCTTGAAGGTTTCACCCAAAAAAAAATGTTATTGACCGAAAAGAAAAGCAAAAGAAAAGAGGAGAAGAAGAATAAGACGTTTTGATTTGGTCAAATGGCAAATGAATTAGATGAACGGCGATTGGTTATGTGATAAAAGGTGAAGACAGCGGTATCTATGAAATTAAAAGAAAGAAAATGAAGAAGAAGAAAGAAGAAAGAAAGAAGAGAGAAAATGAAAAATAAGAAAGAAGAAAGTGACCGGTCAATGAATGTATTAATTAGGGTTGTTGCTTTTGTGAGTCAAAATTACGAACATGCCCCTCGAGGGTATTCAAAAATTGAATAACCTAAAGGGCATAAGCATAATTTTGCTCTCTATATATATGCATGTTTCTCGAGTCGGTTTGGTTTTGGATATCCAGAACTGAATCAAACCAATAAACATGGTATTTTCTAACCACAGGAACAGAACACCATTAATATGAACATAAGAACCAAACTGAATACCCACAGATTGAGTCGGTTCAAGTCATTCGGGTTGGTTTCGTATTTTCATGCCCATCCCTCAGTGTGTTTGGAGGTTCTGAATTGGTGATGAAGATTTAATAAGTGTGTTTGGATGCTTTGAGTGTGTTTTAAGAAAGATTCGATAAGTTCCAAACATGTTTTAAAAAATTTGTATTTTAATTTTTTAATTTCTCTTATATTTAAATGGACGACGGAAATCTAATTTAAAAAATTATTTAAAAATAAAATAAGGTAAATAAGGTCAGAAGATAATTTTGTCCCTTAGCCCGTTAACATTAATAGAGATGGGCTAACGGCAAGAGGTTTATTTTAATAAAAGTGAAAAATTTGCTCCACTTGCAAATAGTTTTACATTGGATAACTAAATTGTAATTTGCTTATATATATAAACACACACAAATACACATGTATATATATATATATATATACATATATGCATGTACTTCGAGTGGTATCAAAGCCTTTGACCATGTTTGTGGGGAGAGAGAGAGTTGATGCTGTTGTGACTAAAATACTAGGTGAAGCCTTAAGAAGGTAGAGAGACCTGTAAAGCCCAAGAGAAGTGTGAGTCGCGTAATTCCTTGGACTATGAGCCATAGGTTTTAGTTAAACCAGTAGCATTTCTTTTGATCTCACAACCATGTCAGAAACTCCAAACCTTAGAGGAGTAGATCCAGACCATGAAAATAGTGAAGAAGCTCAATCTGTAGTAATTATGAGACAAATTGGAGTGATCAAGAACTTAGCAATTGGAAGATGCCAAAACTTGAGCTAAAAACCATTTACAAATCATCAAGAATCTTTAGTTTCAAAAGCCTCTTAGGACATAAGTTGAAAGAAATAAATGTCAAATTTGTTTCTGATATTTTCTCGACAAACTTACTTAATAAGAATAGTCTTAATTATTACGCAAAATTAGGATACACTGACCTTCATATCGGTGGAGTCCAATTAGCAGTCAAACCAATGTCAAAACTAGGACTTAATAATTCAATGTTGATAGTTCTAAGAGATGCCAGGATCAAAGACTACATGGAATCTATCCATGGAGTCTTAGAAACAACTTTAACATATGGACCGGTTTACTTTGTCTACTTTCCAGATTTCAGTATAGCATTAAAAGCAGATGAACACAAAGAATTATGTCTAAAGGTAGACATACAAGTTCACAATTATAACTTTATAGAAGGATCTTGTCCTTACAAACTCATTTACAATGTTAATTATAGGGTTATGAATACTGGAATTGTTTCCGATTTTATTAAACCAAGCATACCCAAAAATCAAATTATGCTTTTTGCAGCCTCTAAACAAATTCAGCCATTAATTCCTAAACCTTTAGGATGGCACCAAATCAAATTCCCGAATGAATGGATTAAAAAGGGACAAGCACCAAACAATCATATTCCCTTAGAAAGACCATTAACCTCACATAGAAACTATGCTGATGGATCCTTAGGAATTTCCTTTGGTCACAGACATTCTATTTCTAGTTACAATATTTCTAGACCAAATAGTCCAACCTCAACAGACTTTCAAACAGCTAGGTCACTTATAAGGAGTAACTCTAGCAGACAACCCAGACCAACATCATCTAGAAATTAGAATAACAATCTACCTAATAGGATTCATAGGACAGAAGAACAAATAGCGAGACCTATCTATGAAGATAATATTAGACAAGAAGAAAATGAAGAACATTTTTCTCCAACTCAATCCCAAATACAAACTGATTACTGTGTAAAAATCAACGTTATTTCCTCCAATAATGTTGATTTTGACTATCTCTTACAAGACTATAATTTTTTAATAAATAAAGAAGAAAGAGACAAATACGAAAACAAATATTTTGAAAATAAAATAGCTCAATTTAGAATTAGGTGGTTAGAAACTGTCCAAATTCTCCAAGAAACTATTCCTTTCTTTATCTGGTTCAAACATCGTCATACATATGAAAGACAATGTAATACCCTAGGTAGTAATCCTCCAAAAATTTATAAGACCAATAAAGGAATACATAAATCAAATCATCCTCCAAAAGAAAAATTTGAAATCTTAACAGAATCTCAAATTCCTGTAATATGCACCCCTTTTGCTACTATTCCTGAAGAAATGTCCAAAACAGAACCTGCTACCCAACATCAATCAGGAATAATCATAAAACAAAATAATGTTGCTAATCAATACCTGACAACATTAGGAGAACAATTAGACAGGTTAGAACTTGAGCATAGGACTGATAACAACAAAATAAAAAGACAATTAGAAAGACTAGAAATCACCAGTCCTATACAAACATCCAGAACAAAACCTTCCAAACCAGCCAGAATAACATACAAACCATTATTTCGAGAACCAATAGGAGTAGATAAGTGTTTTGACAAACAAGAAATTCTTGAAATCATAGACGACAAATTGGATAAGCTTAAACAAGAACCAAGTACTAGTAATAGTCCAAATATTTTAACTCTGGACGAAACAATTAGCCAAAGTACTAATAGGATCAAGAAGATATAGGAATTTCTGAGACAGAATTATTTGTTCAGAAGCTATATCACCCTGATAGACAAAATAAGCAACATTACCCCAAACCATCACACCCTGACCTCCAATACGAAGAACCTGTACCCTACCGAGCCTACACAGGTAACGCTTGTTACCAGTGGAATATAGATGGTCTAGCCAATTATCAGACAATAACTGTCCTAAAACAAATGTACACCGTCGAGAGAATCTACATAGAAAAACAAAATTTATCCCAAAAAAATGCTGCCCAAATCATCACCCTAGGATTTAAAGGACAATTAGCTGGATGGTGGAATAATCATCTTAGCAAAACTCAAAGAACCGAAATTTTAAATGCAACAAGACTAAATTTACTAGATAGAAACCTTGGAGAACCGGATGCTTTAAATACCTTAATAGCCACAATAGGTTTGCACTTCATAGGAAACCCAAACTTCCTGGAAGAAAGACAATTATCCAAACTCCACAATCTTAGATGTAAAACCTTAGGAGAATTCAAATGGTATAAAGATGTTTTCCTAACAAGAGTTATGCAAAGAACAGATAGCAATGCAGCCTACTGGAAAGAAAAGTTTATTTCAGGCTTACCAAAGCTATTTGCTAATAAGGTTAGAGACAAAATAGTTACTTTACAATCAGAAGATAATTGGTTAGAAGTAGATATAGAAAATATGACTTATGGAGAAATAGTACAAGCCATAGAAGTCACAGGATTAAAATTATGCAATGATCTTAGAATACAAGACCAAATTAAGAAAGACAGAAAGACAACAAATAAAGAACTAGGATCATGATGTGACCAATTTGGTTTTGACAAAATTAAAAAACCTTCCAGAACTAAGAAATACAATCATAAATCTTATCGACCATATAAAGGAAAACGAAACTACCAAAGATACTTAAAAAATCAAAACAATGATTACTACAATAAAAGTCAAAACAAGAAACGAAGATCTTTTAAACCTTTTAAAAGACCCAATAGAAACTCTAACAAATATTTTAAATGTGGAAAACAGAGTCATTATGCCAACAAATGTCCAGAACTTAAAAAGAAAATTCAAGCATTAGATATTGAAGACTCTATTAAAAAGAAAATTATGAATATCTTAGATAGTAATTCTACAGAATCAGAAGATATTCATACTGACAATAATATTTGGAATTTATCAGATTCCTCATCAGACAGTACCAATAGTGAATCTTCCTATATAGAAAGACAAGCTTGTATCTGTAAAAATAAAGATGATACTTACAAAACAATTTGTGTTTTAGAAAAAAATGATTTAATCAGTTGGATAGAATTAATAGACCAAAAGCAAAACAATTAGCTCGACTCAAAGATATGGTTACAAAATTAGAACAAGAACCAACCTCCAGTAATGACAAGATCAAAAAACCATTTAAACCAATAGATTTTGATAAAGATGTCCTCTCAAAATTCAAAACTAAAAAAATAACTATCAATGATCTTCAACAAGAAATAAAGCAAATCAAAACTGAGGTAAAAGAGTTAAAATTAACAATAAAAATACTCCAAGACAAATCAAATCTCACCACCTCACAAAAATCTTCCTCAAGCTCAGATTCCGAGCATGAAAAAAACCCAAACTCTACCAATAACAGAAAATCTATTTATCAATCATCTTACCCAAAGGATCACATACCGAAAATGGTACTGTAACCTCTAAATAAGAATTAAAGACAATTATACACTAAACATCCAACATGCCTTAATAGATTCAGGAGCTGACCTAAATTGTATCCAAGAAGGATTAGTACCCACCAAATATTTCAAAAGAACTTATGAGATTCTTTATGGAGCAAACAAAATGCCTCTTGACATCAAATATAAACTACCATCAGCCAAAGTTTGTAACCAAGGAGTCTGTTATAAAATGCCCTTTATAATGGTCAAAACGTTAACACAAACAGTAATCCTAGGAACTCCATTTTTAGAATTAATTACCCCATTTCAAGTAACAAATGAAGGAATTATAACAAACTACATGAACAGAGAAATCCTATTTGAGTTCTCCGTTCCAAAACAAACAAAAGATTTAGACCTTTTAAGAACCAATTCAGTTTCCTTAGACAAGGCCATACAATCTTTAGACTATAAACAAAAACAAATAAATTATCTCCAAGATGATATCAATATCAACGAATAAAACAACAATTAGAAAATCCGATAATCCAACACCAGATAGACGAATTCAAAAAACAATTAGAAGCCCAAGTTTGTTCTTCATTCCCAAATGCTTTCTGGACCAGGAAAAAACACATTGTAGAACTTCCCTACAGAAAAGATTTTCATGAACGACAAATCCCCACCAAAGCTAGACCCATACAAATGAATGATAATCTTTTACAATTTTGCCAACAAGAGATAAAAGATTTATTAGACAAAGGCCTAATAAGAAAATCTATATCTCCCTGGAGTTGTGCAGTTTTTTATGTTTAAAAAGCTTCTGAAATAGAAAGAGGAGTACCTAGATTAGTAATAAATTACAAACCACTCAATGATGCATTAGAATGGAATATGTATCCTATTCCTAACAAATCTGACCTTCTCAAAAGACTCTATAGTGCTATTGTCATGTCAAAATTTGATATGAAATAAGGATTTTGGCAGATACAGATAGCTGACAAAGACATGTATAAAACAACATTCACTATACCATTTGGACAATATGAATGAAATGTCATGCCCTTTGACCTGAAAAATACACCATCAGAATTCCAATCCATTATGAATGATATCTTCAATCCTCATTCATCATTCATAATAGTCTATATAGATGATGTACTAGTTTTTTCCAAAACAATTGACCAGCATTGGAAACATTTAAATACCTTCTTACAAATTGTTAAGAGAAATGAATTAGTTGTTTCTGCTCCAAAAATAGTTCTTCTACAGACAAAAATTAGATTCCTAGGTCACAATATAGACAATGGTACCATCAGACCTATCCAAAGAAGTTTAGAATTTACTAATAAATTCCCTGATGTTATTAAGGACAAAACACAATTACAAAGATTTTTAGGATGTCTGAATTATATTGCAGATTTCTGCAAAGATATTAGACCATTGTGCAAACCCTTGTTTGATAAATTAAGAACCAATCCTCCGGCTTGGACTGAAGATCATACAAATATAGTTAAGGCTATTAAGAACCAAATCAGAAAAATTCATTGTTTAACAATTTGCCATCCTTCAGCCCCCAAAATTATTGAAACAGATGCCTCCGACATAGGGTATGGAGGAATACTTAAACAAACCATCCATGGCCAAGATTGTCTAGTCAAATATTTCTCAAGAACATGGAATGATACCCAGAGCAAATATTCTACTGTCAAAAAAGAAATTTTAGCAATTGTTTTAACTATCCAAAAGTTTCAAGATGATTTAATTAACCAAAAGTTCCTTTTAAAAATCGATTGTCAATCTACCAAATTCATTTTACAAAAAGATGTTAAAAACCTTGCTTCGAAACAAATTTTTGCAAGATGGCAAGCCCTTTTGTCAATATTTGATTTTGAGATCCAGCATATCAACGGAAATTAGAACTCTTTGCCTGATTTTCTGACCAGAGAATTCCTGCAGGGAAGAAAATGAGTGTCAACCTTTGCTCAAGCACTTCCAAAGGAAAAGACAAAAGTACCCCGATATCTTCAGGTGAGACAAAAGGAGTACCATCCAAGGCTTCAGTTTCAAAACAGACAATGGGTCTAACCCAACACAAAATAGTCAGTCCAAAAATTGAAGAAAAGCTCATTTATTCTCAAAAATCAGATTATTCAATGGCACAATCTTCCCAAATTACCAAAGAACAATCTCTACAAAATCAGTTAGTGCCTTTAAGTACATTCTCACAGAAGTTACTTACCCCTCTAGACCTAACGAATCTGTTCAACCCAATTACTTCTTTGACAAATACCTACAAAAATGTGACCTCGACTTATTTGAGCCAACCATCTACAGACAATAAACTAATATTCCCACAAATTAATCAACCCAAATTTACCTATGTTCACAAACCTTATTTTGAAAAACTTTTTCCATTAGAACCATCAATGATGACAGACCAAAATTTTAATCAACCCAAAAGATTAGCCGACCAATATCTTTCAAACCGACATTTTCGTCTCTTTGAAAATGCCCACAAAATCCAACAATTTTATGAATTCATTTTAGTGGATTCAGATTCAATAGGTCTTCAACCTGTTGTAGACAAAATTAACCGAGACAAAATAGTTTTTTCAAAAGTTAGAATTAGAAAAATTATTTCTCAGGAACAATGGGGAAACCCCAATACTGCCAAAACTTTATCACAAGTCTTTATACCCCAGAATTATACATACTAGGATTATATGGACGCATGGTATCGTACTTTTTACAAACAAAATTTTTCAAATTCAAAATCATGGTTCTTCTATTTTGACAAAAATTTCCAACTTGCAAATTTACCTCACTGGTTTTATGAATGGTGAGACAAGTGTGGACCGACAGTTGATTTTCTTCCTCCAACTGTCAAAAGGAGTTTCGATTACTGGACCAACCATGTGGTGGTCCCTAAAGGACAAGAATTTCTCCCCCAACTCCTCATTTTCTACAAGCATCTCAACCTCACCTGGATATTGATGCTTGATTACCAAATTCAAGACAAACAAATCGGTAATTTCCAGGTCCCTTACTTTGGAAGACAATACATGATCAAATGGTTGAGTGGGATGAACCTCTCCAAAGTTGATGACAATGCAGTAAAACAATATCTTGCAGACAATCCTGACCTCTGCAGAAATCCAACAATCAGACCAAAACACGAACAGTTTATGCTTTCTAAGTCTCAACTTCAAGCATGCTTAGGAGCAGCCAAGACCAATGAAGAAGTAGTGGCAATTATGATAGAATTTCTGCCAACTGTCTCCTCCTCGACAAAATCAGATTCTCAACAAAGTGATGACAATTATGATAATGAAGAAGGCCTTGAAGATATCAATCCTGATCTTTTTGGCTGTGACCTGACCTCATATCAGAAGCTTTAGATTTTTCTGAATTATGAGTTATAATGACCTGACTAGCACGCCACAAACTGACAAAAGACATTTCGGTGCAATTGGCCTAACAAAACATGTGAATCTCCTGTTCTAGCATGTGAAGCCCCGTTTGACAAATAATCATTTGATTCCTTCAATCACTACCGATATTTTCGGAAAAGCTGGAATCATTTGACCAAAGAACAGGACCCTAGTTACTTTAGAAGTTAACCAGGGTTCAAGAATTTTCGGACCAATATAAATATGTAACTCTCCTTCTTCAGAGGGCAGAGGTTGTTTTCAGTTTTAAGCTTAAGTTTCAGATCTAGTTCATGTGTTGAACAAAAAGCTCTGAATTAGCACAATACCCCTCTCTGTAAAAACCTTGCCAATTCAATCTGCAATCAACATTTTGTAAGTTACAAATCCAATTTTTGTAATTTATTTGAATTTCAATTCTTATTAGCCAAAATGTTTCTAATCCTTATTTTAAGATTACACTTATATCGTTGGATCCCTCAGACATACATTCTAGGGGTAATTCTGAATAGATACCTTAACCTGGTCTGAACTTGAGGAAACACAACACGTACCTTTACTCTGTTTATTTCAAGTTTAGCTATTTTAATTTTTTGAATTTTAATTTTGAATTCCTGTATCAATCCTATTGTTTTATAATTTATTGCAATTATTATATATTTACTGCATTTTCGAATGTTTTCTGTATTTACTGTACTTCGAGTGGTATCTATATACATACGTATATGTGTATATATATATGTATGTGCACATATATACATATGTATATGTACATACATACTGATGTGTACATACACACACATATACATATGTTTTGTAACATATGTAAACAAATATGTGGATTTATATATAATTGATAAAAGGGAGAATTCTAAAAAAATCCCCAAACCTTTGCATGTAATTAAATAAACCAACCTAACCTTTTGGGGAAAAAAAAAAAAAAAAAGCTTTGCACCCTGTCGTTAGAATTTCTATTTGAAAATGTTGCTACCGTTAGTGGGTTAAAGGTAAGATAGTAATTGAACGTGCAAATAAATGTGAATGAATAAGAAAATGATAAAAGTAAATAAATAAATAAACTAAACCCTCTCCACCAAGCTCTCTTTCTCCCCATCATCCTCTATTAAACCTCCATCACCATCCCCCGCATCTTGTCCCATCACCCTCTCCATCAAACCTCACATTACCGACCCACTCTTTTTCATCCCTTATTCTTCTCTTCTTCTTCTCTTCCTTTTCTTGTTTTGGAATGCAAATATCTGGGTTTGATTTGAACCCAAATTGGGTTCGTGGAACCTAGATGCCAGACATCTGGGTTCGTGAACCTAAACATCTTGGTTTGAATCGAATTCAATTATGGTTTGATTTGAATCCGGACATTTGGGTTCCACGAACCTAGACATCTGGGTTTGAATCGAACCCTAACTGAGTTCGATGATTTTTCGAATGATTTTTTCATGAATTTTTTAAATCTATTTTTTTTTTTTGATGATTTTTTGTATATGTTTGAGATTTTTTAGGCTTTTGTAGTGGATCGATTGATGATGTGCTTAGGTTATTATAGATGATTAATCATGTTAGGTCTGGATATGTTACATGATGATGTGAGCTGGAGATCCAATCTTCACCCTTAATTTTTTTTTTAAATTAAAAAAATTAAGATGATTTTTTTTTTCAAATTAATCTCTACTGTCCATTTTAAGATGGACAATGGAGATTTGGTGAACAAATTTGTTATTATTTTTTTTTTAATTTTTTAAAAAATTAATCTCCACTCTTTATCTTAAGATGGATGGTAGAGATCTGATGAATAAAATTTTTATTTAATTTATTTAATTTTAATTAAGTTAAGTTTAAATAAGGGGCAAAAAAGTCATTTAATGCTCAAATGGAAAGGGTAACGGTGGGGTGCAAAACTTTTTTTACAAAAGGTCAGGTTGGTTTCTTTAATTACATGCAAAGGTTGGGGGGTTTTTTTGATTCACCCTTGATAAAAATTTGAACAATTCATGAAATAAATGAATAAGTGAATTAACTTGAATTATGATCCATGGGCCATATGATCCACAACAACTGTAAGCAGGCCAGAAAGATCGTCACAGTTTGGCATTAATGATACCAATAAGACCGTAAACATCACTGTTTCAACAAAAAGGAAAAAATAAAAAGGAAAAGACGTAAACTTCAGGACACTAATGTTCTTACATTTATGTCCTTTTCCAAGCATTATCTAATGATACAAAACCATACAATTTGTTTGTCAAAAAAAAAAAATACAATTTGCTAATTTTTTTATTTAATATAGACAAGCCTCCTTTTGTTATATTAGAATAATGCCTCTTTGTTGACTGATCATTAGACGAAAAATTTATCATATAAGCTGAAAATAAATGTTTTTTATTTTTATTTTTTAACAAGTCAGTGTTAGAGATTGTTGGCTGATAATTTTGAAAGTGATTGTTCGGTAATTTGGCTTATAGTGAAGTGAAAATGGTATTATTGTTCTATAATCACTTTTGTAGGTTGATTAATGAAAAGTGAAATAGTAAAAATATGATTATCTTAATAGCTATAAGTAACACCCAATTGAATAAATATTTTTCTTTTTGTTTGTGCTACTTGTGGGTGAAGTTCGAAAAATTCTAAAATTTTCTGTGAATGAATACATTTCTTTAGTCTTTATCTAGGGAAAAAAATAAATTTATCTTAAGTAAATACAATACTATAAAGCTTTAAGTAATGGAGTAAGGATCTAACTAAGGTTCTAGACACAATGCATAACCATTTGGAATTGAATGTAATCAAGCCATATCTCACAAACTAGAATTGTTAACATAATTTATGATTTGACAAAGGTGAAATAATTTGGATGGCTTTCATTTTAATTTGTAAATTTTTTTAAAAAAGCTTATCTTCCTTTGCTTCAATTCATCCTAGTTTGTGGGCGAGAACATTATAAAAACCACATGCGGGTCCAAAGATTTTAGAGATATATAAGCGTAGTCATGTCTTCCATTATTTCTACGCATAATAAATTTGAATCATAAGTATTCAACCACCGAGTTACTGTAATGTTAGGTGCATGCAGATTTTTTGTCATTTAATTTGATTAATTATCAGAGTCTTACAGTTCATGACATTAAAGATTTCATTTATTGTAGTTCCCACCTCATTATTAGTTTATTACAGTTTCAAAGAAGGTCACTTAGAGTAGCCATTTAATTTGAACTCAACACTAGGTTAATAAAGAAATTCATAGAGAGCCAGAGTCCAGGACAACCACAACGAGCGGGAACAGATGTACCGTCTTCATTGGCATTGGTACAAGCTATAATGTTATTGTATCTACTTGACCTGAAAATGCCTTCTCACTTGTATTGTTATTTTGGATTATCATTTTTTTGGAGCCAAACTATTGTTAGTTGTTAAGTAGTTCAGTCTTCTTTATGGCATGGCGCACATAACTATGCAACAGATTTTGATTCTTTATTCATTGTAATTATGTTGCAATGTGATGTCCAAATTATTGTTATTGCTAGCAGCAAAGCATCAGTAAGTTATCCAAAAACATTGTGCTTGCGGTCTGCCACATTCAAGAGGAACTGTAGAGTTGGTGTGTTTTGATGGATCTTATTGCATGGCTGAGGTCATCAGGTTCAGGTTGGTAAGCAAATTTACCACCCACAATGGGTTTAATTTTTTGTGTTTTTCTCATACATCAGAACCTATTCAAGCAATACCATATTTTCCTTATAGGGATACAGGACGAGTGAGTCTCATACAGGCAAATCATCATCCCTACTTGATTTTGTCGTGTTTGAGAGGCGATGCAGAGTTAAGCGCGTGTTCTGGTTGATCTTCTAGTTATCGACCTTTTGTCTAGGCAATCAGTTTTTTGTTTGTTTCTCCGGAAACAAGTTTCTGCACATCGCGGATTCTTTTATGCTTTATTTCTATGATGATTTTATTTTGCTAGATTGCGTCAAGTATGGATGCAAAGACAATTTAATGTCACTTCATCAGTCACTTTGACCAATCTAATTCACCTTGGAGGCATTTAGACATCTTGATTTATTACTTGAGATATATCAACTGGTCTTCTTAGCCAATAATTTGTCATGTTCATCCATGAACTAATAACCTGATTCTCTAACAAATGCAATCAAAGAGGTCTCTCTCTATCCAGTCGTCCTGTTTGATCAGAGTTCTCTCTTGCTATGTTGCTGGCGTATCATATATCCGCATTCTCTGTGTTCCTTGCAATTGTTCCCGAACTATATCAAGTTATACAATCTGCCTAAGTGCCTCCTCCCAGATAGATTATCAACTTTAATTTAGTCAATTCACCAAACTAGATCCTAGTGTTTCACTAATAAGTTGGAAGCAGAGTTGCCACCATAAAAATGGCAGATTGAGGTTCAAATATTAACGTACAACTTCTTTTTTTTTTTTAGTGGATTACATTTTTGGCTCAGCAAAAATATGCAAGGAGACAAATAGATATACTCAGAGCTCAGTCATGGTTGTTCAAAAGTAAAGAGCATGAAGAGAAGGTTCTCTGCCTATCCTGTGTTGAACATTCTTCCATAAATGGAGTTAATATATTGGTTTTACTTTAAACCAATATATATGCATCCAAACCTGGTTCCATCTGAAAATATATGCATATTTTACTTTAAATCATGATAATATTTTACGTATGATTTTGCATATGGTGCGAGGTAATTGTAACACATCTAGAATCTCCTGATATTATTTTCTCATATTCATGTCAATAAAAAGAGAATGAGTCCTATCCCACACTCGAAATATATAGGTAGATTCCTAAACCAATGGGATCGACTCTGCTACAAGTTGTGCTGTTGCTGTAGACAGTTTGTGTCATACTTATTTCACCTTAATTTTTCCTACATGAACCCGTAATCAGTTAATGTTCTGCAAAAGTAATTCTATCTAACAAATAAATTTAATTTTATTTAGCAGCGTATGGATTCTGCAGCTGTACCTCAAGGCCAAAAATGGATACAGAAGCTTTTTAAGGAGTAACAAACTGTTCCATGCTCTTGTAACTTGTAAGGGAACCTGAGTAAATTTTTTATCTTGATGATCTGCAGTGCTTAATTGCTTGTCCCTAGCACGAAGTTTCCATGGTGATAGCGAGTACTAGATGTATTAGATGTTGCTTGTCATTTGTCACTCTAGCATGACTCTCCTGCACATTTAATGATTTATAAATAATTAAAAAATTGGTAACAGTGGAGGTAGGTCTTTTATTCGTCACCGAGTTAAACTGATTAATGGAAAATTGTGTTGTTTGATCACAGCCCATGACTCACATAAATTTCTGCTATAACAATACCCGTCTTGTTAGCTAACATTGTGAATCAACAGTTTACATGTACAGGAATAAACAAGTTCAATATCAGTTCGCAATTTGGATGAAACTTTGATTTATCATGTCATGTGTACTACTTGATCAGCTGAAGCTATTATATTGGTTGAATAATTGATTTCTTGTATGTTGACACAAGGGACATTGTCGCTTAAATTTATGATTTTACTTGAAACAAAAAACAACACTTGTTACTTTTTGTTACTTGAACTAATTTGTGCAAGTCTGCTTACAATATGACTTCATTGGCATTGCTACATGGTCGAAAATGTTTAATTTCGTTTATCTAATATCGAACTGGTTTGTGTGAAAATTACTTGCTTGGTCAAAATATCCTCAACAGTCAGATTATTTGTGCTAAGATGTTTTGATAAGCTAACTTAATTTGGGTATTTTGTGTTTGCTTTCTTGGACGTATTGTATAGGATTTCGATGGCTTAATTTGGGTATTTGTTTGTATGCATTATAAACTGCAATAAGTATGGAGGTTGTTTTGCAACACAAGAATTTTGTAAAATTGTACATATACATATATTAGTTTATAAACAAACACCAACTTGAGAAATATAAATTAATATTTTCTATCAAAAGAATTTGGGTTATCATATATTGAAAGAATCTATTTGTCCTTTTCTTTTTTGTCTTTTATGTTGTTTATTTTTCTCTGAAGATATTTGTTTACATTCACTCACCCTTGACTTTAGATTGCTTGACGTCATCAATTGTGCTTTTTTGTTTGAATCTGTCATCTAATCAAACGCACATATGTTTTTGGTTCGTTGAATATACGTTAGAATTTGAAATTCGCTAATATTTAAGTTTATTGTTGTAATCTATTTTACTAATGTTGTTTATTACTGATTATTCTTCATGTAGAGCTTAAAAAAAAGGATTTCAATAATGTCGATAATGATGATTAAATAACTAAAAGCATGAAAGAGAAATACAATGAAATAGAAGAAGATTAGTATTTGGATTGCATTTGTGAATGTTTGTGTTTTTATGTTTTGAATTGTATTTGAAGATTTAAATGGTAAACCTAATTATTTATCTTGTATTTGTATTTTAATTTTGTTTTTTATTTTATCTATATTTTATTACTTTACGTATTATTAATAATTTAGTAGAGTTAGTTTTTGTGATAAATGTATTAAATATGGTTAAATAAGCTATAAATGAGTCATTAAATGAATAATCTAAACATGTCAATTAATAATCACTTAAATGGATCATTTAAATAGGGCTTTACAAACATGTCATTAAATGGGTTTAATGAAAATAAATAGGTTAAACATGTCTGTGTTCATGTCGACCTAAATAGTATCATATCATATTCGTGTTTAAAGGGTCTAATCTGTTTATTAATCATGTTGTGTTTGTATTGAGCAAAAAACAATCGTGATATGCTCATGTTAGTCCAAACCCGACCCATCAACTCAAATTGTCATCGCTAACTTTAATTATACTAAAAAATTTGTAAATTGAAACAAATATGTACACTTAGTTAGAGGGTACATAATAAGTTTTACCTTTTCAAATTCATATTATAAATAAATATGTTAAGTAAAAAAGAGAAAAAAAAAAAACTCAACAAAGTATAAAAGAAATATGAAATACAAGTATAATCAATCATCAATAAAACATAATTTAAATCTATTTAAATGGTCAAGCTTATTAATTATAGTATCAATAATATGGATAATCTATATTTTGACAATTATAAATTATTATCATGATTTAGATAAAAGAACACATTAGAAAACTCTAAAAGCAGAAAAGTTATTAAATTTAAATAATATAATATACAACTAATATCACATAATGGATAAATTATATGAAATTTTATATATAATGTATAAAATCAAAGTTTTTCTAAATACCGTATTTGAATAGAAAAGTAAGTATGAATAAGAAATATGTAATTGCGCAGAAAAAATATTTTGGTATGAAAAGAATTAACAACTGAACACTATACAAATAAATTTTACTTTATAATATTATATGTACATTTTGTTTTCTCTAAATGGGCTACTACGTCCGTGATAAGCTACGTCCAGGGGTTGCATAGCTCGTGTCAGCGCAAGCAATATGCTTTTGAGTGGTGATATTTTCACCCATCATAAATTATGCGTATACCTCTTTCATAAGTACATCTCATCAAAAATTATGAAAAAATTCTAGTTTATAAATAAACCTCAATCAATATCAATATTGCCCTTTTTTTTTGTACTATATTTTTGTAAGTTCAACCCACAATACTTATTTTGTTATCTAATTGATTTTGTTAAAATTTTGAAATCTTTCCTCAACAAATAAGGTAAGTAGATTATGATTTTCTTCTAATAATAATTAATTTAAAACTTATCATTTTACAATCAATTTTTTAAGAAGAATTTAAATTATTCTTTACACGTTACAATTAATTTGTATTCTTTTTAAAAATTTTGATATTTGAAAAAAAAATAGTTAATTTAGAGAAGATATAATTTGAAAAGTTATAGAGAGTGTTATCTCGGTTTAATTTTTGATTGGGTTTAATTTTTGAAGTTATATTATAACATGCAAACAAGTTTCTTGTAGGTTGATCAAGGTGTAATTTTTTTTTATCTCAATTTAACGGATGTATTGTATAATTAAAAAAAAAAAAGTTTAAATTGATCGGTGTTTCTTTATGGAGTATTTGGAATAAAACAATCTTCTTAATATATGTTCTATTTTTTTTTTTCATTCAAACATGTTTTTCTTTTTAAGCTAAATACAATAATTTCATCACAATTTTGATTTATTCTCAATATTCTGTAATTAATTTATTTTCTTAAAAATTATTTGATAGTTGAAATTAGTATTTTAAAATTATTCTCAATATTTTATAATTAATTTATTTTCTTAAATATTATTTGATATTTGAAATTAGTATTTAAAAAGAAAAAGTTAAGGGTTTGAGAAAATAAAAAAGTTTTATCGCATACCTGAAAAAGTGATTAATATTTGTGAATTGTGAGTGTAGTTAGTAGTTACAAATTATTTATCTTTTTAGTAATTTTTTTAAGGATAATACTGGATTTTTAGGAATAGACCGTATTAGGATGTACATACAATTTCTTAGGGGTATAAATATTGTTACTCTATGCCTTTTCTACTACGTTTCTTTTTGTTATGCCATCTGTTGAGGCCTTCTAGGAAAGTTTTGAAGAGTTTTACACTAGCATGAGGCCCACTATTTAAAATATTAGTGATGCTTCTTTTGTTGTTGTTGTTGAATGTTTGAAATTTCTTTTTTTTTTTTTCTTTGCATGAAAAAATTTCTCATATTAATTTTTTGTTTTTGCATCTTTGAGAGATTAACTACCACTACTATGTTTGTTCCTGAACTAGTTGTCATTAGCTGTTCAACTTGATATTAAAATAAGAATGTCAATAATTAAAAGATATTCAATTATTGAGAACCATATGATTTTTCTAAAGATGAAAAGTATTCCATATTTATCAATGATACACTATACCACAAAATTTATAATAAACAAATACATTATTGAAGATAGCTATCTTATTTCAATGACATATCATATTAATCAACATTTTCACATTTCGAAAGTATTAAAAAAAAAAAAAAAGGTAAGAAGAATAAATTTTAAACAAAATATCTCTTTTTACATTAAATATTAAAAGCCTTAATTTAAATTTAATCTAAAATCTAAGGATACTCATACAACTGAGTATAACATTTTCTTGAACTTTCCAACATTGATCCGATCGTTTTATTTGACGAAAATCCAACCATAATTGGTCTACAAGAAACATTCATCAATTTCACTTTTCAATATTTTGTCCAAGGATTGCCAGTAAATGCTCCTTCCACAATCATATTAAATTTCATAACATTTCTCGACCAGTCTGCAACAATAAATTCTACGGCCATGTTATCCATATTTTCATATGAAACATTAAAATTTGCTTACACGAACCTTTTCTCCTTATGTTCAAACAAAAAAAGGGTTTTACCTCCATGGATGAAACAATTTCTTGCTTGTAGAATATGGAAGCCTGCATGTCTTGGAGATACAAGATGTGACCCTTATTAGGGTTTGTGACTGAAAAAGTAAGGTTGCAATTGGTGATGGTATGAAGAGAATTAGTGGAGATGTTGAATGGATATATCCTGACCGAATCAACTTCAAACTTTGGAGAATAAAAGCTGGGAGGCCAGAGCCAATGAACTAAAAGAACTACTAGTAATACTACAGTTGCGATGCCAATAACAAGCACAACAAAACACATCTTCTGTACAAGAACCGATTTTTGTGTTATTGTGTTAGGTGATACAACAATGAAAAATAAACAATTGTGTATTTATAGCATTTTTTTAATACTAGTATGTTAATTAGAAAAGCTAATACCGATTTAAAAAGGAAATAAATAAAACTTTTCCTTTTATGATGTTAGTCCTATATTAATTTGAAAAACTAATACTGATCTAAAAAGGAAATACATAAAATCATAATCAAACTTAAAAATCTTTTCCTTGTATGATACTAGTATGTTAATTAGAAAAACTAATGCTGATTTAAAAAGGAAATAAATAAAATCATAATCAAGCTTAAATTCTTTTTTTTGTATGATACTAGTAGTATGTTAATTCGAAAAGCTATCCCATCATTACTTATTTAAAAAGGAAATAAATAAAATCATAATCAAACTTAAATTCTTTTCCTTACATGATATACCATCTCCGTAATCAATTTGGCTGGTTTGGCATAGTCAAAATTCTTAGCTTCACTTTGGCAGATATGTAAGTTTTAGTTTGTGTGGTTTATGGCTCAGGCAAACTTAATTGTATTGATGAAACTCCAAGAATGTCAAAAACTTTGAAAATGATAAATAATGGTTCATACTATGACTTCACAACATATCCTTTCATTTTTAATTGTTATTATCATAAACAACCTCTCCCCATCTGGTCACATCAGAACTCAACTATCCCACTTCAATTCTTGGTATTATATAATAAGTTGAATGAAGCATTGATGAGAAATGAAAACAGAGGAGCCCTGATAGTCGGGTTTCAGTTCAGTCTACCAGCATGTTGCTGGGTTGAGATAAGTGGACGCAAGCAAGTGGAGCCAAGCATAGCCTTTTGTCCGATATTTCCAGTCGTATGTTTCTAATTGAGAAAATCAATCAAAGATCATCGGATGTTGAAGAGGTGGAGATCGTTGGGCATAAAGAACCAACATCTCGAATCGTCTCTCGCCAACAACAGAACACCAACTCCCCTGTTAACTCTGCTATAGTTTCCAAAATTACATCCTAATCTACATTTTGTGCATTTCTCTATCGATTTTTGTAAACAAGTTTGGACTTCTTTGTGGCAGAGCATATAATTATGCAATAGATTTTAGAGGGTGTTTTGGAAGTAAGGAGATGTCTTTCATGCGCAGCAAAGGGATACTTACAGGTAACTGCAACACGGCCTTCTGGTTCTAGCTGGTTGATAAAAAGTATCCAAATCGTGGTTGTCGCTACTTGTAATGGTTGCTTCAGATTAAATATGTATGAGTTCCAACTCGAAGAGTTGAATCCTGTGAGACAGCACTTTGTTTGCTATTGACAGTTGTAAATTGCTAGCAGCAAAGCAGCAGTAAGTGTGCAAGCTGTTAGGTCAAATCATTGAAAAAAATTGACTTCATTTTCTATAGTTGCTCGTGATAAAGTTTCTTTGAAATTAAAGATAATAGACTACTTTTACTTCTAATCATTCTGAAATTGAAGACAATAATATTCCAAGGATGATCATTTAGGTTAAGTCAAGTGGTAATTCAAAAGTTATGATTGGAAACCTATTCAAGTTACCTATCCAACATGACATGAATAGTTGCATGGTGTATTTGAAGTTAAAAATAATAGAATGGGGACTCATTTTTTTAGTTGTTTTTCACTCTGCAGGTAGTGAAACTAATTGCTTAAACATTGCAGACAAACATTTCTGATGAAGTAAAGGTTGATTGTCTCTTCATGCACGTTTCTTCCTCCTCTTTATTGATCATGAATCTAATTATAGTGCAACAATATTCATTGTCAATGTTGAAATTTGCTCCTCTAGGTTCCTGAAGCAGGACAAGCCTACTCTGGAAGTTGGTGTGGATTGACTCTAGAAGTTCATGGCACGAATACAATGACTTCAATTTACTCAGCAGACTTCAAGGCAAAATCTTGTATCACTAGCATTTTTTTTACGAATACAATGATTTTATTTTTTTTCTTTGTTTAGAATTTGTATTTCTTTGTTTGAGATCTAATTTTACTTATTTACGATCTATTTTTCTTTAGTTTGGGATGTATTTCCCAACTAATATTTGAGACTTTCGATAGCCTTTAACGATATCTAACCCAGACTCATAATAGATTGTTTTTTTAGGCTCATAATTTGTTGTTAAGATCATGAAGGGGGAAGCAAAGTTCTTATCATATTTTCAACATTGTCGGCCTCTATTTTTGCATTTTTCTCCACTTTTAGCCTTTTTTTCTTTCTATTTATTTTTTTCTTAGAAGCAATCAAAATCATAATCAATTCCTCTCTTGTCAAATCTCATCGTCGGTCTTATTCTCTTTTCCTTTTTTAACCTTTATAAATATATTTCATTATAATTAAAATCTTTAAAATCAGGATATTAAGAAGCAGTCTGAAATGTAACATAATTAAACTTTACTCTTAATAGTGAGAGAGATCTACACAAAAGTGGAAAAACTATTCTCCTACTTTAAGTACTTAAATGTAAATTACTCACTCACATAGGTGGGTCAAACAAAAATGGTCCACATTGTAGACCTTTGATATTCAAAACCATGAAGTTGCCTTTTTTGAAAAGGCTAGCAACCTGGGGGGTACCACCAGTCTTATTCTATTTCACATGTTTTTTCTCTCTCTTCGTACTGCTATTTTTAAAAATCCGTATCTTTTTTTCCAATTTAGGCAAAATGGTGTTTTTGTTCAGAAACATAATATGTTATTAAACTTCAAAATAATGACTTGTTGATAAGATCAAAACCCACCCAATTAAGATTTTTACTAAAGAAAATCGCCCACATAAATAAGTTAGATTGAAAACTACTGACTGACAACTTGAAGTGTTGTGCCAGCTGTTAACAGAACTGTTATGAAACAAATGCTATTGCAAAATAAAAACAATGACTAAAGATAAAGCACAAGAAGAATTTTGAGAGAAAATTGTATCTTATTATTTAATTTCTCATATAAAGAATAATCCATACAAACTCATGTACCTCCTATTTATAAGCTATGAATCATAAATGTAGGAAATAGAAAGGCACAAGTTATACAATACATTAAGGTACCGTTATGATGATCATTATTTGAGTAATAATGATCTTTAATGTGGAGGTTATAGAAAACATTAAGGTACAATTAAAATAATTATTATTTGTGTGATAATGATCTTTAATATAGAGGTTATAGGATACTAAAGGGTGACATCCAATTGATTTACAATATTCCCTCTTTGAATGTCCACCGTACAAAAAATATGTCTCATTAAAAATCTTTTTAGGCAAAAACCCTATGGGAAAAAATAGTACATACTTCTTGTACGCAGTAACCTCCCCTCATGTTGATATGTTTTCTTTTGGTGACTTTTAATACAATTCTTTGAATCGACGTATGCCAATCTTATTCAACAATTTCTCAAATGTTATTGTAGGAAGTTCTTTTGTGAACAAATCTGCCATGTTGTCAGAAGATCGAATTTGATGAACATCTATCTCTCTTTTATTCTAAAGTTCATGTGTGAAAAAGAACTTTGATGAAATGTGCTTGGTTTTCTCCTTTTATGTAACCTCTTTTGATTTGGGCGATACAAGCTGCATTATCTTCATATAAAATTGTTGGACTTTCTTTAACAAGTGGAAGATCACATGCTTTATGAATATGTTGAATAAGAGATCTTAGCCATACACATTCTCAACTTGTCTCATGTAATGCTAATATTTCAGCATGATTTGAGGATGTGTCAATTAGAGTTTGTTTTGTAGAATGCCAAGATATAGTAGTACCACGATATGTAATCAAATAACCTGTTTGAGATCGTACTTTATATGGATCTGATAAATATCCAGCATCTGCATATCCGACTAATTCTGCCTTTGAGTCATTTGAATAAAACAAACTCATGTCTGATGTTCCTCGAAGATAACGAAGTACTTGTTTAACATCATTCCAATATCTTTGAGTTGGTAAAGAACTATATCTTGCTAGTAAATTAACAGAGAATGCTATATTAGGTTTTGTGCAATTAGCAAGATACATTAGTGCACCAATAGTACTAAGATATGGTACTTCTGGACCAAAATTTCTTCATTATCCTCTCGAGGACGAAAAGGATCTTTTTTCATATCAAGGAATCGAACAACCATGGGAGAGCTTATTGGATGAGATTTATCCATGTTAAAACGCTTTAATACCTTTTCGATATAAGTTGATTGGTGAATAAAAATCCCTTTAGCTAAATGCTTAATCTGCAAACCGAGACAAAATTTTGTTCGACCTAAATCCTTCATTTCAAACTCATTTTTAAAAAATGTTATCGTCTCTATGAGCTCTTTATGAGTCCCGATGATATTCAAATCATCAACATAAACTGCAATAATAGCAAATCCAGACTTTGATTTCTTAATAAACATACATGGGCAAATTGGATTGTTAATATACCCTTCATTCAAAAAATATTCACTGAGACGATTATACCACATGCGTCCAGATTGCTTTAATCCATACAAAGATCTTTGCAATTTAATCGAATATATTTCCCGAGGTTTCGAATTGCATGCATCAGGCATTTTCAGTCCTTCAGGAACTTTCATATAAATGTCACTATCAAGTGATCCATACAGATAAACTATCACAACATCCATTAAATGTATATGAAGTCTTTTTGTAATTGCCAAACTAATTAGAAATCTAAATGTGATTGCATCCACCACTGGAGAATAAGTCTCCTCATAATTAATATCAGGTCTTTAAGAGAAACCTTGTACTACAACTCGTGCTTTATACCTTACAACTTCATTTCTCTTATTACATTTTTGCACAAATACCCATCTGTAGCCTACAGGTTTCACACCTTTAGGTGTTTGAACAATAGATCCAAAGACTTGACACTTTTCAAGTGAATCTAATTCTGTTTGGATAGCATCTTTCCATTTTGGCCAATCAGTTCTACGTCGACACTCATCAACGGACTTCGGTTCAAGATCCTCATTTACAATATCAAGAGCAATTGCATATGCAAATATATTATTAATAATAGTTTCCTTTCGGTTCCATCTTTTTCCTGAAATAACATAATTTATTAAGATCTCTTCATCATAGTTATTTTCAAGAACCTGACCCTCTTCTGGGGTTATCTGTTCATTTACATCAATTATTTCTTTTATGGGCTCTTTAGGAGTATTAATAACTTCAGAAGTGCCAACTTGCTTATTTTGCTCCTTTTTCTTTCTAGGATTTTTATTTTTGGAACCGAGTGGTCTACCACGCTTTTGGCGTACAGTAGACTCATTTGCTGGTATATTAGCAACTTGTCCTTCAGGGACATCAATACGAGCAGAAGCATTAACAGCTGGTATATGTGACTTTGTCACCTTTTTACTATCAGTAAATGCATTTGGTAATTGATTTGTAATTTCTTGCAAGTGAATTATTTTCTGAACTTCCAATACATATTGATTTGTACGATGATCAAAATTAGATAATGACGATGGATTCCATGAAATTTCTTGTCTTTCCAACTGTTGTTTCTCTCCCCCTAATATTGGGAAAACTGTCTCATCAAATTGACAGTCAGCAAATCGTGCCATAAAAATATCACCAGTCAAAGGTTCAATATATTTAATAATTGACGGGGATTTAAATCCAACATAAATTTTCAATCTTCTTTATGGACCCATTTTAGTGCGCTGTGGTGGAGTAATAGGAACATATACTGCACAACCAAAAACTCTAAAATGAGAAATATTGGGTTCTTTACCAGAGACAAGTTGTAATGGGGAGTATTTATGATATGCAGTTGACCTTATACGAATAAGTGTTGCAGCATGTAATATGGCATGTCCCCAAGCAGAACTAGGCAACTTTGTTTTCATAAGTAAGGGCCTAGCAATTAATTTAAGTCTTTTAATAAAGGATTCTGCTAATTCATTTTGTGTATGTGTGTGAGCAACAGGATGCTCAATAGTAATTCCAATGGACATGCAATAATCATTAAAAACTTGGGATGTAAATTCTCCAGCATTATCAAGATGAATTTTCTTGATTATATAATCCAGAAATTGAGCCCGTAATCGGATTATTTGGGCAAGAAGCCTCGTAAATGCGACATTTCGAGTGGATAATAAACAAATATGTGACCAACGTGTTGATGCATCTATTATTACCATAAAATATTGAAATGGTCCACATGATGGATTAATAGGTCCATATATGTCTCCTTGAATTCGTTCTAAAAATGTAGGAGATTCAATGACAACTTTTGTTATAAATGGCCTTGTAATTAGTTTCCCTTGAAAACAAACAGCAAATGAAAAATCTTTGGACAAAAGAATCTTCTGGTTCTTTAAAGGATGTCCGTGCGAATTTTGTATAATTCTTCGCATCATTATTGAACCCGAATGACCTAACCGATCATGCCAAACAATAAAAGTTTTTAAATTCAATAATTCTTGGTTCATAACCATATACGACTCTACTGGATTTATAAAAATATAATATAATCCAGAAGAGTATGCTGGTAATTTTTCCAATATATATATTTTTTCTGAGACAATAGACGTAATATAAAGATATTCAACGTCTTTTTCATTCGTCATTTCAATATGATAACCATTACGACGTATGTCTCTAAAACTTAGTAGATTTCTTTTTTATCTACTAGAAAACATAGCATCATTTATTATAAATTTTGTGTCACCAGGTAATAAGATATGAGCTCTTCCATAACCTTTAATAAGGTTTGCAACACCAGATATTGTGCTAACATTAGCTTCAGCCAATACAAGATTAAAAAAATATTTCTTATCTTTAAGTATGGTGTGTGTTGTTCCACTGTCTGCTAGACAAAGAGCTTTATCATTATCTTGAGCACCAATCGTGTGTTTAATGGAAACCATGTTTTTCCATAAGTAAAAGAAAAAGAAAATTATAAGAATAGAGAACAATCATTTTAATTTTAAACATAAACACACTGAAATTATATTGAGAAATAAAGAAACACTGATTATTATTTAACACACTTATGAAAAATTAAAAGTACGAAACACACTAATAACATAACACATTAAAACATATTGTAAATAGCACGTTTGGAGTGGCTTGTTGCAAGAACATCCTCTTAAGCCACATTTATGTTTTCATCACCAATCAAATTTTCATCATAGTTCTCAAAGAAATCTCCAATATCTAAATGTGTCAAATCCATAGGATCAAGGTTTTCGGTAAAGTTTGTTTCAACACCTTTTCCTTTTTCTTTTAAGAAAGCTTGGTAAAGATCAACGAGGTGTTTTGCTGTACGACATGTACGTCTCCAATGTCCTTTCATGCCACATCTGTGACAAGTGATTTCATTATTTTTGAAAGTCTTATTTTGACAACCCTTTTCCTTTTGTTTTTCCTCATTATTCTCCCACTTCAGGTGGTGGGATGCAGTTTTCTTAAAGTTTGAGGAGTTTTGATTATAATTACCATGACCACGTCCACGACCACGACTACGACCACGGCCACGATCACGACCATGACCACGCCTAGGATCATTAACAGATGCAACATTCGCTTCAGGGAATGTTGTTCATCCAGTTGGTCGAGATTGATGATTTTTCATCAATAATTCATTATTTTGCTCAGCAACCAAGAGACATGATATCAACTCAGAATATTTTTAAAACCTCTTTCTCGATACTGTTGTTGCAGAAGCATATTAGAGGCATGGAAAGTAGAATATGTTTTCTCTAAATATCTTCATCAGTAACACTTTCTCCGCATAATTTTAATTGAGAAGTAATTTTAAATATTGCGGAATTATACTCGCTTACACTTTTAAAATCTTGCAATCGCAGATGCATCCAATTATAGCGAGCTTTTGGAAGTATTATTGTCTTTTGGTGGTTATACATTTCTTTCAAATTATTTCAAAGGACATATGGATCTTTTACTGTTAAATATTCAGTTTTTAAACCTTCATGGAGATGATGGCGAAGGAATATCATTGCTTTCGCGCGATCTTGTAAGGATGCCTCATTCTTCTCTTTTATTGTATCTCCAAGATTTTTGGCATCTAGGTGAATTTCAGCATTAAGAGTCCATGCCAAATAATCATTACCAGAAATATCAAGGGCAATGAACTCGAGCTTTGTCAGATTCGACATGTTGAAAACTATTAATTGACAACATATAATAAAATTAATAAAACTATATAAAAGAATAACATATATAATAAACAATTTCTCCATAATTTAAGTATAATAATCAACAATATTATAATATACTAGATGCTTAAAAGAAAAACATACAACATACAATTAATAATTAATTTAATAGATATATATACACTAACTTTGCATCGAACAAGAAAATTATATTTACATGTTTAATGATATGAATTCTAATTGACCAAGAGAATATAGAGGAATTATAAAAGATATATTAACAATGATACTATAACTATACTTCAACGTATAATTAATTTATTGATTAACAGTAAAGTAAAATAAACATGTAATAAAATTCATCATTACAAAATAATTGATAATCAAGTTATAACCGATATAAGAAATTGTATAATCTGTTATACAAATAAAACAATGTTGATAATCATTGATTAGCAAAGTAAAGAATTGAAAACATAACTCATCCAATAACATAAAATATATTAATGGATAAACAAATATATAAATAAACATGAGAATAATAATAAAGATTTATATAAACAAACAAAAAGAACATAATTTATAAACATATAAATACATAAAATATAGTAGAATAAAGAATGCTTAATAAATCATATCAAAACACTACATGTCAATAACATGATAGAAAACTAAATAAATATTATGAAAGAAATCTATTTGATTAAAATTCTACTTTGACGGAAACAAACGGTTAGAGCTGGTGCTGATAACGTGTTATGAAACAAATGCTATTGCAAAATAAAAACAATAACTAAAGATAAAGCACAAGAAGAATTTTGAGAGAAAAATGTTATCTTATTATTTCATTTCTCATGTAAAGAATAATCCATACAAACTCATGTACCTCCTATTTATAGGCTAGGAATCATAAATGTAAGAAATAGAAAGGCACAAGTTACACAATACATTAAGACACCATTATGATGATCATTATTTGAGTAATAATGATCTTTAATATGGAAGTTATAGAAAACATTAAGGTACAATTAAGATGATCATTATTTGTGTGATAATGATCTTTAATATAGAGGTTATAGGATACTAAAAGGTGGCATCCAATTGATTTATAATAAGAACAACAATTTGTTGATTTTCATTTTTTTTTAGAGAAAATGCCTTAAATGATCCATTCCAATAGGTCATCTCCAAAACTGACCCTTTTGGTTTTGGTAGTACAAAAAAGAGCATGAATGGACAAAAATGCCCTTAAGAGTCATTTTGTGTCCTCTCCTCCCTCTCTTCTTCTTCTTCTTCTTCTTTTTCTTCTTCTTTCCTTTTTTTTTCTTGAGATGGTTCTGGGTCTGGGTTCGCGACCCAGACCCAGATCCCAGAACCATCTGATTCTAGGTTCGCGACCCAGAACCAGACGGTTCTGGGCTCGTCGGAACCCAGAACCAGATGGTTCTGGGTCGCGAACCCAGAACCAGATTTTTGTTTCTGGGCTCGTCGAAACCCAGAACCAGATGGTTCTGGGTCGTGAACCCAGAACTAGATTTTTGTTTTTTTTTTTTCTTTTTTTGTTTATTTGTTTATTAATGTTATAATGTTGTTGTTGTTGTTGGAGATGATGATGTTGATGAATTGTGGTTGATGATGTTGATGAATTGTGGGAGATTATGGACACGGTGGTTTGGAAGAAATGGGAGGGGTAATTTTGTTCAAAAAATAATAATAAGGTCAATTTTGATCATTCAGAAAACTAAAAGGTAATTTTATAATTTTAAAAAATACTTTTAAGGGCGCTTTTTCGTCTGAAAGCGCCCTCTATCATAAAATATTATAATTATGAAACAACCTCATAAATTTATTTAATTATAAAATAACCCCACAATTTTGATTTTTAAAATCAAGATTAAAAATCTCAACCTCGAGATTGGGAATCTCAACCTCGAGGTTGAGATCCCAACCTGAAAGTTGAGAATCCCAACTTTGAGGTTGAGAATCCCCCCAAATTTATTTAATTACAAAATAACCTCACAGTTTTGATTTTTAAAATTAAGATTAAAAATCTCAACCTCAAGGTTGGGATCCCAACCTGAAAGTTGAGAATCCCAACCTTGAAGTTGAGAATCCCCCCAAATTTATTTAATTACAAAATAACCCCACCGTTTTGATTTTTAAAATTAAGATTAGAAATCCTAACCTCGAGATTGGGATTCCCAACCTCGAGGTTGGGAATCTCAACCTCGAGGTTAGGATTTCTAATCTTGCTTTTAAAAATCAAAACTGTGGAGTTATTTTGTAATTAAATAAATTTATGGAGTTGTTTTATAATTATAATATTTTATCATAGAAGGCGCTTCCAGTCGAAAAAGCGCCCTTAAAAATATTTTCTAAAATTATAAAATTACCCTTTAATTTTCTGAATTATCAAAATTGACTTTATTATTATTTTTTGAACAAAATTACCCCTCCCATTTCTTCCAAACCACCATGTCCATAATCTCCCACAATTCATCAACATCATCAACCATAATTCATCAACATCATCAATCCAATTTATCAACATCTTCATCTTCCACAACAACAACAACATTATCAAATCATTAATAAAAAAAAAAAAAAAACCAGATGTGGTTCTGGGTTCGTGACCCAGAACCAGATGTGGTTCTGGGTTCGCGACCTAGAACCAAATGTGGTTCTAGGTTCGGCGACAAGCCCAGAACTGTCTAGTTCTGGGCTCGTCGCCGAACCCAGAACCAGAGATGGTTCTGGGTTCGTGACCCAGAACCAACTCGGGAAAAAAAAAAGGAAAGAAGAAGAAGAAGAAGAAGAAGAAGAGAGGGAGGAGGTATGGGTTAGGGCATTTAGAGAGAGAATGAGAGGAAAAAGTTTGATGGGGTGGGAGTTTTAGAGAGAGAATGAGAAATGGAGTGGGTCACTGGAGGGAAAAGCTATGGGTAAGTGGTAATTAACTGTATTATTAAGGGTATTTTGGTCCAAAAAGGATCATGCTGCAGAAAATTGAAAAAAAAAAAAGGATAATATCGCAATGGGTTATCAAAAAAGACTTATTTTTCAACAAAACCCTTTTTTTTTTATAACTTGTGCTTGTTAGGTTTGGGCTTTGGTCAATTGGGCTTGGGCTTCACACATAAACACAACCCTAAGACTTGGGTGCAGATTTTCATGTATTTTTAAGTAATATTAGTACTACTTAAATAAAAACTGTTTTTTTTTTTTCTAAATTTCTCACTTAAAAAAAAAAAAAAGGGTCTTGAACTCGACAAAAAATAAAGTTTTTTCTATGAGAATATTTCATTTTTCTTAGCATTCATGCAACAAATCTTATAAAATACAAAAAAATTCATCAAAAAGTGACATAACTATTGTGTAAAAGAATTTATATGTTAGAAGTTGCATATAAATATAAATATAAATATATGTTTTTAATTTAATAATTCGAATCAGTCAGTTCTTATTTTCATTAAATTATTATTTATTATCTAAGCTATCATTGTAATTGAAATATTAGTAGATTATATTGATGTTTCCCCTTGGCCTTGATTCTTGTTGTTGCAGAAGAATAACAAACAATTATATCTCATAATGAAGGTAAAATTTAAAATTAACCTTTTGAAAAAGCAAGTATATAATTTGCCCATTCTTGATAGATTCTTTTTTTTTTTTTTTTTTTTTATATGAATGTATGATTAGTGTTTAAAAAAGCACTAGTTGATAGATGATCAGCCGTCTAGTCGACGAGTACTTAATGACTAATAGATTTGATTGTTGATTAATAATCAACTCATTGACCAACAGTTAAACTTTATTAAACTTGTAAAAAAAAAAAAGTTTATATTTTTTACTGCATTTGATGAAATATGTGGTTTAATGAGATATTTTTATCATCTTCATTTAGTGTATTTTAATGCTCAAAGTTGACTTTTTTGGCATAATATATTTGTAAATTGATTTTGGGTTGATGATGTATTTCAGCAAGCAATTCAAGTGGCCTAAATCAAGAGTATCAGGTCTAATACACAAGGCCCATCTGCCTCTAAACCTACTTAATCAAGTCAAACCAATGTTTTCTCTTTCAAAGTGTTGACTTGTAACTCAGCTTCATCAAGCAACTGTCATAATCTCCATGGTCACCGACCGCATTTTTTCTTTCACCAACATAATGACTGGGAGGTCAAAATTTGTCAAGCAACCACTGCCATAACTTCCATAGTTGCCACTAAATTAGAAGCTCTCTCCTCTACTTGAAACCACCACCAACACCATTGATCGGGTTAAAATTAAGTACGATTTTATATTCTCAACTAATGCTTTTGTGATGAAAATTGGAATAAAATAAGAGTTTTTTAATGTTTTATGAATGTTTTATGCAGAAATTGAATGGAGGGACTTATTCGTAATTTTTGGGGTAAAAGTTGAATTTTGAAAAGTTGAGGGACCTTTTATAATTTAGCCATTGGCAATAGCAGTAGGTTATGAACCTGCAGCCCAAGCTAGCATGTGAGTGCTAGAAGTTTTCGTAGGCCTACTGCTTGTGTGGGTGGACTACACCTAGGCTTGAACTTTGTTTCATGCGTGAATGATCTATAGGGGAGTTTCAAGTGGTCCATGCAAGTTGTCACAATAAGAAAACCTAAGTGGTGTTGTAGGTTGACATGCAGTAGTTTAGGATGTGATTCTATTTCCATTTTGAGCTTAGAGAATCGATTTATTTAAAGTTTCTCATAAGATAAATCTCTTACATGGGAAAATCTTGTGATTCAGTAGATTTTGAAGATGATTTCGGTTTTGAATGAGGCCTATGCGTGGACTACTTTAAAGCCCTATTTAGACCTTATAAAAGCATGTCTTTTAACATAGACAAGAGACTTTCGACGTAGACCATAAAATGCAACAGTAAGAGAGTGGAAAGAGGATTGAACGAGAGTTTCAAAAGAAGAGCTTGAACATAAATTCATCATATCTTAGAATAGCCCCCTTGAATCTGTTCTTAGCTGTTGTATTTCTACACTTTTTGTAGATTCTTGAGTGTAGTTTTTGTAGATCTTGGATGTGGAATTGAAGGTTGGAACAAGGGTGTAAATTCTGCACATCAACAACCTATATTCTGTAGTGTTCGGCAATGTTGCAATCCAAATCGGAGCCAATCTGTAGCAGCTTCTTATCTAGTTTTGGAAGGACTTGTATGAGGATTTTAAAGGTTGTTTTTGGAGTGCTAAATCAACCTATAATAGCGTTCAACTACAGATCAAAGATAACCCTTAAACATGCCTCAAAATAGTCCGTGGAGAAGAGATTTTAGAGCCAAAAAGCAGTCTGTCATCAACCTATTTAGAGTTCAACAGCAGCCCATCGTCAACCACAGATTTGGTGCATAAACGACATGGGAGAAGTGAAGATTTCAACATTGGAATGGTGGTCGACTTATGGTGACAGAGGAATCAAGCTACTACCATGAGATTTTCCATTCCTATGCTTTGATTTAATTTGTTTAATGATGATGTTGGTTGTTTGCTTGTTTGATTTTATTTGTATGATATTGATGATGACTTAAACTTGTTGTATGGGGTTATAATGTAACCCAAATCTATGAACTCACTTATTTGATATTATTTTTTTATTAGAATTCTCATTATTGTGTTCCATTTTATTTTACTCTTAATGCTTCTAAATTAATTGATCACTAGTTTAGTTGATCTGATAACCGTAAATACACTTGCAAAGGTATTCATGTGTTTAAATCTAAATAGGATGACATAGATTGCATGAGATATAAATATACTTATGGGTTTGTGTAATCATAATGAGTTGTTGATATTTAATGTGCCTAAGTTAACTGATCATCATAGGAATATAGTCAACTAAGTGATTTAGGTAATTCCATTCGATCGTTCGAAAGAGGCTTGTGGATAGTTTAGAGATACTCGATCAATCACATGATGAGAATACATTAATATAGGTTGAGTGAATTGGTATGGTAAAGTTGTAATCTAAACTCAATTCTCCATTGGCTGTAATTTAGTTGAGTTAATTGCTTATTTTTTATTATTTTATTTTTATTTTACAATTTATTATTTTGATAGGTTTGGATAAAGTATAGTCTTAATTAGTTTAGTAATTAACATATGTGATTTGGATAATCCTCATGGAAATAATACTTTACTTATCATTATATTACTTGTGGAGCGTGTATATTTGTATAGGTTTCTAGTGTATATTTTATTTACTAGAAAATTGTCATCAACCAACCAAGCGAAGCAAAACTTGAGGCAAAGAGAGATGGGGAAGAGAGCTAAGAGCTCGAGGAAGGGAAAGAAAGCTTGGAGAGCCAACATAAGCACAGAAGACACTGAAGACTTCCTTGAAAAGCCTATTAAAGATGCTGTCCCTAGCGGTTCTCTTTGTCAGCTCCTTGACGAGTCTCTTTTCTATCTAGGCAACTCCTTAGGTTGGTTGTGATTCAACTCCATTTGGGTTTGTTTTTTCTTTCATTTTTTTCTTGTTTTATTGGTTATCAAGGTTTTTTTTTTTTATTTTTTATTTTTAAAGAATAAAAGAAAAAAAGAAAGAAAGAAAGGCTCCACGGCACTACTCTATCCACCTTGATTGAGTAGTCGGCTAGCGACTGGAACCCCTAATTTGGGGGTTCTCGGATCACCAGAGTGCCACCAAGTAACTTCTCGATGAGAACTTGGCGCTAGTCGCTGAGTTCTTAAATATTGTGTATGATGCAAATCACAAAAGACGGAAGATAGCAAATAATTTATAGGAGATAAATTGGTGCTTTAAGTCCAACACTTTTGCCAAGGATTTCTTGTACAATTCCCAGACAAATAAACACACCACCAAGGTAATTTATTACTTCCAAATTAGGAATAAGCTTTCCCAAATTCTACATGATTGCCTTATTTTAATCTATTTCCCAAGTTTCACAAGAGGCACATTCATCTATTACTTCCATTACAAATAAACCACACCAAGGCAATTTATCTTCTTAAATTAGTATCATATTTGTTTATTTCTGTATCATCGGTTTACATATGCATTAATTCATTCATAATAGTAGACACTACAAAGAGAATTTGTCCAACGTTTCCAATGCTATCCATGTGATGATATCTCAGCCAGATCTTTTCACAACTTTCACCTTTAAACCATACTTCATATGAAGTGTGATAGAATTTTTCGGAGATATTGGATGGCCTTGTACCAGGTGAATTTGATAATTCCAAATCATAGCAACTGCAATAATTTTCATTATAATGAAAGACATCTCCTTACCTAAACAACTTCTAGGTCCTGCAAGAAAGGCTGTGGATTTGTAAGATGGTACAAGCATAATTCCTCCACGGTCTGTAATCCACCTCTCAGGTTTGAATTCCAAGCAATCATCACCCCATATTTCTTTCATCCTATAAAAGGATATCAACACTTTTCTATTCGGACTGATTTGATCACCACTTGGGAGAATACCCGCTTCAATTGCAGTTCCGTGGCTAAAAGGCACTGGTGGATACAATCTTAAAGCCTCACTACACAAGGTTGCAATGAAGATAAACCAATGCATTTAACTCTTCTGCACTGGAAAATTTCAACCTACTTTTTTTCTCTGAAAGCTTTTCATTGATTTCTTCTAAAATCTTGGTTTCTACCAATGGGTTTGTTGCAACAAACCAAAAGAACCAAGTCAGACCTGCGCTTATAGTGTCTTTTCCAGCAGAAATTAGATTACATGCATGGTCTGTTAGGATCTTGTTGGAATTTTTTGAAGTGTCCATTTGTCCTCCTTCGTCCACCAAAAAATCTTGTATCAAGTTGAATTCCTCTTCCCCATTAGTTTTTCTCGGGCAACTGAAATGCGGTGGTAAAAAAATTGATCACAAACCTCTCAAGCTTCTTTTGGCATCTTCTCTTCTCCAACTTGTAACGATTTTAGCAATATGATTTTGGCATTATGTATTGGCTAAAAAAACCTTGTTCAATAACACCAAATGCCTTTCGGGTAGTTGGTATAGTTTTTGCTCAAGATATGATCCACATTCATAAGATCACTGATGATTATAAAGTCTGCATTTGGACACCAACCACCCTTAAACTCGACAGTCCCCATCCTTTTTACCAGGATTGCAGTGCTAGACTCATAGATTCGCTGCGCATTGTAGAGAAGCCCTGGGAACATCCCAACAATCGGCCAGTCTGCGATTGGTGGTGAGCTTTTATTTTTTGTCCAATAACAATGGATCAAGAAGCAGATCATAACTGCTACAAGTAGTACTTCTAAGTATCCGACCATTGCCATTGGATTCAATTTCTATGCCCTAGTTAGTGCTTTAGCTAGATACATGTATATCTTTTGATTCATAACAACTCTTATCTGCTACCTATATCAACTAATCATCTTATCGTTCTTAAATACTCTTATCTGCCACCTATATCAACTAATCATCTTATGATTCTTAAATACTCTTATCCGCCACCTATATCTATTAATTGGGTTTTATTTTGATAAGGAAATAGAAATTGATTGTTAAAACTTTGCTATCAGAGTAGGTGATCTCATTTATGGTGTGTGTGTATATAATACTTTAATAATCAAGTATACCTGATTATAATTAAAAAGTAAGAAACAATCAATTAAATTCATCTATTACATTTGAATTAAATAGAAGAGATAATTTGTTTTAGAAGAGATAATGCAATAGATAAATTTAACTTGTTGATCTTTAAATTTTAAAATCAAGTATACCTAATTATAAAAACTCTATATATATATATATATATATATTACAAATGGGAGTTGATCAAGTCAAAACAAATGAAAGTAGGTGTATCAATGTACACTAAGGAGAAAAGGAATGTGTTTTATACTTCTTCACAAATCCAGTTTAGCAAGCTCCCCTTAACTTTAATGAGATCTTGCTTTTTGAACTCTCTTCAATTGCTTGAAACCAGCCTTCTCTCAAGACATTTTGGCTTATCCTCCTAAAAAGCTTCTATTACTAAAACAACTTATAATTCATTCACTCCCTAAGCCTAAACTAAGAGAACAATACTCTAAGGTCTCGTTTGGTGCACGAGATTGGATTGAATTATTTTGATGGGATTGAATTAAATAAATTAATACTATGATGTGTTTGGTGCAGTATGAGATTGGATAAAAATAATGCTGTCTTCTGTTTGGTTGAAGATGAGATTGGATTAAAAAATATAAATAAAATAATATATTTTATATTTAAATAATTAAAATAATTTTAAAATAATATAACATCACTTACATGGGACCTTGAAGAAAAAAAAAAAAGCAAAAAATAAAAATTGAAGCAACTAACATGAGATTAAATAAACCAATGTGTTGTGGTGGGTTTAGGGGGTTTAAATAAACCTACGACAACCACTTAAAATAAGTGACATGATATTGGTTTTTCTAATCTCATGTCACAACCAAACAAGAGATTGGACTGGATTTTATCCAAACCCAGTCCAATCTGGCCAAACAAACACAGCCAAAGTGTTACAAATGGTAACTCTTATATATTTTGAAGCTCACTACTTTCTTGTAAAACTTGAAGTGATCGGTCCGCTATTTACTGAAGAAACATGCAATTCTTTTCTTTTTGAAAAAATCTGTAGAAAAATAATTTTGTTAGAGATAAAATATCATAAAATAATTCTACTAAAAATAGAAATATTATTCCTAGCTTTTAGTCTTGACCGAATCTAGTCTTAAGACCGCCCAATATATGCTGAGAACTTATTCAAGTTTTTGTCAATGAATGTCTATGAAAGAAAAGAGAGATTAACTTATAAAAAACAGAGATAATTTTCAAACAAATATCTATTGTCATTTTCATTTATTGTTATTGACTTTCTTGGTTTTTTCACTGTTTATGAACAAGACATATATGAGACGCACGCTGGGCATATAATTGCAATCATTGGCGTGAACCGTACAAAACAATGTTTTTCTCAACTAATAATCATAAAACTAATCTTAAAACAGTTTAAATTACTTAAGACATGGAATAAGTTCATAAACAAATTTTATCCTGTTTTTCTTCTGCCAACTGACGAGTTTCTGGTTATTGGAACAACTGCACGTCAATTGTTGTAACAACTGACGTTTCGTTACTGTAACAACTATTAGTCAATTATTATAACAACTAACAATCAATGTTATAATAATTGTCAATGATCTAGTGTAATAATTTTACTATATTTTTATCTTCCAGTAGAGCATGGATGTAATATATTTTGTACAAATATTTGCAGAAGACAACATCAATTGATGTCGTGGTGTAGTGGGTTGTCACATTTATTTATTTTTATTGACTTTCTTCGTTTATTCATTGTTATGAACAAGACGTAAGAGGCGCATGCTGGGAATAGAGTTGCAATCATTGGTGTGGATTGTACATAACAATGTTATTCTCAACTAATAATTATGAAAATAATTTTAGAATATTTTGAATTACTTAAAACATGAAATAAGTCAATAAACAAATTCTGTCATGTTTTTCTTCTGCCAGCTGACGAGCATCTAGTTGCTATAACAAATGTTAATCAATTTTTGTAACAGCAGACATTCTCTTATTGTACTATCAGTCAGTTGTTATAAGCGATCAATGTTGTAATTAGTATCAGTGTCATGTTGTGACAATATTATTATACTTTTGTCAGAATGGATATAATATATTTTGTACATGTACTTGCAGAAGACAAAATCGATTGGTGTCGTGGTGTTGCTGGTTATCAGGTTAGTCTAACACACTGTCATTTTCATTTATTGTTATTGACTTTCTTGATTTATTCACTGTTTATTAACAAGACACATAAGAGACGCACGCTGGGCATGTAGTTGCAGTCATCGGTAGGGGTGGCAATTCGGATTGACGGGTTGGGTTGAATACAACCCGAACACGATCCGATAATTTTTGACACGATCCGAACACGACACGATAAGGAAACGGGTTGAAACCTCTCAACCCGAATACGACACGATTACTAATGGGTCGACACGAAAACGACCCGTTTAACCCGTTTCTTAACGGGTCGTTGAACAACCCGTTAACCGACACGTTAGTGACCCGTTAATGACCTGTTTAACCGACACGAATAATAACCCGTTAGTTGATCCGTTTATGACCCATTTAAATTTTAATGATAGTTAATACATTTAAATTTTAATTATAGATTTAATATAACACAAAATTAAAATAAAAATATATATGATCTAAAATATTACAATCATCCACAAATACAATCCAAACCATAAAAATACAAATGTTTACAAAAATGATTATAAAAATATTCTTGCAAATATAGTCTTACATATTAAAAAACAAAACAACAACATAAAACATATATCCGCAAATGTAGTCTTTTATAATAAAATAACAACATTAAGAGTTGATTGCATGATTTGCATCCATCAAACGAAACGTGTCAAAAGATAATAATTAAAAGTTAACTAATTAAGAAATTATACATTTATACATGAAAAAAATATTTTAACAAATATTTTATCAAAACCAATAAAATTTTACCACTACATGGCAATTTGTGATGAGATGAATTCGATAGTGTGATTACTAGCACTAACAGTTTCACTATCATCATTTATGTTCATCACATCTTCGGTAAGTTCATCCAATCCAAGATTTGGATTCTCTACAATAATGACAAACAAAAAAAAATTAAGATTATTCTATTAGAAAAGAAAAATAAAACTCATAATCATATAATATATACAAATTGCAATTAACAATTTTATGTAAAATATTACCTTTGTCTCCATATATCCAGTCTCGAGTACAAACTATAACCTCCACCACGTGTGGTTTCAGTGAACTTCGATATTGATCAAGGACTCGACCACCAACACTGAACGCTGATTCAGATGCCACTGTAGATATTGGGATGCTCAAAACATCACGAGCCATCATTGCGAGTTCAGGAAACCGAATTGCATTGGCTTTCCAGAAATTCAAAATATCAAAATCCATTGCATCTTGAAGCTTTGGTTCATCCAAATACATTTGCAATTGAGTTTTTCTTGTCAATTCGCTGTCGGATGTATCTTTATCAAACGATTCCCACTCCTATAAATATTTATTAATCAAAAACAATGTTAATATTATGCAAATAATACATATATATATATATATAACAAATCAAATTAAATATATGAACAAACTAGTAAATAACATTAGCAATTACCTTCATAAGACTAAAAGATGGCGGAGCAATGGTAGCTTGTGACGAAGAATTAATGAAAAGGCCATGACCACTACCACCAAGATTAGATGTCGAAGTGGCTGAAGCATTTCTCACATACTCATCAAACAACAAATGCAACTTATTTCGAACATTTTCAAACTCAAATGAATCCTCCCCATAAACTTTTCTATAAGCAAAATCAACAAATTTCATCTTGTACCGAGGATCCAAAATCAATGCTATGGCCATGATGGTACAAAAATCACTCCAATATTTGTTAAATTTAGTGTACATTTGAGTGGCCATATTTTTCAAAAATAAACAATTTCCCATTACTTCATTTTCACACAAACCAATCACAGTTATCTTTCTCATTATCCATTTACACATCAAAAAACAAACAACTCACTTCAGGCATTGCAAGTGTAATCAATAAATCACGTCGGAACATACAAAGCATCAAATCCATAAATATCTAAAAAACACAAAACCAACAACACCAAAACAATAGAGGAAGGAAAATACCACATTAAAACACCTTTTTTTAAAAAAAAATTTTAAGCTTTGTCTTCACTGCAACTTGCTAAGAAACAAAAAGGAAATTAAAGTGTAGTCAATAATGTTAATGATGGTTTCTCTTCAGAACACCAAACAAGTAAATCTAATGGTAAAATACAACAACCTTAATGAAAAACATACCAATGCACGACGAAGGGAGAGCTGCAACCGTTGTGGAGAAGACGGACAATGCTTGAGCTGCTGCTACCGCCAACCAGATGACAGAGGTGAACTAGATCCGTGCTGCTTGAGACGCACCAGATTCGTGAACCAGACCGTGACCCTCTTGAGACGCACCAGACCCGCGATTAGCTACCCGCGTTGCTTGAGATGTCGTGACTGCCGACCAGACGACGGAGACAAAGATCTGTGACCGTGTGCCGTGGAGGAGATCTGTGACCGTGTGCCGTGAAGGAGACGGGTGCGGCGACTGGAGGTGGAGTCGAGACGAGAGTGGATTGTGGAGGAGACGGGTGCGGCGACTGGAGGAGATCTGTGACCGTGTGCCGTGAAGGAGACGGGTGCGGCGATTGGAGGTGGAGTCGAGACGAGGGTGGACTGTGGAGGAAACGGGTGCGGCGACTGGAGGTGAAGTGTGGGTGTGGGTGCGGCACTGCTTAGGGTTAGGGTTGGAATTGTGAAGGATATATATATGTGCTATTAAAATTACATAACTATCCCTCAAAATAAAATTACGTTTTTACCCTTACTTAACGGGTCAACCCATAACCCGTTAACTAAAACACGAACCCGACACGATAAGTAAACGGGTTAAACGGGTTGATCCGTTAATTTACCCAACCCGTTAAGACTCAACCCTAACCCGTAATAATCGTGTCGGTTTCGTGTCGACTCATCGTGTCGGGTTCCAAATTGCCAGCCCTAGTCATTGGTGTGGATTGTACGGTTCCCACTTATAAGGCCTTCTCTAATGTATACCAAAATGGTATAAAAACATTAAATTAGTGCAAAATCTTCTTTAAGATAATAGTGCTAGTGCACAAAACCCAACACCAAATTTGGTGTTGGCCCACGTGAAAGGTTTTTTTTTTTTTTTTTTCAAAATTTCAACTCTATCCCTTATATAATAACTAAAATAATTTATATTTTATTTATATTTTTATCATATTTAATGTATTTATATAATTTGATTAATAATTATAAACGGAAATTAAATTATTATAGAAAAGTTATATCATTAAAAATATTTTATTAAGATCTTTAAATTGAGTATAATATTGAATATGTTTTAATATATTTTTAGGTTTTTAATATATATTATAAGTAATATATTAATATAAAATGAATTAAATTATGTAATGTATATATAAAATATTATTTTAATAATTATTTGATAGAATTGGTAATATTTTTAATGCAAAAACTCAATAATGTTTTAATTAACAATAATATTAATATTACCATCACCTTAAAGTAAACATACATGATTGAAAAAAATAATAATAACAATAACATAACTTAAAAATAAAACACTTGACATAAATACTTCTAAACAACCATTTAGAAATTTGGAAGGTCATCTCCACTTCCTCCATAACCATCAAAATACTTGTCAAATGCATTGGATAATCTGCTTCTTCCTTGAAATTATTGCTCATAAGACCTTTTTTCATAAATTCTCTTTTGTTCACTTCAAAGAATATCACGTAGAATTGGATCTTTTATGGAATCCACAACTTTTAGTAAAATTTTATTTTCTTTGCATCATTCTCGCAACTCTAATTTTTTGCCTCATTTTGAGCCCATAACTGTTGGAGTTCATAACTCTCTTGGAGCATAGATTGAGTTTCATTAAACTTATCCATAATTTGCTCATTATCTTTTTTTATGGATTTAAAATATTGTAGCATCTCATCCCCTTGTTTTTTTTTTTTTTTTCATTTTTTCTTTATTCCTCCCAACAAGCCGTTCAGTTGAATCATTATTATCATTAACATCTTTAACTTGCTCTTCAATGGTAAAATCTGCATTTAAATCAATATTAAATAAAGACGCTCTCACAGACTTTGACGTAGTCGAGTCTGATTGTGATGCTTTGGTGTAATCATATCTTTTTCGACGGCCTAGAGTTTGCATGTTATTAATATCAGAATATTTTTTGTATCTTTAAGGAGAGGCCAGACATGATTAAATTTGAATCCTTTACTATAATTTGGATCTTGTGCCAATAAGGCTTTGGCTTGATTTAACTGCACAATGCGATCAAAAATTAAAACTATAAAAAATGGGATCGAAATTAAAATAAAAGGAATTTCATAAAATTTGCATAACTGCAATTTAGAAAATACTTACAATATCTTGTTCAGAAGCACCACTTGGATTTAAATTTTCAATTTGTCGAACGCATCCTCTTAACTTGCTAATTACCATATTGATTACTTATATTCGAGCTGTCAGAGATCTTTTAGGTCGAATTTGAGTGATATGCGTCGGTAACGTCATATGATATTCAGTCTCTATGCGAGACCAAAATTGAAGACTAGATTGGTTTATGCCTATAATTGCATTTTGGGAAACATCAAGATATACATGACAAAAGAGTTGGTCCTTTTCATTCGAATATGAAGCACTTCGTAAAGTATTTTTAGACTTATTACCTAAACTCTTGCTTGATGATATTTTTGTAAAGATATATATTTACTGGTTGGAATTAAAAGAGAAAGATGTTTTAATTTTGAGAAAGAGTCATTATTTATAGATCAATTGTGGAAGAGATAAGCATATCATTTAACGGTTAGAATCAAATCACTTTTTATCCAATGGTGGAGATCATATCATGTTAGATTTTTATGTCAAACCTAGGATATAGTGTGGAAGAGATAAGAATGTCATTTAATGGTTAAGATCAAACCACTTTTCATCCAACGATGAAAATTATATCATGTTACATTTTTATGTCAGACCTAGGATAGAGTGTGGAAGAGATAAGAATACCGTTTAACGGTTATGATCAAACCACTTTTCATCCAACGGTAAAGATCGTATCATGTTAGATTTTTATGTCAGACCTAGGACAGAGTGTAGAAGAGATAAAAATACCGTTTAAAGGTTAGGATCAAACCACTTTTCATCCAACGGTGGAGATCATATCATGTTAGATTTTTATGTCAAACCTAGGATAGAATATGGAAAAGATAAGAATACCGTTTAACAGTTAGGATTAAACCACTTTTCATCCAACGATGGAGATCATATCATGTTAGATTTTTATGTCAGACCTAGGATAGAGTGTGGAAGATATAAGAATACCGTTTAACGGTTAAGATCAAACCACTTTTCATCCAACGGTAAAGATCATATAATGTTAGATTTTTGTGTCATACTTAGGATAGTGTTAGATTAATGATTAGGATAAAACCATCATCTTCTTTTTGGTAAAACAAACATACTTTATTAATGATAATAATATTTTATAATAAATTAGAAAAATTATGTGAGAAATTAATAACTTTTATATATATATATTATGCGTAATTTATTTGAGAATAAGATTTTATAATGGAGTGGATAATAAAATAGTTGGATAAAAAATTAGTTTGAAAAATGAAATGGATAAAAAATTAGGTGGAAATATAATGAGAATAATTTATGGTAAAAAAATTAAAAAAAAATGTGAGTATTTAATAATTTTTTAATATATTGTGAGTAATTATTTGAGAATAAAATTTTATATGAAATAAATTAATTAATATTGGTTAAAGAATTATATATGAAATATTCTTTGAATATACCTTTTACATCAATTTAATGTCAACATATTGAAGTAAAAAAAAAATTTGGTGTTGACGCCAAAATGATGTCAAATTTGGTGCTTAACATTGGAGAAGACCTAAAAGGCTCATTTGGTTTCATTTTATTTTTATTTATTTATTTATAATTTGTCGATGATGTTGGATTGATCTGGATTTGTTCATCTTTTTTTAAATTTATTTTTATGAAAGATCGAACCCAAATTTTCAAATAATTTTTTGTTATTTTTTTTTTAATTGTTTGATCTTCACCATCTATGTTAGAGATAGACAATGGGGATCTTTTTTTTTTTTTTTTTTAATTTTTAAGAGAATTTAAAAATTATTCTTTTTTTAAAATATAAATATAAAATTTTATTTTTAAATTAATCTCTAAAAAAAAAAAACTTGAGTTTTTTTTTTTTAAAAAAATTGTTTATTATTTTTAATTCTTATTTATTTTTTTATAATTTTAAATTAAAAAAAAAAGAAGAAATTACCCTTAAAGTAAAATCAATTTGATTAACCTTAACACAATTTGACTTAGGAGTATTGTGTTATAAAAAGATAAATGTGTATTCGCTTAATTTTTTGCGTACCTTATGGAGTCCTCATGTAATTTGTTCATAATATATTATGTAACTAATATTGTATAGTAAATAAATTATATGAAATTTATACTTAATATATCAAATCTTGATTTTTATAAATACCATATTTGAATAGAAAAATAAATATAAATAAGAACTATGAAATTGACTAAAAAAATTGTATAGATGTTTTGGTACGAAAAGAATTAATAACTAAAAACTATATAATTGAATTTTACTTTGTATTATTATATGTGCGTCTTGTTTTTTCTCGATGGGCTAGGTAGGCTTGAGCCCACCCTAGCCTATGAAGAGCTACGTCCATGGGTCGCACAGCTCATGTAAACTCTAAACAAGCGTAAGCAATATGCCCTGAGAGGTTATACTTCCACCCTCAAAAATTGTTTGAACATCCCTTTTGCCATTAAAAATTAAAAATAAAAAACTTAAAATTTTTATAGTTTGTTTTGAAACTCCACTTAATACCAAGAATATCATTTTTTTTTATAAATTTTATTATGCTACATTTTTATAAGTACACCCCATTTATAGATATTTTATTATTGATTTAATTTTACAATATCAATATTGTTTCTCTTTTCTTCTTCCTTGTCATCACCGCCCTCCAAGATGTCATTCTTCTCTGCTTCTTCAATCATAATGTCCTCAAGCACATGCCTCCTTAAGCAAATGCCTCACAATTTGATCCCCCCACAAGGAAAAAAGGTAACACACGCTTTCAAGCCTGCCAAAAGCGAAAGCTCTTAGGTCGTCGCTACGAATGTTTTGTGAAACAAGCTTTTGGATTTATCATCATCAACAAGTCAATTCAATATAACATTAAAAAATAAATCATTATAATTTTAAATAAATTAAAAAAAAAAGAAGGATTTTCCACCCTCTAATGATCAGCAAAAAACCAGAGACAAGACTACTGACAAAGTGATTGGGATGGATAATGCGTAAATATTAGGGACTTGTTCATCCCAAGAGCACTCATTACACTGCTAAAGGGACAAACGTATAGTCCCAAATTATAACAAATAACTAAAATTAAAATTAAAAAAAAAATGAAATTTGAGATTTTAAGGATGATACCTAGATGGAAAATGCAACAACGAAATGGGTTTTAGAGGAGAGCAATAGGGGTGGAGATGGGAGAGAGAGAGGATGTTTTATACAGAGAGAAACTGGGGCTTTTAGGGTTAAGGTTTGTGGTGATCCATAACATGTTTGAATTGTTGATGATGATAAATTGAGTTCGTATCAATACACCATTTATGTGTTTGAGGAGATTGTGAGGCATGTGTTTGCATACATTATAATTGAAGAAGCAAAGAAAAATGACATCTTGGAGGATGGTGATGACAAGGTAGAAGACGAACAAAAGGAACCAATATTGATATTATAAAATTATATTAGTAATAAAATTGGATAAATAGGGTGTCTTTATAAAAATATAGTATAATAAAATTAAGAAAAAAATGGTATTTTTGGTATTAAGTGAAATTTAAAAATAAACTAGAAAAATTTTAGTTTTTTTATGACAAAAGTTTTGTACAAACAATTTTTGCCTTTTCTTTGTTTCTTTTTGTTTTGCCTTCTATTGAGGCCTTCTAGGAAAGTTTTGAAGAGTATTACTTTAGCATGAGGTCCACTATTTAAATATTAGTGATGCTTCTTTTGTTGTTGTTGCATGTTTGATATTTCTTCTTTTGTTTTGCATGAAAAAATTTCTCATATTATCTTTTTGTTTTTGCATCTTCAGAAGATTAACCATGACTGCTATGATTATTCCTGAACCAAATGTCTTTAATTGTTCAGCTCGATAATAAAATAAGAATTTTCATAATTAAAAAAGTCCAATTATTGAGAACCATATAATTTTTCTAAAGATGAAAAGTATGTATTATTTTTCAATGAAAGTATATTAAAAAAATTTATAATGAACAAAAACATTATTGAAGATAGCTACCTTATTTAAATGACATATCATTTTAGTCAACACTTTTATATTTTGAAAAGTAAGGGAAAAAAAAAAAAGGTAAGAGAAATAAATTTTAAATAAAATATCTCCTTTTACATTATATATTAAAACCTTTATTTTAAAATTTGTTTAAAGTCTAAGGTTACCTTTGAGCCGACCTTATGAACCTATACTTATACAACTGAGTATGACATTTTCTTGAATTTGCCAACATTGACCCTATCGTTGCATTTATTGAAAATTTAACAATATTCAGACCACAAGAAACACTCATTAATTCACTTTTCTACATTTTGTCCAAGGATCAGTTGTAATTTCTCCTTCCACAATCATATCAAATTTCATAACTCTTTTTGACCAGTTTACAACAATAGAGTCCATGGCCATGTTATTCATGTTTTCATATGAAACATTAAAATTTGCATTCACTAATCACTTTTCCTTATGATTCAACCGAAAAAATGGTTTTATTTCCATGGATGAAATATTTTCTTGCTTGTAGAGTATTGAAGGCTACATGACTTGGAGATACAAGGCGTGACCCTTATTAGGATTTTCTGATTGAAAAAGTAAGGTTGCAATTAGTGACGGTATGAGAAGAATTAATGGAGATGTTGAATGGATACATATTGACCGAATCAATTTCAAACTTTGGAGAACGATAGCTGGGAGTCAAGACTGACCGGTAAGTAAAAGAACTAGTAGTGTTAATAAAGTTGTGAAGCTAATAATAATAGCACTCACAACACAACACATGGTTAATTCAAACTGTATATGAGAAACCGTGTTTGTGTTATTGTGATTAGTGCTACACCAATGAATAATAAACAATTGTATTTTGATGAGAATCTCATGAACTGCAGTTTTAGCTAGATTAGGATTTTTAGGATTATTTTTATTGTAATTATCTTTTATTTAAGTCATGTGATCATTTAGGATTAAGATTATCTTTAATTAATTTCTACATAATTATAATTAGTATTATGTTTAATTAGTTTTAGATAAATTAGGAGCATTTTATTATATTTATCTTTGTTAAATTTAAAGGATAAGTTAGGATTATAATTATCTTTAAGATAATATTTGATAATTATAGTTAGAATTATCTTAGTTAGTCTTTTCTAATTAAACTAGATTTGCAAGGCTATAAATAACCTAAGAACTTGAGAATTCATTATGTTGTTTTTTGGCTTAGAAGAATTATTAAAATCCTGTAAGTTTTGCATGGTAATTATTGTGTTGTTTTTCGACTATTTCAAGCATATTTGTTCAAGAGAGTTTGGACTAGATCTTAAGTCATTTCTTTTGGCTTGAATCTAGAGAATTAATTTGCTCATTTTGTAAGTAGATTGAATCATTATCTATCATGTGGCTAGGATTAGGTCATTTTGTGCTCTAATTTTAAAGGGCCAATTTACCCATTTCGCGGGCATATTGGTTCATTATTTATCTTATTTTGTGACAAAGGTAGAGCTTGTTGTTGGATCTAAAGTTAAGTCGTCAACAATTTGGTGCTTTTATTGAGGGATTCTGGCATTAATAACTGTTATATGTATTTTTCGGATTCATTAATTGGGCTGGTAAAAGTCCAATTTAGGCCCATCCAAAACCTAATAAGAAGGCCCAAAAGGGTTAACCCAGTCAAAGCCCATCAGATGAGGCTCAGTATTGACTTTGAAGCCCAGCAAGTTCTTCAGTTTGCTTAGAGGATCTTCCAGCTGGCATCAACAGACCTATAAACACAGCCAGGTCGCAGCTCGTCGCTTGCGCAGCTTATCTCTCAGCGAGCTCGAGCTCGAGACCACCATGACACATCAGCTCGCTCAGACGCGTAATAAGTACAATATCTTCCAGAACAGGCAGTTACCAAGTTCAACCATGATTCTCTCTCTGAATATGGCAATTGCCCAGTCAAACCATGATTTCCTCATTAGATATGGAGATCAATTCAAATTCAAATTCAGATCAACATTATCTTGAGATAATTATAGTAATTTCCTGATATTATCTAAATATATTAGGAAGTATAATTAATTCATAATTCTTTTCCTTATTTTTCCAATTGTTTAGGGAATATAATTAATTCAGGATTCTCTTCCTGATTTGCTACAACTAGAATTGTAACACCTCTTTCCCTATAAATAGGGATTAAGATCATTGTAACATGGACGGACAATATTCAATAATATACTGTCACTCTGCAGAATTAAAGAGACAGACAGTCGTGGACGTAGGCCTATTATTGCCGAACCACGTAAAAGCTTCGTGTTCCTCGTTTGATCATCTGTTTCTGTCTTTGTCTTTCTTTGGTATTTGTGCTTTCTCACATTGATTGCAGGTATTGGGCATTGATTACTCGTCGACTGAATTCCAACGTCGACATTTTGGCGCTAGAAGGAGGGGCCAGACTGCAATCTTTTTCATCTCAGTTCATCAACTTCTGACGATATGGCAAAGACAAGATCAAACAGGTTCCTTGGAGATGATGACCAGGCGGAAAGTCACATGAATCAATCTCAGCAGAACTTACAGCCTGGGCAAGACGCAACCACGCATGCAGCAGGCCCGTCCTAAGGACAGATACTAGGGGCTGCACCAGGCATCCCTCCTCTGCCTCACCGTCAAACGGTCCCAATTGCCCCGATGGTCGAAGGGCAGAATGCGTTGTTACAGAGGCAAGAAGCGTTGGAAGATACGGTTAGACAGCTCACAGAAGCCGTCAACATGTTGGTGCAGGCCCAGGTTCAGAACGTGACTAGGGTGGAAGTTCAGGCACCACTGGGAATGCCCCAACCTCCTGAACCGGCGCGAAGGCCTGAAAGGCTAGCAAGGGAAGTCCCGCGACCCGCAGACTCGGCTCGCTCATCTAATGCGCGTTCGAGGGCCGGAAGACACCCTGTTCAACACGAAAGGGAGGTCGCACGTCCTGATAACCTGGTAGCAAGATCTAGCCAGGATGGAAACAGGCGGATGGAAGTTGGTCAAGGCAGAGTCCGAGCCACAGCTCGTTATGCCGATGAGGTGGACGGACAGCAGGTAAGATCCCATCGTCATGAGGGTCAATCCGAGGAAGATGAAAGGTATGACCCTGAACATCCGGCTCCAAGTCATGATCATAGGAGGAGATACGAACTCCGAGACCCCCAAGTAGAGGAGCTCCTCCGAAGGGTCCGGCAGTTGGAAGCGCGACCTGGAGTTCCGGAGCAGCGTGGGCTCTACGGAGATAGGACCCCATTCACAAGGGAGATTGAGACACAGCCTCTCCCTCCAAGGTTCAAGATGCCAATCATTCAGCAGTACAATGGGGACAGTGACCCATATGACCATCTTGACGCATTCAACGTTCAGATGGACCTGCAGACAGGAAGTCCGATGGTGAAGTGCCGAGTATTCCCCGCTACATTGGGGGATATTCCGAGGACGTGGTTCAAGAATCTCCCAGCTCGCAGCATAGGAAGTTGGGAGCAATGCCAACAGAAGTTCGTTGGTCAATACAGGGCACTGAGAAGGCAGCTCGCTCCATCCTGCCACCTAGCTACCATTTTTCAGCGTCAGGGTGAGTCGTTAAAAGAATACATCACCAGGTTTAGACGTGAGGTCGCGAATGTTGAGCATCCATCAGATGAAAGCATACTAACAGCGATCTCAGCTGGGTTGCGAAAGGATGGAAAGTTGTACGAGAGTATTTACAAGTCCCCAGTGAAGGATCTGGGAGAATTCTACGAGCGAGCTGCGAAAGAGATCAGGTGGGAAGAAACCTTCGGCCCGAAAAAGCAGAATTAGAAGAATGAAGCGGGCAGTTCCAGCCAGCCAAAGAGGAGAAACAATGGCCGGAATGAAGAAGGAAGGAACAATGGCTCAAGTAATCAGATCGCCAAAAGAGCGAGAAGAGAGCCAAGGTATGAGCGACCTCAGCGTTGGGGTCACCAGGAAGGATACAGCGTCCTGACGACATCACCGGACAGGATTTACGCTGCCGAGCGGAATAAGGAGGATTTTGGGAGGCCCAATCCTATAAGGGCTCCAATTCAGCACAGAGACCAGGACAAATTCTGTGCCTATCATAATGAGGTCGGGCACAATACCTCAGATTGCCGGGCGTTGAAAAACGTCATTGAAAAATTAATCAAGCGAGGTCGCTTAGGAGAATATGTGGCAAGACCTACTGACCAACGACCTCACCAGCAACGACCTCAACAGCAACAGCCAACACACCAGCAACAGCCCCAACGAGCTTCCGAGCAAGGTCAGGAACCTGCGGTAAGAACCATTTTTACTATTTATGGTGGCCTCCATATCGCAGGTGATTCCAACAGATCGCATGAGAGATACGTCCGAGAGGCGAATCATTCATTTCAACTCAATGGGTCGGAGGGACCTACCAAAAGAGCAAAGCCGACCTCGGACGAGATCGTATTTACAGAAGAAGATGCTAGAGGAGTGATCTGTCCTCATAACGACGCGCTGGTTATACGAGCTAAAATCAGCAATATGGAAGTTAGGCGCATCATGATCGATACCGGAAGCTCGGTGAACGTGTTGTATAGAAGCTGTTTTAACCAGATGGGGCTGCGAACAGAGCAAATGAGGCCATCCCCGGAGCCTTTATTCGGATTCACTGGAGATGTTGTGGTACCAGTAGGGCAGATTAAGCTGCCACTGACTCTAGGAGAGACAGGTCGTCAGGCAACAACCTTGACAGATTTCTTGATAATCGACTGCCCATCAGCATATAACGTGGTCCTCGGAAGACCTGCTATGAACGAGTTGGACATGGTTACTTCGACCAGAACTCTGACAGTAAAGTTCCCAACTCCTAATAGCATCGGATGCGTTCGAGGAGAACAGCACCTAGCTCGTCGTTGCTATGAAGATGTTGTGAAGATGGGTGTAAGAGGAAAGAAGGTGAACGTGGTCTCAGGAGGCGAGCCACGAGCTATGACTGAGAAGGGAGTCAGTCACGACCTGGACCCTCGCGAGGTAGATGCAGACCAAGCTACCGGTCCAATTGAGGAGTTAGAAGATGTACCAGTCAGTGAGGTAGATCCTGAGCGATGCTTGAAGCTGGGAAGAGGATTAACTCCGGAGCTGAGAATCCAGCTCGCTGACTTCCTAAAGACGAACTTGGATGTGTTTGCATGGAATCATGAGGACATGGTGGGAATAGATCCAGAGGTGATGTCTCACAGGCTGAACATTGATCCTCATTTCAAGCCAATTCGTCAGAAGAGAAGAGCAATGACAGGGGAACGATACTTAGCACTAAAGGAAGAGGTGGACAAGCTTCTGGTTAACAAGTTCATCAGAGAAGCTTACTACCCGACCTGGGTCGCCAACCCCGTGCTGGTGAAAAAGAAGAACGGGAAGTGGAGAACTTGCATCGACTTCACCGACCTAAACAAAGCATGTCCCAAAGACAATTTTCCCCTGCCAAGGATAGATCAGCTCGTGGATGCTACAGCTGGCCACGAGCTCCTGAGCTTCATGGATGCATATTCGGGATATAACCAGATCCCAATGAAGCCCGAAGACGAAGAGCACACCTCGTTCATGACTGATCGGGGGCTATATTGCTACAAGGTAATGCCCTTCGGTTTGAAGAATGCTGGAGCGACCTATCAACGCTTGGTGAACATGATATTCAAAGAACAAATTGGAAAAACCATGGAGGTCTATGTGGACGATATGCTGGTGAAATCCAAGCAGATAGGTGACCATGTTAGCGACCTGAGAGAGATGTTCCAAATTCTGAGGAGCTATCAGATGAAGTTAAACCCGCTCAAATGTGCATTTGGAGTAGCTTCTGGGAAGTTCCTAGGCTTCATGGTCAACAGTAGGGGAATTGAAGCAAACCCTGAGAAGATCAAAGCACTGATTGACATGAGGTCGCCTACCAGGGTGAAGGACGTACAGAGCCTCAATGGCCAGGTCGCAGCATTGAGTAGGTTCATTTCGAAAGCGACAGACAAGTGTGTCCCTTTCTTTGACATTCTGAAGAAAGCAAAGAGTTTCGAGTGGACTGAGCAGTGTGAAGTAGCTTTTCAGCAGTTGAAGGAGTATATGGGACGAACTCCACTTCTTTCCAAACCCAAAGAAGAGGAAAAGCTGATTTTATACTTGGGAGTGTCGAAGCAGGCTTTGAGTGCCGCACTGGTGAGGGAAGAAGAAAAGACGCAGCTTCCGGTCTATTATGTGAGCAAACGGTTACAGGATGCTGAAACCAGATATTCGTAGATGGAGAAACTGGCGTACTGCCTGGTGATTGCATCAAGGAAGCTGCGACCTTATTTTCAAGCTCATACCATCGAGGTCCTCACCAAGTATCCGTTGAAGCAAGTTTTGCAGAAAGCAGACACCTCAGGTCGTTTGTTGAAATGGGCAGTGGAGCTCGCGCAGTTCGATATCCAATTCAAGCCAAGGACGACTATCAAAGCTCAGGCTCTGGCAGATTTCATTGCAGAATTTACGGGACCTGTGGATGATGAAGCTGAGTCTTCTGAAGGTCCGGCCTGGGAGCTTTTTGTTGATGGATCGTCCAGCGAACAGAGGGCTGGAGCTGGAATTTTACTTATCAGCCCCGAAGGCCACAAAATCCTTTGCGCTCTAAGGTTTGGCTTTCAGGCAACAAACAATGAAGTTGAGTATGAAGCACTGCTTGCAGGACCACGATTGGCTAAAGAGATGCGAGCTGAACGCTTGAAGATCTTCAGTGACTCACAACTCGTCGTCGGCCACGTAATGGGAGAATATCAAGCTAGGGGATCAAAGATGGCCCTCTACCTCCAAAAAGTACACGAGCTACTGGGTGCATTTCAGAAGTACGAGGTAAAGCAGATCCCACGGGATCAAAACTCGCATGCTGATGCACTAGCTCGCCTCGCAACTACACGAAATGCAGATTTCCTTGGGGCGATCCCGGTCGAATTCTTACCAGCTCCAAGTACAGAGGAAAAGAATATGACGATGGCCATAATTGTGCAGCCTGATTCCTGGATGAGTTCGTTACTCAACTATTTACAGGATGGAAAGCTTCCCAGCAACAAGCTGGAAGCCCGACGTCTACGAACTAGAGCAGCCAGGTATTGCATCTATGACGATGCGCTGTACAAGAAGGGGTTCTCAACTCCACTGCTAAGGTGTATTGATGGTCCTGAATGTGAAACAGTATTAAGGCAAATACATGAAGGCCATTGCGGGAACCACGCTGGGGGGCTGTCTCTAGCTCAAAAAGCACTACGTCAAGGCTTCTACTGGCCCACTATGAGGCAAGACGCCATCAACTTAGTGAAGAAGTGCGACAAGTGTCAGAGGTTTGCTCATATTCCGCGAGCTCCACCAGCTTACCTCCAACAGATGGTGAGCCCGTGGCCCTTTGCGATCTGGGGGATGGACCTGATCGGACCCCTGCCAATGGCTCGGGGAAGATGCAAACATGCGGTGGTCGCAGTAGATTACTTCACCAAGTGGGCGGAAGCAAAGGAGTTAGCTGAAATCTCCACGGCGAAGATTGAGAAGTTTGTGTGGAGCAATATAATTTGCAGATTCGGAGTCCCACAGCAGATCGTGACTGATAATGGGACCCAGTTCGCTAGTGACCAGTTTCTCAGGTTTTGCAACGACCTCAAGATTGTTAAGAGCTTTTCAGCAGTGGATCACCCACAAGCCAATGGCCAAGTTGAGGCAGTAAACAAGATCATCAAGCAGACCCTGAAAATGAAACTGGAAGCAAAGAAAGGAGCATGGGTAGATGAGCTTCAAAAAGTATTGTGGTCTTACAGAACCACAGCTCGCAGCTCCACTGGTGAGACCCCATTCTCAATGGTATATGGATCTGAGGCTATGATCCCAGCTGAGTTTGAAGTTACCTCGCAAAGAAGAGCGACCTTCAATCCAAACAACAACGATCAGCTACTTGCCACAAACCTGGACCTGCTTGAAGAGCACAGGGAAGCGGCCAGACTAAGGGTAGCTGTCTATCAGCAAAGAATAGCGAGGTACTACAACAAGTATGCTCGGATTCGCAGATTCAATGTGGGAGACTTAGTATTACGTCTCATTCTGCCTGGAGCCCGCAAGCCAAGTGATGGATCCTTAGGCCCGAACTGGGAAGGACCATATATTGTCACAACAAGCTTGGGGAATGGGGCTTATCATTTAGCTAACAATGAAAATGGAGCTGAGGTCCCTCGAGCATGGAATGCCGAACATCTCCGCCCTTATTATCAGTAAAACTCTTTGTAATGCGTAAATCAAAATTATTCTTGTTAATGAAAGCTCCATTTCCCCAACTTGCGACTCAATTACCTCACTATGGCGAAACGGGCTGCGACCTAAATAGCTCGCCTAAAGAGCCAAAAAAGCAGGCGAGGTGACGACCCCTGCATAGCTCGCTATAAATGAAAGAGCCTAAAAAGCAAGTGACTAAGTGTCCTTGCATAGCTCGCCTAAAGAGCCAAAAAAGCAGGCGAGGTGACGACCTCTGCATAGCTCGCTATAAATGAAAGAGCCTAAAAAGCAAGTGACTAAGTGTCCTTGCATAGCTCGCCTAAAGAGCCAAAAAAGTAGGCGAGGTGACGACCCCTGCATAGCTCGCTATAAATGAAAGAGCCTAAAAAGCAAGTGACTAAGTGTCCTTGCATAGCTCGCCTAAAGAGCCAAAAAAGCAGGCGAGGTGACGACCCCTGCATAGCTCGCTATAAATGAAAGAGCCTAAGAAGCAAGTGACTAAGTGTCATTGCATAGCTCGCCTAAAGAGCAAAAAAAGCAGGCGAGGTGACGACCTCTGCATAGCTCGCTATAAATGAAAGAGCCTAAAAAGCAAGTGACTAAGTGTCCTTGCATAGCTCGCCTAAAGAGCCAAAAAAGCAGGCGAGGTGACGACCCCTGCATAGCTCGCTATAAATGAAAGAGCCTAAAAAGCAAGTGACTAAATGACGTTGCATAGCTCGCCTAAAGAGCCAAAAAAGCAGGCGAGGTGACGACCCCTGCATAGCTCGCTATAAATGAAAGAGCCTAAAAAGCAAGTGACTAAGTGTCCTTGCATAGCTCGCCTAAAGAGCCAAAAAAGCAGGCGAGGTGACGACCCCTGCATAGCTCGCTATAAATGAAAGAGCCTAAAAAGCAAGTGACTAAATGACGTTGCATAGCTCGCCTAAAGAGCCAAAAAAGCAGGCGAGGTGACGACCCCTGCATAGCTCGCTATAAATGAAAGAGCCTAAAAAGCAAGTGACTAAGTGTCCTTGCATAGCTCGCCTAAAGAGCCAAAAAAGTAGGCGAGGTGACGACCCCTGCATAGCTCGCTATAAATGAAAGAGCCTAAAAAGCAAGTGACTAAGTGTTCTTGCATAGCTCGCCTAAAGAGCCTAAAAAGCAGAGGGCTAAGTACCCCTGCATAGCTCATCAAACATTCTGATAAACCAATTACTTATACCTGCAAAATTTTATTAAGTTGGTAAAACAAGTAATTACTATCAGATTTTGGGTTCATTGATTATCAGCTCGCAAGAAATGTGAAGAGCATAAAGTATATTATACACTAGCCTGAAGAACAGTCAACGCAGAAGAAATAATGAAAGAAATTTTCATTAAGTATGAGAACTGATTACAAGTTGAAAAATTGAAAAAATACATAAAAAAGGGAAGAAAACGAGCTATTGGTTATGAGCAGGAGGATCTGGATCAGCCAAAGATTCTGGACCAGCAGTAGACGAGGCAGCTTCTGCTTTAAATTCCTCAACGGTTTCAGGCCCTATGTCCCCAAAGATAGAAAACTTCATTCCCGGATGGGACACCCACAGTGTGTAGAGGAAATCACGACCTGTTCTTGCCTCGGCCTCGTCCTTTGCATCTGCAACCCGCACTTCCAGTTCTTGAGCTGCTTGCTCTCTGAAGACCGTCAGCTCTTCGAAGGCATTATCAGCGAGACGATTGACGACCTCAGCCTCTTTCTTCATGTCTTCAATACGCTGTTCCGAAGCCTCAGCTCGCTGAATAGCCTCCCCCACTTGCTGCCTAAGCACCTCAGCTCGTTTGGTTGCAACCTCCTCAGCACTTTTAGCTGCAGCTCCCATCTCATCAGCTCGCTTCTTAGCCTCCTCGGCCTGTTTCTCGGCAGTTTCAGCTCGCGCCAGAGCAGCATCGACCTGGCGATGAAGCACTTCAGTTTTCTCTTCTGCAGCTGAAGCCCGTTGCTTGTCCAGTGCAGCCTGTTGCTCAGACTGCCTCAGATCTTCTTTTACCTTGAGCAGCTCATCCTTTAGCATGGCGTGCTCATTTTCCATTTTCTTCAAGGCCTCCTCAGCTGCTTGCCTTGCAGCGTTTGCCTCAGCGATCTGAGCTTCCTGACCTTCTATTCTGCCCGAGGCTAAGCGAGCTAAATCGTCAGTAGCCGCCTCCAGATCGAATTCCAGCTTCCTCATCTCATCCTTGGTAGCCTTTGTCTCCCTTCTTCGCTTCATTGCAGCAAGGGCACCCTGGAAATTATGAGCAGATTAAAATCTAGTCAAGTAAGGGAATCAGCAGATGAGGAAAAATAACTTACCAGCATGCAATGGCGGGCCGCGAACTCATCTAGATCCTCGCCCTTAAGACACCTATTTTCCAAGACATTCGCGTGATTGAGCATAATTGTTGCCCAGTTGTCAAGGAAGGAATTTAAATATCTTCCTCCAGGACCCAGCTCGATGTCTGATCTGGTTGGGGAAGGAGTTCTCTCGCGCTCCGGGATATCGCGTGCATCATCATAAGAACCACCTCGTCGCGATACAACGGTACGCTTAGTCGCATGTCCGCTGGGGCCAGCTCGGGTTGCCTGGGGAGCAACCTTAGAAGGAGCATCACCTTTTCCAGGCTACGAACTGGAAGTAGGAGGTGACTGAAGATTTGCAAAAACGTTTGAGAGAGGCACCTCGCTAGGAGCAACAGTTGAGGAAGCAGTGGCTTTAGCAGCATCATGCACCTCGCTGGGAGCAGCGATCGCAGGGGCAGTGGCTTCAGTGACAACAGGCACTTCGTTGGATGCAGCGATTGCAGGAGCCTGGTCCTGGGCAGATGGTTTAGAGCGTTTTGAGGGTGCTGCTGGAGTGGCCAAGTCTTCGGCAGGCCGTTTTGTTGAAGGAATCGAGGAAGCTTTAGATACAGTGGGACTTGCAGGAGGAGATTTCATGAGTATAAGTTTCCTCCTGTTGGCTGGGAGTTTTGTAGAAGAAGGAACAGGGGCTGGAACACGAGCTGGGGATGGCAGTGAAGCCCCTGGAGTAGATGTGTGATGTGGAGAAGAGGATGAGTCAACCTGTGCAGTAGGGGCTGCAGGGGCTGGGTCTGATCCTGTCCGAGCTGGAGCAGGAACTGAAGAAGAAGGTTTTTTAGACGCACCCTTTGAAGTGGTGCGAGTTGAAGACGATTTCGCCTTCGTTGGTGTGCGAGCTGAAGATGATTTTGCTTTAGATGAAGTGCGAGCAGGAGCACTTCGAGATGAGGTCTTCCGAGCTGGAGAAGGTAAGCGAGTGTCATCCTCTGATGATGAAGAGACTGATTGCGGAGGTCGGGAAGCAGACGCATCCTGAACTGGAACCTCAAAAACAGAAGGAAGTCTAGGTTTGTCACTCATATTGCCTATATCTTCCTCAGCTCGCAGAAGAAAAGATTCTTTAGGAGGAGCAAGGCTGTAAGCTCTAAGGATAGCATCGTCAAATTTGATGCTGGTACCTGCGTCCTCTGAGTTCGCGAGCTTGTCAAGAGCTCGTTCCTCCTCGTCGCTGAGAAGAGACTCGTCCATTTTCAACACTGCACAGCAAATAATTAAAAGATGGTAATAAAGATACAAAATAACCTCAGCTCGCTATATTTTCCTTTATGAATACCTGGTTTCAGGACAAAGCTGAAATTTTGGAGATCTGCGAGAGAGGGGCACGAGACATAAAACCAGCTCGTCTTGTATGGCCCGACGTTGGATTTGCCCTTTGCTTCTCCTTTGGGCAAGAGATCTTTATATTGTGACTGACGGGCTGTAAGGTAATAGATGCCATCTGGTTTCTCTCCTTCTGCTGAACTCAGAGCTTTGAAGGAATAGAACTGCTGTATAATTTTTGGTGTAGGGGGGCGAAGGCCGTTTCTAAGAAAGACCATGGCCAGCGAGGTCAGCTGCGCATATGAGTTTGGAGTTAACTGAAATGGCGCGAGCTTGACCTTGTTAAGAAATGCGATCAAATACGGTGGAATAGGGAACCGCAACCCCTGCTCAAAGTGCTGAGTGCTGACAGCGATGAATCCCCTGGGCGGATAACACGCATGATTGCTTGAATCAGGTAGCAGTATGCGGCAACCAAAAGGGATATGGAATTGCTTGACAAGTCCTTCCACCTCAGGACGTTTCAACGATGTGGGATGACGAGCGAGCGCATCACGAGCCTCTCTTCCCTGAATAGCGTGAGCTCGGGCTTTATCATGCTTACGAGCTTCATTGCTTGGAATCATTCCCTTGCGAGTTCCACTTGAAGACATCTGAACAAGTTAAAAAACCAGATTGAGTCAGAAGAAGAAATGCCATGACTAATAAACTCAAAACTCAGAATAATGAAGGTACAACAATGGTGGTGAAACAAAATAAACCTAAAGCAGAAAGTTTTGTCTTACCTTGAATCGTTGATGATTGAAGAGACAATGAGTAAAGACGTTGATTTCGTGAGAGGGAAGTAGGTCCTGATTGCTTGAAAGTTTGAACACTTTTTTGCTTCGATGGAAATGGCAGATGAAAGAAGAAAATGAAAAGAGTTTCCATCAGTTTATATAGACAAACGAGCATGAACCCCAACCGTCAGATCTTTGGAAAGAGTAACCGTCATAAATCTGACGGTGCAGCGCGAAACGTGGCTTTGGAAATCATGCAGCCGTCAGTTGAAAGACGTGCGCATTAAATACGCGTGTAAAGAACGTGCAGGCGTCTCTTCAGTTACCATCTGCATGATTGCCACGTGTCAAAACTGAAAAGGTGGAATTTGAAAGTGCACAGAGGCAGTTATGAGGGTAAGCATGCCAAAAAAGTCAACTTTTACCAGCAAGTTCAAGCTCCCAGCTCGCTGAAGCAAACTGAGAGCTAGAGGGGCTAATGTTATATGTATTTTTCGGATTCATTAATTGGGCTGGTAAAAGTCCAATTTAGGCCCATCCAAAACCTAATAAGAAGGCCCAAAAGGGTTAACCCAGTCAAAGCCCATTAGATGAGGCTCAGTATTGACTTTGAAGCCCAGCAAGTTCTTCAGTTTGCTTAGAGGATCTTCCAGCTGGCATCAACAGACCTATAAACACAGCCAGGTCGCAGCTCGTCGCTTGCGCAGCTTATCTCTCAGCGAGCTCGAGCTCGAGACCACCATGACACATCAGCTTGCTCAGACGCGTAATAAGTACAATATCTTCCAGAACAGGCAGTTACCAAGTTCAACCATGATTCTCTCTCCGAATATGGCAATTGCCCAGTCAAACCATGATTTCCTCATCAGATATGGAGATCAATTCAAATTCAAATTCAGATCAACATTATCTTGAGATAATTATAGTAATTTCCTGATATTATCTAAATATATTAGGAAGTATAATTAATTTATAATTCTTTTCCTTATTTTTTCAATTGTTTAGGGAATATAATTAATTCAGGATTCTCTTCCTGATTTGCTACAACTAGAATTGTAACACCTCTTTCCCTATAAAGAGGGATTAAGATCATTGTAACAGGGACGGACAATATTCAATAATATACTGTCACTCTGCAGAATTAAAGAGACAGACAGTCGTGGACGTAGGCCTATTATTGCCGAACCACGTAAAAGCTTCGTGTTCCTCGTTTGATCATCTGTTTCTGTCTTTATCTTTCCTTGGTATTTGTGCTTTCTCACATTGATTGCAGGTTTTGGGCATTGATTACTCGTCGACTGAATTCCAACGTCGACAATAACGTTAGAAGATTTCTTTGAGAGAGTTGAAAAAAAAAATCATTGAGAGTTTACAACCAACATTAATTCATTGGGAAATTTGAGTGAGAGTGGTTTTAAAAATAAGTGTCATGGAATTAAGTGATATGGAGATCGAAAGATTGGATGCTTTGGAAACAGACCAATTGAAATTGTCGAAGTCGATGGCAAATTTTTCTACTTCAATGGCATAATTGTTAGAAGCTATTGAATAAATTTGGAGAGCCACCATCGGGAGTGAACAAAGGGAGAGCTATGATAGACGAACTCAAGGAGAGAAATTATGATCCAAAATTCTTTAGGTAGCGGCGAATGTGAATAACAAGGTAGAGGCGAGGACAGTTTAAGGAGCAACACTGTATGCTAGTCATGGGGTCGGGAGAGAGTTAGAGGTCAAATGAGCAGTAGAACCGTTGAAAAGACGAAGTAGTGTGTAGTTAGCAATGTGTAGGACATCAAAAGCGGTCTCGATGAGTATCAAGAGATGTAACTCATGGGTGTGAGTCGCAAGTGTGAACCAAAGAGGATTGAAACGTTTGAGAATGAGATTTAGGTAATGAATTATAAGGAATAGGTAGGAGGCTTTGAGGTCGAGTATCTAAGGTCGAAAGACATAAAAATCATTAGGGTGATGAATCCAAGTTTAAGGATGCAAAGAGAAGAGTTAGCATCATCATCGAGGATTAAGAAAGCTTAAGGTTGACTTTCCTTACTTTGACAAAGGAGATCCACATGAGTGGTTGGACAAAGTGCAACAATATTTTAGGGTCTATGATGTTGCGAGGGAAAATCGAGTTTCGACAGCTTGTTTGTACCTTGATGGTAGGGCTAATAGTTGGTGGCATTAGATTAAAGCTCAATATGATGATGATGGTAGGCATATAGGATGGACAACGTTTGAAAGGGAATTTCTAAATCAATAGAGGTCATCTTTAGTTCTCAATTACCATAGACAGTTGACTAAACTCCGGCCGGATGGTAAGGTATATGACTATATTGAAGAGTTTCATTGATTGCAGACTATGGTTCGAGGTTGGCCTCAGGAGAAGTTGCTTGGCACGTTAATTGAAGGTTTGAAATTGTGGCTATTAAGGGAACTTACGTTAAAACAACTGCAAAGGTTGCCTAAAGCTATACAGATGGCTGAGATTTTGGATAAATGTTACAATGGGAAAAGGCTAATCAAGGAGAATTACGAAAGCCAAATTTTTAAGGATTTGCCAGATGAAACTCCTTGGAAAGAAGAAGAAGTGACTAAGGAGAGATCCAAAGGGAAAAAAGAAAAAAGGTCCAGAAGCTTTCGAGAGAAGAGCTAGAAGAAAGGATAAAAAAAAGGATTGTGTTTCAAATGTGAACAAAAATTAGGCATGGGTCATCGTGAGTCAAGTGTTGGTATTAGTCGAGCCTAGTGATATCGAGGATGGAGATGACAATAGTGGAAGAGAAGGTTCCAAATTTGACTCTTGAGGACAAAGGGTATTTTTGAAAAACGAGGGAATGATGAGAACCTCATGAATTGCAGTTTTAGCTGGATTAGGACTTTTAGGATTATTTTTATTGTAATTATCTTTTATTTAAGTCATGTGATAATTTAGGATTAGGATTAGCTTTAATTAATTTCTAGATAATTATAATTAATATTATCTTTAATTAGTTTTAGATAAATTAGGAGTATTTTATTATATCTATCTTTGTAAAAGTTAAAGGATAAGTTAGGATTATAATTATCTTTAAGATAATATTAGATAATTATAGTTAAAATTATCTTAGTTAGTCTTTTCTCCTTACACTAGACTTGTGAGACTATAAATAGCCCAAGAACTTGAGAATTTATTATGTTGTTTTTTGGCTTAGAAGAATTAATAAAATCTTGCAAGTACTTTTGCATCGTAATTATCATGTTGTTTTTCGACGATTTTGAGCATATTTGTTTGGGACAGTTTGGGCAAGATCTTAAGTCAATTCTATTGGCTTAAATCTAAATAATTAATTTACTCATTCTGTGAGTAGATTGAATCATTATCTATTCTTTAGTTAGGATTAGGTCATTTTGCGCTTTAATTCTAGAGGGTCAATTTATCCATTCTGTGGGCGGATTGATTCATTATTTATCTTATTTTGTGACAAAGGTTAGACAGGTTAGAACTTGTTATTGGATCTAAAATTAGGTCGTCAACATATTTATAGCTTTTTTAATATTAGTCCTATGTTAATTAGAAAAACTAATACTAATTTGAAAAGAAAATAAATAAAATCATAATCAAACTTAAGTTCTTTTCCTTGTATGATTTATTGACCCCATAATTTCACTTAGAACACAAAAAAGAAAGTAATTAATATAAAAAAAATGCTTTAAAAATTAATATTGTAAAAATATAGATATACAAAAAAGATCGAAGCGGTGTCATATTAAGGAGACGAACTAAAATTGAAGTTTTTAATCGTGTAGTTTGAAAAACGGAGACATATTAGTGGAGACGGAGGAATTGTTTTTTTGTTTGTTTGTTCAGGACGGATGTGTTGAAATGGCGGCATAACAGGTAGTTGTCGACCATGGTATAGTCAGTGGTTCAGGCGGTGATGTAGCAAAGAGAAGAGAACAACTGATGTGAAATTTAGTACTTTTAATGGTGGTCTCGAAACGACACCGTACTAAAATTCTTTGGTATAGTGTATATTAATACTTGTTAAAAGATATTTGATGATCATGATTATTATTATTATTATTATTATTATTATTATTTTCATACGTCATTTAAATTCTAATTTCTCTTATAAAAGGATAATATAAAATTCAAGGTTAGGAGAATATTTTTTTATATGTATTATTATTTGTTAAAATTAATTTTGGGAGCTAGCTACGAAATAGGCAAGGAAATTATACTCATAGTAGAAGCTAGGAATCAATATCGGGTTTAGGAGAAAATCAAGCCGGATAGCAAAGAAAAGCCGACTTTCTGAATTAATATCGAAGATTTGAGATGAATTTTTTTTTTTTTTAGTACTGTCGGTGTTTGCAAAAAATATAGTTCTTCAACAAAACAATGGTTCATAAAGGAAGGCTGCTGTCTATGGTTTTTTCATTTATCCTTTATTCGAGCTTAGAATATCGAGTTTTGTCCAAAACAAGCACACTTATTTTCATTATCAGGCTTCAAGTTACAAAACAAAATCAACTAAAATTGTCAAATTCTAAGAAGTGCTTCGTCTCTTTCACTTCATCACGTATAAAGTTTATACTTCCTTGGAACCAACAATACTTCTAGGATGAAAATTAATTATCGGATAAAATATAAGAATTTTAAGAAATTAAAGGTTTAAAAATTATAATAAAATAAAATAAAATAAAATTTTAAATAGTTCCTTCTTATAGTTGTCCACCAATTCTCTTAACTATTGTTTAATCATATACTTATAATCACTTCTCTTCGCTATATATTTTTTATTATAGTTTTTGACGTATCACTTATGGTAGAAACAACTTAAATTAAGGGTATTATGTTGGGATTTTTATAAATTTTAATATGGGCTTACATATTATATAACAATTATATTATGTGTTATCTATTTTAATAGGGTCAAATAAGTGATCTATTAATCGGGCTCTAGAAATATCTATTTGGTATAGGCTTTAATGTGTAGAGACCTAATATTAATCAAATTAGGGTTAATGAGAACCTAATTAGATTAGTATATAAAGAACATAATTAGAGTTATGGTCCCCAAGTCAAATCAATGTAATATTGCTCTCTTTTCTCTTTCCCCATTCAAGAAGAAAAATATAGAGTAACCTAAGAAGATTTGACTGTGGAAGACTCGATCCTACTCAGATTTAACAATATGGATTCAGGTATGTTTTCTATAATAATTCTTATTGATTTAATATGAGTTTCTAGATTTTGATATAAGTTTTAACCTATTAAAGTTATTCTAATAATTGGTATCAGAGTGTACTCATATTGAATCATTGAGATATTGATTGATTTAATTATTGTGATTGCCGTGGAATTTAGAAAAATACATGTCGTATTGTTTTACTGGATTCGGCAATTGAAGAATGCAATTGAAGAATATATATTGTTTGTTGAACTTCCAGTCATATGTGCGCAATAAATATAGCGTTTTTTTTTATGATACTGAAGTTCATGGTTTACTGCATGAAATCACGTTTGCTTTGGATCTGGATTCAGTTTGCGGTCTTCTGTTTGTTTATTGATTATTGGCTGATAATATATATATATATATATTTAATAAGATTCTCAGATCAATGAATGCTGTTTTGGATTGGCGTGCGATTCTGATTCACAGTGCCTTTTGTGTTTGTTTCGGATTATTAAAACAAACTTGAATATATATATATATATATATATTAATCGGTTTCTGTGTTTGCCATAAATTTATATATATATGACAGTGGTGACTTTTTGATTCAGAATATATATTGCATTGGTTTGAGTATGAAATAATATATATACATTTTGTTTTGGTTGGCGTGCACATTGGCATTCATGATGTATGTGATTCAGTTATATATATATATATATATATATATATATATATGTCAGTGCCATTATATGTATATATAATAAACCAAGCATGCATGATAATTAAGTTGATGACAGCATTGTTTTGTTCGAAAACAAAAGTTTGTAAATATATGTATTATATATGATATTTTAAAATAAATTGAATTGAAATTATATGTTAGTAACGTAACCTCTATAATTAAATTTATTTATTTTAAAATATTAAAATATGTATGTCTATTGTTTATGTGAATAATGACCGGCCCAAAGGAAGGTTATTATTTGACCAAATAATAGACATACTTGTGGTAATAAATATGTGATGATTATTAGACTTTCCATGTGAGTAATAAGTTAGTCCAAAGAAAGGCTTACTACTTGACGGGATTAATTGTCAATATTTGATTACTACACAAAGAGTACCATTTACAATTGATATTTCTGTCAAAAGACTAAATGTCAATGTTGTGCTAGGTATCTTGTTTTAGGGCTCATCATTATGGGAATAGTTTAATCATGTCATGTATGAATTTATTAAGGGAATTTAGTAAAAATGACCTAAAAATACATTAATATTACGTAATTGCCCTTTAAGGCAATAAAATTGCAAAATTACCCCTAATTTACTAAAATACCCTTAAATTATACTAGCCCTTTTATTATCCTAATTAAAAAATCATAAAATTATCTTAAGTCACCCAAAATGCCTCTAATAAATTAAAACCAACTCATTAATACAAAACATTAATTCTTTACCTACCTAATTAAACACACTAAAATAAATAAAACACACAATCAAATAAATACTATCAATCCATTAATTGATCCTCCATCACAATTTCTCTCCAACAACTACCACTTTTTTTTTTTTCTAACTTTAGATTTGAGTGGAAGATAATGTGAAAAAAAGTTAAAAGAATTTGGGCATTGATAAAGGTTAGTAAGTATTTATTTATAATTTATTTGATATGTTTGAAAAAAAAAAAAAAGAAAAAAAAAAAGTAATGTTCGGGTAAACAGGCGACCCGAAATCGGGTCGCCTGTTGACCCGAAGAGATAATTCTGATCCATCGGGTCAGAATTATCTCTTCGGGTCAGAAGGCGACCCAATATTGGGGCGACCCGATTTCGGGTCGCCTTCTGACCCGATGGGGTTAATTAACACATCGGGTCAGAAGGGGCCCGATATCGGGTTGCCTTCTGACCCGATGGAGTCAATTTGACACATCGGGTCAGAAGGCGACCCGATATCGGGTCGCCCCAATATTGGGTCGCCTCTTGACCCGATTTCGGGTCAGAAGGCAACCCGAAATCGGGTCAACCCGAGTTCGGGTCGCCTTTGACCCGAACAGAACAACAATCAAATTTTTTTTTTCGGTTATTTTTTTTGTTTTTCGGATTGTTATTAAATTTGAATTTATATATTTTCTTATATCTTGGTTAATTACATTAATTGCAATTGATTATATATAGTTGTATGTTTATTCTTGAAAATGTGAAAATCTTCATTTATTTTCATCCAACGATTACAATATGTATATTTTATGATATAAGGTCAATCTATCATATTTTGATCAACAATGACTAGCTTTTCAATGCCACAATATCATTAACTAATTATAAACAAGATTTATATGAGACAATATAGAAAACAAATATTTATTTAAAAACTATTAGATAGAAACAAATTTAAAGATCACATGCATCAAAAATAATAAAAATATATAAGAATATATATTGTTGAATTTAAATTCCTTCATAAATGCTTTAAAAAAAAAAAAAACTGATTTATTGTAAAGAATAAATGAATTTTGATACTTATCACTTCTCTACAGTGATATTATGTTATTGATTGGCTTTTGGGAACCCATTATTTGACCCGACTAAGTCACACACGTTCTAATTATTTTTCTATAGGATTGGCTTTTAGGAACCCATTTTTTGACCCGATCAAGTCACAAATGTTCTAATTATTTTCCCACCTGATTGGCTTATAAGAATGGAAAAAGATGAAAATAAAGTGATACAATTGTTACTTTTTGACCCCCTTAAACTTCTGAAAGAAGAAAATACACAAAACAGAGGTAATTACACATAAGCAAGGGCCTGCCACCTCTATGGCTTTGACCTGAAAATGCAGTTCCCAGCTGAACTTTTAATCAAATATTTACACGCACAAAACATATATCCACTCAAATTTTGGGACGTGCCCTTTGCATATCTCTCAATTACAAAGCTCCTTCGATTTATCTTTTTCATTTAAGTTTGAAAATTACAATTGCTTCCCTCTAATACCGGAGAAGTAATTTAACTAGAAAATTGGTTCTTCCACTCTTTGTCATTTTAAATGCAATATAACAGCTAACAAGAGTGAATATGCCATTTGAACAATTGTACGACCTGCAGAAGCTGCAAAAAGAGAGTGACAGAATCATAACCTGATTGATATTCACTATGAAACAGTAGTATTTAATGTATGTTGACATTGTTTGATGATGACAGACACCTGAAAAAAATTCAACTGTGAAATCTAGGACCAAACCTTAGTTTACAATCGACGAAATGAAAACTGCATACGCTAAGCATAGATTAACATCGAAGGAGTCTGATGTATTTACTTCAGCATCAAAAAGACCTCTAAGAATTGAAGCAAATGGTATAACAAATATGAACAATCATTGCAAAAATGACAACACAGATTATTCCTCAAACAATACTGGCAAAAAATTGGGTTTTTTTTCTTTGTAATCTACAATCAATAGATACAAAGCGCCGCATTATGAATATTTCAGATACTCACATGATGAAGGAGAGGGTTAACTAATGGCATCGTGTTAGAATGATTTCCAGGTAGCAGCAAGTTGCAATAAGTTACAAAAACACAATTGTAAGTTTCCAAACTGGTGGGTTTGTATTTTTGGTGCTGTTTGGTGCTGTAAACAGCACCAAACTGGTGCTGTTTGCTGTTTGGTGCTGTTAACACCAAACAGCACCAGTTTTGGTAGCCAAACTGGTGCTGTCAAACAGCACCAAACAGCACCAAACTGGTGCTGTTTGGTGCTGTTAACAGCACAAAACAGCACTGTGATTTGCCAACTGTAAAGTTATATGTAATTCAAACACTATCCATTGTAGCAAGTCTTGGCTATAGATAACAATACAAAACAGTGAAATGAAGATTACTGATCTCATAAAAACAAATAGATGTCTATTCGGGTTTTCATTCTTCCCAAATTGTTTACTACTAGAGCTTTAGATTTTCAAAGAGATAGATGCTAATCCCTGAAGCAGCCTTGCCATAAATAATATCAATATCAGAATGTAGGAATTCGAAAAAAGAGTAAGACCATTCCCACAAGCACGATCTAAGTATATATGACTACTGCTCTTCACTGCAGTTTTTCTAGTCCACATTTAGATTAAAGAAGAGAAACTAAATCACAAATCTAACCTCGAAGACAATACCAGTGTAGTAGGCAAGGCCAGGAACAACAGATGCATCAAATTGAATCCAATCAGAATAACCAAACTTTTCAGCAAGAGAAAACAGTAATTTCAAATCAGCAATTGCTTCCCCTGCACTTCCAAGTATCTCTACAGCACAAGAATATGGCATGCAAATCAGAAATGACATACCATCATAATTCCTGTTAAAAATTACAATGAACTTATATGCAAAAGGTATCCAAGGAAGATTCGTTAAGTTATCAAGAAAACAGAAATTCAATCAAACCATAAAATACTTCTTTAGCAGACGTCCAGGGGATTATTATTTGACAATCTCTGTTCAACATTGTAAACTATACAACATGGTTACCATCCCATTTTAAATACAACATGGTCACTAAAACTATCAAAACCCACCAACACATTATATCCATAGAAATCATTAAAACCCAACACAAACAATCAAAACTAAGCCAAAAAACAAACTATCAAAAACTAAAAAACCCCACACAAACAATCCAAACACACCACAAATCATTCAATATAAACACAAAGCACTTAAAATCCAAATGAAAATTGATGAGTTTAGACGAAATATACCTTCCAAGAGCTCGGATTTGCCTCCTTGTTGGGTCGGACCTTTCGTCAAATGGTTGGTGGGCGTGTATGGTCGGCTTGAGATTGTATGGTTGGTTGTTGTTGAGCTTGGATGGGTGGTTGAGGTGACCGTTTGGCGGCGGTTGAACTTCGACTTTGGTGGACGTTGGTTGAGCTTGGGCGAGTTCGGGTACCAAATCTTTGGTGGACTTTGGTTGAGCTTGGACGTTGGTTTTCAAGCTCTTCGATTGGAAACCACTCTTCCGTCGCGGGTGGAGGGTGCTTGACTTGGGTGGAGCTTGGTTGAGCTTCAGTGCACCTTGGATGGCGTCGAACTGGTCTGAAGGAGGTAGATCGGGTCGTTTTGAGAGGTTTGCCTCTGTCGGCGATTGGATCCGTTCTTCCGTCGCGGCTGGAGGTTGTTCGACTTGGGTGGAGCTTCGTTGAGCTTCGGTGCACCTTGGGATGGCGTCGGACTGGCCTGAAGGAGCAGAATCGGGTCGGTTTGAAAGGTGCAAAGTGGACTGCCGTGAAGGACTGCTTGGAGGAGTGAATCTGCCGTGAAGAACTGCCCAGAGGAGAGTGAAGCTGCCGTGAAGTTGGGCTTGATGTCTTTAAGTGCATTTTGGTCATTTAAGGGTACTTTTGCAATTTAATCCATCCAAAGGGTATTTATGTTATTTTAGTATGTAAATAGGGTAATTTTGCTAAATTCCCATTTATTAATTTAGTATTCTTATCTTATGATATGATTATTAATTGTGAGCTTGTATTTGGTTTTGTTCTCGATTCAGTTACTACTTCTGCTTCAACAATAACTGCTAATATCAATTCCATTCCTGTGCTTAATGGCACAAATTTTAAGAATTGGAAAGAGAACGTTATGATTGTTCTCGGTTGCATGGATCTTGACCTTGCGCTTCGGGAAGAACGACCCACATCTCTTAATAATAATAGTACCGCTAATGAAAAGGCGAGTATGGAGAAGTGGGAACGTTCTAATCGCATGTGTCTTATGATCATGAAACGTTCTATTCCGGAAGCTTTTAGGGGCTCTATATCCGAAGAGAAAAATGTTAAGAAGTTCCTTGATGATATAAAACAGCGTTTTGCGAAAAACGAAAAGATTGAAACAAGTACCCTTTTGGCTAACCTTGTTTCAATGAAGTATAAAGGTAAAAGGAACATAAGAGAGTACATCATGGAGATGTCTCATATTGCTTCCAAACTAAAAGCACTAAAGTTACAGCTGTCTGAGGACCTGCTGGTGCACTTAGTTTTGATTTCTCTTCCTGCACAATACAGTCAGTTTAAAGTGAGTTACAATACTCAAAAGGATAAATGGACTCTTAATGAACTCATATCTCACTGTATGCAAAAAGAAGAAAGATTGAAGCAAGAAGAAGAACGATTGAAGCAAGAAGGTACTGAAAGTGCTAACTTAGCAACTATCTCTAAGGACAAGAAAAGGAAAAGAGGAAAAGAAGCTGCAGTTGGGACATCACAGCATAAGGTGCAAAAGAAACATGATAAGGAGTTTACCTGTTACTTTTGCAAGAAAGCTGGACACATGAAGAAAGAATGTCCCAAATACGCCAACTGACGTGTCAAGAAAGATATGTTTCTCAATTTAGTTTGTTCTGAAGTTAATTTAACTTTTGTACCTAGACATACTTGGTGGATAGATTCTGGTGCTACTACTCATATAAGTGTGTCTATGCATGGTTGCCTGTGGAGCCGACAACCAAGTGATGCTGAAAGATTCATCTATGTGGGCGATGGCAAAACAGTTGCAGTAGAGGCAATAGGAACTTTTAGGTTATTATTAAAGACTGGTCATTTTTTGAATTTGGAAGAGACTTATGTAGTACCGTCTTTTAAACGGAATTTGGTTTCAGTTTCTGTTTTAGACAAATTTGGTTATTCTTGTTCATTTGGAAATAATAAATTTAGTATTTTTCAAGATTCGAATCTTATTGGTACCGGTTATTTATTATTGTATGATAACCTATATTTGTTGAATACAATTGCTTCAATTAATGAAACCTTGCATATAAATTCACAAGGTACAAAACGAAAATTAACTGACAGGGATTCCGTCACACTATGGCACAAGCGTTTAGGTCATATCTCTAAACAGAGAATTCAGAGGCTTGTGTCTGACGGGATTCTTGATTCCCTTGATTTGATAGATTTCGAAGTCTGTATTGAGTGTATTAAAGGGAAACAGACAAACATTAGGAGATTAGGTGCCAATAGGTGTTCTAATGTCTTAGAACTAATTCATACTGATATTTGTGGATCATTTCCTACAGCTTCTTGGAATGGTCAACAGTATTTTATTACGTTCATAGACGACTATTCAAGATATGGGTACCTATATTTGATACATGAGAAGTCTCAATCCCTGGATGTTTTTAAAGCCTTCAAAGCTGAAGTTGAAAATCAACTTGGCAAGAAAATTAAAGCTGTCAAATCTGACTGTGGTGGTGAATACTATGGTAGATATGACGGATTTGGTGAACAACATCAAGGACCTTTTGCGAAATTCCTAGAGGAATGCGGTATCGTCCCGCAATACACAATGCCAGGCAAACCTAGCATGAATGGTGTTGCTGAAAGATGAAACAGAACGCTTAAGGACATGGTAAGAAGTATGATCAATCATTCATCTTTACCAGAATCCCTCTGGGGAGAAGCATTAAAGACTGCAGCATATATCCTCAACAGGGTTCCAAGCAAAGCGGTAGCTAAAACCCCTTATGAATTATGGACGGGCAAAAAGCCTAGTATAAGGCATTTACATATTTGGGGTTGTCCAGTTGAGGCAAGGCCTTATAGGCCAAATGAAAAGAAACTGGACTCAAGAACTATAAGCTGTCATTTTGTTGGGTACTCTGAACGCTCAAGGAGTTTCAAGTTTTACGATCCCACTACTAGAACATTTTTTGATACGGGAAATGAGAGATTTTTTGAGGAAGTTGAGTTTGTGGGGGGAGATAAGATTAAAGACATTGTCTTTGAAGAGGAATTTATTTCTCTTCCTGCTATTGCTATTAATAATTATCAGGCTTCTATTCCTGACATTGTTCAAAATGCAAATCCGGAATATCAAGACAATGTAGTCGAGCTCCCTGTACAAAATAAAAAAATTATACCTGAAGTGCAAACTCAACAACCTCAAGAGAATGTGCCATTGAGACGATCCACTAGAGAAAGGAGAAGTGCGATTCCAGATGACTATATCGTTTTTCTCCAAGAACATGAAGTTGATATAGGAGTGGTGGAAGATGATCCAATCAACTTCCATCAAGCCAAACAAAGTTCTAATTCTCAAAAATAGATCGATGCTATGAATGATGAGATGAATTCTATGAAAAACAATGACGTTTGGGATCTCGTTGAATTGCCTGAAGGTGCGAAACCCATTGGTTGCAAATGGATATTTAAGACCAAAAGGGATTCAAAAGGCAATGTTGAGAGATATAAGGCTCGTCTAGTTGTCAAGGGTTTCACTCAGAAATAAGGTATTTATTACAAAGAGACTTTCTCTCCGGTTTCAACGAAAGACTCTTTCAGGATTATAATGGCACTTGTGGCTCATTTTGATTTAGAGCTACATCAGATGGATGTAAAAACTGCATTTCTCAATGGTGACATTGACGAAACAATATATATGATGCAACCAGAAAACTTTGTATCCGGTGACCCAAAGAAAATGGTTTGCAAATTAAAGAAATCCATCTATGGTCTCAAACAGGCTTCCCGTCAATGGTATCACAAATTTCATCAAATCATTATCTCATATGGATTTGAGGTAAATAAGGTTGAAGATTGTGTATATCATAAGTTAAGTGAGAGTAAATACATATTTCTAGTGTTATATGTCGATGACATACTACTTGCTAGTAACGATATAAGCTTATTGCACGAAATCAAGAGATTTCTGACAAAGAATTTTGAGATGAAAAATCTTGGAGACGCCTCTTTTGTATTAGACATACAGATACATCGAGATCGAACTCGAGGTATCCTTGGGTTATCACAAAAGAGCTATATCGAAAAAGTTTTTGATAGATTCGGCATGAAAAGTTGTGCACCAGGAGACACCCCAGTAGCTAAAGGAGACAAGTTTAGTCTCAGTCAGTGCTCTAAAAATGAGTTGGAACAAAAAGAAATGCAAAAGATTCCTTATGCATTAGCTGTAGGAAGTCTAATGTATGCTCAAGTATGCACGTGTTCGGACATTGCGTTCATAGTGGGAATGTTAGACAGATATTTAAGTAATCCAGGGATGGATCATTGGAAAGCAGCCAAACGAGTTATGCGTTATTTACAGAGAACAAAAGATCACATGCTCACATATCGGAGATCAGATAATTTAGAGATCATTGGGTATTCTGATTCCGATTTTGCTGGATGCCAAGACAGTAAAAGATCCACGTCGGACTATATTTACCTGCTAGCTAGAGGAGCTATTTCCTGGAAGAGTGCTAAGCAAACACTCATAGCTTCTTCCACTATGGCAGTTGAATTCATAGCTTGTTATGAGGCATCTAATCATGGGATATGGCTTCGAAATTTTGTCATGGGGCTGCGAGTTGTGGATTATATAGAAAGACCATTAAAGATATATTGTGACAATAATTCGGCTGCGCTATATTCCAATAACAACAGAAGCTCTATGAAGTCAAAGCACATAGACATCAAGTTTCTTGTTGTTAAAGAAAGAGTTCAGAGTCGTCAAGTGGCTATAGAACATATTGGGACAAACTCCATGATTGCGGATCCGCTTACTAAGGGATTACCACCCAAGGTCTTTCATGAGCACACTGCTCATATGGGTGTTGTTTTAGTTGATGATATGCATGTTTAGTGAGAGTTAGTATTTTGATGTTCTTTGTTAAAAATATATTTATTTTCTGCAGAATAAAGTATAAAATTCAGTTATAAACTCTGAATATTATTTGTGTTTGATCTTACTAAAGATTAAGGTAGGACCAGTTGGAAATAGACATGTTTGAGATCACATTGCATGTAATTTCCATGTTACGCATCCATACTGATCTATGTCATTAAATATGTTGGTGTGGTGACCATTGATGGATCTAGTTACGCATATATGTAACAAAGGTCACTTTGATCCCATACTAATATAGTTGATGAATCAGATTGTAATTAAGGAGATATTTCAGGATAGATAGTTTCTTAGTGCACACTCAAGACTATAAATAATATAATTGTTTCAAGAAACATATGTGGCCCAAGTGGGAAATTGTTGGGATTTTTATAAATCTTAATGTGGGCTTACATATTATATAACAATTATATTATGGGCTATCTATTTTAATAGGGCCAAATAAGTGATCTATTAATCGGACTCTAGAAATATCTATTGGGTATGAGCTTTAATGTGTAGAGACCTAATATTAATCAAATTAGGGTTAATGAGAACCTAATTAGATTAATATATAAAGAACATAATTAGGGTTATGGTCCCCAAGTCAAATCAACGTAATATTGCTCTCTTTTCTCTTTCCCCATTCAAGAAGAAAAATATAAAGTAACCTAAGGAGATTTGACTGTGGAAGACTCGATCCTACTCGGGTTTAACAATATAGATTCAGGTATGTTTTCTATAATAATTCTTATTGATTTAATATGAGTTTCTAGATTTTGATATAGGTTTTAACCTATTAAAGTTATTCCAACATATTATTAGACTAAAGGAACGTTCTTTGTCACTAAACCTCACTGTGCATGCGTTGGTGTTCGCTAAAATTTTCAATTAGTTCCTTCTCTTTGCAAATCTACTATGAAGTTTTCAACACAGATATTCAATCTATACTTTCCCGAAGTCTTGCTTATCTCTCATGAACTCTGAACTTTGAATTGGTAATGTAAAATTTGTGTAATGAATAACATGAGATTATTTTAAAATTATAGCAAAGTCAGAAATTGTGGTACAAAGGGATACAAGACCTGTACTTCGAAGGCTTGCAAATTATATTGATTTTCGTAAATTCAAAGGCAGCAAATAATTAACTCTTCTACCCAACTTACAAGAATGTAAATATAAACTTGTATTATTTCACATTTTCACACATCGAACGTGATTATGAATTTACTGAAATGTCAAAACAGTAAACAAAGCACTAAACTTTATAAGCATGAATCAACAATATATAAGTTCAGGGCAACAGATAATTCTTCAAAACAGATATGAAGAAACCTATCAAACTAATACACACACATATATACATGTACACACATAAAACATTTCTATAGTTAGCTTCTCATAACTTTAAATTATTAGGACCACCTAAATAAATTTATCTATTATATTTGAATTGAAGAGGAGAGAAAATTTTTTTTAAGATAGAAAATATAATAAATAAATTTAATTTAGTGGCCCTAACAAATTAAAATTAAGAGACACTGATCATAGAGATTTTATATATATATAACTTTTATGGTTAATGTCTTTAGCTTTAAGTTGTTAGGACCACCTAATTAAATTCATTTATTGTATTTGAATTGAATAGGAAAGAGAAATTTTTTGAGAGAGAATAGAATAAATAAATTTGATTAAATAGTTCTAAAAATTTAAAATTAGGAGGCACTGATTATGGAAATTCTTATATATATATATATATAGAGAGAGAGAGAGTGGTTTTAGAGTTAATGCTTCCAAAGTTAGGACAAAAAATATCAACCATTCATTAGATTTGATTGATTAAAAATATCTATATAAATATAAATAAGTAATTATCATTTGATTATTATTATCATAAGAAGCTTTCATGAGTATTTTTGGTAATAATTAAATGATAATTATTTATTTTTATTTTTTGATAAGTACCAATACCCAAAATAATAATAATAATAATAACAATAATAATAATAATACTAATAATTTGATAATGAAGTCTTTCAAGATTCAATTCAGCGTGTTCCTCAAACCCAAATCAATAAATCAAATACTCCAATTCTCTAATCATAATTGTAATTCATCCACTTTCATCATCAACAACTTTCTCCCGAGTCCCGATCAATCATGATATATACTTGCAATTCAACCACTTTTAATCTATGCTTAGACTAACCCCATTAATTGCATGATAGAATAAGTATTTAGGTTATCAATAATTTAAACGCATTGCAATTGTCCAATTGGACACAAGTTTTCATTTCCAGCATGATACCCGAATTTGCAACCAAACATCGGTATATTTTGTTTTCGCTTCATGTTCCCGTTGTTGCCGCTGCCACAACCGCTGTCTTCACCTTTATCATTATTGCCATTACCATTACAATCACTGTCGTCTTTCTTCTCATTTTTCCCACCACTACTGCCATCGTTGCCATCATCACCACCATCACCATTGTTATCGTCACCACCACCACCACCCCCACCATTCTTTTTATCTTTCTCTGTCTCAGGTTGTTTATCCAATTCCTCTTCCGGCAGCATGTCAACATATTCTTCTACATGTCCAAACAGCGTTGTTTATCAGTGAACCAAAAAACCGATACAGTTACGGTAAAGAAAGTGAAGGACTATAATTTATCTCACCAATTGAGTTGAATATGTGCGTGATATAACTCATGCAATAATCAATGTTGTGGTTCTCCTTCCAAAAATCAAGAAAAATTAGAAGGAAAAAACAAATATGAGTCAACAGAAACAAAAGAATATTTTTAGAAAAGACCAACATAAGAAAGAAAAAAGAATTAAACCTTTAAAAAGATATTTGCTCCTTTTGGAGAAAGACAGAGGTCAGGAGGTTGTATATAGTGTGGATGATAATGAATTGATGATGGAAGGGTTCGGAGAAAGAGAGTGGTGTATGGATGATTATTAAGAATGCAATATTAAAATCTTCATTAAAAAAAAGGGAGTATCAGTTCATATTCACATATGTACCTCAATGTTATGGGAGGGGATGTCGAAGTCATTGACTTGGCGATTGGCTTGCTCCACATGAGTACCAGCATTGCTTCTCATAGTTAAGGAATTCAGTGGCTCAAGGTCAATCTGATTAGAAGTACTAGGCTTGGAGTCAATTGTTTGAGGCTTTACAGGAGGGACATCAGTAACATTTTTATCCTTCCATAAAACGAACACAACAGCAATCATAGCAAACCCTAGTATATGAACTGATTCATTAAAACTGTTCTTCACATCCAAAATTGTTAAAAGAAACTGAAGGAATGTAAGAACCAACTGAATCGGAAAGAAAACGATTTCCATCATCTTTATCTCAGTTTGTACTCTGGTTCTATCCTTGATACAAACATAAAGAGTTAAAGCAGAACTAGATTGTGACAAGAGAAAAGCTACAAGCAGGAAAGGCAGCTTGTTTTTCCCAAACGTATCCAGCAAAACTGATCCTGCCTCCATCACCAGGAAACAAAGTGCAAGTGCGCGTTGCTGGCATTCAAGTAACTTGCAACCCTTTGATTTGGAGATCTAAGTTTTGTAAGATGCAGACGAATACAGGAAACATCCAAAAACAGGGTTTAGTCAACACTTGCTACTAAGCAAATCTAAAATGGAATTTGATATGTAAGTAAATGAAAATTAAGTAGATATTTCAAAAATCAATATAGTTTATCTTCAAATCAAGAGTGGAGTAAGATTAAATAAAAATAATATAATCTTATTAGTCAAAATGAGACTCTTATCAACACAAGCTTCGATTATCAAAATTGTGTTTATATACATGACGATGAGTCAATAATAATAAAAAAGGGAAATTGTGCAGGTGACGCACGTAAATTAATAACAAGTTTTAACTAAAAATATCTACACAATTAAGAAATTAATAAAAACATAAATTTAACAGTGATCAAAAGACAAACAGAATTGATAATACGGATTTACTATAGTGTCATGCACCTTATTACATTTACACAGCATAGGTTATGAATTCAAGTTCTTTCTTTCCTGAATTTATCATAATAATTAAGGGAAAAAAATCAGTGTATTCAAAAGTCAGTTGGACTAATGGCATGAGATCTAATCCTCTCCTAGCCTTTTGTTTGCTAGACTTTTACAGAAATAATTACATGCGGTGACCTTAAGATTTAACGGTCCAATTAAATTAATCTCTTTCTCATTATCCCAACATAAAACCACACTATATTAATGACCCAAAGTCAAATGTCTAGTCACTTGATTGCTGGCACAGTTGGTTAGTGCCAACAATCACCCATGCCTCCCTTTGTAAGAGGCATGGGTTTGACACCCCCACCAGTAAAATCCAAATTTCTATAATTTTATAATATAATAATACTTGTAATAATAATAATAATAACAATAATAATTGGTTTTCTACTAATTATGTAGGTAGTTTTTCCACCTTAGTATATGTCTTTTCTTCACCTCCATATGAGTGGATCTCTTTCAATTGGGAGTAGTTTTCTAGACCATACAACTAGTGTCCTATTTCGATTGATTCCGGATGTCCTCTGGGTTTGTCCCAGATATAATTCTTGTACTAAAAAACAAAAAAATTCAAAACGTCTAGACACATGCACATATTTCAACAACATTATATGACAGGTTTTTTCAATCCAGAAGGTCCACTCTGCTCTTTCTGTTCATGTTAGGTATTTTCTCAGCCAACAGTATTGTCATTGACCAAAGTGGCTCAATTTGATTTCGTAGATTGGATGTCAAATACGGATGTAAAACATGATAATTAATTTGGTTCAACTTCAACTTCGAATAGGCGAGCTAGGAACAGAGTAAGTCTGAGTTTGATAACAGATCATGGATCTATGCTTGAATGACAACACTTCAAGTTGGTGAAAACAAAATCTATAAATCTAGTTCAATATGTTGTGTTTTGTCTCCGGATAAGAAGATAAAGAAATTAATTTAATACTTCAGAATTGACTATAGTAATTAAAAATTAAGTAAAAACAAATCTATACCTCATAGGCCATACAATTATGCGGCTCCGGAAGCATAAGGCGGCAACGAGAACATCTAACTAGTCGGGATTTAATAGCTGAGTTGAGAGACATCTCCTCCTCCCGAATCTAACATTGAATTACTCGTTGAAGAAGTTATGTTTAAGTTAAACATAAAACGATTTTAATAGCTGAGTTGACAGACCAGCGTGTCTCTGTGTCTGTGTAGTTGGAGAAGTTTCCGAGAAAATGTTGGAACCTATGAGAGAAATTTTCTTAAATTTACTCGGTTGACTGACAGCATTATATCCAGTAGGGGTGGGCATTTGAACATGGATCCGGTCCGAACGACCCGATCCGAACCGATCCGTGGGTGTTCGGACCGGATCGCATGTTTAAAAATAGGGTGTTCGGGTCGGCATCCATTAAAACACCATGTTTCACGGATCGGTTCGAATCGCGATATTAAAAACCGATCCGATCTGTGAAAACAGGGGTACATACGTAATTTCGCACCCTACTATATAAAAGCCACTTAACTCAAACCCTAACTCGTCTAACCGCCTCTCACCCTTGGTTTCAGATCGCGACCCCGACCAGCAACCCAACCCCCACCCACCCAGTCCTTCGTCAGCGTTGACACGTCCTTCAGCGCAGCAACCAGCGACGGCGACAGGTCCTTCAGCGCAGCAACCAACGACGGCGACAGGTCCTTCAGCGCAGCAACCAGCGACGACGACAGGGGTCCTTCAGCGCAGCAACCAGCGACGGCGACAGGTCCTTCAGCGCAGCAACCAGCGACGGCGACAGGTCCTTCAGCGCAGCAACCAGCGACGGCGACAGGTCCTTCAGCGCAGCAACCAGCGACGGCGACAGGTCCTTCAGCGCAGCAACCAGCGACGGCGACAGGTCCTTCAGCGCAGCAACCAGCGACGGCGACAGGTCCTTCAGCGCAGCAACCAACGACGGCGACAGGTCCTTCAGCGCAGCAACCAGCAACCACCCAGTCCTTCAGCGCTGACAGCGACGGCGACAGGTCCGAGCTCTTATCGCGGACCCCGACAGCCCTGAGCTGCGTTTTCAGCTCGCGACCAACAACCTTCTTCATCGCCATCAGCAACGGTGACGGGTCTCACTCAGCAGCTCCGACTCCGAGCTCTCATCACCAACATCGACAGCCCCACCTCTAGCTTCTTCATTGCCGACACCAGCAGCTCTCATCTCATGGTGAGTTTATTTGTTGGCTTGTTTGTTTTGTTTATTTTGTGGATGTAGATGTAAATTGAAAAATGAAAGCATGTTGAAATTGAAAGCAAAAGCAGATATTCATAAGTTGAAATTGAAAGTAGGTGTTTTGATCCGGTCCGATCCGCGAACTAGGTGTTCGGATCGGATCGGTTCCTTATCCTTGATGGATCATGTTCGGATCCAAAAATGACGATCCGTAGAGTTACCATGTTCGGATCGGATCCGGTCGGAATCGATCCGAACATGGTGTTGCCCACCCCTAATATCCAGAAGTCTGATTGATTATTTTTTATTTCTGGCTAAATATCATGTTATCCTTATGTTTTGAAAAAATGTCAAAATTTTAACCGTATTTTGAAAATACATCAAACATTCCTAAAATTTTTGATATTTTTGTCAATGAATTAACAATCAAAACTAACCTACAACATGGTGGATAAACGTAATTTTGTCATTTTCAATTACAATCCAAAATCTTGACATATGTACAAACCAAATAATTTGAAAAAAATTTAAAAAAATTAAAAAATAAAAAATAAACAATTAAGAAAAATTTTAAAAGTAAGAAAAATAAAAGAATAACCAATTAATAAAAACAAAAAATAAAATAAAATAACATATATAAGTTCATTACCAGATCTCAATCTGGTGGTGAATCAGATCATCAATCTGGTAGCTAAACTCGCTTGACTGAAAGGAACAAAGTAGCTTGACCGTAGGCACAAGGAAAAGAAAGGGCCTATTTTCATTCTCTTCCTTGCTCCGAAAGGCAGATCCTTTGCCATTTCTACCACTTCCAAGTAAGCAAGGGCAAGGCTTGATGATTATTCTTTTGGCGAATGCAGTGGTAGCCCCCTTTGTTGTTTTCTTTTGACTTACGCCTTAAAGTAGCTTAACTCCCTTCATTCTTAAAGAGAGTGGAGCGATTGGTCCACTAGCAAGGTAAGTAGGTCCAGGACGACCCCGAACCGACAAGACAAAAATCTTATCTCGGATCGGAGATGCTAACGGGGCGGGAATCGAAGTGGGGGACCTAATCCGGTGATGAACTAGATCACCAAATCACAACAATTTAGTTAAGATTAGATCGTCGATGATTTGATTGCCAAATCGATAACGATCTGATAATTAGATTGTCATCGATTTGGTTTTAATTTCTAGCTTTTTTAATTTTTAATTTTATTTTTTATTTTCAAATTTATTATAATTAACCATTATATATTTTTTTTTTCAAATAAAATTTAATTTTTTTTTTTTTTAAATATTTTGAAATTTTTTTCTTAATATTATTTTGATTTTCAATTGATTTTTTATTGAAGTGTTGATGGATGAGAGATTAAGTTGATGTTATGGATATTGTTTGATTAAAGATGAAGATAGATACAGTGATTTGATTGAAGAAGAAGATGTGGGGAGTTGAATTTTCTTTTTTAAATAAATAAACTCGTCTTATTTTAGGGTTTAGTTTTAATTTTTATTTTATTAATTTTTAACTAATTATAATTTTTAGTTTTATTAAAGATTAAACAGTCATTGAATGTGTTGTAACTAAAGTGAGGGGTGACCATCAATTGACTTATTGAAGGGACTACCGATTTGATATTTTTTTCGAAATTTTAAAGAAGATTTGATGTGTTTTCAAAACATAGTTAAAATTTTTTCAAAATACAGGAATAAAAATGATTATGAAAATAACTTCATTCGAATCTAAATCAATCGTTCTTATTGTCAAATAATCATTAACAGAGTTAAAATTAAAGGATAAATTCATAAATGGACAAATTGATCTATTATTTTAGTATTTCTAATATTATAATGTTTTGATAAAATCTGAAGTTATCGATAAAAGCAAATATTAGAATTAATTAAAAAAAAACTAAGTTAATATTAAAATAATAGTTTCATTTCATTTTTATGAAAACAAAAAATTAAACATCGTTTCTCTCTTTTTTCTATCTTTATTCTTTATCTTCTGTCTCTCTAGTCTCCAGCTCTAGTGGCCTCTAGCTTGGACATTTATCTTCGTCTCTCTATCCTTGACAAGCCTACTCTGGAAGTTGGTGTGGATTGACTCTAGAAGTTCATGGCACGAATACAATGACTTCAATTTACTCAGCAGACTTCAAGGCAAAATCTTGTATCACTAGCATTTTATTTACGAATACAATGATTTTATTTTTTTCTTTGTTTGAGATCTAATTTTACTTATTTACGATCTATTTTTCTTTAGTTTGGGATGTATTTCCCAACTAATATTTGAGACTTTCGATAGCCTTTAATGATATCTAACCCAGACTCATAATAGATTGTTTTTTTAGGCTCATAATTTGTTGTTAAGATCTTGAAGAGGGAAGCAAAGTTCTTATCATATTTTCAACATTGTCGGCCTCTATTTTTGCATTTTTCTCCACTTTTAGCCCCACCTACCCCGCCCTGCCCCCCCCCCCCCCCCCCTCCCCCCCACCCCCCTCTTTTTTTTTTTTTTTTTTTTTTCTCTTAGAAGCAATCAAAATCATAGTCAATTTCTCTCTTGTCAAATCTCATCGTCGATCTTATTCTCTTTTCCTTTTTTAACCTTTATAAGTATATTTCATAATAATTAAAACCTTTAAGATCAAGATATTAAAAAGCAGTCTGAAACGTAATATAGTTAAACTCTACTCTTAACAGTGAGAGAGAGGGATCTACACAAAAATGAATAAACTGTTCTCCCATTTAAGTACTTAGATGTAAATTACTCACTCATATAGGTCGGTTAAACAAAAATAGTCCACATTGTGGACCTTTGATATTCAAAACCACGACCTTGCTTTTTTAGAAAAGGCAAGCAACTTGGGGAGTACTGTCAGTCTTATTCTATTTCACATATTCTTTCTCTCTCTTTGCTGTTGCTATTTTTAAAAAATTATGTACCTTTTTTTCCAATTTAGGCAAAATGGTGTTTTTGTTCAGAAACATAATATGTTATTAAAATTCAGAATAATGACTTGTTGATAAGATCCAAACCGACCCAATTAAGATTTTTACTAAAGAAAAACGCCCTCATAAATAAGTTAGATTGAAAACTACTGATTGACAACTTGAAGTGTTGTGCCAGCTGTTGACAGAACAACAATTTGTTGATTTTCAAATTTTTTTTATAACTTGTGCTTGTTGGGTTGGGCTTTGGTTAATTGGGCTTGGGCCTCACACATAAACACAGCCCCGAGACCTGGGCGCAGATTTTCATGTATTTTAAAGTAATATTAGTACTAATTAAATAAAAACTTTGTTTTTCTAATTTTTATTCTATTTTTCTCCTTTCAAAAATTTCTCACTTAAAAAATTAAAAAAAAAAAAGGTTCTTGAACTCGACAAAAAATAAAGATTTTTCTATGAGAATATTTCATTTTTCTTAGCATTCATGCAACAAATCTTATAAAAGTACAAAAAATTTCATCAAAAAGTGACATAACTGTTGTGTAAAAGAATTTATATGTTAGAAGTTGCATATAAATATAAATATATATATGTTTTTTTTATTTAATAATTCGAATCAGTCAGTTCTTATTTTCATTAAATTATTATTTATTATCTAAGCTATTATTGTAATTGAAAATATGAGTAGATTATATTGATGTTTCCCCTTGGCCTTGATTCTTGTTGTTGCAGAAGAATTACAAACAATTATATCTCATAATGAAGGTAAAATTTAAAATTAACCTTTTGAAAAAGTAAGTATATAATTTGCCCATTTTGGATAGGGTTATATATATATATATATATATATATATGAATGTATGATTAGTGTTTAAAAAAGCACTAGTTGTTAGATGATCAGCTGTCTAGTCGACGAGTACTTAACGACTAATAGATTTGATTGTTGATTAATAGTCAACCCATTGACCAACAATTAAACTTGATTAAACTTGTTAAAAAAAAAGTTTGTATTTTTTATTGCATTTGATGAAATATGTGGTTTAATGAGATATTTTTATCATCTTCATTTAGTGTATTTTAATGCTCAAAGTTGACTTTTTTGGCATAATATATTTGTAAATTGATTTTGGGTTGATGATGTATTTCAGCAAGCAATTCAAGTGGCCTAAATCAAGAGTATCAGGTCTAATACACAAGGCCCATCTGCCTCTAAACCTACTTAACCAAGTCAAACCAATGTTTTCTCTTTCAAAGTGTTGACTTGTAACTCAGCTTCATCAAGCAACTGTCATAATCTCCATGGTCACTGACCGCATTTTTTCTTTCACCAACATAATGACTCGGACGCCAAAATTTGTCAAGCAACCATTGCCATAACCTCCATAGTTGCCACTAAATTAGAAGCTCTCTCCTCTACTTGAAATCACCACCAACACCATTGATCGGGCTAAAATTAAGTACGATTTTATATTCTCAACCAATGCTTTTGTTATGAAAATTGGAATAAAATAAGAGTTTTTTAATGTTTTATGAATGTTTTGTGTAGAAATTGAATGGAGGGACTTATTCGTAATTTTTGGGATAAAAGTTGAATTTTGAAAAGTTGAGAGGCCTTTTATAATTTAGCCATTGGCAATAGCAGTAGGTTATGAACCTGCAGCCCAAGCTAGCATGTGGGTGCTAGAAGTTTTCACAGGCAGTTGTGGACTACACCTAGGCTTGAACTTTGTTTCATGCGTGAATGATCTATAGAGGAGTTTCAAGTGGTCCACGCAAGTTGTCACAAGAAGAAAACCCAAGTGGTGTTGCAGGTTGACATGCAGTCGTTTAGGAAGTGATTCTATTTCCATTTTGAGCTTAGAGAATCAACTTATTTAAAGTTTCTCACAAGATAAATCTCTTACATGGGAAAATCTTGTGATTCAGTAGATTTTGAAGATGATTTCGGTTTTGAATGAGGCCTATGCATGGACTATTTTAAAGCCCTATTTAGACCTTATAAAAGCGTGTCTTTTAACATAGACAAGAGACTTTCAGCACAGACCATAAAATGCAATAGTTAGAGAGTGGAAAAAGGATTGAACGAGAGTTTCTAAGGGAGAGCTTGAACATAAATTCATCATATCTTAGAATAGCCCCCTTGAATCTGTTCTTAGCTGTTGTATTTCTACACTTTTTGTACATTCTTGAGTGTAGTTTTTGCAGATCTTAGATGTGGAATTGAAGGTTGGAGCAGGGGTGTAAATTCTGCACATCAACAGCCCATATTCTATAGTGTTCGGCAATGTTGCAAGCCAAATCGGAGCCAATCTGTAGCAGCTTCTTATCTAGTTTCAGAAGGACTTGTACGAGGATTTTCAAGGTTGGTTTTGGAGTGCTAAATCAGCCTATAATAGCCTTTAATTGCAGGTCAAAGATAGCCCTTAAACATGCCTAAAAAAAGCTCGTGGAGAGGAGATTTTAGAGCCGAAAAGTAGTCTGTTATCAACCTATTTAGAGTTCAATAGCAACCCATCGTCAACCACAGATTTGGTCCATAAACGACATGGGAGAAGTGAAGATTTCAACATTGGAATGGTGATTGACTCTTGGTGACAGAGGAATCAAGCTACTACCATGAGATTTTCCATTCCTATGCTTTGATTTAATTTGTTTAATGATGATATTGGTTGTTTGCTTGTTTGATTTTATTTGTATGATATTGATAATGACTTAAACTTGTTGTCTAGGGTTATAATGTAACCCAAATCCATGAACTCACTTATTTGATATTATTTTTTTATTAGAATTCTCATTATTGTGTTCCATTTTATTTTACTCTTAATGCTTCTAAATTAATTGATCACTAGTTTAGTTGATCTGATAACCATGAATACTTTTGACAAAGGTATTTATGTTGTGGTGTCCATGACTCAAAAACACACTTAATACCATGGCATAAAGGGATTGGAGTCTTCTTTGTGAAAGTTACAAATGCAATGAAATGATGCCTCGTTTGATTTGGTATGCAATTTGTTTGTTATTGCAGCTGTCATGCAAGTTGTGCAATTCTCTAATGTTGTTGTGCATCTCTAATCAAGTGTCAAGCAAGCTGTGTGCCTCTAATTGGTTTAAAACAAGTCTGCTTGTGGGACAAGGCTTGTGGCAGTAGTGGCTATAGTATCTGAGAAAGCAGAAAGGATTAGAGGGAGTGACTCTAACATGTGAGAGGTATGAGGCTTGAGAGAACAACAGACATACAACCTGCTGTTCTATAAAAAAAAAAAAGGGGCTTACCATTTTTGAGAGAGAGAGATCTTGTAATGAGAAGTTGTTTTATCTTGCCATTGTTTCATAAATTAAATCTTAGTAGTAGCTCATAAAGTGGATGTAGATCAAATTGATCGAACCATTATAAATCTCTTGTCTATTTTCTATTTTCTCCAGTTATTACCTGTCATATTTGCTCTGTTTTTTGCTTGAAAACACTTGTATATCCGAGTTGTCTATAACAGATTGGTATGAGAGCACTTGGTTGTAGGTTAGCTCAAGATTCAAGGGTCATATGAAAGTAGAAGCAAGAGCAATGAGTTCGACTCGGTTCGAAATGGAGAAGTTTAATGGGAAAGGTGATTTCGAGATGTGGAGGAAGAAAATGCGAGCAATCTTGGTTCAACAGAAGTGTGTCAAAGCTTTGGATGGAGAGAAGGATTTACCTGATTCATTATCTGCTGAAGAAAAGTAAGAACTGATGGAGACTACCTATAGCACAATCATTCTTAACCTTGCAGATAATGTTCTACGATAGGTAAATGATGAAGATACTGTAGCTAAAGTTTGGTTAAAATTAGAGTCTCTTTACATGACTAAGTCTCTATCTAGAAAGATTTATCTTAAAGAACAATTGTTTGGTTTCAAAATGGATCCTTCTAAGTCTCTTGAAGATAATCTGGATGTTTTCACTAAGTTGAATATTGAGCTTGCTAATGCCGATTCTAATGAAGCATTGAGTGATGAAAACTAGGCCATTATTGTCCTAAATTGCTTACCTGACTCATATAAAGATCTAAAAGCTGCAATCAAGTGTGGAAGAGATTCACTTACTCTTGAAGATGTATTTGGAGCTTTAAGGTCTAGAGAAATGGAGATGAGGTCTGAAAAGAAAGTAAGCAATGGAGAGGGACTGAATGTAAGAGGGAGATCTGAGCAGAAAGACAACAACTACAAGAATAGAGGAAGATCTGAATTGAAGTCTAAAGCAAAAGGCAAGAAGTGTTATGGATGTCACAAGGAAGGTCACTTCAGACATGATTGTCCAGAGAGAAAGAACAAGAAAACACAGAAGAATCAAGAGGATGGTGACGCTGCTATTATTTCAGACGATTATGAGAGTGCAGATGTTCTAGCTGTGTCTACCAAGGAATTCCATGAAGAATGGATATTAGACTTAGGCTATACATTTCACATGTGTCCTAGAAGAGAGCTTTTCACAACTTACCAGTCAATTGATGGTGGAAAAGTTCTAATGGGGAACAATGTAGCTTGTTAGGTGATTGGTTTTGGCACTATAAGAATCAAAATGTTTGATGGTCAAATCAGAACATTGTCTAATGTGAGGCATATTCCTGACTTGAAGAGGAATTTAATCTCACTAAGTACTCTAGATGAAGCTGGTTATAGTTTTAAGGGAACAAATGGTACATTGAAGATCTCTAAAGGAATTATGATAGTTATGAAAGGTCAGAGGCAAAATGGGTTATACAGTCTTGTTGGAAGCACCATTATAAGTAGCTCAGTAGTTGGAATTCAACATGAACAAGACAAAACTAGACTATGGCATATGAGACTTGGTCATGTGAGTGAAAGAGAGCTGAAAGAGCTAAGTAATCAAAGGCTGTTGTGTGGAGATTCAATTGGAAAATTAGATTTTTGTGATCATTGCATAATTGGCAAGCAAACTAGGTTGAAATTTAACACTAGCATGCATACATCCAATGACACTCTTGATTATGTACACTCAGATGTTTGGGGGCCTGCAAGAGTTAATTCTCATGAAGGCAATAGATACTTCATAACTATCATAGATGACTTCTCAAGGAAAGTATGGTTGTACTTGATGAAGCATAAGAGTGAAGCACTTGTTAAATTCAAAGAATGGAAAGCATTGATGTAAAAGCAATCTAGTAGAAAAGTTAAGAAACTCAGGACAGATAATGGTCCTGAGTATCTCAATGATGAGTTCGCTGTTTTTTGCAAACAAGAGGGAATACAGAGGCACATGACAGTTGTGAAAACACCTCAGCAGAACGGTTTGGCTGAAAGAATGAATCAAACTCTTTTAGAAAGAGTAAGATGCATGCTCTCAAATGTAAAGTTACCAACACAATTCTGGGCTGAAGTTGTCACAACTGCCTGTTATCTTATTAATAGATGTCCATCTTCTGCTATTGGTTTTAAAACACCAGAAGAGAAGTGGAGTGGGGTGCCTGCTACGCATGATAACCTTAGAGTGTTTAGGTGCACAGCTTATGCACATTTATACATTGGTAAATTAGAGCCTAGAGCAGTGAGGTGTATATTCCTCGGGTATTCGGAAGGTACAAAAGGCTATAGGCTTTGGTATAAGGGAGATGGTTTTGCAAAAACAATTATTAGTAGGGATGTGACTTTTAAGGAGGATGAGCTTTTGAGTTTATTACCAGTAACATACATTGAAAATGAAAATGCTCAGAGTGGAGAAAAAATTCAGATTGAGATGAAGCCATCGCAAGATTCTGAACCAGCTTTCTCTAACATTCCTAAAGAAAATGAAGATCAACTTGAGCAGAATTTTGAAGAGCAAGATAACTTGCAAGACTATCTTTTGGCTAGAGATAGAAAGAAGAGACAAACAAAAGCTCCTTAGAGATATGACTATACAGATATAGTAGCATATGCTCTGAATACAGCAATGGAAGAATATGATGTTGAGACATTGAACTATCAACAAGCTATGAACTGTAGTGATTCTATAAAATGGAAGCTGGCTATGGAAGAAGAAATAAAATCACTACACCAGAATAATACTTGGGTATTAGTGAAGAAACCAGAAAATGTGAAGATAGTAGGGTGCAAGTGGATTTTCAAGAAGAAACATGGATTACCTGAGACAGATACCAGATTTAAGGCAAGGCTAGTTGCCAAGGGGTTCATTTAACGACAAGGAATTGATTATAATGAAGTGTTCTCACCTGTGGTCAAGCATACTTCTATCAGAATCCTATTGTCTGTAGTTGCAGGCTTTGATATGGAGCTTGAGCAGATGGATGTTAAAACTGCATTCTTGCATGGAGAGCTCAACGAGACTATTTACATGAGTCAACCTGATGGTTTCAAGGTACCAGGTAAGGAGAATTATGCATACTTGCTTAAGAAATCCTTATACGACCTTAAACAATCGCCTAAGGAATGGTATAAGAGGTTTGACACTTTTATCACTAAAAATGGTTTCAAGAGATCATCATATGATAATTGTGTATACTTCAAGGGCTCTACTTATCATGATAGGATTTATTTGTTGTTGTATATTGACGATATGTTGCTAGCTAGTAGAAAATCAGTGGAAGTGCAGAAGTTGAAACAGCAATCTGAATTTGACATGAAAATTTTGGGGAAGGCACAGAGAATATTAGGAATGGATATTCTTAGGAATAGAAAAAATTGTGTTTTGATCTTGTCACAAAAGGAATATCTAGCTAAAGTAATCAAGAGGTTTGGCATGTCGGATGTAAAACCTGTAACTGTTCCCTTAGCTGCACATTTCAAACTTTCTACTAAATTGTGCCCAAAGAAAGATGAAGATATGCAGTTGATGGCTAAGGTACCGTATACGAGTGTTGTTGGAAGCGTCATGTATGCGATGGTGTGCACACGACCTGATATAGCTCATGCAGTGAGCTTAGTGAGTAAATATATGGCAAATCCTGGGAAAGCACATTGGGAGGCAATAAAATGGTTACTAAGATATTTGAAAGGGTCTTTGAACACTAGTTTATTGTTTAAAAGACTAGAAGAGCCAAAGTATCTTGTCAAGGGTTATGTTGATGCAGATTATGCTGGAGATCTTGATAAAAGAAGGTCATGTACAAGGTATATTTTCACTCTAGGTGGAGGTTGCATTAGTTGGAAATCTCAACTTCAGTTTGTTGTGGCTTTGTCTACGATTGAGTCTGAGTACACTGCTATTACAAAGTGTGTTAAGGAAGCACTTTGGATCAAAGGAACGATAGCAGAACTTGGGGTTCCGAAAAAAGATTTAACTGTCTTCTGTGACAGCCAAAGTGCAATACATCTTTCAAGAAATCAAATGCATCATGAAAGAACCAAACACATTGATGTGAGGTTACATTTTGTTAGAGATATAATTGCTCATGGTGCAGTAATGATTGAGAAAGTTCCTACAGCTGATAACCCAACAGATATGGCAACAAAAGTGTTACCTGTAACTAAGTTCAAGTATTGCCTGGACTTAGTTCAGGTTACTAATCAACAACCTTGATGATGAAGGAGTTGAGCTACTGTGATCGTTGGAGTTTAAGTGTGTTTGAGAGTCAAGGTGGAGATTTATGGTGTCCATGACTCAAAAACACACTTAATGCCATGACACAAAGGGATTGGAGACTTCTTTGTGAAAGTTACAAATGCAATAAAATGATGCCTCGCTTGATTTGGTATGCAATTTGTTTGTTACTGCAGCTGTCATGCAAGTTGTGCAATTCTCTGATGTTGTTGTGCAAGCTGTGCAACTCTGATCAGATGTCAGGCAAGCTATGTGCCTCTAATTGGTTTAAAACAAGTCTGCTTGTGGGACAGGGCTTGTGGCAGTAGTGGCTGCAGTATCTGAGAAAGCAGAAAGGATTAGAGGGAGTGACTCTAAGCAATATCTGAGAAAGCAAAAAGGATTAGAGGGAGTGACTCTAACTTGTGAGAGGTGTGAGGCTTGAGAGAACAGCAGACATACAACCTGCTGTTCTATAAAAAAAAAAAAAAAAAGGGCTTACCATTTTTAAGAGAGAGAGATCTTGTAATGAGAAGTTGTATTATCTTGTCATTGTTTCATAAATGAAATCTCAGCAGCAGCTCACAAAGTGGATGTAGATCAAATTGATCGAACCACTATAAATCTCTTGTCTATTTTCTATTTTCTACAGTCATTACCTGTCATATTTGCTTGAAAACACTTGGTATATTTGAGTTGTCTATAACACATGTGTTTAGATCTAAATAGGATGACATAGATTGCATGAGATAAAAATATACTTGTGGGTTTGTGTGATCATAATGAGTTGTTGATATTTAATGTGCCTAAATTAACTGATCATCATAGGAATATAGTCAACTAAGTGATTTAGGTAATTCTATTCGATCGTTCGAAAGAGGCTTATGGATAGTTTAGAAATACTCGTCAATCACATGATGAGAATACATTAATATAAGTTGAGTGAATTGGTATGGTAAAGTTGTAATCTAAACTCAATTCTCCATTAGTTGTAATTTAGTTGAGTTAATTGCTTATTTTTTATTATTTTATTTTATTTTATAATTTATTATTTAATAGGTTTGGATAAAGTATAGTCTTGATCAGTTTAGTAATTAATATATGTGATTTGGATAACCCTCGTGGAAATAATACTTTACTTATCATTATATTACTTGTGGACCGTGTATATTTGTATGGGTTTCTAGTGTATATTTTATTTGCTAGAAAATTGCCATCAACCAACCAAGTGAAGCAGAACTTGAGGCAAAGAGAGATGGGGAAGAGAGCTAAGAGCTCGAGGAAGGGAAAGAAAGCTTGGAGAGCCAAAATAAGCACAGAAGACACTGAAGACTTCCTTGAAAAGCCTATTAAAAATGCTATCTCTAGCAGTTCTCTTTGTCAGCTCCTTAACGAGTCTCTTTTCTATCTAGGCAACTCCTTAGGTTGGTTGTGATTCAACTCCATTTGGGTTTGTTTTTTCTTTCATTTTTTTCTTGTTTTATTGGTTGTCAAGTTTTTTTTTTTTTTTTTTAAGAAAGAAAGAAAGAAAGGCTCCGCGGCACTACTCTATCCACCTTGATTGAGTAGTTGGCTAGTGACTGGAACCCCTAATTTGGGGGTTCTCGGATCACCGGAGTGCCACCGAGTAACATCTCGATGAGAACTTAGCGCTAGTCGCTGAGTTCTGAAATATTGTGTATGATGCAAATCACAAAAGACGGAAGATAGCAAATAATTTATAGGAGATAAATTGGTGCTTTAAGTCTAGCACTTTTGCCAAGGATTTCTTGTACAATTCCCAGACAAATAAACACACCACCAAGGTAATTTATTACTTCCAAATTAGGAATAAGCTTTCCCAAATTCTACATGATTGCCATATTTTAATCTATTTCCCAAGTTTCACAAGAGGCACATTCATCTATTACTTCCATTACAAATAAACCACACCAAGGCAATTTATCTTCTTAAATTAGTATCATATTTGTTTATTTCTGTATCATCGGTTTACATATGCATTAATTCATTCATAATAGTAGACACTACAGAGAGAATCTGTCCAACGTTCCAATGCTATCCATATGATGATATCTCGGCCAGATCTTTTCACAACTTTCACCTTTAAACCATACTTCATATGAAGTGTGATAAAATTTTTCGGAGATATTGGATGGCCTTGTACCAGGTGAATTTGATAATTCCAAATCATAGCAACTGCAATAATTTTCATTATAATGAAAGACATCTCCTTACCTAAACAACTTCTAGGTCCTGCAAGAAAGGCTGTGGATTTGTAAGATGGTACAAGCATAATTCCTCCACGGTCTGTAATCCACCTCTCAGGTTTGAATTCCAAGCAATCATCACCCCATATTTCTTTCATCCTATAAAAGGATATCAACACTTTTCTATTCGGACTGATTTGATAACCACTTGGGAGAATATCCGCTTCAATTGCAGTTCCGTGGCTAAAAGGTACTGGTGGATACAATCTTAAAGCCTCACTACGCAAGGTTGCAATGAAGATAAACCAATGCATTTACTCTTCTGCACTGGAAAATTTCAACCTACTTTTTTTCTCTGAAAACTTTTCATTGATTTCTTCTAAAATTTTGGTTTCTACCAATGGGTTTGTTGCAACAAACCAAAAGAACCAAATAAGACCTGCGCTTATAGTGTATTTTCCAGCAGAAATTAGATTACATGCATGGATTGTTAGGATCTTGTTGGAATTTTTTGAAGTGTCCATTTGTCCTCCTTCGTCCACCAAAAAATCTTGTATCAAGTTGAATTCCTCTTCCCCATTAGTTTTTCTCGGGCAACTGAAATGCGGTGGTAAAAAAATTGATCACAAATCTCTCAAGCTTCTTTTAGCATCTTCTCTTCCCCAACTTGTAACGATTTTAGCAATATGATTTTGGCATTAAGTATTGGCTAAAAAAAGCTTGTTCAATAACACCAAATGCCTTTCGGGTAGTTGGTATAGTTTTTGCTCAAGATATGATCCACATTCATAAGATCACTGATGATTATAAAGTCTGCATTTGGAAACCAACCACCCTTAAACTCGACAGTCCCCATCCTTTTTACCAGGATTGCAGTGCTAGACTCATAGATTCGCTGCGCATTGTAGAGAAGCCCTGGGAACATCCCAACAATCGGCCAGTCTGCGATTGGTGGTGAGCTTTTATTTTTTGTCCAATAACAATGGATCAAGAAGCAGATCATAACTGCTACAAGTAGTACTTCTAAGTATCCGACCATTGCCATTGGATTCAATTTCTATGCCCTAGTTAGTGCTTTAGCTAGATACATGTATATCTTTTGATTCATAACAACTCTTATCTGCTACCTATATCAACTAATCATCTTATGGTTCTTAAATACTCTTATCTGCCACCTATATCAACTAATCATCTTATGATTCTTAAATACTCTTATCCGCCACCTATATCTATTAATTGGGTTTTATTTTGATAAGGAAATAGAAATTGATTGTTAAAACTTTGCTATCAGAGTAGGTGATCTCATTTATGGTGTGTGTGTATATATAATACATTAATAATCAAGTATACCTAATTTTAATTAAAAGTAAGGAATAACCAATTAAATTCATCTATTACATTTGAATTAAATAGAAGAGAGAATTTGTTTTGAGAGAAATAATGCAATAGATGAATTTAATTGGTTGATATTTAAATTTTAAAATCAAGTATACCTGATCATAAAAGCTCTCTCCCTATATATATATTTATTATAAATGGGAGTTGATCAAGTCAAAACAAATGAAAGCAGGTGTATCAATGTACAGTAAGGAGAAAAGGAATGTGTTTTATACTTCTTCACAAATCCAGTTTAGCAAGCTCCCCTTAACTTTAATGAGATCTTGCTTTTTGAACTCTCTTCAATTGCTTGAAACCAGCCTTCTCTCAAGACATTTTGGCTTATCCTCCTAAAAAGCTTCTATTACTAAAACAACTTATAATAGCTTGAAACCAGCCTAAACTCAGAGAAGAATACTCTAGGTGCTACAAATGGTAACTCTCATATATTTTGAAGCTCACTACTTTCTTGTAAAACTTGAAGTGATCGGTCCGCTATTTACTGAAGAAACATGCAATTCTTTTCTTTTTGAAAAAATCTGTAGAAAAATAATTTTGTTAGAGATAAAATATCATAAAATAATTCTAATAAAAATAGAAATATTATTCCTAGTTTTTAGTCTTGACCGAATCTAGTCTTAAGACCGTCCAATATATGCTGAAAACTTGTTCAAGTTTTTGTCAATGAATATCTATGAAAGAAAAGAGAGATTAACTTATAAAAAACAGAGATAATTTTCAAACAAATATCTATTGTCATTTTCATTTATTGTTATTGACTTTCTTGGTTTTTTCACTGTTTATGAACAAGACATATATGAGACGCACGCTGGGCATATAATTGCAATCATTGGCGTGAACCGTACAAAACAATGTTTTTCTCAACTAATAATCATAAAACTAATCTTAAAACAGTTTAAATTACTTAAGACATGGAATAAGTTCATAAACAAATTTTATCCTGTTTTTCTTCTGCCAACTGACGAGTTTCTAGTTATTGGAACAACTGCACGTCAATTGTTGTAACAACTGACGATTCGTTACTGTAACAACTATTAGTCAATTATTATAACAACTAACAATCAATGTTATAATAATTGTCAATGAACTAGTGTAATAATTTTACTATATTTTTATCTTCCAGTAGAGAATGGATATAATATATTTTGTACAAATATTTGCAGAAGACAACATCAATTGATGTCGTGGTGTAGTGGGTTGTCACATTTATTTATTTTTATTGACTTTCTTCGTTTATTCATTGTTATGAACAAGACGTAAGAGGCGCATGCTGGGAATATAGTTCCAATCATTGGTGTGGATTGTACATAACAATGTTATTCTCAACTAATAATTATGAAAATAATTTTAGAATATTTTGAATTACTTAAAACATGAAATAAGTCAATAAACAAATTCTGTCATGTTTTTCTTCTGCTAATTGACGAGCATCTAGTTGCTATAACAAATGTTAATCAATTTTTGTAACAGCAGACATTCTCTTATTGCACTATCAGTCAGTTGTTATAAGCGATCAATGTTGTAATTAGTATCAGTGACATGTTGTGACAATATTATTATACTTCTATGAGAATGGATATAATATATTTTGTACATATACTTGCAGAAGACAACATCGATTGATGTCGTGGTGTTGTTGGTTATCAGGTTAGTCTAACACATTGTCATTTTCGTTTATTGTTATTGACTTTCTTGGTTTATTCACTGTTTATTAACAAGGCATATAAGAGACGCATGCTGGGCATGTAGTTGCAATCATTGGTGTGGATTGTACAGTTCCCACATATAATAAGAGGCTCATTTGGTTTCATTTTATTTTTATTTATTTATTTATATTTTGTCGATGATGTTGGATTGATCTGGATTTGTTCATTTTTTTTAAAATTTATTTTATGAAAGATCGAATCCAAATTTTCAAATAATTTTTTGTTGGATATTTTTTTTTAATTGTTTGATCTTCACCATCTATGTTAGAGATAGACGATGAGGATCTTTTTTTTTTTTAAAAAAAATTTTTTTTTTTTTTTTTTTTATTTTTTTTAAAATATAAATATTAAATTTTATTTTTAAATTAATCTCTATATGACAGACAGTTGAGATTTTTTTAAAAAAAATTTTTTATTATTTTTTTTTTTTATTTATTTTTATAATTTTAAATTAAAAAAAAAAGAAGAAATTACCCTTACAGTAAAATCAATTTGATTAACCTTAACACAATTTGACCAACGGAATAGGAGTATTGTGTTATAAAAAGATAAATGTGTATTTGCTTCATTTTTTGCGTACCTTATGGAGTCCTCGTGTAATTTGTTCATAATATAATATGTAACTAATATTGTATAGCAATTAAATTATATGAAATTATATACTTAATATATCAAATCTTGATTTTTATAAATACCATATTTGAATAGAAAAATAAATATAAATAAGAAACATGCAATTGACTAAAAAAATTGTATAGATTTTTGGTACGAAAAGAATTAATAACTAAAAACTATATAAATGAATTTTACTTTATATTATTATGTGTACGTCATGTATTTTCTAGATGGGCTAGGTAGGCTTGAGCCCACCCTAGCCTATGAAGAGCTACGTCCATGGGTTGCACAGCTCATGCAAACTCTAAACAAGCGCAAGCGATATGCCCTAAGAGGTTATACTTCCATCCTCAAAAATTGTTTGTACACCCCTTTTGCCATTAAAAAAATAATAATAAAAAACTTAAAATTTTTATAGTTTGTTTTGAAACTCCATTTAATACCAGAAATATCAATTTTTTTTTTAAAATTTTATTATGCTACATTTTTATAAGTACACCCCATTTATACATATTTTATTATTGATTTAATTTTACAATATCAATATTGTTTCTCTTTTCTTCTTCTTCCTTGTCATCACCGCCCTCCAAGATGTCATTCTTCTCTGCTTCTTCAATCATAATGTCCTCAAGCACATGCCTCCTCAAGCAAATGCCTCACAATTTGATCCCCCACAAGGAAAAGAAGTAACACACGCTTTCAAGCCTGGCAAAAGTGAAAGCTCTTAGGCCACCGCTACGAATGTTTTGTGAAACAAGCCTTTGGATTTATCATTATCAAGAAGTCAATTTAACATAACATTAAAAAATAAATCATTATAATTTTAAATAAATTAAAAAAAAAAAGATTTTCTACCCTCTAATGATCAGCAAAAAACTAGAGACAAGACTACTAACAAAGTGATTGGGATGGATAATGCGTAAATATTAGGGACTTGTTCATCCCAAGAGCACTTATTACACTGCTGAAGGGGCAAACGTATAGTCCCAGATTATAACAAATAACTAAAAATAAAATTTAAAAAAAAATGAAATTTGAGATTTTGAGATGATACCTAGATGGAAAATGCAACAACGAAATGGGTTTTAGAGGAGAGCAATAGGGGTGGAGATAGGGGACAGAGAGGATGTTTTATACAGAGAGAAACTGGGGCTTTTAGGGTTAAGGTTTGTGGTGATCCATAACATGTTTGAATTGTTGATGATGATAAATTGAGTTCGTATCAATACACCATTTATGTGTTTGAGGAGATTGTGAGGCATGTGTTTGCATACATTTTAATTGAAGAAGCAGAGAAAAATGACATCTTGGAGGATGGTGATGACAAGGTAGAAGACAAACGAAGGAACCAATATTGATATTATAAAATTAAATTAGTAATAAAATTGGATAAATAGGGTGTATTTATAAAAATATAGTATAATAAAATTAAGAAAAAAATGATACTTTTGGTATTAAGTAAAATTTAAAAATAAACAAGAAAAATTTTAGTTTTTTTTATGACAAGTTTTGTACAAACAATTTTTGCCTTTTCTTTGTTTCTTTTTGTTATGCCATCTATTGAGGCCTTCTAGGAAAGTTTTGAAGAGTATTACTTTAGCATGAGGTCCACTACTTAAATATTAGTGATGTTTCTTTTGTTGTTGTTGCATGTTTGATATTTCTTCTTTTGTTTTGCATGAAAAAATTTCTCATATTATCTTTTTGTTTTTGCATCTTCAGAAGATTAACCACGACTGTTATGATTATTCCTGAACCAATTGTCTTTAGTTGTTCAGCCCGATAATAAAATAAGAATTTTCATAATTAAAAAAGTCCAATTATTGAGAACCATATAATTTTTCAAAAGATGAAAAGTATCCCTTATTTTTCAATGAAAGTATATTAAAAAAATTTATAATGAACAAAAACATTATTGAAGATAGCTATCTTATTTAAACAACATATCATTTTAGTCAAACTTTCATATTTTGAAAAGTATGAAAAAAAAAAAAGGTAAGAAGAATAAATTTTAAATAAAATATCTCCTTTTACATTATATATTAAAAGCTTTATTTTAAAATTTTGTTTAAAGTCTAAGGTTACCTTTGAGCTGGCTTTATGAACCTATACTTATACAACTAAGTATGACATTTTCTTGAATTTCCCAACATTGATCCTATCATTGCATTTGTTGAAAATTTAACAATATTCAGACCACAAGAAACACTCATTAATTCACTTTTCTACATTTTGTCCAAGGATCAGTTGTAATTTCTCCTTCCATAATCATATTAAATTCCATAACTCTTTTTGACCAGTTTACAACAATAGAGTCCATGATCATGCTATTCATATTTTCATATGAAACATTAAAATTTGCATTCACCAATCACTTTACCTTATGATTCAACCGAAAAAAGGGTTTTATTTCCATGGATGAAATATTTTCTTGCTTGTAGAGTATCGAAGCCTACATGACTTGGAGATACAAGGTGTGACCCTTATTAGGATTTTCTGATTGAAAAAGTAAGGTTGCAATTGGTGATGGTAAGAGAAGAATTAGTGGAGATGTTGAATGGATACATATTGACCGAATCAATTTCAAACTTTTGAGAACGATAGCTGGGAGTCAAGACTGACCGGTAAGTAAAAGAACTAGTAGTGTTAATAAAGTTGTGAAGCTAATAATAATAGCACTCACAACACAACACATGGTTAATTCGAATTGTATATGAGAAACCGTGTTTGTGTTATTGTGATTAGTGCTACACCAATGAATAATAAACAATTGTATTTTGATGAGAACCTCATGAATTGCAGTTTCAGCTGGATTAGGATTTTTAGGATTGTTTTTATTGTAATTATCTTTTATTTAAGTCATGTAATAATTTAGGATTAAGATTATCTTTAATTAATTTCTAGATAATTATAATTAGTATTATGTTTAATTAGTTTTAGATAAATTGAGAGCATTTTATTATATTTATCTTTGTTAAATTTAAAGGATAAGTTAGGATTATAATTATCTTTAAGATAAAATTAGATAATTATAGTTAGAATTATCGTAGTTAGTTTTTTTTGGTTAAACTAACTTGTAAAGCTATAAATAACCCAAGAACTTGAGAATTCAGTATGTTGTTTTTTGGCTTAGAAGAATTATTAATATCTTGCAAGTTTTGCATGGTAATTATCATGTTGTTTTTTGACTATTTCGAGCATATTTGTTCAAGAGAGTTTGGACTAGATCTTAAGTCAATTCTTTTGGCTTAAATCTAGAAAATTAATTTGCTCATTTTGTGAGTAGATTGAATCATTATCTATCATGTTGCTAGGATTAGGTTATTTTGTGCTCTAATTCTAAAGGGTCAATTTACCCATTTTGTGGGCATATTGGTTCATTATTTATCTTATTTTGTGACAAAGGTCAGGGAGACTAGAGCTTGTTGTTGGATCTAAAGTTAAGTTGTCAACAATTTGATGCTTTCATTGAGGGATTCTGGCGCTAATAACATTAGGAGATTTCGTTGAGAGAGTTTGAAAAAAAAAAATCATTGAGAGTTTACGACCGACATTAATTTATTGGGAAATTTGAGTGAGAGTGGTTTTGACAAAAAAAAGGGTCATGGAATTAAGTGACATGGAGATTGAAAGATTGGAGGTTTTGGAAAAAGACCAATTGAAATTGTCAAAGTCGATGGCGAATTTGTCTACTTCAATGGCATAATTGTTAAAAAGCTATTGAAGCAATTTGGAGAGCCACCATTGGGAGGGAACAAAGGGCGAGCTGTGATAGATGAACTCAAGGAGAGAAATTATGATCCAAAATTCTTTCTCAGGTAGCGGGGCGAATATAAAGAACAAGGTAGCGGCGAGGACAATTCAAGGAGTAGCACTGTATGCTAGTCATGGGGTCAAGAGAGAGTTAGAGATCAAACGAGTAGTAGAACCGTTGAAAAGACGAAGTAGTGTGCAGTTAGCAATGTGCAAGACATCAAAAGCGTTCTCGATGAGTATCACAAGATGCAACTCATGGGTATGAGTCGCAAACGTGAACCAGAAGGGATTAATACATCTGAGAATGAAGGTTTAGGTGATGAATTATAAGGAATCAGTAGGAGGCTTCGAGGTCGAGTATCTAGGGTCAAAAGGCATAGAAATCGTAGGGGTGATGAATCTGAGTTTGAGAAAGCAAAAAGAAGAGTTGGCATCATCATTGAGGACCAAGGAAGCCAAAGGTTGACTTTCCTTACTTTGACAAAGGAGATCCATTTAAGTGGTTGGATAAAGTGCAACAATATTTCAAAGTCTATTATGTTGCGAGGGAAAATCGAGTTTCGACGGCTTATATGTACCTTGATGGTAGGGCTAATAGCTAGTGGCATTAGATTAAAGCTCAATATGATGATGATGTTAGGCATATGGGATGGACAACATTTGAAAAGGAATTTCTAAATCAATGGGGGTCATCTTCAATTTTCAATTACCATAGACAGTTAGCTAAACTCAAGCCAGATGGTAAGGTATATGACTACATTGAAGAGTTTCATCGATTGTAGACTATGGTTCGGGGTTGGTTTGAGGAGACGTTGCTTGGCATGTTAATTGAAGGTTTGAAACTATGGCTATTAAGGGGACTTATGTTGAAACAACTACAAAGGTTGCCTAAAGCTATACGGATGGTCGAGATTTTGGATAAATGTTACAATGGGAAAAGGCTAATCAAGAAGAATAAGGAACGCCAAATTTTTAAGGATTTGCCATATGAAACTCCTTGGAAAGAAGAAGAAATGACTAAGGAGAGATCCAAAAGGAAAAAAGAAAAGAGGTCCAGAAGCTTTCGAGAGAAGAGTTGGAAGAAAGGGTAAAAAAAGGATTATGTTTCAAATGTGGAGAAAAATTAGGCATAGGACATCGTTGTAATTCCAGTCAAGTGTTGGTATTAGTCGAGCCTAGTGATATCGAGGATGGAGATGACAACAGTGGAAGAAAAGGTTCCAGATTTGACTCTTGAGGACAAGGGTATTTTTGAAAAACAGGGGAATGATGAGAACCTCATGAATTGCAGTTTTAGCTGGATTAGGACTTTTAGGATTATTTTTATTGTAATTATCTTTTATTTAAGTCATGTGATAATTTAGGATTAGGATTAACTTTAATTAATTTCTAGATAATTATAATTATAGTTTTAGATAAATTTGGAGTATTTTATTATATCTATCTTTGTAAAATTTAAAGGATAAGTTAGAATTATAATTATCTTTAAGATAATATTAGATAATTATAGTTAGAATTATCTTAGTTAGTCTTTTCTCCTTAAACTAGACTTGTGAGGCTATAAATAGCCCAAGAACTTGAGAATTCATTATGTTGTTTTTTGGCTTAGAAGAATTAATAAAATCTTGCAAGTACTTTTGCATTGTAATTATCGTGTTATTTTTCGACTATTTTGAGCATATTTGTTTGGGACAGTTTGGGCAAGATCTTAAGTCAATTCTATTGGCTTAAATCTAGATAATTAATTTACTCATTCTGTGAGTAGATTGAATTATTATCTATCCTTTGGCTAGGATTAGGTCATTCTACACTCTAATTCTAGAGGGTCAATTTATTTATTCCGTGAGCGGATTGATTCATTATTTATCTTATTTTGTGACAAAGGTTAGGGAGGTTAAAACTTGTTATTGGATCTAAAGTTAGGTCGTCAACATATTTATAGCTTTTTTAATACTAGTCCTATGTTAATTAGAAAAACTAATACTAATTTGAAAATGAAATAAATAATATCATAATCAAACTTCAGTTCTTTTCCTTGTATGATTTATTGACCCCATAATTTCACTTAGAGCACAAAAAAGAAAGTAATTAATGTAAAAAAAAAAAAAAAATGCTTTAAAAATTAATATTGGAAAACAATAGATATACAAAAGAGATCGAAGCAGTGTCACATTAAGGAGACAAACTAAAGTTGAAGTTTTTAGTTGCATAGTTTGAAAAACGGGGACGTATTAGTACAGACGGAGGAATTTGTTTGTTTGTTTGTTCAGGCACCGATGTGTTGAAACGGCGGCCTAACAGGTAGTTGCCGACCATGGTATAGTCAGTGGTACAGGCGGTGACGTAGCAAAGAGAAGAGAACAACGGATGTGAAATTTAGTACTTTTAATAGTGGTCTCAAAACGGCATCATACTAGAATTCTTTGGTATATATGTATATTATTACTTGTTAAAAGATATTTGATGGTCATTATTATTATCTTTTTTTTTTTTTTTTCATACATCATTCAAATTCTAATTTCTCTTATAAAAAGAGAATGTAAAATTCAAGGTTAGGAGAATATTTTTTTATATGTATTATTATCTCTTAAAATTAATTTTGGGACCTAGCTACGAAATAGGCAAGGAAATTATACTCATACTCATAGTAGAAGCTAGCAATCAATATCGAATTTAGGAGAAAATCAAGCCGGATAGCAAAGAAAAGCCAAGTTTCCAAATTAATATTGAAGAATTGAGATGATTTTTTTTTTTTTTTAAGTACTAGCGGTGTTTGCAAACTATATAGGGAACTAGCTATGATACAAACAAAAAAGTTGTTTGTATCATACGTACAAGGGAAAAGGAAGTCATCCAACCGTTGGATGATAAAGAATTACATCCAACGGCTGGGGTGGCTAGAAAAAGAAAAATAATAATAATAATAAAAAGATGGAAATGGAGTACCAGCTAAATGGGTAAAGAAAAGAGAAAAGGTGAAATAAAAAACCAAAAACCATAGAAGACCTTGATTGTCGCACCATTTGCAGCAAAAAATGAAAAAGCCCTAGTTCTCTGGTAGGGGTGAACGACAAATCGAGGGGTGTTAGAAAGACGAAGATAACAGAGAGGCGAAAATCAGGTATGAAATCCATTATTTATCTTGTCAATGACCTGTAAAACATCACCCAAAACATGGAACAACAATGGGTGAGGTTTCTAGGGTTTCTATCAAATACAATTTCTTGATGAGTCTTCGTTAGGAAAAGTTAGATTTTTGAGTTGTGGGTATGTCAAACATCAATGGCATGAAAGGCAGATACGATTATATTTTGGTCATGCATATGGAGTGGAATATGTGTTGTTTGTGATGTGTCGTATAAAAGTAAAAATTGATTATCAAAAGATAGGAATGTCTGGGTTTTAGTACGAAATAAAGAAAGATAGATCATAGTGGAACCCATGTGGAAAAGCACTGCTTAGGTAAAAGTGCTTTTGTGTTGACACAGGTGTCTAAAGGCTTTGTACACTGTTAGTTATAGTTTGAGGTGAATGAAAATGAAATGTGATCAGTACTTATTTTTGTATTGAATATCAATTCCTATTTAGATGACAGATCTGACACATTGGTTTTTGGGGCTCAGAAAGCATATAAGCACTATAAGTTGGCAATAGAGAAGCAATTGTATTGTATTAAAATGTAGAACTTTCTATTGCTATCACTTTCCTGCTTTTTGTACTTTTTTGGGCATGTGACTGCCTACTTGATGACAAGTTTAAATTTGAGATTACCAATTAGGCAGTGTTGATTGCATTAAGCCATTTTAGTAGTTATTAAAACAAATATTAATTTTGAAGACAATCTAACGTAATTACCACTTACTGGATAAGATATGCTTGATGGATGTTATGCAAATGTGAATATAGGTATACTATAGCTTGAAATAGTATGATAAGATATTATTTGATTTGAGCTTTGAATATAATCTTTGCTGTGGATTTAAATGTAACATGTCGAGAAAATGTTGAAGTAGTGTATGATCAGAAGAAGAGGAAACATAAATCTCATAATATTTTCCTTTTCGTAATTTAAATATCTCCAATATCATAACACATACAACATATTAGTGTATCGAGAAAATGCAGATAGAAAAAGCCATCTCCAAAAGAAGAAAAAAGTTCACAATTTTCGTAGATGTAGAATTGCTCCCTATGTTGAATAATTCAAGCATAACACATGCTTAAAACCAAATCGAAATTGAACACTCAAAAGTAAACACAAATTCCCTATATGTAATTAACGAAATCATTATATTCTAATAAAGTACTCAAATTTAAGATTCTAAAACACCTAAAAATTTTCGAAGATGCACACCAAATTTAACAACAATTAAAAATGAAGAAAATATTATTCTCTATAATACCTGATCAGTTAATGAGGCATCATCACCGACCATATACCATGTGAGTGTAGGTGTTGTTGATCCAGTTAAAGCACCTGGTCAGAGAGCCTTTCATTATGCCTTCAGCAGCATATAGTTTGTAGGTAGCGAATGTTGTCTTCCTTTGTAGCTCAGGATCATTGACCCAAGAGCTCTATAATGAAGTGATTTTTCGAAAACTGTTTTTGCTTTTGTTGACGTTGACCTATTTTTAACGAGGATTCCCCACTTGATAACTAGTATTGTTATAATGATAATTATCATTAGGATAAGTTGTTGCACTATAACACCTCAAGTGTTGCGTGCTTGTTGGTGCTTTGCTAAAATGCACTGTGCATGAGTTGGATCTATAGTCCTCCATCTGATTTGGAAAACAACAAAAACAAAAACAACAAAAAAGATTGGAAGAGAAGAGAGGATATGAGAGAATAAGAGAAAGAGAAAAATGTTGTTTTGGTGTGCTAAATTTGTGAAGTCTATTTTATTATATATGAATCACAAGGTTCTTAATTATGCGAGTTGCAAAAGGTTGTGCAAGATGCAGACATTATATAAATTGAAGGTTGCTGATCGTGCTTTGTGAATGCTTCGTTCATTTTATCAACATTTATTTCTTCTTGTTAGTAGTACCATTTAAATGTGTAATTAATATGTAAATCATAATTGACAATGAAGCTTCAGTGCTATATTATATAGAGTCTTTTATGTTGAATTTAATCCATGAAACTTCGTAGCAATATTTGCAGTATTCCCTCGACTAAAGTGTGAACTTGGCAATAAGGCCCACCTCATTTATAAATTCTCTTTCTTCTGTGATGCCTTAAATAACATTTAAACAAGGTTAGAGTGACCTTGTTTTTTGATTTTGATATTAAGTGTCTTTGAAGAGTAATGTGTGAGGATGGCCTTCATGTGTCAATCAACAATATGAATAATGTCCTACCTCTTGATGAAAGATATTTATTGCATTATTAAAGTTTCAGATTTTTGTTATATTCCTTGTAATTATGGAATTTTCGTTGTGGTACATAAAGGTTGAAACTTGGAGTCCAATAATGGCGGATAAGTCGATTGGAACAAGTGCTGACATTGGGGAGAGGGTTGACCCAACAAAAACACGAAAGGAAAGACTTAAGATTGGTCAAAGGGCATGGATTAACTACTTGTAAGTCCTTGAATTATGTACCGTTAGTATAGCAAGCTTTATTGTTATTTTTCATTGGTTAACCATAATTTCTTGTTACGTTACAATAGCTCAGAATGCAAGAAGATAGACGACAATGGTAAAAAGAAGGTACTATTTGGCCTGCAGTAATTGATGAATTTCGGGATTTTGGTGCATAACGTTTGTGGTTAAACAGTTGATAATCTTTGATGTTTGCATGTGGTTTGTGTAGACAAGAGAAGAACTAGGTAAAATTTTTAAGAAATTGCCGGAAGAAGAGAAGGCGAAGTATGGGGAAATGCATTTGTCAAGTAAAGTGGGTAAACGAGTTGGCCGTTGAAAAAAAGAAGAGAAATGTGATAAAGTTGATGTAGATTTGGAGATGGGAGAAAAGGATGGAAAGATGGACGTTGAATCATTGCAAACACGTTGTTCCCTGATTCGCTTTTGTCGGGTTTTGAACAACTTGACTGAAGATCAGAAGGAGACTGTACGAGGGGTTGGTTTTGGAAACTTCTTATTATTAAACTGTGGTCGACTTCATTTGAGGCTTTGTCGGTGGCTAGTTGATCATTTTGACGTTGACACCTGCACACTTCAAGTCCATGGGCAATCATTACAATTGAACGACACTATATTTGGAGAAGTAATGGGTATACGTGCTGATGGAGATGAAGTTGTAACATCTGGGGAGGTGCCAAACCTACAGGCATGGGGTGAAAATATGAAAGTCTCACATGGCAAGTTTTGTAGGAAGTCGATCAACTCTCGCATCAACCAACTTACATCATCCGATGATGAGTTTGCCATTACATTTTGCTTGTTTTTGTTAGGCACTATCCTTGCACCTACCAATGGGGAATATGTGCCTGTGGGGTACTTGAATGTCGTACTTGATGTAGGAGGTATTGCAAGGAAGAATTGGGCTAGTTGGTGTTTTAGGAGTCTCTGTACTGGGATTCGAGTTTTCCAAACATCACAGGAGGCGAATCAGAACAAAGTGCTTTCTGGTTGTGTTATTTTCTTACAGGTGAAGTTATATATTTAGTAGTCATTTTTGTATTGTTTGATCTGGTATTATGCTCTGTAATCAAAGTAATATTGTCTTAATTTGGCTTTCGTATTTGGTAATTGAGCAGATGTTCTATCTACATTCTGTACAACTATCTCCTGCCATCGTCGATAGGTCAGTGATACCTATTGTTGGTTGGACTAAAGCAAACATTAACAAGTGCTTGGGCTATGTAATTAAGAAAGGGGGTTTTGATTCTGATAAGGTATTTGATATAAATTGAGTGTATGTATGCAAATTTTCAACTAGCACATATCGTTGTTGCTTAATATAGTTTGTTCGGCATCTATGCAGATTTCAATTGGACCATATCTTCCCCGTGCTCACGGTCCTTCAGATCGTCATTCTAACCAGCAGAAGACGTCAAGTGATGAACGAGATGGTAGTGTACAGCACACATCCTGTCGAAGGAAACATGTTGATGACAGTCAACTTGATGCTCTCAGTGCAACAGTGACAGTACTACGGAATGATTTTCAGTCACTTGTTAGTGAGGTTCAACTAGTAAGGCGTGACATTCAAGAGGTCAAAATGCAGGTGGATAGGTTAGTGGATGCTATGTCTGTGTCGAAAGAGAAGAACTCCCCTCTGAAAACCAATGTTGATGATTATGCTGAGGAGTACATGCCTGAAAGCAATAAAGCATGTGGTAAAGTCTCTTTTTGTCATCTTTCTACAGTAGATCCATCATCATCTCGAAAACCTGTAGTCACTGCAACTACACAACCCATACCCGTTGAACCTGAAGATCAACCACCAGTACCACAGGCTCTTTCACCCCAAACATCCAAACATGGAGTTCGAGAACATTCATCTACAAATACTCTTACAAAAGGGAAATCCACAGCGAAGAAGAAAACTTCCTCCTCTGATATGTGGCCACACCTTGATTCACGCACTCCGTCGTTGAATTGCAATGCCAATGACATGTCCAAACAGGATACCATTGATTCATTTTACCGAGTGAATGAGCCTGTCATTTTGAATGCTCCGAGCCGTCATGTATGCCTTGTAAACAATTAATGAAAACTGTAGTTATATGGTTGTCAATGCATAAGTTGTAAACTTGTAACCATTGTAATCTGTTTTGTAGGATGAGTACGAGAAGTTAGCGGACCATGAATTACTTTCCAACTCATCCAGTCAGCTCACAATCATGAAAACACGCTCGGCATCGAGGCGAAAGCCTAGCTCGCATGTGCTGTCTCCATACATGGTGCCACACCCCCGTGGTAAAAAGGCTAAGACATTTCGGTATGGGCCATTCAAAATTGTGTATGAGTTACAAGACCATGAACGGTTGGTCATTGAGTACATCTATGACAAGGAGTTACCAGCATCGTAAGTTATAGTTCTTTGGCTTTAGCTTGTCATTTTGAACAACATGTGCAACATGTTGTCTATCTTTTGGTACATTTTGATTTTATTGTTTTATAATGCACGATAAATGTAGCTGCATATTCTGACCTTTTATTGTATAATGGAGCCGTAGGGAGCATATTATAGACATTGACAATTTGCAAGTGTGTCGTGAAAGTTTTAGATGTCTGGAGCCGAAAAAGTTCATTAATAGCGAGGTTTGTCTGTTCTGTTTTGCACGATTGTTGTTTCGTCATGAAGCAGGTTAGTTTGGGTACCATCTTGTACTATTCGTATTGATAGTAATAGTTTTATTGACTATAGATTATATCTGCCCAAGCTGAATATAAGAACATCATTATGAGAGCAAAAGACATAAAAGAGCGCATCTGTTGGTACTTTTCAACATACTTTCAGGTATTTATGCGAAACGTATTGTCGTAAAGCAACTTGGTTTGTACATATTGGTCCATTGATATTGCGTACATGTTCTAATAACTTCTGTTGGATGCAGTATGCAATTCTGAACTGTAAAGCGGATAACATGCCAGCTTTAAAAAAATCATTGTCCAACTTTAAGGAGACGTACATGAGCGATATTGACAGATGTGATCGGGTATGCCATGTGTGTACATCTTTATTTTGTCGATGTGTATGCGACCATTGTTATATGATTTCCGTGTTTAGTTGGTTTATATTTTAGTTTTTATGTTTGCTGGTGTAGATATTTGGTTAATTTGGTTGCGTATGCCTTGTGACGTCTTTTTTTGTAATATGTATGACAGATATATATTCCTATTAATGATCAACACGGTCATTGGTTTCTTGGTGTCGTCCATATTCAAGAAAAGAAGGCAGAACTTTGGGACTCATGCACACCTCGAAGGAAATCGGTGAATGCACCTCGTCATGGGCAGTTAAAACGAATGGTATGTTCACTTCATTGCTGTAATATTCATGAAACAACTTGTGGACGTTGATGTAAATAACTAATTATTGACACATAATTGGTCCACTTTGGTGGTGCATTTGTTTTGTAGCTTCAGGCGCTTGATTTTATGTTAGGGGAGGATATTACATACTCATTTCAACATTCATTCTCCTTTAGCAATTTCACGGTGGTAGAAGCGAATGCACCGCAGCAACCCAATGGATATGATTGTGGAATGTTTGTGTGCATGTTTATGGATGATATCGTGCCTACTGCGGAACAACTTGAATTGGTAAGTTACATAAGTCAACTTCATAAATTAATTTGTCATAATATCATCTGACAGTTCGAATATCATTCTGACTGTAGTGCGTGACTATGTTATTTGTTACAGTTTGATTCCACCCGGCAGCGACTCTTGTTTGCTCGATACCTTGCTCTGTTCCCCGGTAACAAAATGTCCGTAGGGATTAATGAAAAAGCCAAAGCGCGTCATGATGAATTGGTCAAAGCTAAGTTGAAGCGTAAGCTTCCGAATCGAGATGTGCCACCCATAAAAAAACTTAGCAAGAAAGCAATGCGTCATCTACTATAAAGTTGTGTGTCAATAGGACTATAATAGATTATCATTTTGTGGCATACTCTAACAACTACAGTTTAACTTGTTTGGATACAAAGTTTCTGAAAAACTATTTCCACCATTTTGTTATCATATTTCCATATGTTGATGGGTTGCAGGCAGTTGGTGATCTTTTTGTCCACCACTCTATCCCTTGTTTTGTATAGTGAGACATAGACAGACGCTATGTATATACCTCAAAAATTGTAAATACTAGCTTTTTATTGGTGTTTAATCGTATGATAGTTTGATTGTATTTGTGTTGTTTATTCATCTTCAATGTCACATTCCATAGTCATGTTTCCACAATACAATTGTGTTTATTTTCATATGGTCATAGTAAAGTGTGTATTACGTATGTTAACATATCAACATTATAATCTTATGTAATATAGGTTTGACATGTAAGATGCAACATGTTATCATCCCATAAATGTCTGTTCTGGCAATCATTGTTGATAATGATTGCCAGAACACATACCAACGTGTTTGCAATAGACAACAAGTTTGCTGTGTGAACATAAGTAGCAGGTTCAAAACCAGTATAGGACCATTTGTTAGCAACACTCCACTCTCCTTGACCTTTGGTGGTGGTGGATGTCATCATTCAGTTGGTGCTACGTTGGCATTAGTCATGATTGGAGCCACACCAGGCGTTTCCTGAAACATAATATTACTACCAACTCTACTTATATCTTCTAGTTGAATATGTGGACATGTCTTCACCGTGTGCCCAACTTGTCGACATTTTCCACAATGGCGTATCTTTGGGGAGGTTTTCTTCGGTTTTCTTACCCCCCCCCCCTTTGGTTGTAGCTTTCAGTGGATCTTTTACATGTTCAATGTTAGGCGTTTTATCCTGCCCCTCACCATTATTCATTGCTGCCTTTTCCTTTACCAAGATTCCTTCAATTCTCTCAGTTAGACGATGGATATTGCTTTTTGTCTCTGTAAATCCTTCTGCTGTTTGAGAAGCCAAGTAGCATAACTTTGTACACTGACTGGTTAATGCTCCATACCTAACATGTTCAACCATCATCATCATAATGTAAATTGATTTTTGTTACCAAAATATAGAAAGACATTGCATTCTTACTCATATTACACAACTTCAAACAGTTATCCCTTTATTAAATAGGTACATATATATACATACATTAATATATAGTTATATACAATTCTATAACCAAAAGGAGTATGAAGGCATGGTGGTGACGGAGTGCACGTATGAACAACATGATAGGTCATCCATTGCTTTGGCCAAGCGGGCACGCTGTCATTGTGGTGCGGCCGCGCACGCATTAGTACTCACATACATGTCTTCAGTATGGGTGTGCGGCCGCCCTCACAATGTGGTGCAGTCGCGCAGTTAGGACAGTGTTGGTGCGCAGCTACACCAGTCTTGTGGTGCGGTCGCACACTTATGGCAGTGCTAGTGCGCGGCTGCACCTCTGCAATGGTGCGGCCTCGCAGTTACGGTAGTGCTACTGTGCGGCTGCACCTCTGCAGTGGTGCGGCCTCGCACTGATGAACAGCTTCACTGGTCGTCCACAAGACAGGTGCGCGGGCACGCCAGCATGGTAGTGCGGCTGCGCCGAAACACTGGATTAATAGCGCAGCTGCGCACGCAATCGAGAGCGGCTGCGCACCCATGAGGGAGTGCAATGGGAATGTATGCACTCCTCATGTGGTGGTGACCGGCCTCACATCACGGTGCAGCCGGCGACGTTTGATGCATTGTTCGTGCACACCCTCACTATCACTAGAACGTGGCCGCATAGCCTTCCTATACAATACATGAATGATATTAATATAAAAAAGATGTTTACATAATATAAAGGAAACAGAAAATGAAGTTTACCGTGCCATGTGAACAACATTTGCTTCACCTTTGTGCACCACCTTATCAACGTCGTCGTCGGCCTTTGCATTCTTTGTCCACCGACGCAATATCAATGACTCTGGTAAACAGTCAATGTTCATTGCTTTCATTGCACTGAATATATGGCAACAAGGGATACCAAGTGTCTGAAACAATTTGCATGAGCATAGGAAGCTATTTTCAGTTGGGTTGTATACCACATCCCAAGTTGTCTCACCACACGCAAACTTTTTAAATGTAAATATCTGTTGTGTCATATCAGTGGCACAGTTTACGATGCTTAGCGTTGCTTCTGAATTGATTTCATCCCTTACTTTTAAGAATAAGTTGCGAGTATAAACTTCTGATGCATGTGTCTCTATTTGCAACAAGTGGGTTTCCAGCATTGGTTGCGAATTAATGTTCTCAAAGTTGTCTCTTGCCTCATTGTGGCGAAGTCTTTCCATCACCCTATGTGTTTGGCTGACGAACTCGAATAACTTCAGACGACGGTTCAAATATTTATTAAATAAACGGTTTATACTCTCAGAACGTTGCGTGCTTCGCATGCCCCCAAAGAAAGTGGTTCTCAAAAACGTTTCTGCCCATTGCTTTCGTCTGCCAAACAACTTTCTAACCCAAGCGTTATCCTCTAATTTATACGTTGCAACCATCATCGACCAATACTGTTGAAAGTCAAGCTCGGTCATGTACGTAAGCATGCAGGTCGTGAACTCCCTAGTGAAGGCAACATTGCAGATATTTGTCTGCACATTTCGTTCCAGATGCCATGCACATAATCGCCTAGTTGCCCCAGGCATTACTGTCTTTAGTGCTTTATGCATCGCAATATCGCCATCCGTCACAACAGCTACAGGATGCTTATGTTGCATTGCTTCCAGAAATGTTTTGAGGACCCATGTATATGTGGCTATTGTCTCATCCACCACCAAACAGAATCCAAAAACTGTTGTTTTGTTATGGTTATTCACGCCGACAAATATAACAAGAGGTCGGTTGTACGCATTCGTCTTGTACGTCGAATCGAAAGATACAACATCGCCGAAATAATGGTAATCAATACGAGACTGCGAGTCGGCCCAAAAAATGTTCCCTAATGACCCATCTTCAGTTATAGTAAACTTGAAAAAAAAATTACCATCCATTTGTTGTTTTCCTGTCATGTACGCAATAACTTCGTCTGCATCCCCATTGGTTGAGGTACACCTATGTTTGGAATCCAACCCATTTTGTAAGTCTTTACGAGTGTGACCAACAGCTGCATGACTGCCTGCTTGGTGGACCATATGCTCCATCACTTGAGAGGTGCGAACCCCAATATATTTCCACGATTCAGCTTGTGCAATGTTGGCAGGCGGAACATGACGATGCGAACGAAGAAACTGCGCCTGGTTTGGAGTCGCTAAGGGATGACAATGTTCCGTTACGAACTCGTTCACAACCCACATACTTTTTTCACGGTTGAATTTTATTCGCATAGCAGCTCGACAACCTTCCCGAGTTATGCCTTTTGACTCGCGCTGCCTATCTCGTCGCTCCAAGTACTTTTTCTGTATGAACCCCTCCTTGGAGCAAACCCAACGTCGACATGTTATTAACCCATTTGCATCCTTTCGTAGCATGTCCTTACGCACACTAAAACCAACCACAACTGAATATTTATGGTAAAATGCTTCTGCATCATCAACAGAAATGAATTCTTTTCCCATAACATCAGATGTACTTAAACAACAGAAGTTATTAGGAGCGTCTAACGGACTTTTGCAACCTCCATCAGCAGCATCAGCATTACCAGTGCTCTGGGAAAGCGACGGCATTCGTGTACATTGGTCTCCAGAGGGCGATACATGGAAGGTATCGTTATTAACATCCGGAAACCACTGGTGACTCAAATAAATGCCCTTTTTTTCATCCATCCCTGCACGATCCAAACAAAATAAAGGTCACTTACTGTGGAATGTACCGATCTAGCTACGGTGGTACATGTATTATTATATGTTGATGTCATAGATACATATATATATGTATGTGTGTGTGTGTATATATATCTGGGTGTATGATGACCACTGTGTTATTCTGTGTCAAGGTTCATGCATATAACCAATACCAGAGTACACCCACATTTTGTTTACTTGCAAAGCAACTACACCACCAGCACATATATTATTACCTATGCCTTTGTGGGACAATTGATCATGACCTCTGCAGCTTGTATGAAGCAACTGCAACCGTTGTTGGTGTTGTTTGACCCAAGTTGGATGTTGCAGGAAATAGGCAAAAGGGAGCTGTATAAGACTTAATATGTTGTTGTTTTAGGGAAAGTGGTTGGTGGTTGATATAAATCCATTTATGAGACATTTGCCCACGTAACCAAGGGAGGAGGTGGTTGGTTAAAAGGTTTGCATTCATAATTGAAGACATAAGCAAAGGAGGTGGTTGGTTGGTTCACAACATTAAGAGGGGGTTGGTTAAACAGTTTGTTAAGGGAATTTCAGCTTGTAACTTCCAAAAATCGACGTTGACTACATATATCTTGAATGTGAAATGATACCCTATATGCCGAGAACATTGTTTTCACATTTGTAAATCAATCTCCTGAAATTTTTAAAGTTTTATCTATGTCAACATAAAATGACATAAACGAAATTGTCAATAGTATGATAATATACATGGCATCAACCTTAAAAAAAAACATACTTGTTAAAAAAAGATTAAATGTGCATTACATTGGATGCGCGAACAGTTAATTACTAACACACACAGTAGGTCAAATATACATATAGTTATATATGTAACTATCCCTGATGAGGTATTTTAACCACACCAGTTTGCAACTTCAACTCCTATCAACTATCAGCATCGAGATGGTGAATGGCAATTAGATGCAGTTGCATGGCATTCCGTACATCCGCAAAACAAGCAGCAAATAAAATTCTATTAACATTACCAAACAATAAGTTCATACATGGTAGCACTGCACCATGCCTATCACCACAGGCTTACACTTGCAACGGACAAATACAAAGTCAGTACAGTCACTGCGAAAACAAAAACAGCAACCATAAGCCGTCACCGTGGACCATCCACTTAAAACCAAAAGCGCCGACAGTGTTTGGTTTAAATACAACTGTTGTCATAACTTCAATTTTGCCACTTGATATGTACCTTACAATCTGCATCCAACTGACACCTATATAACATCCACCATACATGTTATCCCTCACCCAGTACATCGCCCTGCTGCACAGTTGTTTCTTTTGTGGCAGGTGTTTTTGCCTCATGCAGTAGCTGCGTAACATGAGTAAGGGACTGTCCATGACTCGTAAGTTGGGAGCACATTGATGCGAACAATTTCTCCTGCTGTGCCTTAAGGTTTGCAATGGCTTGTTCTTGACGCTCCTGTATAGCATTAACTGCAGCAAAAATATCAGAAACCCAAGCAGGTGGTTGTGCCTCATTGCTACATGTTGACGGGCAACTGTCCTTATGGATTTTCTTTGCTTTTCGCTCTGCATTCGGTTTGTTACCATTCATAATGCGGTCGTGCAAGGTATCATATGTGACGCCATCTATTGGCTTGGGTGGAGACACCCACAAATCGCCCACCTCCGTTGGAACACCAGCATTCAAACAAAATTGAGTTATAAGGGCAGGAAAAGGGAATCCATACCTCGTAGCAGTGCCGGCATCATATATTGCCGTGAAAATACACTTCCCAACGTTGATGGGTCGGTTAGTGCCAATAGCATGTACAAGTCTCGCTCTGGGTTCCCTGATTTTGGTGAAGTGTTTACTTGGAAGGAGATTGTGTGAAGCAAAGGTACACCAGAATGCATACTCGACAGTGAACTTCTGATACAATATTTGTTTACTTTCAATAGTTTCTGAACCATACAGCTCCTTTACCATTTGAGCTTTTGCGATATGCTCAACATTATACTCGTCAGACTCAGCAATTTGAGGGACTTTGAAATACTTATTAATCAGAGTTGGGGTGATGACGACATTAGTACCCCTTACTGGTGTGCCCTTCCCTTCCATAAATGGCTCCGGAAGGAAGTTTGCATAAAACTCGCGGACCATGTTTTCACAGGACTTTGCTGGTGTAGAGGCCAATTTCACCCACTTTCTAGCACGTAGTACCTCCATAAGACCGGTGTCCTCCAAATCTTCAAATTTCACGGCCCTCTCAAAAATGAACGGACGGCCGGAGAATGTCTGGTATCTACAACGAGCCTCAGAAGATATGAAATGTTGGTTTGTTGATGCTGCTCTTGAACATATACCTTTTTTCGTTTCCCAATGATGAGGTCTGGTATTTACCCACCTTCTTACCCTTGCTGACATGCGACTGATGTGACCGAAGACTGGTTTTCCTGTTATGTTGGTTATTTGAAAGACCATCGTTTTTGGAGTGCACCATCTTTTCTGCGGCTGCAACTGTAAACAAACACCTCAATATGATATCAAATAACGTTACCAATTGTTCTAGAAGCAAAATCAAAGTGCTATGCTATGGGTATGCATTTAAAAACCTGTATGGTTATTGAAACCTATCGATACTTTGTAATAACTCCTATCCAAACAAAATATTATCACACCCCCAACACTAATATGACACCAACCGATGGCACACAAATCTGTAATCAACGCCTTAGTCCTACAAATGGAAATCCCATGCTTATCACCAACCTGTCACACGGACTTCTTCATAGAATGTAATACTTCTACAATCGCAAAACCCATATCCGAGACACCATTTTATAATGAACTACCTACAGAAATTCTAGTTGCCTAACACAGAAAATGGAACACCCACAAATGTGCAATTCATTTGCACGTTTTCAACACATAACACAATTAAGTAACACAATGGCAGTGAATAATCAGTGCAAATCCTTTACTGTACACCCCATTAAAACACAATGGTATGTAAACTGCATGCAAAATATCTCCCTATAAATAAACCACAAATCATTTTTCAGATTGCAAAAAAAACCATTACATCTTAAACACAATGACAACATGTCAAAATCAATACAGCTTTTCATACAAGGAATAAGTGCTACAATTACACCATTACCATGCAAAACCCCAAAAATTCATCCTACAAAGCCCCAAAATTATTCGAAAACAAATTTCATATTTTAACCCTAAAATCGAAACCCACATTCATAAAAATTCCAAACAAGTTTATAACAGCATAACTTACGTGCACAACTTCAAAACCAATCTATTGAAACTGAAAAAAGTAAAAGCCCCAAAACAATACGTGAAACTTATTCCAATTACCTGACACACGACGGTATTAGTGGTGAAACACTTACCTGAAAATTGTTTTTGCTGCCTACTTGGTCGCCGATAAAGCAAACCACTGCAAAAAACCAGATGAAATTGGCAGGTTAAATGGTTGACAACAGTGGAAATGGCACATGGAGTTGGCAAGTTCGACTGGGGACAAGAGGAAGTGTTGCTTTTGTTGTAAAATGACATGTTAAATTACCTTCTAATTACTTTTTCCCTTTCATTGTTTTTTATTTATTATTTTATTATGTTTATTTTGTAAATAATATAAACTACAAAAAATATTCAATTTAAAAACATGTGTTAATATTTGCACATTAAACTATAATGACCAAACTAACCCTCTCCATGTTAACATTGACTAGTACTTGACTAATAGAAGGGCTAAATTGATATATTTTCGAAACGTTAGGGATGATGAAAATTATTATTCTAGACCAATTTTTACAATATTGTTGTTAAATTTATTAACAAAAAAATGGGAATGTATTATTTTCTTGTATATGCAAATTTTTTGGGTTGAAATTTATATTGTTGTTATATTGTATATAAGCAATAGTGTTGGTGAAATTCTACTTGCCAAGTACAACTTTGTCCAGCTATTTTATATATTCTTTTAACTGAAAAATATGTGGAAGTTATGAAATAATAAGTTATGAATTATTAATAGTCAATAACTCCAAGCAAAACGTAATTTTATTAAAATAATGTGTTACTGTTAGTAACAGGTCAAATTGTATACTGGAAAAACCATTACTATTAATTTTCAATGGATTAGCATTTTTTTTATAAATTCGAAGTCTTTTCATATGATATTTATATTGTAAATTATTGATATATTAATTGACGAATTAACATTTTTTTCACATAATACATTCATTTGATATAAAAAAAAAAAAAATTACATGTAACCATTGAAAATTATATAAAGAATTTCAATTACATAACTAAACTTACTTAAGAAATCTTATGTGGGGATATTAGGTGTTAAAATAATATTAAATTGTAAATATAGCGACATCTGTCATTCAAAAACCTCATTACGTCACAATGTAACTGCTAAATAAAATATTCATAATAATTTTTATAATTATTTTAATCCGTTTTAAGTTGTTTTCTAAAAATATTTCAATTTAAATTATTATTTTGTAAACATAATTCAATTTAAAAGTTACTATATTTTTCACCATTTAAAAAAGTACAAGTACATTGGATTGTACTGGTATTGCTGTATGACCACGCTAAAACAGTTGTGCGTCCACATACCAACACTACAGTCAAAATGTGGTCACATCAAGATGTTAGTGCACTTGCACACCCATGCAAATTGTAAGACTTGCACTGGTATATGTGCGGGGCCGCACTAAAACGGTGGTGTAGCCACACACCAATATTTAAATAAGTACGTCACTATATTATGGTGTCATTCCAGTCACACACCCATGACTGCTGCAAGGCTTACGCTTTACTTGTGTGTGAAAATTTTATATTTTACAACGTATTACTTGGATGTGTGCAAGTAAAATTATTATATATACAAATAGTAAGGGAAAATTTCAAGTTTGTTTGTAACATTTATCTAATTATTAATTTATGCATTTTCAATACCCTTCCTGTTATAAGTATTACAAATTCACTATATTATTTCCTTCGATCTTGTAATTATAGTTAAACACGTTATAAACTGTATGAATACTAAAATACCTTTAATCAACATTTAAAAATAATAATAAATAAAATTCAGTAACTTCTGACGTTGTTCGAATATCAAACTTGTTCTCAGAACAAATTCGCCGTTGATGTGAACAAGATGACGTCACATAACTTGTTAACATAACGTTCAAGTTTTCAGAGAACAACTTTGACGTTTGCTGACGTCATACATCTATTTTTGTATAATTTGAACAACTTCTGACGTTGTCCGAACGTCAAACTTGTTCCCAAAATAACTTGGACGTTGATCTCCACAAGATGACGTCATCTAACTTGTTAACATAACGTTAAACTTGTTCGTAGAACAACTTTGACGTTTGCTGACGTCATACGTCCATTTTTGTTAAATTTGAACAACTTCTGACGTTGTCAGAACGTTAAACTTGTTCCCATAACAACTTTGACATTGATCTCAACAAGATGACGTCACTTAACTTGTTAACATAATGTTGGAGTTGTTCGTAGAACAATTTTGACGTTTGCTGACGTCATACGTCCGTTTTTGTTAAGTTTGAACAACTTCTGACATTGTTGGAACGTGAAACTTGTTCCCAGAACAACTTGGACGTTGATCTCAACAAGATGACGTCACCTAACTTGTTAACATAACGTTGGAGTTGTTCAGAGAACAACTTTGACGTTAGCTGACGTCATACACCCATTTTTGTTAAGTTTGAACAACTTCTGATATTGTGGGAACGTTAAACTTGTTTGCAGAACAACTTCGACCATTGATGTCAACAAGATGACGTCACCCAACTTGTTCACATAACGTTGGAGTTGTTTGCAAAATAACTTTAACATTTGCTGACGTCATACACCCATTTTTGTTAAATTTGAACAACTTTGGATGTTGTTCTAACGTCAAACTTGTTCAGTTGACAACTTCCACGTTTATTAAACAAGTTGACGTACTGAACTTGTTAAGAGGAACGTTATAGTTGTTGAATGAACAACTTCTACGTTAAAGTTAATTTTTAATAATAAAAAATAGTTAATATAATATAATATAATATTTTATAATAAATTATTATATTTATATATTATTTTAATTATAATATAATATTTTTTAACTTAACAATAAAATATTAATAATAACTTAAAATATTATGAAATATTATTATAATAGTATATTTTATAATAAAGTATTATATTTATATATTATTTTATTATTAAACTATTATTTAAATATTATTTATTATAAAATTATTATTTTAAATCTGCAGCAATTGGTTGCTGCTGGTTGAAATAAAAACTATTTGGCTGCCAGCTGGCAGCCAAATGTGTTTGTATGGTACAAACAACTTTTGTTCTTTGTACGATAGCCAATCCCACTATATAGTTCTTGAACAAAACAATGGTTCATAAAGGAAGGCAGCTGTCTGTGGTTTTTTCATTTATCCTTTATTCGAGCTTAGAATATCGAGTTTTGTCCAAAACAAACACACTTATTTTCATTATCAGGTTTCAAGTTACAAAACAAAATAAATTAGAATTGTCAAATTCTGAGAAGTACACCGTCTCTTTCACTTTATCACGTATAAAGTTTATACTTCATTGGAACCAACAATACTTCTAGGATGAAAATTAATTATCGGATTAAATTTAAGAATTCTAAGAAATTAAAGGTTTAAAAATTATAAAAATAAAATAAAATTTTAAATAGTTCCTTCTTATAGTTGTCCACCAATTCTCTAAACTATTGTTTAACCATATATTTATAATCACTTCTCTTCGCTATATATTTTTTATTATAGTTTTTGAGGTATCACTTATGGTAGAAACAACTTAAATTTATTAGACTAAAGGAATGTTCTTTGCCACTAAACCTCATTGTGCAAGCGTTGGTCTTCACTAAAATTCTCAATTAGTTCCTTCTCTTTGCAAATCTACTATGAAGTTTTCGACACAGTTATTCAATCTATACTTTCCCAAAGTCTTGCTTATCTCTCATGAACTCTGAACTTTGAATTGGTAAAGTGAAATTTGTGTAATCAATAACATGAGATTATTTTAAAACTAAGAATTATAGCAGAGTCAGAAATTGTGGTACAAAGGGAGACAAGACCTGTACATTGAATGCTTGCAAATTATATTGATTTTCGTAAATTCAAAGGCAGCAAATAATTAACTCTTCTACCCAACTTAAGAGAATGTAAGTATAAACTTGTATTATTTCACATTTTCACACATCGAGCGTGATTATGAATTTACTGAAAAGTCAAAACAGTAAACAAAGCACTAAACTTTATAAGCATGAATCAACAATATATAAGTTCAAGGCAACAGATAATTCTTCAAAACAGATATGAAGAAATCTATCAAACTAATACACACACACACACAAAACATTTCAATGGTCAATGGCTCGTGACTTTAAATTATTATGACCACCTAAATAAATTTATCCATTATATTTAAATTAAAGATGAGAGAAATTTTTTTTTAGGATAGAAAATGCAATTGATGAATATGATAAGTAGTGTAATGAATGAATATGATTAAATAGTCCTAACAATTTAAAATTAGAAGGCACTACCTATAAAAATTCTTATATATATAGTGGTTCTACAGTTAGTGCTTTCAAAGTTAGGACAAAAAAATATATTTACTATCTATTAGATCTAATTGATTAAAAAAAAAAGATAAAAATATAAATAAATAATTATCGTTTGATTATTACCATCATAATAAGCTTTCATGAGTTTTTTTTTTTATAATAATCGAATAATAATTATTTATTTCTATTTTTTGGATAATTACCAATGCCCAAAAAATAAAAATAATAATAATAATTTGATAATGAAGTCATTCAAGATTCAATTCAGCGTGTTCCTCAACCCAAATCAATAAAACAAGTACTCCAATTCTCTAATCATATTCGTAATTCATCCACTTTCATCATCAACAACTTTCTCACGATTAATCATGATATATACTTGCAATTTAACCACTTTTAATCTATTCTTAGACTAACCCCATTAATTGCATGATGAAATAAGTATTTTGGTTATCAGTATTTTAAACGCATTGCAATTGTCCAATTGGACACAAGTTTTCATTTCCAGCATGGTACCCGAATTTGCAACCAAACATCGGTTTATTTTGTTTTCGCTTCATGTTCCCATTGTTGCCGCTGCCACTACCGCTGTCTTCACCTTTATCATTATTGCCATTATCATCACCATCACTGTCGTCTTTCTTCTCATTTTTCCCACCACTACTGCCATCATCGCCATCATCACCGTTGTTGTCGCCATCACCATCACCATCACCGTTGTTATCGTCATCACCATCACCACCATTCTTTTTATCTTTCTCTGTCTCAAGTTGTTTATCCAATTCCTCTTCCGGCAGCATCTCAACATATTCTTCTACATTTCAAAACGGCGTTGTTTATCAGTGAATTAAAAAACCGATACAGTTAAGGTAAAGAAAGTGAAAGACTATAATTTATCTCACCAGTTGAGTTGAATATGTGCTTGACATAACTCATGTAATAATCAATGTTGTTGTTCTCCTTCTAAAACTCAAAAGAAAAATTACAAGGAAAAAACAAATATGAGTCAACAGAAACAAAAGAATATTTTTAGAAAAGACCAGAATAAGAAAGAAAGAAGGAAAAAACCTTTAAAAAGATATTTGCTCCTTTTGGAGAAAGGCAGAGGTCAGGAGGTTGTATATAGTGTGGATGATAATGAATTGATGATGATAATTAAGAATGCAATATTAAATCTTCATTAAAAAAAATAATAAAAAAATTAGGGGAATATCAGTTCATGTTCACATATGTACCTCAATATTATGAGAGGGGATGTCGTGGTCATTGACTTGGCGGTTGGCTTGTTCCACATCAGTACTAGCATTGCGTCTGATGGTTAAGGAATTCAGTGGCTCAAGGTCAATCTGATTAGAAGTACTAGGCTTGGAGTCAATTGTTTGAGGCTTTACAGGAGGGACATCAGCAGTCCATAAAACGACCTTAAGAACAATTCTAAGACACAGTATTGGGAAATACAATATTACACCTTCCTTTTTTTTTTCTAAACCGGAATAAACGAATACTTTTACACCTTCCTTTTTTTTATTGAATATCACACGCACAACTGAACCTTCAGATTGAAATATTGTCTCAACAGCCAACAGCATCAGAAATGCAACGGTTTCCATCATCTTCTTTTGCCTCTCAGCTTGTGTTTTGGTTCTATCCTTGATAGAAACATAAAGATTAAAAGCAAGAATAAATGCTGACAAGAGAAAAGCTACAAGTAGGAAAGGCGCAATGTTTTTCCCAAACGTATCCAGCAAACTTATTCCTGCCTCCATCACCACGAAACAAAGTGCAAGTGCGCGTTGCTGACATTCAAGTAACTTGCAACCCTTTGATTTAGAGATCTAAGTTGTATAAGATACAGATGAATAAAGGAAACATCAAAAAGCAGGGTTTAGTCAACACTTTCTGATAAGCAAACTGAAAATGGAATTTGATGTGTAAGTAAATGAAAATTAGGTAGATATTTCAAAAATCAATATAGTTTATCTTCAAATCAAGAGTGGAGGAAGATTAAATGAAAATAATATAATCTTATTAGTCAAATTGAGACTCTTATTAACACAAGCTTTGATTAATCAAAATTGCTTTGATATATACGATCAGTCAATAATAATGAAAAAGGAAAATTGTGTTAGTGAAGCATGCAAACTAATAACAAGTTTTAACTAAAAATATCTACACAATTGAGAAATTATTAAAAACATAAATTTAACAGTGATCAAAAGACAAATGGAATTGATAACGAATTTAGTATAGCATCTTGCACCTTATTACATTTACACTTTATAAGTTGTGAATTCAAGTTCTTTCTTTCTCCTAAATTTGAATTTATCATAATAACTAAATAAATAAAACAAAATAAAACCAGAGTATTCAAAAGTCAGTTGGACTAGTGGCATGAGAACTAATCCTCTCCTCGCCTTTTGTTTGCTCGACTTTTACACAAACAATTACATGTGGTGACCTTAAGATTTAACGGTCCAATTCAATTAATCTCTCTCTCATTATCCCAACATAAAACCACAGTATATTAATGACCCAAAGTCAAAATGTCTAGACACATGCACATATTTCAACAACAATATATGACAGGTTTTTAAAATCCAGAAGGTCCATTCTGCTCTTTCTGTTCATGTCAGGTATTTTCTCAGCCAACAGTACTGTCATTGACCAAAGTGGCTCAATTTGATTTCGTAGATTGGATGTCAAATACGGATGTAAAACACGGTAATTAATTTAGTTCAACTTCAAATTCGAATAGGCGATCTAGGAACAGAGTAAGTCTGAGTTTGATAACGGATCATGGGTCTGTGCTTGACTGACAACACTTCAAGTTGGTGAAAACAAAATCTATAAATCTAGTTCAATATGTTGTGTGTTGTCTCCGGATAAGAAGATAAAGAAATTAATTTAATAGCTCAGAATTGACTATAGTACTTAAAAATTAAGTAACAAAAAATCTATACCTCATAGGCCATACAATTATGCGGCTCCGGAAGCATAAGGCGGCAACGAGGACATCTAACTAGTCGGGATTTAATAGCTGAGTTGAGAGACATCTCCTCCTCCTGAATCTAACACTGAATTCCTCGTTGAAGAAGTTATGTTTAAGTTAAACATAAAACGATTTTTTTTTTGGATGAAAAAGGGAGCCAAGGCTGAGTTGAGAGACCTGCGCGTCTCCGTGTAGTTGAAGAAGTTTCCGAGAAAATGTTGGAACCTAATCAGAGAAACTTTCTTTAATTTACTCCGTTGACTGACGGGGTTATATCCAGAAGTCTGATTATTTTTTTATTTCTGGATAAATATCATTGTGATCCCTATTTTTTGAAAAAATGTCAAAATTGTAACTATATTTTGAAAATACATCAAACATTCCTAAAATTTTCGATATTCTTGTTAGTGAATTAACAGTCAAACCTAACCAACAACATGGTGGATAAAGGTATTTTATCATTTTCAATTGCAATCTAAGATTTTGACACATGTACAAACCAAATAATTTGGAAAAAAATTAAAAAAGAAAGAAAAATTAAAAATAAAAATGAAGAAAAATTTTTAAAGTAAGAAAAATAAAAAAATAACCAATTAATAAAAACAAAAAATAAAATACAATAAAAAACATATATGAGTTCATCACTAGATCGTAATCTGGTGATGAACCAGATCGTCGATCAGATAGCTAAACTCGCTCAATTGAAAAGAATGAATTAGCTTGACGCAGGCACAAGGAAAAGAGAGGGCCTATTTTTGTTCTCTTCCTTGCCTCGGAAGGTGGATCCTCTACCATTTTTGCCACTTCCAAGTAAGCAAGGGCAAGGCTTGATGATTATTCTTTTGGCGAATGCAGTGGTAGCCCCCTTTGTTGTTTTCTTTTGACTTACGCCTTAAAGTAGCTTAACTCCCTTCATTCTTAAAGAGAGTGGAGTGACTAGTCCACAAGCAAGGTATGTAGGTCCAGGACGACCCCAAACCGACAAGACAAAACGAAGTAATTCCTTATCTCGGATCAAAGATACTAATGGGGTGGGAATCGAAGTGGGGGACCTAATCCGGTGATGAACTAGATCACCAAATCACAATGGTTTAGTTAAGACTAGATCGTTGATGATCCGATTGCCATATCGATAACAATCTAATAACTAGATTATCGTCGATTTGACTTTTATTTTTAGTATTTTAAATTTTTTTAAAATTTTATTCTTAATTTTTAAATTTATTATAATTAACTAGATTTTCTTTTTTTTTTTTTTACTTTTTCAAATATTAGTTTACTTTTAGTTTTTTTTTTTTTTATTTTGAAGATTTTTTTTATTTGTGAATTTTTTTTCTTAATATTGTTTTGGTTTTCAATTGATTTTTTATTGAACTGTTGATGGATCAAAGATTAAGTTGATGTTGTGGATATTATTTGATTAAAGATGAAGATAGATTTGGTGATTGGATTGAAGATGAAGATTTGGGGAATTGAAGTTTCTTTTTTTTCTTAAAAAACCAATAATAATAAACTCATCTTATTTTAGGGTTTAATTTTAATTTTGTTTTATTAATTTTAACTAATTGTAATTTTTAGTTTTGTTAAAGGTAAAACAGTCATTAAATATGTTGTAACTAAAGTGAGGGGCAAAAGAATCTTTTCTTACTTTTTGTTTGGTTTGACTATTAATTGACTTATTGAAGGAACTACCGATTTGAGACTTTTCCAAAATTTTAAGGAAGATTTGTTGTGTTTTCAAAACATAGTTAAAGGTTTTTTTCAAAATATAGGAACAAAAATTATTATGAAAATAACCTCGATTCAAATCTAAATCAATTGTTCTTATTGTCAAAAAATCATAACAAAGTTAAATTTAAAGGATAAATTCATAAATGGACAAATTGATCTATTATTTTAGTAATTCTAATATTATAATGTTTTAATAAAAATTTGAAGCTATCAATGAAAGCAAATATTAGAATTAATTGAAAAAAAAAGAACTCAGTTAATATTAAAATAATAATTTCATTTCATTTTTATGAAAACAAAAAATTAAACTTCATTTCTCTCCTTCTTCTATCTTTGTTCTTTATCTTCTATCTCTCTAGTCTCCATCTCTAGTGGCCTCCGGTTTGGACATTTATCTTCGTCTCTCTATCCTCTCTCTTTCTCTCCCTCCCTTTATTTGCTTTCTTACTTTAAAATTGAAAAAGATTATTTGCTCACTTGCTATTTTAATTTATTATTTTGTAAATTTCTTATGGATAAAATGAGTATCATAGGAATTTCATATATTTCTAATAAGGATAGTCCAATCATAACACAAATTTAAGAGGACAATAGAGATTCCGTATATTTACAATAGGATAGTTAAGTCTTTAACGAATTTGGATAGTCTTTTTTTGTTTTTTTAACCTTTTGGAATCTTATGGCAAGTGGGAGTTCACGTTAAAATTATATTTTCTTCATGTCATGTCATGGTTTATGCATCATATTAGCTACTGAGAGTTAGCTATCATTTGTCATATCAAAATCTACTGTTTTAGTATAAAAGGCACTATTAAAATCGCTGGTTCTAGTCACCTTAAAATTATAGCTTGTGAATTTACCGAATTAAGAATGCTATATTAAAATCTTCATACAAAAAAATTACGGGAATATCAGTTCATATTCACATATGTACCTTGATATTTTGTGAGGGGATGTTGTAATGATAAAAATTAGTCATATACAGGCCCAATTGATAAAAAAGAATGAAAGCCCAAGATAACAACCCAAGAGATGGGCCAATGAGTCGATCAAACCCAAGTAAAGCCTATGGCATAGTGTAATGTTAGTCAGCTCATGATCTCCTTAATGAGAGTTGACCACATTAAAGAGGGGATTTTAAAGTAGATCTGCATTCAATAGGAGTGATAGATCAAAGAGAGGATCTCTCCATTAAACGTAAAAACTTGGATCAAGGAAACTAATCCCTTCAGCCCAGCAAGCCCTAATTCTCCAACAGCTCTCTTTCCATCTATAAAGGGGGAGCAACCAAAAGAGCAAGGGAACTTTTTTTTGCCATAATGTTGTTGTGCCAAAACACTCTCAAGCACTCAACTAGTATCAACATCTATAAGGTCACATGATGGTCGAGTGGAGTCCCTCTTAGAATCTAACGAGCAATCATACAGCAGTTGATCACTAATAATCTCGAAAAGCAGACTTCCTCATCTGTTAAATGACATTATCACAATCACTGGTCGTATGCTCACTTTTTTACTTTTATCTTTACTTGCATATCCTTTTTTAATTTGAGAGTTGGAGTTTCTTTGACCGACACCACTTTCATGTTAAGATAATCCGCTTTGTTTGTTCGAGTCTTATGCAGGTTGCTAGGTCCCTCAAAGCTGGTTGTAGAGCCGACCCTCCACATCATCATTTGTAGATTCGACCATCTATAGTTTAGTGTCATCTAAGGGAGAGTAGTTAACTAATCCAAAAAACTTGAACACTCTCTACCAACACTACAAAATGCCAGAACAACAGAATCAGACAGCACTCGAAGCTCAAGTAGCGTAGATGAACCAAATGAGTAGCTATGTGAAAAAGCTCCAGAGACTTGAGATAAAAAAAAAAAAAAACCAAACGATTCGATTAAAAAATATCGAATTGCAGGCGAGGGTTGAACAGTTAACCAATGCAGTGGCTCCCTGTCTGAGATCAAATTAGCAAAACGGAGCACAACCAGCAAGTGAAGCGAGGAGAATGTCACTACTGGCCTGTGGATAAAGTATTAGGCAGTATACAATCCCTTTTCGTCAACCATCAATCCAGCTAATAGACCTCGACACCGCTGGATTCGATGATGATCTACTGAGGAATCCAGCGATAAATCACGGGTTATTAGGTGAGCTCCTATAATACAACAGATGTAGACTGTCAAGCGCTAGACAGCCTAGTGTCGAACCGAATCAAGTTGTACAACCAAAGGTATAGCAAATGCAACAACACCGTGCGACGTAGAAGAAGCTCGAAATCTAAGATCGACCGCATTAGTGTTGAACGCGAAGGTCGAAACCATGATCAACAAGATCCCTAGTATGCCAATGCTCATAAGGGAAAGCACTAGCTTTTGAAAGCCCACTCTTACCAGCCACCTCTTGTCGTTAGAAACTGCTATAATAAACTAGTGTTTCTTTTTTTTTTTCGCTCTCTCTCTCTTCAATAGGAAATAATTCTAATAATGTCAGTAATTTTCTTATATAATTGATTTTCATAATCAATGGCTCAAAAAATCACAAAAGTTAAACTTCATTACTGATATAATTTTTTGTCGTAATCAATGCTCAAATATTGTCTCACTTTATAATTACCCCTAAACCTAGGGACTACAAAAAAGAAACCAAAATGGTTTTGGAACATAGCAAAAACGAGCATATTGATGAAATCATCATCTTCCGTATAGAATATGATAGAGGATGAAACAAAAAATGAAGGAATAAAGAAGTAGGGAGAAGATTTGGTGGTGATGGTGGGCTGAGATTTGGGAGAGAGAGAAAGAGGCGTGATAGAAAAGATTATATGACAATAAAGAAGAGACAAGATCACAATGAAAAGATTTGGGAGTAAAATAGTTAATATTATAAAGAAAGCAAAAGGAAAGAAACTAGTTATGGTGTATACAAAAGATGAAGAAGACTATGGCGGTGGAGGAATGATTTGTGCAGCTACAATGGAGATTTTGTGTGGCTGCAGTTGGTTGCTGTCGATGGATATAACGACTGGCTATTGGCTAAATGCCAATTGAAAACCTACTCAGATGTTGCTTTTTAATTATAATTATCATTATTTATATTTTAAAAAATAATTATGGTCCATAATTTTTTTTTTTTTGAAATGAAAATACTTATTATTTCAAAAAATAAAAAAGTGAAGGAACAAATTATTTTTATTTAACTTTATATACATTTTTATCATTTTAGAAATATAGTTTTCATTTTACTATTTTTTATTTGTTTAGTATATAAATTTAATTTTTTTATTGGAAAACTATAGTATATTAATTTAAGGGATAATCCTATTTTCTCCTATAGAGTGGCGCAGTAGTAAAAATTCACCATTAATTTAGGAAATCATTAATTTTTTTTTTTTTGTTTGATTCAATAGACAAAATATTTCTTATAATTTAAGAAAATGTCTAAAAAACCTCTTGTAGTTTAAGAAAATATCTAAAAATTCCCTTAATCATTTTTCATCTTGGTGCATATCAGAATCACAGAAGAGGTAAAATGAGATTTCTATAAACTATAGAGATAATTAATAATTACATCAAATGATAGGGGAAAACTGAATTATCCCTTAACTTAATTTGTTTATTGGAAAACTACTACCATTTTCAATTATAAACAAGTTTTATTGTAGCAATAACTCTTTGTTTTTGTAATGATATTTTGGGTATATTATCATTGTAAGATATTTTATAATGTCTTAACCAAAGAGTATCAAAAACGCTTTTGGATTTAAAAGTTCTTTCAAAGTTTACTATCCAAATGAAAATTGATAAGTTTTAATTTTCACTTCTCTCTTTTTAATATCAAAAAGTGAAAGTAAAAGTCATCTCATACTGAGTCCTTCGCTTGGTGACTTAACCTTGAATTTGGTTGTTCTCTCTTTAGCTTTCACATCATACGTCATAACTCTTTGACTCGCAAATTAATGGTGGGATATAGATAAATAAATGACAATATTGACAAAATCTTAAAAACATTATATATTTTCCAAAAAAAAAAAAATTTTATATATTCCCCCCCCATCGCCCCCCCCCCCCCCCCCCCACACCCCCACCCCCCCAAAAAAAAAATAATAATAAACTTTCTAGTTCACATACTATTAAGACTTCTTAACTAAAAATTTTAACAATCCTTATTTTTTATATTTTTAATGTGTCATTTTATCACATAATGCCATCTACATAGAGTAATTTCACTAACCTTTAAATTGGTGGTGAGGAATTTCTTGTTTAAAAAAAAAAAAAAAACTATGTATTCTTACTCTCATATATGTATAGTAATTTTATCATCAGTATCTCCTAATTTTAAAAATTTAAGAATAACTAATCAAATTTATCTATTATATTTAAATTAAATAAGAGAGAAAATTTATTTTAAGAGAGATGATGTAATAAATAAATTTGATTAGTTCATCCTAACTTGTTAAAGTTACGAGATATTGATTATAAAATTACTATATATATATCATTCTATGGTACGAAACGTCCCAAAATTTTTATTTCAAGATCATTAATTAGAACCATATATTTTTAGTAGTCTAATTACAAAGAATCCGTTGAAAATGAGTGATTATAATTTGTAGTTGTAAAATAAAATTTAAAGACATCATGATTGAAGAATTTTTTATACATACATACATATATATAATAATGTAAATATATAAACTTGAACTACAATAGTTATTAGACAACTCCCTCGATGAGTCAGGAGAGACGGACCCCACAATAAATGAGGAAACTTGGCCTTTCAATTGGAGGGCTCTATTCATGTTTAGCCCCCTTGTAGGTGGACTTGGTACAAAGTATCCACCAAAGGCGGATATGATAATCGAACCCACTACGCGATTTGTGGTAAAAGCTTATGCAGGTGTGTTGGGTCAACACGTCACAACGACTTTGAGTTTATCACAGTCTTTTCAAAAAGCGCTTCAAAGGAACAAAAAAAAGTTAGGCTTCGTGAAATTTGGAGGTAATTGTAAAATAAGTGAAGGAAGTTTAAGTTAATTTGGCTCCAAGCATCCGTGGCATTGGGTTGACCAGGAAAGTGATGGAATGTTTTTTAACATGTTAAAAATTTAAAACTCATCATAATTAACTAAAATCGTTAATTTATGGTTTTGTATAAGCTGGAGGAAAGTTGGAGGCAAAGTGGAGGAAACATTATGTTGATGAGAAAAATAATCTTATGTTTTAAAACTTACTGTGATTTCTTTTATCAAAGAAAGTTACAACTTAATAAAATATTATAATTTCTTGCTCCTTTAAAGAGGATGGTACATAATCACCACTAGTTTTTAATAGTATTTCTTATTCAACTGTGTGATTAATTTTTAAATAGGGATAATCCCTTTTAAATAAGTAAATATGTGTCTAAAAGACAGCATCACTCAAAATTTTTAATAGCAATATATTTTTTTTCTGAGGAGAAAATTTTTAATAGCATTCTGTATTACAGCACAAGACAAACTACACACAATTAAAGGTGCATTTGCAGCACTTTTTTGCGAGAGAAATTAGAGAAAACATGAAATTTAAAATTAGAATCCGACGTCTGGTGCTCACCAAATTGGATTTGCTCCGGTTATAACTTTCAATCCCTTGCTCCACTACTTCAATTTGTGTTGTCAGTAGCTTGTTACTTAGGACTTAGGACCACTGTCCAATTCAACAATTCCATTCTCTTTCGTCCTCCCTTCCTCTCTCTTATTACTCTGCCATTAAAAATTCCCACAAAAAATTTCAAAAAGTTTGCTCACATTTTTCTTTCTATCCCTTCACTCAAACTATTCTCTCCCTATTTCCTATGTTTTCTTGCAATTGTCCAATTTCTTAATTTTCTTTCGACTTTTCTAATCTGAAGCTCAAACAATCTGATTGTTGTTTGTTGTTGTTGTTTTTTTTTTTTTTTTTTGGGTTCTGAAATATGTTTCTTGTTGTTTTACTAGCAACCAACTACAGAAGCTCAACCCTCGACCATCCAGTCGAAGCTCAAGCTATTCCAAAATTTTATTGTCAAAATCATAAAATTATCAAATTCTCACAAGTTTCTTTTCTTGAAAAAACTTAAAAATTGAAACCAAATTCGTCATAAAGGAAAAAAAAAAAAAAAAGAAGAAAGTCCAGACAAAGGTTACCTTCCTGTGGTGAAGTCCAAAGAAATACTTTTCTTGTGTGAACAGTTTCGCACGTGTTCACACATTTTTCACACAAGAAAAGTTATCTCAAAAGACCCATGAACATGAGATATATATATTAATTATATTTACAAGAAATACTAAATTTCCCGTCGATACACTCGATCTGTGCATTCAAAAACTTTTATCAATTTAAGACTTCTAAAGACTATATAAAAATCATAAAGTATTTGATATAAACTTTTAATAACTTCTAAAGAATTTATAAAAATTATGAGTTATTCAGTCAAAATTTATAGAAAGTTCATAAAAATTAGATGTTCAATTTGTCAATTACTTTCTTGATTGGAAGAGAGCGGAGCATTTAGTATACCGAGGGGTTTAAATCTATAAATTTTAAAACATCAATGATTTCTAATGATTTTTATTGGTATTTGCGTATGAAAATATTTCACAAATTCTCTTCTATTCCTCCTAAAGGCTTTTATAAACTTTTAGGTGAAATGAACAAATCAAATCTCCAAATATCTCTCTATCTTTGGATCTCCCTTAACTCATGATAGTCGTGATAAATGTATTTTACTTTATATAAGCATTCCATATAAAATCTAAAAAAAATATGTAAAAAATATATAAAATTATATTAGGTAATCGACAATGAGATGTGAGCATAATTAATGAATAATGTTGTACTTATCAAAGGTTTATTCATAAATTTTATTTAAATGATGTGAGAAACTTATTTTTAATTATTATATTAATTTTAGAATAATATAATAATTATATATAAACTCGTCACATCATTTAAACAATGAATTTGAGTAAATTTTTAGATAACATAACATTACTCATAATTAATATACAATTAAATCAGAAACAACACTTTACAATTTGTATTGGTTGAGGGCGACCTGAGCCTCATGGGGCCCTATCTCTCTCCACCTCTGGATGGCATTGGATATTCATTACCATTTAACACTAACATAGAGGAAGTAATATACAACGAGTGGAAGGCCCACAGGAAATAATATTTTAACACTTAATTTTTGAATAATACGTAAACTTCTATCAAGTTAACTAGAATAATTGTAATAAAAAATATGGTTAACTAGAATAATTAATTTTGGCAACAAACCTTGATGAAATTATTGATTAACAGAACTATTATTTAGCCTTGACAATTAGAATTGATTTACACTTTCTTTTGTTCTATATTTAGTTTCCACATAAAGAAATATAAATTTATGAATAGCATTTATAAATGCCTTATAACAAAAAGAAATGCTTATGAAATTGTTAAAAAAAAAAAAATTGTTTCGTTATAATTAATTTAAAGGATTCCGTTTCCTCAGAAATTGTGCTTTGATTCTGATTCAAAAAAATAACAAAGTATTTATTTGTTTTTGTAACATATGTTAACCATGATAGTATGTAAAGTGATTAAATTCATATATGAGGATTTATATATAATTGACAAAAATTTGAGCAATTTATAGAATAAATAAATAAGTGAAGTAACTTGAATTATGATCCATGAGCCATAAAATCCAATACAACTGTGCAGGCCCACTCTAGAAAATATCTTAGGCCCAACTGAATGGGCCTAAAAGATCATCACAGAATGGCACTAATGATTCCGATGAGACTGTAAACACTAAACATCAGGAGACTAATGTTCTTACATTTATGTCCATTTCCAAGCATCATCTAATGATACAAAACCATAGAATTTGCTAACTTTTTTAATTTAATATAGACAAGCCTCCTTTTGTTATATTAGAATAATGCCTCTTTGTTGATTGATCATTAGACAAAAAATTTATCATACAAGTTGAAAACACACACACGCACGCGCGCGCACACACACACACACACATATATATATATATATATATATATTTACAAGTCAGTGTTAGAGATGGTTGCCTGATAATTTTGAAAGTGATTGTTAGGTAATTTGGCTTATAGTGAAGTGAAAATGGTATTATTGTTCAATAATCACTTTTGTAGGTTGATTAATGAAAAGTGAAATAATAAAAATATGATTATCCTAATAGCTATAACAACCAGTTGAGTAAACATTTTTCTTTTGGTTTGTGCTACTTGTAGGCAAAGTTGAAAAAATTCTAAAATTTTCCATGAATGCATACATTTTTACAGTTTTTATCTAGGAAAAAAATACATTTATTTTAAATACAAAACCATGAAGCTTTTATTTCAAAAAAAAAAAAAAAAACCATAAAGCTTTAAGTTATGGGGAAAAATCTAATTACGATCCTAAAGTCTAGAACAGTATGATCTAATTACGAACGATGTAAAATTTTTATATTTTGGATGGCTTTCATTTTAATTTGTAATTTTTTAAAAAAGGTTATCTTCCTTTGCTTCAATTCATCCTAGTTTGTGAGTGAGAACCTTCTAAGAACCACATGCGGGTCCAAAGATTTTAGAGATATGTAAGTGTAGTCATGTCTTTAATCATCACTACAATTATATATCTTCTTTTGACTTCAATTCATCAGGGGTTGTTCAAAAGTAAAGAGCATGAAGAGAATGTTCTCTGCCTAACTTGTGTTGAACATTCTTCCATAAACGGAGTTAATATATTGGTTTTTGCAAATCTTAGAGAATGCAATGTTTTGTAAGTTTCAAAAATGAGCATCCAAACTGGGTTCCATCCGAGTATATAAATGCATGATTTTACTTTAAAGCAGCAAGAAAGCACTTGAACTAGTTTTTTATACAGGAGGTATTCGTTCTACTTATGATCTGTGGAAATATTGCAAGCTTCTCATGTAGGAATTTTGCTTTCGCTTTCCCCTTTTTGGTCCATTTTAGCTAATGATACTTCCGTAGCATTTAATTGAAAATAATGCACATATGGTGCGAGGTAATCGTAACACACCTAGAATCTCCCGATAATATTTTCTTAGATTCACGTCAATAAAAAGAGAACAAGTCCTGCATGTGTTTATGTTCTCAGATTTTGGTTACGTATTTCCTCATAATCCATCAAACCAGGTATTCAACAAAATCAACCTGCAGAAGAGGGTGAATCCAGCTCCCAAAACTTCATATAACTCGTAAGCCTTGACGCTGGTTTTGGAAACTTGAAATCAACAGTTGAGGACATAATTCCAGGAGCTGTGGAAGCAAAGTCATTGGAGGCAGCAGAAATCCTGGTCAAGGTTGCCTCAAATTCTTGTGGGGGGGCTGCTCAAGTAGTGCTGCTGCATATGCCACTAAACCAACGGGATAGACTCTGCTACAAGTTGTGGTGTTGCTGTAGACAGTTTGTGTCATACTTGTTTCACCTTAGTTTTTCCTACATGAATCTGCAATCAGGTAATGTTCTGCAAAAGTAATTCTATCTAACAAATAAATTTTATTTTATTTGTCAGCGTATGGATCCTGCGGCTGTGGCTGAAGGCCAAAAACGGATGCAGAAGCTTTTTAAGGAGTAACAAACTGTTCCATGCTCTTGTAACTTGTAAGGGAACCTGAGATGCTTCTCATTTGTCACTCTAGCACGACTCTCTTACACATTTAATTATTTATAAATAATTAAAAAATTGATAACAGTAGAGGTAGGCCTTTTGTTTGTCACCGAGTTAAACTGATTGATGGGAAATTGTGTTGTTTGATCACAGCCCATTACTCACATAAATTTCTACTATTGTTAATGTCTGTCTTGTTAGCTAACATTGTGAATCAACAGTTTACATGTACAGGAATAAACAGGTTCAATATCAGCTCGCAATTTGGATGAAACTTTGATTTATCATGTCATGTGTACTACTTGATCAGCTGAAGCTATTATATTGGTTCAATAACTGATTTCTTGTATGTTGACACAAGGGACATTGTAGCTTAAAGTTATGATTTTACTTGAAACAAAAAACAACACTGGTTACTTTTTGTTACTTAAACTAATTTGTGCAAGTCTGCTTACAGTGTGACTTCATTGACATTGCTACATGGTGGAAAACGTTTAATTTCGTTTATGTAGCATCAAACTGGTTTGTGTGAAAATTGCTTTCTTGGTCAAGATATCCTCAACAGTCAGACTATTTGTTCTGAGATGTTTTGATAAGCTAACTTAATTTTAGTACTTTCTGCTTGATTTCTTGGATCTATAGAATTCCGATGGCTTAATTTGGGTATTTGTATGTATGCATTATAAACTGCAATTAGTATGGAGGCTGTCTTTGCAAAATTGTACATATACATATAGTAGTTTATAAACAAAAACCAATTTGAAAAATATAAATATTTTCTATCGGAAGAATTTTGGTTACTGTATATTGAAAGAATTCTATTTGTCTTTTTCTTTTCTGTCTTTTCTGTTATATATTTTTTTCTGAAGATGTTTGTTTATATTTACTTACCCGTTGAGTTTAGATTACTTGGCATGATAGATTGTGTTTGATCTGTCATCTAATCAAGTACACATATATGTTGTTGGTTCGTTGAATATATGTCAGAATTTGAAATTAGCTAATATTTAAGTCTACTGTTGTAATCTATTTTACTAATGTTGTTCAATTATTACTTATTATTCTTCATGTAGAGCTTAAAAAAAAGGGATTTTAATAATGTCGACAACAATGATTAGGTAACCGAAAGTATGGAAGAGAAATACAATGAAATTGAAGAAGATTTATATTTGGATTGCATTTCTGGATGTTTGTATTTTTATGCTTTGGATTATATTTGTAGATTTAAGTGATAAACCTAATTATTTATCTTATATTTATATTTTCATTTTGTTTTTTATTTGATCTATATTTTATTATTGTATGTTTTATTATTAATTTATTATAGTTAGTTTTTGTGATAAATGTATTAAATATGGTTAAACGAGTCATTAAATGAATAATCTAAACGTGTCAATTAATGGTCACTTAAATGAATCATTTAAATGAGTTTTATAAACATGTCATTGAATGGGTTCAACGAAAATAAATGGATTAAGCATGTCATGTATATGTTGACCTAAATATTATCATGTCATGTTCGTATTTAAGGGGCGTAACCCATTTATTAATCGTATCGTGTTTTTATTGAGCAAAAAATAATCGTGTTATGCTCGTGTTAGTCAAACTCAACTCCGTTAACTTGAATTGCCTCTACTAACTTTAATTACACTAAAAAATTTACAAATTGAAACACATGTGTATACTTAGTTAGAGGGTACATAATGTGTTTTATCTTAGTTAGAGGGTACATAATGAGTTTCATCTTTTAAAAAACATTTTATAAATAAATATATTAACTAAAAAATAAAAATAAAAATAAAAACTTAACAAAGTATGAAAAAAATATGAAATACAAGTATAATCAAACATCGATAAAATAAAATTTAAATATATTTAAATGATTAAACTTATCAATTATAGTGTCAATAATATGGACAATCTATACTTGATAATCATAAATTAATATCATACTTTAGATTAAAGAACACTATAGGAAACTCTAAAAGCAATGGTTATTAAATTTGAGTAATATAATATGCAACTAATATTGCATAATAGATAAATTACATAAAATTTTATATGTAATGTATCAAATCAAAGTTTTTAAAAATACCGTATTTGAATTGAAAAGTAAATATAAATAAGAAATATGTAATTGACTAGAAAATTATATATATTGGTATAATTAAAAAGAATTAATAACTAAACACTATATAAATAAATTTTACTTTATAATACTATATGTATATTTTATTTTTTCTAAATGGACTAGGGTAGGCTTGAACCCACCCTAGTCAACAATGAGCTACATCCATGCTCGCACAACTCGTATAAGCACAAGCAATATGCCTTTGAGTGGCCACATTTCCACCCCTCATACATTGTGTACACCCTTTTTATAAGTACATTTCATCAAAACTATAAAAAGTATCTAGTTTATAAATAAGTCTTAATTAATATCAATATTGCTCTTCCTTTATTGTTTTTGTACTATATTTTTGTAAATATAACCCACAATACTTATTTTATTATTTAATTAATTTTACTAAAATTTTGAGATGTTTTCCCCCAACTAACAAAGCAAGTACATTATTATTTTCTTTTAATAATAATTAATTTAAAACTTATCATTTTACAATCAAAATTTTAAGAAGAAATTAAATTCTTCATACTTTACAATTAATTTTTATCCTTTTAAAAAAATTTGATGTTGGAAAAAAATTCAGTTAATTTGGAGAAGATAAAATTTAAAAAGTTATAAAGAGTTTTATCGCAATTTTTGAATGAGTTTAATTTTTGAAGTTATATGATAACATATAAACAAGTGTTTTGTTATTTGATTATGGTGTAATTTTTTATCTCAAATTAACAGATTGTATTATGAAAAAAAGAAGTTTTAATTGCTCAATGATTCCTTATGGAGTACTTGGAATAAAGCAAACTTCTTGGTATATATTCTTATTTTTTTTAAACATGTTTTCCTTTATTATTTTTTCCTTTTTAACTAAATACAATAATTTCATCATAGTTTTGATTCATTCTCAATATTCTCCAATTAATTTGATACTTGAAATTAGTATTTTAAAAAAATTCAGAATTTGAGAAAATAAAAATATTTTATCACATACATGGGGAAGTGATTAATATTTGTGGATATAGTTACAAATTATTTACTATAGTGGGTGAGTTATATGGTATGTTGATTTTGAATGGATCTTGTCAATCAACTTTCTTAGAACCTAGCAACATGTGTTCTACATGAATTAAACAAGAAACCGTGGGTGATCTTGATATTGGTGGGATGCAGGTTGAAAATACTTCGACGCTCAAATTATTTACTATAGTGGGTGAATTCTATAGTATGTTGATTTTGAATGGATTTTGTCAATCAACTTTCTTAGAACCTAACAACCTGTGTCATATATAAATTAAACAAGAAACCGTGGGTGATCTTGATATTGGTGGGATGCAGGCTGAAAACACTTCGACGCTCAAGTCAATAATGAAAATAATATAAACGTAGATAAGCAGATAATAACATATGGTAAATGACACCATAAAATAAATATTAAGCTATGAATGTATAAATTAAGAATAGCTGGTGACAGCGTACAGTTATTTGGGCATGGAGGTGACCAATTTGCCAATATAAGGCTATCAACCCGTGGGATAGACCGTGATGGTCCTCTTACAGAGTTTATATTAAAGATGATGGTAGGATCGAGTGTCAGTGAATGATTAAATTATCTAGAGTGATTAGGCTAGAATGACAGTGTAGACAAGGCTTGCCGAGCACAGAGGTAGTGCAAAGGCAAGCTAAATATATATATATTCCGATTGTATGTAATAAACATATCACATGAGGCTTGTAATAATAATTAGTATTATCTTAAAGGTTAGTGTGAATAAAGTGTCGAAGAATCAGTATTATATGGCAATTATATTATTGTTGAATTTGAGCAATACCCAAGTAAACTTAATATTTAGATGAGATGCATGAGATTAACATACCAGTACTATATATAATGGATAGGCCACGCTAGTTGAATTCTCCCATGTGCCCAGGAGACAATGTTTCAGCAGTTACTGGATCAATTACATTGGCCTCCATGTACTCAACTAGTCGATCGACAGAGCCAACTAAGTCACACCAGACCAGCCGCATATAACATGTTAAAGGGGTGATAGTTGAATAGGGGGCAGGATCGTAGCAGCCTGTCACGTTCTGGTGATAGGTGCGAATGCCACGGAAGCGGGTTCGGCAGTTATACAACCGAGAAACGACGGACATGTTACAAAGTCAGTCGACGGTGAGTGGTGATGCGCCAAGATTGAGAGAGGAAACAGATGCATGGAGCTTGTCGATTACATGAGTGAGACGAAGAATGCATGAAAGAGAACATGTAACCCATGGCTCTTTACAAGGTAAATATGAACGATAGCGGTTGTGTACATATGAAAGGCTTCGTATTGAGAAAAATAGAGAGAGTATGATAGTGGTTGGACATGAGAGAGAGAGAGATCCCCTCTAGTTGGAATGCCTTCCTTTCCTTTTATATGGAAATGTAGTCATTGGACAATTATTACAGTGCACGTCACACAGAGTTACTACAAATTTATTTCAAAGAATTATTATAATAACCGTTTCGGAATTATTTGTAATAATTGTTACGGAGTTATTGCAATAACTTCTATAGAGTAATTGTAATAATAGTTATGGAGTTATAGTTTCTCAATTCTTGGTATATGGATTATAAGCAGACTAAAATGGGAATCTAAGCGGTTGGGCTTGGACTGAGTTGACCACACTATTAGGCTAGTCTACTATAACGCATTTTGGGCCACTGCATTATAGACTTAACAATTTTTTACCACTATATTTACTCTTTTTAGTAATTTTTTTTAAGGATAATATTAGACTTTTAGAAATGGATGAAGTGTACATACAATTGTTTAGGGGTGTAAATATTATTACCCTATGCCTGTACTGCTACGTTTCTTTTGTTATGGCATCTGTTGAGGCCTTCTAGAAAAGTTTTGAAGAGTTTTATACTAGCATGAGGCCCACTATTTAAAATATTAGTGATGCTTCTTTTGTTGTTGTTGTTGAATGTTTGATATATATATATATATATATATTTTCCTCTCTTTGCATGAAAAAATTTCTCATATTAATTTTTTGTTTTTGCATCTTCGAGAGATTAATTACGACTACTATGTTTGTTCCTGAACTAGTTGTCATTAACTGTTCAACCTGATAATAAAATAAGAATTTTAATAAGTAAAAGATATTCAATTACTGAGAACCATATGATTTCTCTAAAGATGAAAAGTATTCCATATTTATCAATGACATACTAAACTAAAAAAATTTATAATGAACAAATACATTATTGAAGATAGCTATCTTATTTCAATGACATATCATATCAATCAACATTTTCACATTCCGAAAATATAGGGAAAAAAAAGTAAGGAGAATAAATTTCAAACAAAATATCTCCTTTTACATTAAATGTTAAAAGCCTTAATTTAAAATTTCAACTAAAGTCTAAGGATACTCATACAACTAATTATGACATTTTCTTGAACCACCCAACATTGAACCTATTGTTTTGTTTGATGAAAATCCAACCATAATTGGTCCACAAAAAACACTCATCAATTTTACTTTTCTACGTTTTGTCCAAGGATTACCCGTAATTGCTCCTTCCACGATCACATCAAATTCTATAATGCCTCTCGACCAGTCCGCAACAATAGAGTCCATAGCCATTCTGTCCATATTTTCATATGAAACATTAAAATTTGCTTGCACCAATCTCTTCTCCTTATGATTCAACCAAAAAAATGGTTTTATCTTCATGGACGAAACATTTTCTTGCTTGTAGAATATTGAAGCCTGCATGTCTTGGAGATACAATACGTGACCCTTATTAGTATTGGTGACTAAAAAAGTAAGGTTGCAATTGGTGATGGTATGAGAAGAATTAGTGGAGATGTTGAATGGATATACTTTGACCGAATCAACTTCAAACTTTGGAGAATAAAAGCTGGGAGAAAAGTATCCTGCAGCAGCTAGTGCTAGTACTATACAACTTGCGATGCCAATAAGAAGCACAACAAAAAACACAACAACACACATAACTGGTGTACAAAAACACCTGTTTGTGTTATTGTGTTAGGTGATACAACAATGAAAAATCAATAATTGCGTATTTATAGCTTTTTTCTATTACTCTATGTTAATTAGAGAAACAAATATCGATTTAAAAAGGAAATAAATAAAGCTTTTTCTTGTATGATACTGGTCCTACATTAATTAGAAAAACCAATACTGATTTAAAATGGAAATAAATAAAATCATAATCAAACTTAAAATCTTTTCCTTGTATGATACTAGCATGTCAATTAGAAAACTAATACTGATTTTAAAAGGAAATAAATAAAATCATAATCAAACTTAATTTCTTTTCCTTGCATGATACTAGTGGTATGTTAATTAGAAAAACTATCCCATAATTACTAATTTAGAAAGGAAATAAATAAAATCACAATCAAACTTAAATTCTTTTCCTTGTATGATACTAGTATGTTAATTAGAAAAACTATTATTGATTTTAAAAGGAAATGAATAAAATCATAAGCAAACTTAATGTATTTTCCTTGTATGATACTAGTACATTAATTAGAAAAATTAATAATGATTTAAAAAGGAAATAAAAAAAATCATAATCAAACTTAATTTCTTCTCCTTATATGATAGTAGTCATATAGTAATTAGAAAAACTATCTCATAATTACTGATTTGGAAAGAAAATAAATAAAATCTTAATCAAACTTAAATTCTTTTCCTTATATGATTTACCATCTCCGCAATCACTTTGGCTGGTTTGGCTCAGTCGAAATTCTTGGCTGAGACTTTGGCAGATATTTAAGTTTTAGTTTGTGTGGTTTATGGCTTAGTCGTACTTAATTGTATTCATGGAACTTCAAGGATGTCAAAAACTTTGAAAATGATAAATAATGTTTCATACTATGAATACATAACATATCCTTTCATTTTTAGTTGTTATTATCATAAACAACCACTCCCTATCTGGTCACATCAAAGCTCAATTACCCCACTACAATTCTTGGTATCGTATAATAAGTTGAAGCACTGATAAGAAATGAAAACAGAGGAGCCCTGATTGTTAGGCTTCAGTTTAAAGTCTACCAGCATGTTGTTGCGTTGAGATAAGTGGATGCAAGCAAGTGGAGTCGGGCATAGCCCATTGTCTGATATTTCCAGTCTGATTGAAAAATTCAAGCAAAGATCATCAGATCTTGAAGAGGTGGAGATTGTTGTTTATAAAACACCAATGATCTCTGCCATTGTTAATTGAAATTGTGTTGTTTGATCACAGCCCATGACTCACATAAATTTCTGCTATTGTTAATATCTGTCTTGTTAGCGACCATTGTGAATCATCAATTTACATGTACAGGAATAAACAAGTTCAATATCAGCTCGTAATTTGGAAGAAACTTTGATTTGTCATGTCATGTGTATTACTTGATCAGCTGAAGCTATTATGTTGGTTCAATAATTGATTTCTTTTACGTTGACACAAGGGACATTGTAGCTTAAATTTATGATTTTATTTGAAACGAAAAACAACACTGGTTACTTTCTGTTCCTTAAACTAATTTGTGCAAGTCTGCTTATAGTGTGACTTCATTGGCATTGCTACATGGTCGAAAACGTTTAATTTCTTTTATGTAGCATCAAACTGGTTTGTGTGAAAATTGCTTGCTTGGTCAAGATATCCTCAACAGTCAGACTATTTGTTCTGGATGTTTTGATAAGCTAACTTAATTTGAGTATTTTGTGTTTGCTTTCATGGATGTATAGGATTCTGATGGCTTAATTTGGGTATTTGTATTAATGCATTATATACTACAAGTATGGAGGTTGTTTTTGCAACACAAGAATTTTGTAAAATTGTCCATATACATATAGTAGTTTATAAACAAATACCAATTTGAAAAATATAAATATTTTCTATTGAAAGAATTTTGGTTATTGTATATTGAAAGAATTCTATTTGTCTTTTTCTTTTATGCCTTTTTTGTTGTTTATTTTTCTCACAAAATGTTTGTTTATATTTAGTATTTACTCACCTATCGAGTTTAGATTACTTGATATCATAGATTGTACTTTTTTGTTTGAATTTGTCATTTAATCAAGTACACATATACGTTGTTGGTTCATTGAATATATGTTTAATTTGAAATTAACTAGTATTTAAGTCTATTGTTAGTAATATATTTTACTAATTTTATTTATTATTTATTAGTCTTCATGTATAGTTTAAATCTATAGATTCCAAAGATGTCAATATCAATGATTGGGTAACCAAAAATATGAAAGAGAAATACAATGAAATGGAAGAAGATTTGTATTTGAATTGTATTTGTGGATGATTGTATATTTATGTTTTGGATTGTATTTAATTATTTATCTTATATTTATATTTTATTTTTAGTTTTTAATTGATCTATATTTTATTATTATGTTTTATTAGTAATTTATTAAAGTTAGTTTTTGTTATAAATGTATTTAACATGGTTAAATGGGTTATAAACAGGTCATTAAATAGATTATTTAAATGTGTTAATTAATTGTCACTTAAATGAGTCATTTAAATGGATTTTTTAAACGTGTAATTAAATGGGTTAAACAAAAATAAATGAGTTAAGCGTGTCATATTCGTGTTGACCTAAATATTATTATATTGTATTCATATTTAAGAGGCCTGACTCGTTAATTAATCATGTCATGTTTATGTAGATAAAAAAATAACTGTCATGTTCGTATTAGCCTAAACTCGATCCATCAACTCGAATTGCCAACCACTAACTTTAATTATATTAAAAAAAAATGATAAATTGAAACACATATGGATACTTAGAGGGTACATAATGAGTTTCACCTTTAAAATTCAAAATAAATATATTCACTAAAAAAAGGTAAAAAAAAACCAATGAAGTAGGAAAGAAATATGAAATACAAGTATAATCAAACATCAATAAAACCGAATCTAAAGATATTTAAATAATTAAACCTATCAATTATAATATCAATAATATAGACAGTCTATATTTTGACAATCATAAATTAGGGATCGTTTATTTATTTATTGTTTAAAGATTGAACATTGCTATAGAAAATTGATAACTGAATAATGACTAAAATCTGAAATCTAAATAATATTTTTTTTTTAATTTTTTGTCTCTAAATATATTGTAAACTTATTTATTTTTTAAAGTTAAAATTATATAAAAACTAGTAATTTGACATTTATATCATTTTAACTATTTATTGTTATATAATTTTAAATAATTTAATACAAAATCTGAAAATAAATAATTTAATAAAATTTAAAACATTTTTTATGTACATATTAATAATATTTTATTCATAATTAAAATATGATAAAAAATATAATAGTATTAACCATATTTATTTATTTAAATACAATAAAAATAATTATAAAAATGAATATTTAAATTGTAAATTAAAATATATTAGTTAATTTAAAGATAATTTAAGATGAGATATATTTAGGCTTTTCTTTTCAAATATATTTTTTTGTAAATATCAAGGAAAAAATTTTTGAGTAACATAAAATTAGAATAAATTTAAAATTATGTTATTTTGGGGAGATATATTTGGAATAAAAACTTTTAAATATCATAGTAATTTGTAATTAAATAATAAAAGTTAAAAATTCTTACTTAATTTTTCAATTATTTTTGGATAATTTTAAGTGGTTTGACCATTTAAAAAAAAAAAGAAAATAACTTAATAGTTATAATTCAGGACAATTAAATCTTAAGTATAAAAAACAAATAATCCCTTATTATCATAATTGGGATTAAAGAGTGCACTAAGAAATGCATTAAAAGCATAAGTTATTAAATTTGAATAATATAATATGCAACTAATAATGTATAATAGATAAATTATATGAAATTTCATATTTAATATATCAAATCAAAGTTCTTACATATATCATATTTGAATAGAAAAGTAAATATAACTAAGAAATATGCAATTGACTGGAAAACAAATGAAAAAGTATATGTACTTTGATATAAAAAGAACTAATAACTAAAATTATATAAATGAATTTTAATTTATATTTTTTATATGTATATTTTATTTTTTTTATAGATCAGCTAGGGTGGGCTCATGAGGAGCTACGTCCATGGGTCGCACAGCTCGTATGAACTCTAAACAAGCGGAAGCAATATGCCTTTCAGTGTTGATATTTCCACTCCTAAAAAACTTTATGTACACCCTAAATGAGTAAATTTGTGAAAATCCAATATTACTCTAAATAAAATTACTAAAATGAAGTGTAAAGTAAACATTTACACGTAAACCACTCCATTGAAGGGTAGGAACATCTGCTGCTTGAGCAATTAATGATGAACCAATCTTATCTCCTAATGCCGCCATTGAAGCAGCCGGAGGCCCTAGAAACACAATTCCCTTGGCAGTCAGTGCATCCGGTAACTCAGGATTCTCGGAGGCATGGCCCCAACCAGGCCAAACCACATCAACATGTGTTATCTCTGCTATCTAATCAACTAGCAATTAAATCAATCAAGAATATGTTCAACAATGAATCATGGAAACGTTTTTTTTATTAAAAGTGTTATAGATAGATACCTCTACAATGAGCTGGACATTAGCATAGTTATTGTTGTTAGTTCCACCAGGAACTTAGACAAACTGATCAGCAAATCCTAGTATGCTCAGCTTTGATCCTCATATCTTGGGGAGTAGCCATGGCCACCAACAGAATAGCCTTCTCTGTGCCGAATGTTTCATAAGCCCAAGTCCTAATACTACGTATGAACTTGACAGCAGCCATTCCGTTGTTGGCAATCAAAATGCTATGCATTGCTCTCTTCCCTCCAAGTGAATCACATAATTCATCTACTTCACGTAAGAGATATTTTTGGTATTAAGTTGGCTTTATTTACAAATTACAGATTTTTAAAATTTTTAATGGGATGTTATTATTTAAGAGGTGTACATACAGAATTTGAGGGGGTGTCAATATCGCCAGTCTCTGCCTCTTCTACGTTTCTTTTTGTTATGTCATCTGTTGAGGCCTTACTAGGAAAGTTTTGAAGAGTATTACTCTAGCCTGAGGCCCACTAATAGTACTAGGGGATAATCCCAAAAAACCCCTTGACGTTTAATAGATTATCCATTTTCTCCCATATGGTTTCGTTTTTATCCAAAAAACCGCCTAACTTTCAATTAAACACCCAAAATACCCCCTAAAAGCATATAAAATGACAATAATACCCCTGACAATAACGAATTCCGTTAAATTATATAATTGACCGTTTGACATCAGGAGTAAAAAAGGAAATTCAATAAACTTTTAATAAAAATATAAATAAAAAATAATATTAAATATGATATTTTTATTTAAAAATAAAAATAAAAAATATATATTTAATTTTTTTTTACCTCTCTGATCCTCTCTCTTCTCAATCTCTCTCTCTTCTCATTTCCTCTCTCTCTCTCTCTGCATCTCCGGTCGCTTTTGTGGGGGAAGGGGGGTTGACGGTGGCGGCGTGATGGAGAGATCCGAGACCCAGATGGGTCTTCGATCGTGGAGATCTGGAGATCCAAATCTCCACGATCGAAGACCCATCTGGGTCTCGGATCTCTCCTTCTCTCTTCTCCCTCTCTCTTCTCTTTTCCTCTCTCTCTCTCTCTCCATCTCCGGCCGGCTTCTCTCTCCCTCTCTCCATCTCCGGCTGGCTTTGTAGGGCGTTTGACTGCGACGGCGTGGTGGAGGCACGGGGGACCCATTTCGGGTTTCCGATCGTGGAGATCCTTCTGGGTCTCCACGATTGGAGACCCGAACTGGGTCTCCAACGGTCGGAGACCAGAGACCCAGGTGGGTCTCCAACGGTGGAGACCCGAACTGGGTCCTCACCGGTGGAGACCATATGGTTTTTTTTTTTTTTTTTTTTGTTATGTTCTATTGGTTTTTTTTTTTTTTTTTTGTCTAATGGTGTTTGTTGATGATTGTGGATGATTGTGGGAGATTGTTGTTTACTGATTGTGGGAGATTGATGTTTAATGATTGTGGAAGATTGATCTGGAAACCCAAAAATGGGGAGAGAGAAGAAAGAGGGGATTCAGTTGAAGCTGATGATGGGTTATGGCTGTGGAGATCCAATCTGGATCTCCAATTTTTTTTTTAATTTATTTTTTAATTTCTTAAAACATTATAATAGGGGTAGTTTGGTCTTTTTATTTAAGTTTAATATTTCTGTTATCAAAGTAACAAAATGTGGTTTTTTGGATAAAAATGAAATGGCATGGGGGAGAATGGATAATTCTTGAAAAGTTGGTTGGTTTTTTAGGATTTTCCCTAGTACTAGTGATGCTCCTTTTGTTGTTGTTGCCTGTTTGATATTTATTTTTTTCAATTATTAAAAAATAAAAACAAAGATAAAAAAAACAACACAACAGGTCAATAATCTGTTAAAAGTGTCATAAATTGAAAGGTGGAGCATCAGCTAGCTTCCCAAGTTCTTTATACAGATGACAAAACAATTGAATTACTTCAACTATTTCATTCATATTCTAACAAAAGTAAATTTCTTCCCACAGTTTTAACTTTAAAATCCACTTCTAATCCAAACAAATTCGTCAAAGCATGGTTTCATTTCATATATCAATTCCAAAAACTTCATAACTCATAACCTGAAAATAAAACGTAGTGTTTCAATGGTTATACCATCAACATAGCTGAAAAATTGGATGACCTATGAATATGCTTTCAATTTTCACATTCAAGGCTAATTTCACTTATCAAACACAAGGTTTCAAAAATCGCTAATTTCACTTGTCAAACATCAGGACCACTTGGACTACTTAATCTTTAATACAACCAACCAATTATGTTTAGAATTTAAATCTCCCAACTGAAATACCAACATTTATGTATGCCAATCAACATCATTTCAGAATTTGTTACCAATCAAGTTAAAAAACTATTTACCTCCACATAGTATTTCCAAAATCTTCATACCCAGCAACACAGACAATCATCAATTATCTTTACATTAAAACGTGTACACATCAATGAACATACACGTTAATAAATTTTATACACACAAAAAATGTAACAATCATGCAGTGACAATATGATCCCACTTTGAAATCTCAACATTTTATTAAGCGCATTGCACTCCATTATCATTCATTCTGAGTAATCTCAGCCATGTATAATATCCTAGTTCCTATTCAAACTATCATACCAAATACACCAGAACCAAATGCATATATAGTCATACTTGCAACCCATTAAACATAAAGCTTTGACCACAGAATTTGTTTTGTAATAGTATAACAAGTTCCTTTCCCCCCAATATGTTATACAACAAGACTAGTCAAAAGCATTAATGGTATTAATAAGATTGCATTCTAGCGCATGCACAGTAAATCTAGGATCACCAAAACTGTCTTTCGATTAAAACAACCAAAATAGACACATAATGCTAACATCACACAATAAGGCCCCCACAACCCGCTTGTGTCAAACACTCTTCTTTTCAAATCAAGGAATCAAATTATTTATCCATCTAAAACACACCCGGCTAGATATTCATCTAATCAAATTAAAATTAGCTGAATTGGACAGCATATATTCAAATAATGCACAAGTGTATTCATATTACATCTAATTTTCATTCAAACAAATAAACCCAGAAACAATATACACAAAATCAATAACCATAGAAGCCATCTATAGTCAATAAATCGTTCAAAAAAAGTACCCATATATATAAATCTCATTATTGCAGTGTAAAAAAAACATACAGGTAACGGAAAAAAGAAAAAAGATAAATATATTATTAAAATATAAAAGACTATTGACCTATCAATCAATTAAAGAAAAGCATAAAAGCAAGAAAGAATTTAGTACACGAGAATCAAGAAACAAGAAGATCAAGCAAAGCCATGAATAGATTCAACAAAACGAAACGATACAAAATTGAAATGGTAAAAGAAGACACTGGATCCTCTAGAGCCAAGTGTCATGGGTATGATTTCTCTCAAGGGTTCGGTGAGATCTGTGAGATAGAGCGAGAGAGAGAATCCTGCGAAAAAGCAAGGCTGAATCAATTATCATTAGTTGTTCAGCCCGATAATAAAATAAGAACTTTAATAATTAAAACATGTCCAATTATTGAGAACTGTATAATTTTTTTAAAGATGAAGGGTATCTCATATTTTTGAATGACACTATACTGAAAAAAATTATTATGAACAAAAACATTATTGAAGATTGCTATTTTATTTCAATGATATATCCTATTGATCAACACTTTCACATTTTGAAAATTAAGGAAAAATAAAGTAACACGAATAAATTTTAAATAAAATATATCCTCTTACTTTTACATTAACTATTAAAAACCTTATTCTAAAATTTCGTCTAAAGTCTAAAGATACCTTTAAGTTTGGCTCTATAAACCTATACTTATATAATTGAGTACGGTAGTTTCTTGAATCTCCTAACATTGACTCTATCGTTATATTTGATGAAAATACGACCATAATAGACCCACAGTAAACACTCATAGGTTTCACTTTTCTATATTTTGTCCAAGGGTCAGCCGTAACTATTTCTTCTACGATCACGTTAAATTTTATAATTCCTTTGACCAGTTTGCAATAACAGAGATATTTTCATATGAAACATTAAAATTTGTTTGCACTATTCTCTTCTCTTTGTGATTCAACCGAAAAAAAGGTTTTATCTCCATAGACAAAATATTTTCTTGTTGGTAGAGTATCAAAGCCTGCATATCTTGGAGATACAAGGTATGACCCTTATTAGGGTTTTTAACTAAAAATGTAAGGTTGCAATTGGTGATGATATTATGAGAAGAGGTAGTGGAGATGTTGAACGGATATATATTGACCGAATCAACTTCAAACTTTGGAGAATGAAAGCTGGGAGTGAACTGATCATTAACTAAAAGAGCTAGTAGCATTGTTAAAGTTGCGACACAGCAAACGATGCTAATATTAACAACACAACATGTGGTAGACGGATCCATGTTTGTGTTATTGTGATAGGTGATATGACAATGAAAAAATAAACAATGTGTGTATTTATAGCTTTTTTTCTAATACTAGTCCTACGTTAATTAGTAAAACTAATGCTGATTTAAAAAAGAAATTAATCAAATCATAATCAAATTTAAATAGTAATCCTATTTCAATACTAATTAAAAAAAAAAAAAATCATAGTCAAACCTAAATTGTTTTCCTTGTGTGATATATTTTGCAGAGTTAGGAATTCGAATAGTTGAGAGATTGCAGTTGGCGTAATTCGATGGGAATACCATGCGTTGCAGTTTGTTCCACCATAGACAAGGACGCTCTCCATGTCAAATTGGCTGATGAATCCGTTTGCATTGGTGCAGCGAATCCTCTGTCTCCTCTCTTTTTAATAGCCCTTTCCATGTCAAATTGGCTGATGAATCGTCTATCACCAAGAACAGAACACCGACTCCTCTGTTAAGTCTGTCTACAAAGGTAATGTTCTTTATGTATTATAGTTTCCAAAATTACATCCTAATCTACATTTTGTGCAAATCTTGTGCATTTCTCTATTGATTTACCAGATTTTTTTTTGTGGGCAATTCTAGTGAAATCAGATCTAGAAGAAAGTTATTTGTTGATTTGGGAAGATTAGTATAGTGCAGCATTTAATATCATTAGGAGTTAATTGTTCTCAATATGAAACTCTGAAGTTATTGACAAAAATTAGAAGTTGCAAAATTTTTAAAACTTAGGGGTTGAACAATATTTATTTGAGTTATTTTTTGTTGGTGGCTGGTTGTCAATATTCAATGAAATAGTAACACTTTGCAGTGTCCACTTTATTATTATTATTATTATTATTATTATTATTATTATTTTTGGTTTTAAAAAAAATAAAAATTAGAAGAGGAAAAATGATGACATTTTTTTAAGGCGTTTGAGTGCTTCGTATTCTTATGCTATAATTTCAAGGTATAATAAAATTTTTTGAGTGTTGATTATTTCTTTTTTACTTTTAAATCGTTTATGTTATTTGGTTTCTTATTATCTTGCCAGTTCTCTCAAATTTGGTTATTCAATAAATTTTTAGAACTAATGTTAAATTTTCTAATTTTCCTTCATTCATGTTCTATATAGTCTTATGTACAAATAGTTGATTTGGTCAGTTTCATAGAGCCAGAGTATTGTATTTGCAAAATGTTAAAGTTAAACTATGCTTACTAGTGCTAGGTGATGCTTGCTACAGGATGGGGGCTCGCAGTGCTATCTCTAGGCCATGTAACTGCAATGTGCATCATTCATATAAGTTGACAAAACCACTTAAAGGAAATTATGGACAAACAAAAAAAGCCAGAGCATTTTCATTGGCATTGGTACAAGCTATAATCTTATTTCAGCTACTTGACTTGAAGGAATTTTCTCAAATACACTGTTATTTAAGCTTTTGATCTTATTTTTCAAAAAAATTATTGTCGGTTATAATTTTCGTAAAGAAGTTTGGACTTCTTTGTGGCAGAGCATTTAATTATGCAACAGGTTGGAGAGGATGTTCTGGAAGTAAGGAGATTTGAGATATCTTTCATGCACAGCAAAGGAATACTCACAGGTAAATGCAACACGGTCTTCTGGTTCTAGCTAGTTGATGAAAAGTACGCAAATCATTGTTATCGCTGCTTGTGATGGTTGCTTCAGATTTTATATATATATATATGTTCCAACTCGAAGAGTTAAGTCTTATGAGACAGCACTTTATTTGCTATTGACAGTTGTAAATTGCTAGCGGCAAGGCAGCAGTACATTATTTATAAGCACTGTGCTTACACTCTGCTGCAGTCTAGAGGAAACATAGAGTTGGTGAGTTTTGATGGATCTCATTGCATTAAAATTTACAGGTTTGATCTGGTAAGGAGAAGTATAATATATAAGATACACCAAATTATATTATTATCCATAATTTTCGCCAAACCCTGCAAATGTGATTATAAATTTGATCATTTGGTTGATTAGCATTAGTGCAAATTCCACTTGCTAGAAAGCAACAAAGCAATGTGATTTCACTGATCAAAATTATGTTTTAAAACAGTCGAAAAGTTAATATTGGAGTGCTAACTGCTCTGCACTACTTGTGCTTTTATATTGTTTTCAATTAATTTCGTCATTTGTGTTTGTCACCTCCAAAGACCGCATCAAGTTTATTTCCTGAGTCAACGTGCTATCATCCATCAATTGTATTGTAGTTTCATAGCAAAGCACTTGAGTCTCAGCTAAACTTTTTGCCTGTTGTAAGCTATATTGTATAGTTTGAGTTCAATTTTTTGCAGATTCTCTTTGTAGAGAAAACATGTCTATCCTTGGGGAGGCTATTTTAACTGCTTCTGTTGAGTTTCTGATCAACAAGTTGACTTCATCTGATCTGCTGAGTTTTGCATACCAAGAGCGAATCAATGCTGATCTCAGGAAGTGGGAGAACATATTGAAGAAGATCTATGTAGTGCTTGAGGATGCAGAGGGAAGCAGATAACCAACCAGTTTGTGAAGAGACGGCTTGTTGATCTTAAAAATCTGGCTTATGATGTGGAAGAAATATCGGATGAGTTTGCAACTGTAGTGTTGGAGAGGAAGCTGTTCCATCAACCTGAAGAAGCCAGCTCAAGTAAGGTACAGAAGCTCATTCCTACTTACTGTACTAATTTCAAGTTGAATGATGCCAAAGAAGCTGACTTACATAGTAAGAAGAACCTCAATGAATTATCTTTGGAATGGAGTAGTTGTGATTCAAGGAAAGCAGAAATGGAAACGCAGGTACTTGACTTGCTACGACCTTGTGAAGAGCTTGATGAGCTTTCCATCAGAGGCTATGGTGGCATGGTGTTTCCAACTTGGTTAGGCCATACTTCATTCTCAAATTTAGTGCTTCTTCGTTTTGAAAATTGCAGCAACTGTTTTTCCCTGCCATCAGTTGGGCAGCTACCCTTGCTAAGGGAACTAGAAATCTCAAATATGGCTGGTATAAATAGGGTGGGCCCTGAGTTCGTTAGAAACAGTTTTTCAAGGCCTTTTCCATTGCTAGAGATTCTTCATTTTCAGGAGATACCAGATTGGGAAGATTGGACCTCTCATGAAGTTGGTCAAGAAGTTGAAAGGCTTCCTCGTTTGCGAGAACTTTTTATGATATATTGTCCAAAACTGCAAGGAATTTTGCCAGAACATCTTCTTTTGATAAAAAGACTTGTCGTTAAAAGATGTGAGCAATTGGCGGTGTCATTTGTAAGTCTTGCAACATGTTTTTGGGTTGAAATTGATGGCTGCAAACAAGTGGAGTGGAGAAGTACAGTCAGGCTTAGCCTTTTGTCTGATATTTCCAGCCACATGTTTCTAATTGAAAAAAGCATGCAAAGTTTATCAGGTGTTGAAGAGGTGGGATGGCTGGTCTTCAAGAGCCAACATCTTTCTTCCTAAGTGGAATTGTACCAGTGAAAGATTCTTTCGATCATTTCAGGTTGCTGAGTGAGTTCCTCAATCAGCTTCTTTCCTTGATTGAAAAGAAAGAGCTACAGCAGCCGCAGGTATTTCCTTGCAGACGTCAATATCTGACATTATGGAACTGTGTATGCCTCCCGAAGCTACTGCAAGTGTTGCACGACTACAGTTTCCTTGTGAAGATATACATTGCAAAATATCCAGAATTGGCCTCCTTTCCAGAGACTACTTTACCTTCCCGTTTTGAGCAGCACTTCAGTTGAATCATGTGATGCGCTGGAATCCCTTCCTGTGACATGGACGGGCAGTACCTCTTTGATGTTCATTGCAAGAAAACAGTTATCTCCAAATCTAAAACAACTCCAGATCAGTGATTGTGATAATTTACAAGTTTTGATGGAAGAAGAGAACAATAATTTACCTGCCACACTTGAGTACATCAACATCTACAAATGCCTAAGTATTGTATTCTTGTCCTCAAATGGCAATGTACCAAAGGCTCTAAAATTCCTTTCAATTTCTTCTTGTCCGAAGCTGGAGACAGTAGCAGAAACGTTTGACGATAACATTGCTTTTAAAACAATAATCATCTGGAATTGTCAAAATCTTAAATTTCTACCCAACGAAGGATGGTTGCATTGCGCAAATTTGAAGGAGGTCAACATAAATAGCTGTGACAAACTAGAGGCACTGCCCAACCGCATGCACCAACTGAACCATCTTCAAACAATTGAGATATCAAGTTGTTCAACCCTTGTATCCTTTCCAGAGGAAGGGTTTCCTTCATTGAACTTGACAAGCCTCGTGATAACAGACTGTGAGAAACTACATGCCCTGGCACACCACATCCAATATCTCACCTCCCTTCAAAGCTTAACAATTGACAATTGTCTAGGCATCAAATCCTTCCTTGAGGATGGTTTTCCCACATACCTTGCTTCACCTGCCAATATTCAATGAGGGGTTGCACAGACTCATCTATCTTAGAGGCCTACACATTGAAGGATGTACAGATGTGGTGTCCTTTTCACTGGAGGAGACAGGAATCATGCTTCCAACCTCTCTAATCATCCTGAGAATTACAGATTTTCCTAATCTGGAATGCCTTTCCTCCAGCATTCTAAGTCTCAATTCCTTGGAACAACTACAGCTAAGTAACTGTCCTAAATTTAAATCCTTTCCAAAGAAGGGCCTGACTCTCTCGCTTTTAAAGTTATTTATCAGCCCATGATCACCTGCATACCTAGATTCTGAAAAACTATTTAAGGAGAAGAAGACAACTGAAATGTGTTTGATTTCATAAACCTTAAGGTATGTCGATTTAAGATTGAAAATCAACAAGTATTATTGTGCTATTTGAATCAGACAGAATCTTTGTCATTTCTTAATCCATTTTCTATGTGTCCTTCCAGCCACTTCTGCATTCATTCCCCAACTCCAATAGTTGACCAAGAAGAAAGCTCCAGCTCCTTCATCAAGTCTGTGAACAAAGGTAAATTTTATAATATATTTAATTTTTTCAAATTTGAAGATTTTTCATGTGAATCGTGTATATTTCTTTGTTGATACTGATGAAATTAGATTAAGAAGCATGTTAGTTTAGTGCAACTCAATAATGAAATACTACGACTCTTAGAATATCCATGCAAAAATAACAAAAGAAAAAAAAAATTTAAATGATCATGACATTTTCTAAGGAGTTTAATTTTTTTCTCATTTTCATTTTCTTATCTACAAGCAGTTTGTTTCAAAAATTTGAGGCACAACCACTATAATTGTTATGTTATTTCTTTTTTGAAGTTTGTACCAATTTTCTCGAGTTTCTTTTATACTCTTTCTTTTATTTTTTTATTTTTTTCAATCCTGATTTGGTTTTATCTTCTAGCCTTCTACCTGTATGAATAACAATCACGAGGCCAATGCTGGCTAGTGGCTACTTTGCCAATTTCATTGAGTGACAATATTATTTTTGCCCTTCTGATTGGTAATATATATTCTAGTTCAGAAAGTTCTGACAAGTGAAACAATCAGCAAAGCAGCAGTAATTTATTCAAAAACTCTGTGCTTGTACTCTGCCACGATCAATAGATGGTTCATAGTTCGTGTGTGTGTGTTTTGATGAATCTTATTGAGTGGTCGAAGTTTCTCAAGCTTAGGTTGGTTATTGAATTTTGTACCTGCAATGGATTAAGGGTTTTTTTTTTTGGGTTTCTTTTCTCTCACATGTGATGGCAAACAATATGGTACCCTCCTTAATAGGGTCCATGACTTGTGAGTCCCATATTTCACAACCTGTCTGAGCAATTTTGTAATTGATGTTGTGTTTTCGAGCAGAATTTAGCAAATGAAAAATTTAATAAAATGACGGAAGGGTTGAAAAAGCAAATAAAAAGTTGTATATATTTATCAAGACACTAAAATTTATATGTATCACTGTATTGAAAACCTAGATACTGGAGATTATTTTGATGATATCATGATCTCAACACCATAATACTGACTTCACAATTTAACATCATTGTAGGCCAAAGTTGTGGCCTTGGAATTTTAATTTCTGAACCTCTTACAATGATCTTGACGATTTTAACTAGGTTTTTTTTTCCAATTCATGTTAGATTCAATAAGATGAACCTTCATCAATCTCATGCCCAACTAGAGTCTCACCAAAAGACTATGTAAATCAGCAATGGTGCTAAAAGTGCAACTCAACTCTCTTTTAATTTTATTTATAGTTTCTCATTTAAATACATAGTTATAACTCTAACATAGTTAAATACGTAGTTTTAACTCTAATCCGGTTGAAAATATAACCTTATTGGAGTTTCCAGCAAGTAGCTCTGAAATCAGAGAAAAACAGAGAATGCAACACTTTCGTTTTTTCCTTTTACCATCTCTCATCCTGAGGGTTTGATTGCTGCAATGAGACCTAGCAAGAAAAGAAACTCTGCTTGCTCTGTCTAGATAGATTAAGCAAGTGCCACTCATATTCCTTCCAACACAAGGACTACCAATGCAAGAGAGCCTGTATGCGTGTGTGTATATATATATATATATATATATATATATGTGTCGAATATAACTCACAAACCTCTCAATAAGAAATTACCTTCGAATTAGAGAGACTGGTGAATCTCTAAATTTTCAGAACTATGAAAACAAACATTATCCAATCAAAAGTATAAAAGTATACAATGAGTGTCTACATTTTTGACAGTGAATGAGCTTTATATAATAATTATCAGAGAATTCAAAAATTATGATAAAATGAAAACAAATGAATCTTAAATTAGATTAACTAGATAACCTATTACCAAAATTAAGACATGAGAAAGACAAAAGGGAAAAAGACATATAAAGGCTGGAATTATTTTCATCACCGAAAGTGGACATAGCAACGTATAATAAAACAATTTTCTTCTAAAATTGTGGGCCTGATTTGAAACACGACAACCTTTTTCTGCAGGCTATAACAAGCCCACCCTTCCTTAAAATGTAGTACTACGTCTCATATAAGATTCTCTCTTAAGACTTGAGGTTTTGGTTTTGATAGCAATAGGGGTTATTCAAGTTTGAGTCCTGATTCAACACCAAGCTCCGTGGTAGAGCCGCCCTCTGTTGAGCAAGTGTGTACTCCATAATATGTGACCTCAAGTATTGTGGGGTCGTCATCTGATCTTTGCACTTGCTTTTTAGCCAAATATCCCTTTGAATGTCAAGCTCCTGCAAATTATAAAATAGATCAGACATGTAAATAAATTGCTCTATTTTTTAAAATTCCAACAATTCTGTCTACTATTAAGTGTCTCTAAAAGAATTAACCACCTGGGATGTTTGGCTCCCAAAATCTCTTTCTGCCCGTATTTCCTCTAGGTGTAACCGTCATCATCAATACTCTGAGGGCTGTGGACTCTCACAATCTTTGTCTGTTCAGGCACTGTATTTCTGCAACCCAATTCATATATATACAGATATAAGCCGTGATTTCCAGCAACATTTACATAAGAACAGTCATTACTTGTAAGATTATGTATGAACTTACCACTTCTTTAATGAAGGCCCTGAAGTAGCACAGAGGTATCGCCCATCAGAACCACCACTCCTTGGAGTTTCATTGATGGATAAAGAAGACCCTCCAGGCAAGTCAGAATCTATCTCCTTAGCTTGAGTCTGCTCTGGTGAGCCACTACATTCCGGAATAGGTGACGAATCAATTGGATCAGTTGTGGGTTAAGTTGAGGGTGATCCGTCCCATTTTGGAACAAACGAGACAGAAAATTCAGTTGGGGATGACTTTTTCTTAGATTTAAAGTGGAAGAGCTGATGCTTTATAATTGCAATTGATCTTGATACTTAAAATTTTCATAACCATATCAATGTATGCAACAATCAGCTGGGTAAAAGAAAAGACAATCTCTACTGCAGTTAGTCGATCCCAAGTTCCATTTTTAATAAAAAAAAGCACTATACAAGGTCATGACAACCAAATGCTGATAATAGAAATGAAGCTAAAGAGAAATCCCAGGTATTTGTTCCAAATATGTCTAGTATGATTGATATTGTCTCCAATAAAACGAGTAAGACTGCAAGTGTCTGTTTCTGATACGTTGTACATGCCTGTGATTTATAAACAAGTGTTGTTATGTAACAAGAATCAGAAGATAAAATTGAGAGCTAGAAGGCAACACACAAAGTAAAGTGAACATCAATGAGGTTACCTTGTGGACCAAGCAGTTTATGTTACGCAATATGTCATTTCTTGTCATGCGACGAGCTGTCAAAGTGCTTGTACGAGATGGAGGAGGCATGCTTTTTTCTCCGAGTGATTGTCAGCTTTGTCATTGTTAATTTGGCAAGACTAACATTAAGATTTTTTAAGGAAAGAAAGATGGTATATCACCAAAAGAAAGACAATAAAGATGGTATAAAAATCATGAGAAGAGCACGCATACCACCGGATGACATAACTCAATAAAATAATCTTTTGAATTATAAAACTATCCACCATCATTACAGTACGAAAATTGCATAAAATTTAACAAGTGTGGTTTAACAAAATCAATTATTTGAAGGAAAGCTCGTGGAAGAGTGTTACACCAGTCAAAAGAGTACTGACCATGAAGGAGAGCTGTCCCACTAATTTACTATTTATTTTTCTCTCTTTTTTTCAACAACTTCATGTTGCCTTGTTTCAAAATCATTTCTTTTCCATTCTCACAGGTTTCTTTTTAAAGTTAGGATTCTCTCCTAACCTTACTTTTACTATAATACATTTATAAAAAAAGTTGAAGTTTAAATGATATATATAAAGAAGAGAAAATATAATAATTTTAGTCATGCATTACCCTTTATATTAATTTGTTACTAGGTTATGAAAAACCTATAAAAAAAAAATGTTGCAGAGAATTCTAACTCTTCTCTTGGACTTGAACATATATGGACTATTTTCGGAGGTGTTGCAGGTGACGTAGGAGGAAGCATATAATTTACGTAGACAATTATTTAAAGTTGACTTGATTGAGACTTATGGTTATGAATTTCCATGCACAAGATTTGGGGCCCATCCTCCATAGGAATTTACGCACACTAGCTTTTGAAAATTCGCTCTTTTCCATCACCTCCTGTCGTTAGAAACTGCTATCATAAACAAGTGTCTTTTTTTCTTCCTCTCTCTTCAGTTGGAAATCATTCTAATGATGTCAATTATTATTATTATTATTATTATTATTATTTTGACATAGTCAGTTATTTTGTTATACAACGATTTTCATAATCAATGGCTTGAAAAATCACGGAAGTTAAAGTTCATTACTGATATAATTGTTTGTCACAATCAATGGCTAAACTATTGTCTCACTTTATGATTACTCCTAAACCTAGGGACTACAAAAAAAGAAACCTAAATGGTTTTGGAACCTAGCAAAAACGAAAAATAAAAGAACAAATGTAGAGCATATTGATGCAATCATCATTTTCGGTTTACATTATAATAAATTATTAATGGCGTTTGTTTTGTTATACTAATAATTCAATTTAAGAATATTTTATTTATTTTTATTAATTTATTTTATTATAATAATTTATTTTTATATATATAATTTTCAAAAAAATTACTTTATTATAATAATTAATCATATTTTAATTATGAATAATAAAATTATTAATATATACATAAAATTTTTTATTATTTATTAAATAATTTATTATAATTATTTGTATTATATTAAATGAAAGTATAAAAATTAATGGTAGAATGGTATAAATATCAAATTATTAATTTCAAATAATCTTAATTTAAAAACAAAAAAAAAACAAAATCACTATACATTTAAAGGTAAGGAAAAAAGATAAACAAATATATCTTTCAGATTTTATATTTCAATTACTATTCAGTTTTTAATAACAAAGTTCAATCTTCAAATAAAAAAATAAATTACCCCTGAGTTTTTACAATATATCTATAAAATCATAAAATGTGAATAAATCAATCCCCTATGGTTGGAGTTGCTTTCAGGGCTGTGCTATTAATAGTTAATCTTCCCAAGCTTCAATAGATTCCTAACTCAACCATTAATATTAGACTTGTAAAAAGAAATAAATAAATATATATAGGCATAGGAGGAGAAAAAGAAGGTTGCGAATAGTTGTGTATAGATTAATTTGGTCGGATAGGACATCTATAAAAGAAAGCTTTCATTCACTTAGCCAGGCTGCTGTACATGGATGTGTACAAGACTCTTGACATCCACTTTCCAAAAAAATAAAAAAAAAAAAGAAAGAACTTCATCTAGATCTCTATATTTTTAAAAAACTTCTCATTTTTAAATACAAATCTGTTTATAACTTTTATAGTCCCTTATTTTTTAAAACTCATCAAATTAAGCCCTTAAACATCATCTTTAATGGTTAGCGTCAAGTTCAAACAATAAAAAACTGTTTTGGCCTTAACTTTACATACATATGTTAAAATAATGTCTTTATCCTCTTAGAAATTTTAGAATTACAATTTAATCTGAATTCTTTATGACAAAAATATTCTTCATGTATATAAATTAAAAAGTTAATATAATATATACATTTAATTTAATTTAATTAAAAAAATAAAAAAATAAAAAAAAAAAAAACTGATCTCCATCGTATAGATCTCATATGGAAACCAAAACCTGGTCTCCACCTTGAAGACTAGGTCTCCAATTAGTCTCTATTGCCAAAGACGCGATGTATACGCATTCTCTTCGCATCTCCAATTGTGGAGACCAGTTGGTCACCATTTCTAAAGACTTGGTCCCTAGCGTTGGAGACCGGATTAGTCTCCATTGCTAGAGACCTAGTCTTTAGGACTGGAGACCAACACTGATCTCCGTTGCTAGAGACCAGATCTAGTTATTGACGACGGATACCAAAGAGCCTTTACTGTTAAAGACTAGTCTCCAATGGTGGAAACTAATTGGAGATGACAATGCTATCCCCATTTTTTTATTTTAAATTTGCTTAATCTTTAAGGTTTTTTTTTTGGAAAATATTTGGTTTGATGTTAATGTTTAATTTGCATGATGTTGGCTTGATGAGAATGATGAAGATAATGATTTTGATGAATATAGAGAATGAAATTAAAGATGAGGAAGATGAGGATTTTTTTTTTAATTTACATAATTTTAAGGGTACTTTTGTCATAAAAAATTTAAATCAAATTGTAATTCTAAAATTTTTAAGAAGATAAACACGTCATTTTAACATATATATGTAAAATTAAAAGCAAAACACTCTTATTATTTTCACTTGACGTTAATTATTAAAGATTATATCAAAGGAACTAATTTGATAAGTTTTTAAAAAATAAGGAACTATAAAAACAATAAATAGATTCGTAATTAAAAATGAGAATTTAAGTTCTCCCAATTTTTTATTTAATTTATTTTAAAGTTTTTAAATTTTATTTAAAAGAAAAATAAGAAATAAGATCAAAAGATAATTTTATCTCTCAATCATGTTTAATGGGTTGTCTCTCAAGCCTCTCTTCTACTTCACCTTGATCTAGATGATCTTCAAACAACAAAATGCTAAAACCGATTATTTTCTTCATTGTATCAGAGGTAGCTCCACCTGCACTAGATCTAACTGCACTTCATTTAACTGGAGAAGACCAGAAAGCAGTGAAGAATGGATTACTCGTTGCTGCTTTTGTCTTGCCAATTTTCAGTTGTATTAAGGAAATTTACAACTTGGTAGTAAACAGCGAAGATCTCGGTAAGGCCCTACGCACGCTCGGATTGACCTTCTCTGTTATCCATATTACTGTTTCTGCCACTCGCCTAATTATGTCACTTCGTGGAGACGAGTTTAAATTCCCTGTTGTAGCAATTTACCCACCATTATGTGCTGCGTGTTCCATTTACTTGATTTGGAAGCACATAAATCAAAAAACAGATGCACCAACAAACAATCCAGGGGATGAAGAACAGGGGTACCATGTAGATAATTCAGCAGTTGGCAATGGAGAAGAACCTACAACTACTCCTTACCAGCGAGGGGATGACAAAGAAACTAGTACTACTCCAGTAGATGGAAATGGAGAAGAAACTACTACTCCTCCAGAGAGGTTTTACCAAGGAGGGGATGACGTAGAGGGGGGATATTCAGGTGTTTCGCCAGAGAACTCAGCAGGGATCCAAAAGGAAGAAACTACTAGTACTCCAGAGGGAGACTCCAATCCAGAGGGTGTACCCGTTATATCATCAAAACAGAAACTAGGTAAGAAAAACTAGTTCTTGCATACTCATCAATTATGATAGTGCCCTATTTTCTAGCATTACTAATTTTTTTTCATTCTAAAGAATCAACCACTGGTCGATTTTACATTGATACGGAGTACAAGCAAGTTACAGTTAGCAAAGAAGAACTCGATGTCAGGCATATGGTCCAGTATGTCATTAACGTTAGATCCAATTGATATAAGAATCACAATTATTCTCAAATGGCAGAATAAGTCATCAATATTAGATCAAAGTGATATTAGAATCTCATGTTTTCTGACATTAATGTCTCAGAACTAAATTCAAAATAGTCTTTCACAATGTCTTGAACATTTTATTGTTTCCAAGAGTCTAGATTATGTCTCAGCCTGCGTTTAAGAATCATTAGTGCTGTCTGTTATTCATAGGCCAATTATTCATTTTCTAGAAGATTGCTATACTGAAATTGGGTCCTCTATATGTGTAATGTTTGTTGATATGCTAAAGTGAATGAAAATTTTGAGTTTATCCTAGTTTGCAAGAAGGAAAAATAAAAAAAATAGGTGTGATATCTCAAGATTGCCTAAATGCAAAATGGCCTTACACTTCCAAATCCCCACTTCCTGGACCAGAGCTTTAGTATCTTTGATCACCAACTCAACCTCACCAAAACCTGGATACATCTCCGTAACACTGGAGGCCACATTGCTAGCATCTACCTCTACTAGCTGAACCACCACATTTACTTTCTTAGCTGACAATAAAACCCTCTTGTGAAACAAGAAACTCCCCTGAAATTCCACTGTTTCAGCAGTGAAATTACCCACCAAAAATTTAGCCAAAGCAACTACTACAAACCCCTCTCTGTTCCTGATAACAGCCCCAATTCCCAGAGTATTTTTGCCCTTCCTGATGGCCATATCAGTGTTTAAGTTCGGCACCCAAGTAACACAGGTCTTATAGACACCTTCAGGATTGGTTTGCTGGTTTGCAGCGCCTTCTGGGTATCTTAAGACTCCCTCAGTAAATCCGAAACCAACACAAGTCCATAGCAGGTTTAACAACACCATTATGCATAAGGAGCTTTCGATTAAACCAATACTCCATTATGTCATGCACACAAAAGAAAGGTCCTCACTATTAACAAAACGAAAAATCCCTCTAATCACCTCACAACAGGACAACCCTTTAACTCTTTCAATTTCATGGCAAAAAAAACTGTCCTAAAGCAAACCTCAACAGCCCAATCACGGTTAACGTAATGCTCTCTGTGAACATATCGAAACTATTCTTGTACTATTGACTAAATGAGTACACATTTCAATCCTTTCTTCTCATTCTCTTTATCTATGGTCATAATCCTCTCTGTGAACAAATGAAAACTAGTGATCCATCCTCTTTCAAATGGGTTGGAGAGTTTACTGTCATATAGAAGTAGTTGTTCTTGGATATTGATAAGGAGTCTAGCATAAGTACCCTAAATATAGAAGAAAGAGTTAGACCAAAAGTGTCCTCCTAGAAAATTGAACTACTTATGCTTGTTGGTTAGGACAGGGTCTTGAAGAGGCACATTTTGAAGGACAGACAACAGATCAAATTATAGCCAATCCTACCTGGCTTCTCTTAAAGAAGCCTTTACAAAAAGCTAAGAACCTAGTCTTCAATTAATTCCTAATATTTACAATTTTAACCTTCTAATAATGAACAAAATACAAATGGTCACCCATGTCCCTATAATGTTTTCAAACCATCATTTTTCCTCTCTCAGGCCCTAATTATAGCCAAAAGCCTTGAATCAAATGGCAAAACTTCTGTCAATTCCCTTAGAATTGTTTTAGTAGAAAGAATCAACCAACTTGTGATGGAGAACGACCAACTCTACCTTCAAAACGGTTTTAAAGATTCAGGCTTCGATTTCTTCATATCATATTGTTTTACTAACACAACACATCAAAATTTCATCCTCTATAAGTTTTTATTTCCCATTGAGTTTCTCCTTTTGTTTCTTTTCGCTAAGTGCTTGATAGTTTTGAATATTTGAGATTCAAATTCTTCACATCATCTTGTTGTGCTAAATCGTGAATTAGAAAACTAAAAGCTAGTACAATATAAGGTGAAAAGACTTCTGCTAAATTTTCAATTATGGGATACTAATGACAAATGAGATGTCATTTCTACTTTATGAAGTATAGGATCCACATGTATTATTTTTCGGTTGAGAAAGTGTCTACCGTTTGGTAAGATTTGAAGTTGATTTTGAGATTTCATTTACGTAAGAAGCCCTTGTGTTTGCAAGCAGTGTTAAACTATGAAATCGAATTGGAATTCAATAGGCAGACAAATCCTAGACTAATCTATTTGCATTGAAAGGTTATGGTTTTTATAGTCTATCTATTTATATCGAATGCCTCCTTGAAATTCAAGACAGGTTCTAAGGTTTTGAAGGTTGAAACTACTGATACATGACATGGGAGACTAGGTCATATTAGTCCTAAGAAAATGAAACAAAAGATGGATCTTGACTCCTGCTGCCCTAACACGGAAATAAATTTAAAATATGTGTTAAATTAATGTCCAAGCCACACATACTAGACAGCCTCACAAGTCTATCGAAAGATAATTCAAGTTAAACTTATCAGCAGTGATGTACACAGATCTAGTAGATCCCCCGCTAATGCAGAGAACAAATACTTTGCAACTTTTATTGATAAATGTACTTAGTTCAGTTATATAATTTGTTCCAGACTTAGGATAAGATTTTTATATAAATTCAAGTTAAGCCAAAAAGAAGGAGTATAATCAGTTAGTCTAACAAGATTTCTTTTCATATGTTTCCTTTGCGACTTCTATTGTACCTTTACTTTATACTCTAGTATTTAAAAGATGTCTTAATTTTGTTGTTGTTTGCTCTAATTACTAACTTGAATTCTTTGTGATCATCACAGATTTGGCTGTGCATATTGATGCAGTTGAAGAGCAAGAGAATTTTCTAGGGGTTAAAACTTAGTATTTGGCTTCTCTTTGGGCATCTACTAGTGATGATTTTAAAGACTCATTTTTATTTTTCATTTTGCTTGATTTGAAGACTGTTGTTTGGTGATTGAATTTTCTTGTATCTGGTTCTTGTTTTTGTTTGTTGTTTTGGTTGACTTTTGGTTCACGTTTGTAACTCGTTTCTTTATTATTAAATAAAGTCTTTGTTTACTATAATAATAATAAAAAAATAAAAATAAAAATAAAAGATACATAAGCAAAGAGGCCATTGTTAATGTTGAGTTCCATCATACGATGAAAATCAAGATCATGTGCCAAGGGTGGTTGAAAGTTCCTATGATATTAATATAAGGTTGTTAATTTACCATACAACTGTCTATGAACACAATTTGGTTCACGTTTGCAACTCGTTTCTTTATTATTAAATAAAGTCTTTGTTTGCTATAAAATTAAATAATAATAATAACAATAAAAGATACATAAGCAAAGAGGCCATTGTTAATGTTGAGTTCCATCATACGACGAAAATTAAGATCATGTGCCAAGGGTGGTTGAAAGTTCCTATGATATTAATATAAGGTTGTTAATTTACTATACAACTGTCTATGAACACAATTTGTTGTCTGAATTGTTTAGAACAAGTGTTATCTTCAGGATTTTATCTAAAATTATTGTACTCAATTTGTATTAAACGAACATGTATGGATAGATTTGTCAAAATTTACTTCCCCTAGTCCTAAGAGGTGAAGGGGAGGTCAAGGGTTCAAGATCAGCTGGAATTTGTTCAGGCTAAAGGTCTAGTACGGAAGTAATTAAGACTTTCAATAAGCACCAAAAATGACGATTTTGGTGAGCAGTATACAGTCGAGGTTAACGATATCATGAACCACCCATTTTGATTTATGTAAAGGTGCATCAGTCTATTATATTACTAAAATTATTCCAGAAATTTGAGTTGATATATCGCTAACACGTAAAACAGAAACGATTTCTGCAATCAGGACATCTTCTGCTTAAGATTTCTATAGGAGAAATGTTACAGGTCAACCGAAAGCAAGAATACTGGGTTGTACATAAAACATCTGGAAACAGTAAGGAGGTATGCATTGTTGAGATCAGATTCAAATTATAAAGCAGGTTTCCGTTGGAGAAGGAGCCAAACCTCCATCGTGAATCAGATCCCCCTCCGATTTTGGCACGAGGGATGAAGTCACCCAACAGAGCATATAGATTGACCTATGGTGAAAGAGTAGTTTGGTCAAACCTCCTCCTCTCTGCTGTCTGCAAGAGGATCGTGGTCATGCAGAGAGTACAGATCCATCCACTTCCACCTTGGAGGTGGTTGGTGGTAAAGAGTACACATCCACTTCCGCCTTCCACGGAGGCAGATGGCAACCAGAGGTGACAAACAAGGTTTATAAAATTAGTTATTTTCAACTAACTTCATAAAGGTTTGATCTATTTTTACTGTCACTTAGTTATATACAAGGGTATTACTGAGACCCCAAGCATTCGACTTAAATCACAGAATTGCAAACAAGAAGCAATGCTTGCAAAACAAACGTTAAACATAGGCCAAACATAAACAAGATTTAAAGCCTATACGTGAAACAAGCAAGATCTAACATATGAACAAACAACTACTGGGCCAGATCTATGATTATTTTCAAAATATATTGATATAAAAAATCAACAAATAAGAGGATGATAATCTTACCTTCGCATAAGCTCAAACGCTAGTCTAGGGTTTGTTGGTTGCAGCAAAAAGAGAGTTCAGCAGCGTACAGCCTTTAACCTTATATCTGAATAGTCCAAAAAGAGGCAGCATCGCTGCATCGAATATGATAAACTTATTTTTGGAAGTTGGAGACCAAAAAAACAGTGGCACATGATGGGTCTAGAAGCGTGCGAAAAAAACAATACCAGTTGATCGGTTGCGGTCTTCCCTGTAAAAGACCGATGCCATATTGAAAACAGAAATTAAGACGTAAGAATTTTCCTTTTTTCTTTGACAGCAGAGAATGAATGATTTGAGTGGGAGTATTTCTTTCGGGCGTAGGTGGACAAAACGGCTCATCCAGAAAAAATATTTTAAATAGAAATGAATAGTTAACTATTTCTTATGTCTATAGTCGAACAAACTGCAACGCAGGGCATTCCCATTGAATTACGCCAAGTGCAATCCCTCATCCATTCGAATTCCTAACTCTGTAAAATATGTCACATAAGGAAAACAATTTAAGTTTGATTATGATTTTTTTTTTTTTTTGAGAAGGTTTGATTATGCTTTTATTTATTATGTTTTTAAAATTAGTATTAAAATAGGATTACTATTTAAGTTTGATTATGACTTTATTCATTTCTTTTTTAAATCAGCATTAGTTTTACTAATTAATATAGGACTAGTATTAGAAAAAAGCTATAAATACATCATCGTTTATTTTTTCATTGTCATATCACCTATCACAATAACAAAACATGCATCCGTTCACCACACGTTGTGTTGTTAATATTAGCATCGTTTGCTGTGTTGCAATTTTCACGACACTACTAGTTCTTTTAGTTAATGGTCAGTTCACTCCCAGCTTTCATTCTCCAAAGTTTGAAGTTGATTCGGTCAATATATATCCATTCAACATCTCCACTACCTCTTCTCATAATATCATCACCAATTGTAGCCTTACTTTTTCGGTTAGAAACCCTAATAAGGGTCACGTCTTGTATCTCCAAGACATGCAAGCTTCAATGTTCTATCAACAAGAAAATATTTTGTCTTCGAAGATAAAACCTTCTTTTCAGTTGAATCACAAAGAGAAGAGACCGGTGCAAGCAAATTTTAATATTTCATATGAAAATATGGATAGCTTCATCATGGACTCCGTTATTACAGACTTGTCGAAAGGAGTTATGGAATTTGACGTGATCGTGGAAGGAATAGTTACGGCTGATCCTTGGACAAAACGTAGAAAAGTGAAACTTATGGGTGTTTCTTGTAAATCTATTATGGTCGAATTTTCATCAAATATAACAACAGGGTCAATGTTGGGAGATTCAAAAAACTGTCATACTCAATTGTATAAGTAAAGGTTTATAGAGCTCACTTAAAGGTATCCTTAGACTTTAAACGAAATTTTAGAATAGGACTTTTAATATTTAATGTAAAAGTAAAAGGAGATATTTTATTTAAAATTTATTCTTGTTACCTTTTTTTTTCTTAATTTTTAAAATGTGAAAGTGTTGATCAATATGATATGTCATTGAAATAAAATAGCAATCTTCAATAATGTTTTTGTTCATTATAAAATTTTTTAGTATTGTGTCATTGAAAAATATGGGATACTCTTCATCTTTAAAAAAATTATACGGTTCTCAATAATTGGACATGTTTTAATTATGAAGTTTTTGGAACTGTTATTTGAAACAATGCTTTGAGGAATTTGTTTGGCTTAGAGGTGGATTTTAAAGTTTAAATTGTGGGAAGAAATTTATTTTTGTTAGAATATGAATGAAATAATTGAAGTGATTCAATTGTTTGGTCATCCGTATAAAGAACTTGGGAAGCTAGCTGATGCTCCACCTTTCAATTTGTGACACTTCAACAGATTATTGGCCCGTTGTGTTTTTATTTATTTATTTTATCAAAAAATGGAAGTGTCAAACATGCAACAACAGCAGAAGGAGCATCGCTGATACTATTACAGGTTGGCAAAATGGACAGGGTCTTCAGACCCGACCCTTACCAGTAATAATGCGGTTCGAGTATACCCGAGCCGCTTATTTAAAGACCCTTAATGGAATCGGATCTAAAAACCCGTACAATTACGGGTAGGATATGGTTCTAGTTGAGACCCGCAAAATACCCGTTGTTTATATACCCTCTACCCGTTTCCTTTTGAAAAAACCCTAACTTCTCAACTCTCTCGACTCTTTCGACTCTTTCTCTCCAATCTCTATCGCCGCCGTGCCTGCTGGACTGCGTCTCTCTCTCTCCATCGCCGCCATGTTATCGCCGACCACGAGAACATCTCCGTCTCTCTCTCTCCATCGCCGACCGACAAAGCCGAGGTCTGTTTTCAAAAAACCCGTGATCTTTTAAATTTTTCTGGGTCTTTCGCATCTGGGTCTTGCTTCGATTCATCTATGCCTCCCAACTCCTTCATAGCTTGTTGTTTCGCATCTGGGTTTGTGCCATTGCATCTTCTATGACATATTATCTGTTTATTTTTGTGTTATTGATGTTATTGACGTTTGGATATTTAGGGGAAGAAGAGGAAACGCAGTCTCGTTTTCTCTCTCATCGATTTCGCATAAGTCTTTTTCTCTCTCTAGAATCTGTGTTTTCTACTGATTTTCGAGATGTTGAACCTATTTGTATTGATTTAAATGATGTTTGTTGTAAATTTGTTGTATTTTGAGATGGTGTGGATTTGGGTAATGAATTAGTTTGTTGAATGTTTGTTGATGTGGGTTTTGAATGGTTTGTGATGGTCGAGGTTTCCCGTGGTTAATGGTTATGCATCATTGAAGTGTATTCCTCTTTCTCACTGTGTCTATATTTATGCCATTATGTCTGTAAGCAGTAGGTGCTGCAGACTTAAAAGTTTCTTCAAGGATTAGAAGTTTCTTCAAGTAATTGGTTTCAGGACTGTAGTTATAGCCTTTTTTAATGGTTGATGGAGTCAGTGACTTTTAATGGTTGTAATTTTTTATTTCGATCTGGCCCTGGGCTTGATAAGTAATATTTTATGGTGGTGTTGGGTGAAGCCTCCGATTATTGGACAAAGAAGGGGTTGTGGAAAGCCCCTTTCTTTTTTGTTTTTTGTTTTTATATTTTAAATACTTAAGTTGTGCATTTTTCCTTTTATGTATTCAGAAGACCATGATTGCATAATCAATTGAACAGAGCCACTTTCCTCAAATTTATTTATTTTAGAAAAAAAGAAAAAGAGGTTTCTGTGAGCATTGAGAACACTTGTAATGGATTAGTATTCTATGCGCTATAGCCTTAACTTTAACCTTGACTAAATGGGGCTGACCATGTGAATCCTTGTGCACTAATCTGTTGTATCTGAAGTAATATCGTCCACAAGGTTTCAGTCCATGTTGCAATTTTTAACATTGCTGGCCATGTCCTTTCGTGCCTTCTCTGAATGACTTTTTGCTATTCTGCCCCAAAAATGGTTGTTAAACAAGGTTGTGTAACAGTGTTAATAAATTGATTTTATGTTTCTTCAAGCGAAGCATTCTGGATAGATTGCATTAACTGAAAAAATTCTTTTCAGAAATTATTTAGAAATTGTGGACCACATCACTATGATTCCTTTTTTTTTTCCCTTGCGTAGAACTATAATCTTGAATTCCTACACTTACGATTATTTTTTATCTGTTATTGTATATTGGTAGTTGTGTGGTTTTTTGTTCTCTTTAGTGATTTCATACTCTGTATAAATAGTGAATCCCATAAATTTTGCTTATTTGCTTTTCTTTTTTCTTTTGTAGGAAGTCACGAGGTAATTTGATATTGATTGCTTTGGGAATTGGATTGGTTATTTTCCCCTGTATTGAGATATGATTCTCTTTTCTCTGGTGACACAATTGTAAGTTATTGCGACTGAGTAAAACACTAACTCATATATGAAAGACTATTAATGTCGTTATTTCTCTGGTGCCATAGCTTATATCATTTTTACCAAGTGACTGAGTGTCCTGAGTTTTGCTATGGCACTATAAAATGACATATAGACACCTAAAGAATAAAATGATATAATTCATATTTGTATGCAAGTTCTTTGATAGAATTGAGTCATTTGCAAATCTCTAGAATCAGTGATGATCTAAGGGCTGTAACCTTTGTCCTGGATGCATCTGAAGAAGAGGTTGGGAAGGTTTTGCTAGAATTGATCAAGCAGGGTGCTTCTGCATCGGATTCACTAGAGTGCAGAGAAGTCAAGGCTTTACAACTTGCAGCTTCGAGGCTTGATATTACTTCTTCTAAGGCCATTTTGATAGAGAAAAGATCTATAAAGAAGCTGTTGGATAAAGTTCACGAAACACACATCCGAAAAGGAGATTTTAAGGTACCTTATGATAATAATAGCCATTTTGCAGCACTAATATTAAGAGACGAAACAGTGAGACAGTATAGTTATCTTCATTTAATGCTAAATCGGTGAATAGTATATAGCTGGAAACCGGTAACTTCGACTTACCTGCATCTGGTGGTAGTAGTTGAAATCTCTGGTGTAACAACGCACGTACTTTCACCACAACCAAATATTTTTGTTTTGTTATATTTTTTATTATTAACTGAATTGTTTAAATATATTAGGTAGTCAAACAAGATGACTATGAAAGTAGTTATAAATTTAATTACACTATGCATATTAGTCGTAATCTTTAATTTAATTTTTAATTTTTCACTTGATTTGTTCTATTAGGTGGTGTTCCGGAGAAAGAAATATATCATAAACAAGATAAGAAGAGTCATCATTATCTTGATTTTATTTTTTATATTTATTTTATATTTATTTTTTTGCTATTTTGGGATGTAAATTAAAGACAAATTTTAATTTTTAATGTTATTTTTTGTTTAATTTTGATTGTGATATGTTTTTTGTAAAAATTGACAATAATTATTATGAAATGAATTATGTGATGTGAAATTAGTTTAATCTGTTTTATGAGAAAAAATTGATTTTTTTTTAATCAAGTTAAAATTTTAAATCCATTCAATTTGGTAGTCCATAAAAAATATTTGGGAAAATTTTAAAAAAAATTTATTAAAAAAATTTCGGTCAACTCGAATTTAATCGAGTTGATTTGAATTTGATCGGGTTGACTTAGGTCAAATTCAAATTTGATCCGGTCAAATTTGGGTTTGATGCAGGTTTGAGTAGACATGTAAAATGCATGGGTTGGGTTTGGATCAAACCCTCAAATTTATTTGAGGGTATGGGTAGGATCTAGACCCTTAAATAAAAAAGAGGGTCTAATATGGGTCTAAGCTTAGTGCAGATCTAGACTCGTATTTTGGCATCCTTATATAGGAATCATTTTCCATTCATTAACTATTCATAAAAAAATATTTTTTACCTATAAGGTGTTTTGTCCATATATGCCATAGTTTAGAATAGTTTCCTAGGTAAGAAAACTATTCCTTTGAAGTAATAGTTTTCCTATGGCTCCTAATAAAAAAAAGAGTGGTTTTTAGATTAAGTTCATGACCAAAGAAAAAATACGTTTTTAATTTATTTATTATAAAAAACAAATTTTGACATATCAAATAAACTAATTATTATCTATATCCATATTATTCAAATTGTTCCTAAGTATTTTTTACTTTAAAATTCTCTTTTTGACGTTATTTGAAATTACCGAATTACCCTTCTTCTTCTTGCCTTTTCTCTTCCATAAGGTTTTCATCTCTTCCATTATTTATAATTTTTTTTCATCCATTCAAGATTATTTATGCACTTATTAAAAGTTTTTTAAGTCCAAAAAATGCACATTCAATGTTCTTTGTCTCCAACAAGTCTCGCAGTTAAATTTTTCTTCACGTTTAAAGATATGTAATTATTGTTGGTATTGTTCCAAAACTCACGACTCAATATTCGACTGGCGACCCAACGAACAACGAGTAATTGACTACTCGGCGAGTATTCGATGAACACTATTTTGGAGAGAAAAGGGGAATTATTAGTTTTGAAATCTAAGAGCGTAAATTGATATTTCATTAAATATGAGGGGTTATAATGAAATTTTCCCCACCATATATAAAATTCACCTCACATTCCATCGCCAAATCCATTTCAAACAAAACCCTTAGCCTCACATTCTTTCTCTGTCTCCCTTCTCCTCTCACATCTCTCTCTAAAATCGTTGTTGTAGTCACCATTAAAGTGAGTCATCATTGTTGCAGTTGCCTTTTTGACATCATTAACTGCCACCGTCATTGAAGCCAAAGTCAATCTCTCTAAAATTGTCGAGATTGATGTGAAAAGGTTTCGGTGGTGGTCAAGTGACAGTGAGAACGAGCGGGGGCAATTAGTGACAGGTAAGTAAGTTGATTTGGGTTTGATTAGGAGTTGGGGTTTGGTATTGGTGTGGTGAATTGATGATTGGATTTGGGCATCGGGGTTAGGGTTTGGTATGGTGACTAGTGAGCGATTGAGATTGATTGTTGAAGTTTTGTTGGGAGATTGGTGTGGTGTGGGAGACTATTGAATTGGTGAGTGGTTTTTTTGAAGTTTGGTGGTGAGTTTGGTAATTGAATTTCATGGTGAATTTGTTAAGTTTGGTAATTGAATTTCATGGTGAATTTGTTAAGTTTGGTCATTGAGTTGGACCGAGTTGGTAAATACTCAGTCCAACTCTATGAATACTTGCCTCTAGCGAGTAGAGCCACCGATCTAGGGTTCTCGAATCGACAACTAGCCGAATAACTATTTTTGATCGAAAAATCGACCAACTTAACTGAGTTTTTAAACCATGGTTGTTGGTTGATTTTCAATTTTTTTTTTTTTTTAATCACATTGCTTAGTTAAAAGTCTAAGAGTGGCTTTTGGTTGTTATTTAACCTTACATAAGTGAGACCCGAAGAAAACGAAAAAAAAAAAAAAAAAAGGAATTGCGGTTTTCTACATTGTGTCAAGTTTTGTGAGTACACATAACCCGATTCGGGTTTTGTGAATAGAGATAACCCGATTCAGGTTATGTGTACTCATAAAATGTGAATTGGGTTATGTGAGCTCACAAAACGCAAATCGAGTTATATGTACTCATAAAACCTAATTATGAGTCCACGTAATGTGATTCAAGTCATGTGGACTCACAAAACCTAAAAATGAGTTTCATTGTTTTTTTTTTATTCCTTCTGTTATGTAAGTTTGATATTGATCATATGTGATTATATTTGGTTAGATTTTTATGAATTTGACAATATAAAATTGGATATTAAATATGATAAGAGTATATGTGAGACTAATTTATTTTATATTTTAAATTTTATAAGAATGGGTAAAGTAACGATAATAGTCAAATGCAACGGAGAGTAGAATGAGAATAACTATGTTAGGGGTGAGATGTTCATGATGGGAACCCCTAAAGAATGTCAACTTTTCTCAATTGGTGGACTTTGTTTATATAATGATTAGCATTGATAAAAGAATGTGAGACATCCGTTTGTATTATTTACTTAAGCTAAGGGAATGCCTTCAGTTAAGATACCTATCACCTTTGATCTTAGTGACCGAGGTGTGATTTCAGACAAAAAAAAACTTATTATAGAGAGATTTATGTTGACAAGAATGTGAGAGATTCTGGAGGTATTAACCTTACCATTCTTCCATTTGTCACTAACTCAATACTAGACCGAGAGCATACGAAGACACTTGCCGATAGAATTGTAAGTCCACTTATAGCTGAAGATCACAATTTTTTTATTTTTTATTGTGGTAGTAATCAAGTTTTAGCTTCTGTTGTCACATTTACATCCCTAGAAAGTCCAATGTATAACATTGATTTTGGCTAAAATGATAGTGATGACGATAATAATGAGACATTGAACACTAGAGATGATAATGAGGAAATTGAACTGATGACATTGAAATTAAAGCTGATGTAGAGAACGTGGAGTATTCAAAAGTTGGATTTTCGAGTTCACAATTTAAAGTCATCCCTTCACAACCATACTGAATTATTCCCAATGTAGATCAGTGCGAAATTGAGGCTATGTCAACCGCCATGTCGACCTTCATCTGACGTGATACATTATATAGATGTGCATTTTTTTTATAGTAAATATGAACTGAATGTGGCTATTGGAAAATGTGTTCTTAATTCCAAGTATTAACATAAGGTTAGACATTCGTGCATGGTTCAATATGAGACCGGTTATAAGGATCTAAACTGCAGCTTTGAGATTCATGCAAAATGTAAAAATGGTGGTTCGATGTAGTATGTGTACAAGTTTGTGTCAGAACACATATGTTGTCAGGATACCTATGAGTCATAACGGGAAAAAAAAAGATAAATAAATTATTAAATATAAAAGACTATTGACCTATCAATCAATTAAAGAAAAGCATAAAAGCAAGAAAGAATTCAATACAAGAGAATCAAGAAACAAAAAGATCAAGCAAAGCCATGAACAGATTCAATAAAACGAAACGATACAAAATTGAAACAGTAAAAGAAGACACTGAATCCTCTAGAGCCAAGCGTCATGGGTATGATCTCTCTCAAGGGTTCGGTGAGATCTGTGAGATAGAGTGACAGAGAGAATCCTGCGAAACAGTAACAGACCAAGGCTGAACCAATTGTCATTAGTTGTTCAGCCCGATAATAAAAAAAAAAACTTTAATAATTAAAACATGTCCAATTATTGAGAACTGTATAATTTTTTTAAAGATGAAGAGTATCCCATATTTTTCAATGACACTATACTAAAAAAATTTATAATGAACAAAAACATTATTGAATATTGCTATTTTATTTCAATGACATATCATATTGAATGACACTTTCACATTTTGAAAATTAAGAAAAAAAAAGTAACAAGAATAAATTTTAAATAAAATATCTCCTTTTACTTTTACATTAAATATTAAAAGCCTTAGTCTAAAATTTCGTCTAAAGTCTATGATACCTTTGAGTTGGCTCTATGAACCTATATTTATACAATTGAGTACAACAGTTTCTTGAACCTCTCAACATTGATCCTATCGTTATATTTGATGAAAATTCAACCATAATAGATCCACAGAAAACACTCATAAGTTTCACTTTTTTACGTTTTGTCCAAGGGTCAGTCGTAACTATTCCTTTCACGATCACGTCAAATTTCATAACTCCTTTCGATTAGTCTATAACAATGGAGTCCATGACTATGCTGTTCATGTTTTCATATGAAACATTAAAATTTGCTTGCACCGGTCTCTTCTCTTTGTGATTCAATCGAAAAAAGGGTTTTATTTCCATGGATGAAATATTTTTTTGTTGGTAAAGTATCGAAGCCTGCATGTCTTGGAGATACAAGACATGACCCTTATTAGGGTTTCTAACCAAAAAAATAAGGTTGCAATTGGTGATGATATTATGAGAAGAGGTAGTGGAGATGTTGAATGGATATATATCAACTTAATCAACTTGAAACTTTGGAGAATGAACGTTGGGAGTGAATTGACCATTAACTAAAAGAACTAGTAGTGTCGTGAAAATTGCAACACAGCAAACGATGCTAATATTAACAGCATAACATTTGGTGAACGGATCCATGTTTGTGTTATTGTGATAGGTGATATGACAATTAAAAAAATAAACAATGACGTATTTATAGCTTTTTTCTAATACTAGTCCTATGTTAATTAGTAAAACTAATGCTGATTTAAAAAAGAAATGAGTAAAGTCATAATCAAACTTAAATACTAGTCCTATTTTTTAATACTAATTTAAAAAAAAAATAAAATAAAATCATAATCAAACTTAATTTGTTTTCCTTGTGTGATAAATTTTACAGGGGTAGGAATTCGAATAGATGAGACATTGCTCTTGGCGTAATTCGATGGGAATACCGTGCGTCGCTGTTTGTTTCACCATAGACAAGGACGCTCTCCATGTCAAATTGGCTGATGAATCCGTTTGCATTGGTGCAGCGAATCCTCTGTCTCCTCTCTTTTTAATAGCCAATCGTTTGCCATGTCAAATTGGCTGATGAATCGTCTATCACCAACAACAGAACACCGACTCCTCTGTTAAGTCTGTCTACAAAGGTAATGCTCTCTATGTATTATAGTTTCCAAAATTACATCCTAACCTACGTTTTGTGCCAATCTTGTGCATTTCTCTATTGATTTACCAGATTTTTTTTTTGTGGGCAATTCTAGTGAAATCAGATCTAGAAGAAAGTTATTTGTTGATTTGGGAAGATTAGTATAGTGCAGCATTTAATATCATTAGGAGTTAATTGTTCTCAATATGAAACTCCGAAGTTATTGACAAAAATTAGAAGTTGCAAAATTTTAAAACTTAGGGGTCGAACAATATTTATTTGAGTTGACGGTTGTAAATTGCTAGCGGCAAGGCAGCAGTAAGTTATTTATAAGCACTGTTCTTAAACTCTGCCGCAGTCTAGAGGAAGTATAGAGTTGGTGAGTTTTGATGGATCTCATTGCATTAAAATTTACAGTTTTGATCTGGTATGTATAATATATAAGATACACCAAATTATATTATTATCCATAATTTTCGCCAAACCCTGCAAATGTTATTATAAATTTGATCATTTGGTTAATTAGCATTAATGCAAATTCCACTTGCTAGAAGCAACAAAGCAATGTGATTTCACTGATCAAAATTATATTTTAAAACAGTCGAAAAGTTAATATTGGAGTGCTAACTGCTCTGTGCTACTTGTGCTTTTATATTGTTTTCAATTAATTTCGTCATTTGTATTTGTCAGCTCCAAAGACCGCATCAAGTTTATTTGCTGAGTCAACGTGCTATCATCCATCGATTGTATTGTAGTTTCATAGCAAAGTGCTTGAGTCTGAGCTAAACTTTTTGCCTGTCATAAGCTATCTTATATATTTTGAGTTCAACTTTTTGCAGATTTTCTCTGTAGAGAAGACATGTCTATCCTTGGGGAGGCTATTTTGACTGCTTCTGTTGAGTTTCTGATCAACAAGTTGACTTCATCTGATCTGCTGAGTTTTGCACGCCAAGAGCGAATCAATGCTGATCTCAGGAAGTGGGAGAACATATTGAAGAAGATCTATGCAGTGCTTGAGGATGCAGAGGGAAGCAGATAACCAACCAGTTTGTGAAGAGATGGCTTTTTGATCTTAAAAATCTGGCTTATGATGTGGAAGACAGATCGGATGAGTTTGCAACTGTAGTGTTGGAGTGGAAGCTGTTCCATCAACTTGAAGAAGCCAGCTCAAGTAAGGTATAGAAGCTCATTCGTACTTGCTGTACTAATTTCAAGTTGAATGATGCCAAAGAAGCTGACTTACATAGAAAGAAGAACCTCAATGAATTATCTTTGGAATGGAGTAGTTGTGATTCAAGGAAGGCAGAAATGGAAATGCAGGTACTTCACTTGGTACGACCTTGTGAAAAGCTTGATGAGCTTTCCATCAAATGCTATGGTGGCATGGTGTTTCCAACTTGGTTAGGCCATACTTCATTCTCAAATTTAGTGCTTCTTCGTTTTGAAAATTGCAGCAACTGTTTTTTCTTGCCATCAGTTGGGCAGCTACCCTCGCTAAGGGAACTAGAAATCTCAAATATGGCTGGTATAAATAGGGTGGGCCCTGAGTTCTATGGAAACAGTTGTTCAAGGCCTTTTCCATTGCTAGAGATTCTTCATTTTCAGGACATACCAGATTGGGAAGATTGGACTTCTCATGAAGTTGGTCAAGAAGTTGAAAGGCTTCCTTGTTTGCAAGAACTTTTTATGATATACTGTCCAAAACTGCAAGGAAGTTTGCCTGAACATCTTCCTTTGATAAAAAGACTTGTCATTGAAAGATGTGAGCAATTGGCGGTGTCATTTCTAAGTCTTGCGACATGTTGTTGGGTTGAAATAGATGGTTGCAAACAAGTGGGGCAGAGAAGTACAGTCAGGCTTAGCCTTTTGTCTGATATTTCCAGCCACTTGTTTCTAATTGAAAAAAGCATGCAAAGTTGATCAGGTGTTGAAGAGGTGGAGATGGCTGGTCTTAAAAAGCCAACATCTTTCTTCCAAAGTGGAATTGTACCAGTGAAAGATTCTTTCGATCATTTCAGGTTGCTGAGTTCCACAATCAACTTCTTTCCTCGATTGAAAAGAAAGAGCTACAGCAGCCGCAGGTATTTCCTTGCAGACGTCAATATCTGACATGTGTATGCCTTGCAAGGCTACCACAACTGTTGCACAACTACAGTTTCCTTGTGAAGATATTTATTGCAAAATGTCCAGAATTGGCCTCCTTTCCAGAGACTACTTTACCTTCCTGTTTGAGCAGCACTGCAGTTGAATCATGTGATGCACTGGAATCCCTTCCCGAGACATGGACGGGCAGTACATCTTTGACGTACATTGCAAGAAACCAGTTATCTCCAAATCTAAAACAACTCCAGATCAGTGATTGTGATAATTTACAAGTTTTGATGGAAGAAGAGAACAATAATTTACCTGCCACACTTGAGTACATCAACATCTACAAATGCCTAAGTATTGTATTCTTGTCCTCAAATGGCAATGTATCCAATGTTCGAAAATACGTTATATGGTACGGTACGAGCATTCTGATACGGTATGCTCGGTACAGTTGGTAGGGGCATATAAATCAAAAATGATTTTTTAAAAAAATAATAATTTTTTAATATTTATTTTTCAAAATTATTATTTATTTACATTTTTTAATTTTTTAATATTTATTTTATATTAAATAAATATTTATTTTTAATATTATTATTTATTTTACTTAAATAATTTTTATGTCACTTGTCTGCTTTTTTTAAAAAAAAACTAAAAAACTAAAAAAAGATAAAGATAAAAGTGTTACACATGGAATGAGCACCTGCTTTTAAAAAAAAAAAAATTTATGAGGACAGCAAAACCGAAGTCCAAAGTCAAAATGTCTTATTACTGCACCCATTTCATCTTCTTCTTCTCTGGTTTCTTCCTCCACTCCGATCACTGTTCTCTTTCACCCAAATCCTCTTCTTCTTCTCCTCCTGTCCTCTGCTTTCCATTGCTCTCCGATCCCACATGAGAAAAGTCACCGGAAAGCTTCTGCATCTGAGAGAAGTCGTTGAAAAGTTTCTGCCCATGAGAGAAGTCGCCGGAAATGAAAGCTAAAGTTGCCGGTGAGGAACGGAGAGTGCCGATTTGAGAGAGAGGAAACTCCTGCTGTTGATTCTCACTCGCCGGAAATGAGAGAGCTGTTGTGATTTTCTTTTTCCGCCGCCGGAAACAGTAGAAATGAGATGGAAATGGTCGAAAATGAGGGCAAGATCGCCGGTGAGGAGGAGGCAAAGGTGGGTCGGTCACACAGGAGGGTGGGTCGACTGAGTTGGTGAGAGTTTAGGGTTTTTTTTTTTCATTTTATACCCGTTTCTTTTTTTTTTAATCTTTTGACCCGACCCGACCCGCATTATAACTCAATATACGGCCGTGTCGGGTCAGAACGGCCATATACGGCCGTACGGTACGCAGGAGACGGATTTCGTCGTTTTCTGAAACAGAAACGGGCGTACAGACACGTTTTTGGTGCCATACGGCCGTACGGGCGTATATACGCCCGTACCGTACCGTATTTTCGAACATTATGTACCAAAGGCTCTAAAATTCCTTTCAATTTCTTCTTGTCTGAAGCTGGAGACAGTAGCAGAAACGTTTGACGATAACACTGCTTTTAAAACAATTATCATCTGGAATTGTCAGAATCTTAGATTTCTACGAAACAAAGGATGGTTGTGTTGCGCAAACTTGAAGGAGATCAGCATAAATAGCTGTGACAAACTAGAGGCACTGCCCAACTGCATGTACCAACTGAACCATCTTCAGACAATTGAGACATCAAGTTGTTCAACCCTTGTATCCTTTCTGGAGGAAGGGTTTCCTTCATTGAACTTGACAAGCCTCGTGATAACAGACTGTGAGAAACTACAGGCCCTGCCACACCACATCCAATATCTCACCTCCCTTCAAAGCTTAACAATTGACAATTGTGCAGGCATCAAATCCTTCCCTGAGGATGGTTTTCGCACATACCTTGCTTCACTTGCCAATATTCAATTGGGGTTGCACAGACTCATCTATCTAAGAGGCCTACACATTGAAGGATGTACAGATGTGGTGTCCTTTCCACCGGAGGAGACAGGAATCATGCTTTCAACCTCTCTAACCATCCTGAGATTAACAGATTTTCCTAATCTGGAATGCCTTTCCTCCAGCATTCTAAGTCTCAATTCCTTGGAAGAACTACAGCTCAGTAACTGTCCTAAACTTAAATCCTTTCCAAAGAAGGGCCTGCCTCTCTCGCTTTTAAAGTTATTTATCGGCCCATGATCACCTGCATACCTAGATTCTGAAAAACTATTTAAGGAGAAGAAGACGACTAAAACGTGTTTGATTTCATAAACCTTAAGGTATGTCAATTTAAGATTGAAAATCAACAAGTATTATTGTGCTATTTGAATCAGACAGAATCTTTGTCATTTCTTAATCCATTTTCTTTGTGTCCATCCAGCCACTTCTGCATTCATTCCCCAACTCCAATAGTTGATGACCAAGAAGAAAACTCCAGCTCCTTCATCAAGTCTGTGTGCAAAGGTAAATTTTATAATATATTTAATTTTTTCAAATTTAAAGATTTTTTTCATGTGAATCGTGTATATTTCTCTGTTGATACTGATGAAATCAGATTAAGAAGAATGTTAGTTTAGTGCAACTCAACAATGAAATACTACGACTCTTGGAATATCCATGAAAAAATAACAAAAGAAAGAAAATTTAAAATGATCATGACATTTTCTAAGGACTTTAATTTTGTTCTCATTTTCGTTATCTTATCTACAAGCAGTTTGTTTCAAAAATTTGAGGCACAACCATTATAATTGTTATGTTATTTCATTTCTGAAGTTTGTACCAATTTTCTCGAGTTTCTTTAATACTCTTGTTTTTTCTTTTTTTAATTTTTTTTTCAATCCTGATTTGGTTTTATCTTCTAGCCTTCTACCTGTATGAATAACAATCACGAGGCCAATGCTGGCTAGTGGCTACTTTGCTAATTTCATTGAGTGACAATATTGTTTTTGCCGTTTTGATTGGTAATATGTGTTCTAGATCAGAGAGTTCTGGCAAGTGAAACAACCAACAAAGCAGCAGTAATTTATTCAAAAACTTTGTGCTTGTACTCTGCCACGATCAATAGATGGTTCATAGTTGGTGTGTGTGTGTTTTGATGGATCTTATTGAGTGGTCGAAGTTCCTCAAACTCAGGTTGGTTATCGAATTCTGTACCCTGCAATGGATTAAGGGGTTTTTTTTTTTTTTTTTTTTTTTTAAATTATTATTATAATATTATCTCTCACATGTGACAACAAACAATATGGTACCCTCCTTAATAGGGCACATGACTTGTGAGTCCCATATTTCACAACCTGTCTGAGCAATTTTGTAATTGATGTTGTGTTTTCGATGAGCGTAGAATTTAGCAAGTGAAAAATTTAATAAAATGATGGAAGGCTTGAAAAAGCAAATAAAAAGTCGTATATATTTATCAAGACACTAAAATTTATATGTATCAATGTATTGAAAACCTAAATACTGGAGATTATCTCGATGAGATCATGATCTCAACGCCATAATACTGACTTCACAATTTAACATCATTGTAGGCCAAAGTTGTGGCCTTGGAATTTTAATTTCTGAACCTCTTACCATGATCTTGACTATTTTAACTAGGTTTTTTTTTCCAATTCATGTTAGATTCAATCAGATGAAACTTCATCAATTTCATGCCCGATTGAAGTCTCACCACAAGACTATGTAAATTAGCAATAGTGCTAAAAATGCAATGCAACTCTCTTTTAATTTCATCAAAATCCTCTCATTCAAATACATAGTTATGACTCTAATTCCGGTTGAAAATATAACCTTGTTGGAGTTTCCAGCAAGTAGCTTTGAAATCAGAGGAAAACAGAGAATGCAACACATCTGTTCTTTTCTTTTACCATCTCTCATCCTGAGGGCTTGATTGCTACAGTGAGACTTAGCAAGAAAGGAAACCCTGCTTGCTCTATCTAGATAGATCAAGCAAGTGCCACTCATATTGCTTCCAACACAAGGACCACCAACGCAAGTGTGTGTATATATGCCAAATAAAACTCACAAACGTCTCAATAAGAAATTACCTTCGAATTAGAGAGATCGGTGAATCTCTCAATTTTCAGAACTATGAAAACAAACATTGTCCATCCTCAAAAAAAAAAAAAAAAAAAAAAGACATTGTCCAATCAAAAGTATAAAAGTATACAATAAGTGTTTACATTTTAAACAGTGAATGAGCTTTATATAATAATCATCAGAGAATTCAAAAATTATGATAAAATGAAAACAAATGAATCTTAAATTAGATTAACTAGATATCCCATTGCCAAAGTCAAGACATGAGAAAGATAAAAGGGAAAAAGATTTATAAAGGCTGGAACTATTTTCATCACCAAAAGTGGACATAGCAACGTATAATAAAACAATTTTCTTCTAAAAATTGTGGGCCTGATTTGAAACACGACAACCTTTTTCTGCAGGCTATAACAAGCCCACCCTTCCTTAAAATGTAGTACTACGTCTCACATAAGATTTTCCCTTAAGACTGAGGTTTTGGTTTTGACATCAATAGGGGTTATTCAAGTTTGAGTCCTGATTCAACACCAAGCTCCGTCGTCGGGCCGCCCTCTGTTGAGCAAGTGTGTACTCCATAATATGTGACCTCAAGTATTGTGGGGTCTTCTTCTGATCTTTGCACTTGCTTTTTAGCCAAACATCCCTTTGACTGTCCGTTACATCTATAATAGCTCCTGCAAAATCAGACATGTAAATAAATTGCTCTATTTTTAAAACTCCAAGAATTCTGTCTACTATTAAGTGTCTCTAAAAAGATTAGTACCTGGGATGTTTGGCTCCCAAAATATCTTTCTGCCCATATTTCCTCCAGATGTAGCCATCATCATCAGTACTCTCAGGGCCGTGGACTCTCACAGTCTTTGTCCATCTAGGCACAGTAAATCTGCAACCCAATTCATATATATACAGATATAAGCTATGATTTCCAGCAACATTTACACAAGAACAATCATTATTTATAAGATTATATATGAACTTACCGCTTCTTTAAGCTCTCATATTTATCCAGATTCTCCTTCGAAACCCCATCAGAACCATCACTCCTTGGATTTTCATTGATGGATAAAGAAGACCCTCCAGGCAAGTCAGAATCTATCTCCTTAGCTTGAGTCTGCTCTGGTGAGCCACTACATTCCGGAATAGGTGACGAATCAATTGGATCAGTTGTGGGGTCGGTTGAGGGTGATCCGTCCCATTTTGGAACAGATGAGACAGAAAAATCAGTTGGGGGTGACATTTTATTAGTTTTAAAGGCGTAGACAAGAACTATCATAGCAAAGGCAAGTGAATAAGCTGATGCTTTATAATTGAAATTGATCTTGATACGTAGAATTTTCGTAACCATATCAATGTATGCAACAATCAACTGGGTAAAAGAGAAGACAATCTCTACTGCAGTTAGTCGATCCCAAATTCCTTTCTCGATAAAAAAAGCACTATACAAGGTCATGACAAAACCAAATGCTGATAATAGAAATGAAGCTAAAGAGAAATCCCAGGTGTTTCTTCCAAATATGTCTAGTATGATTGATATGGTCTCCAATAGAACGAATAAGACTGCAAGTGTCTGTTTCTGATGCGTTGTACATGCCTGTGATTTAGAAACAAGTTTTGTTATGTAACAAGAATCAGAAGATAAAATTGAGAGCTAGAAGGCAACACACAAAATAAAGCGAACATCAATGAGGTTACCTTGTGGACCAAGCAATTTATGTTATGCAAAATGTCATTTCTTGTCATGTGACGAGCTGCCAAAGTGCTTGTACGAGATGGAGGAGTCATGCTTTTTTCTCCGAGTGATTGTCAGCTTTGTAATTGTTAATTTGGTAAGACTAACATTAGGATTTTTTAAGGAAAGAAATATGGTATATCACCAAAAGAAAGACAATAAAGATGGCATAAAAATCATGAGAAGAGCATGCATAACACTGGATTTCAGAACTCAATAAAATAATCTTTTTAATTATAAAACTGTCCATCACTATTACAGTACTAAAATGACATAAAATTTAACAAGTGTGGTTTAAGAAAATCAATTGTTTGAAGGAAAGCTCGCAGAAGAGTGTCACACCAGTCAAAAGACTGACCATGAAGGAGAGCTATCCCACCAATTTCCTATCTATTTTTCTCCCATTTTTTCAACAACTTCATGTTGCCATTGTTTTAATATAATTTCATTTCCATTCTTACGTTTTTTTCAAAGTTACAATTCTTTTCTAATCTTATTTTTTACCATAATATTTTTATTAAAGAAGTTGGAGTTTCAATGATATATGAAAGATAAAAAAATATATATAATAATCAAGATCATGCATTATCTTTTATATTGATTTGCTATTAAGTTATGAAAAACCTATAAAATAATAATAATAATAATAATAATAAAAGAGGGTTCTAACTCTTCTCTCGGACTTGAACATAAATAGACTATCTTGGGAGGTGTTGTAGGAGGAAACTTCTTGTAATCTGCGTATACAATTATTTAAAGTTGACTTGATTGAGACCCATGGTTTTGAATTTCCATGCACAAGCTTTGGGGCCATCCTCCATAGGAATTTACGTACACCAGCTTTTGAAAAGGGATAATCCCAATTCCCCCTAATAGTTTAAACAAATATCTAAAATTCTCTCTCACAGTTAAGTGATTTTTTAAAATTAGGGAGGATTTTGACTATTTATTCAAACTATAAGCGAAAATTTGAGATTATCCCTTTTGAAAACCCAACTCCTAACACACCTCCTGTCGTTAGAAACCACTACAATAAACTAGTGTTTTGTTTTGTTTTGTTTGTTTTTTTTTTCCCTTTCAGTTGGAAATCATTCTAATGATGTCAATTATTTTGTTTGTTTGTTTTTTTTTAAGTGACACAGTTAATTATTTTGTTGTGCAATTGATTTTCATAATCAATGGTTCAAAAAATCACAAAAGTTAAACTTCATTACTGATATAATTGTTTGTCATAATCAATGGTTCAAATATTGTCTCACTTTATGATTACTCCTAAACGTGGGACTATAATAAAAGAAACCTAAATGGTTTTGGAACCTATAGCAAAAGCTAAAAGTAAAAGAATAAATATAGAGCATAAGTTGTTGTATTCATCCCAGATATCCCAGATATCCCAGATATCGTTGTTGTATTCAAAAATATATATATATAGAGCATAATGAATTATTGATGCAATCATTATTTTCCGTTTACATTATAATAGAGGATTAAGCTTTTACAATATATCTATAAAATCATAAAATGTGAATAAATCAATCCCCTATAGTTGGAGTTGCTTCCAGACTTGTGCTATTAATAGCTAATCAAGCTAAGCTTCATAGATTCGTTACTCATCATTGATATTAGACCTGTACAAAGAAATAAATAAATAAATATACAAGCATAGGAGGAGGAAAAGATGGTTTCGTATGGTTGTGTGTATACATTAATTTGGTCGAACAGGACAGCTATAAAAGAAAGCTTTCATTCACTTAGCTAGGTTGCTGTACATGGATGTGTACGAGACACTATCACCCCGAAAGATGATAAGAGATTAGGTGATTAGATGATAAACTCTTTTATATATATATATATATATATATTTTAGTAAAGTAAACTCTTATATTTTCTTTCTTAGATTCTAAATTTTATGATAATTAGAAGAAGGGAAAAATTGAAAAATAGAAAGATGCGACGAGGGGACGCGGCGTTTAGAAAATCTTCTTCATTAGGTGCTTTCAACGGTGCCGTACTACTTGGAAACTCCATTTACTTGGATTTACTTGGACTTTGGTGACATGGCCTTTAATTTGGCTGTCCTCTGTTCAGCTCTCATAGCATAACTCTGTGACTCACAAATTAACGGTGGGACACATAAGTAAATGACAATTTTGGCAAACACTGTTGGGTTGGGTTCCCTTTTATGTAGAGGTCCAACAAGTCTCAATAAGTTAAATTGAGCCCATATGAAAACCTTAATGTGATTAGGAATCATAACCCTATTTAAGTTTGTTTTCCTTTTATTAATTGGAGGTTAGGGTTTTGTGGTTGTGAGAGTTAAGAGGTTTGAGGCAGAAAAATCAATTGTGAAGAGTGAATTTCGTGTGGAAGAGAGGAAGAAAAAAAAGAGTGAGTTTTCTGCAAGGAAATTCATCCCGCACAGTTTCGGAGTTTCTGTAATATCTCTTTCGTTAACCGTTGGATCGTGCTGAAATTTGGACAGCACATTGACCTCTTCCAGACCTTGATTCTGAACGGTGGAGATCGTAAACAGAGGTGTCGTTCGTGTGATATACAGCCCGTAACAGAGCTGTCAGGTTTTCCGTCACTGTCTGCACAGTATTTTTGTAAGAATAATATCTCTTTCGTTCACCGTTGGATCGAGCTCAAATTTGGACAGTATACTCAGCACTCGTGATTCTAAATTCTGGACGGTGGAGATCGGATTTGGAGGTCCCAGTGAAGAGCGACGCAGTCCAGAATCTCCTGCTGAGTTTGTATTTTTCTCTTCACTTGTTATTTAAACCTTAAATTTGTGTTACTAGGGAACCTAGATAATTGTTGCTCGGTTTTGGTTCCTATTTGATGTAAAAACAGTTTTTTACTCTCACATTTGATTATTAGTGGATATTTTTGGGTGGACTACGGTCCCGTGGTTTTCACGCCTCGCATTGGGGAGGTTTTCCACGTAAAAATTGGCTTGTATTATTTGTGCATGTGGTAGTGATTTTATTTGCTCATTATTTGATTGGTGGTGGTATATATATTAAGGTGGATTTGTGCGTTACTTAGTGGTTTTTCATAGGATTCATTCAGGGGGAGAAAAAGTTCCGCTGTGTGATTTGTTAGTATTTGTTATTTCTCCCATCAAAGTGGTATCAGAGCCAGGTTGTGAATTTTGCAATGATGAATATGGAGAACAATTTGAATCTAAGTAGAATGATTACTCTGAATAGTTTGAACTATCATGTTTGGAAGGGAAAGATGGAGGATCTTTTGTATGTGAAAGATTTTCACTTACCTGTTTTTGCTACAGAAAAGCCTAGTGATAAATCTGATGCAAAATGAACTTTACTTCATCGACAAGTATGTGGTTTCATTAGGCAATGGGTAAGTGATAATATTTTGAATCATATCAGTGGGGAAACACATGCACGGACTTTATGGATCAAGCTTGAGGAGTTGTATATCAGAAAAACCAGAAATAATAAATTGTTTCTGATGAAGCAATTGATGTATCTGAGATATCATGATGGTGCTCTTCTGACAGATCATTTGAATACATATCAGGGGATTATAAATCAGTTGGCTGGCATGGGTATCAAGTTTGATGATGAGGTACAAGCATTATGGTTGCTTGGTACATTACCGGACTCATGGGAGACTTTTAGATCTTCTTTGTCGAACTCTGCTCCAAATGGAACGATGACAATGGATTTGGTCAAGGGTAATATTTTGAATAAAGAGACGAGAAGAAAAGCACAAGGATCTACTTCATCTTCAGAAGTTCTGGTTACAGAAAGCAGAGGGAGAAGTAAAAGCAGGGGTCCGAAAAATAAAAATCAACATAGAAGTAAGTCCAATAAGTTTGCAAATGTTGAGTGTCACTACTGCCACAAAAAGGGACACATAAAGAGATATTGCAAGCAATTGGAAAAGAAAAATAAAAATGACACAAGCAAAGAGAAGAAGAGTGAAAATAATAGCAATGATGATAGAGTTGCTACCACCATTCATGAAGATTTTCTTTTTATGTATGATGCTGATTCCATTAATTTTGCATGCCATGAGACTAGCTGGGTGATTGACAGTGGTGCCTCTATTCATGCTACATCGCAGAAGGATTTCTTTACATCTTACACACATGGTGATTTTGAGAGTGTAAAGATGGGGAATGATGGCACAACAAAAGTTGTTGGCATTGGAGATGTGAACCTGGAGACAGATAATGGCTCTAGGTTAGTTTTGAAAAATGTAAAACATATTCCTGACATTCGTGTGAATATTATTTCTACAAGTAAACTTGATAATGAGGGATACTGCAACTTCTTTAGTAATGGTCAGTGGAAGCTCACCAAGGGAGCCATGGTTGTGGCTAGAGGTAAAAAGTGTTCTACATTATACTTGTTGCAGGCAAAAATTTCAAAGTTCATCATCAATGCAGTTCAAGATGAAGACAAGGTAGAACTTTGGCACAAGAGGCTTGGACACATTAGCGAGAAAGACTTGACTGTTTTGACTCAGAAAAAACGACTACCTGACATGAAAAATATACAGCTGAAAAGATGTTCGCATTGCTTAGCAGGGAAGCAGAACAGAGTCAGTTTTCACAGCTCCCCACCTATAAGGAAGTCAGGTATACTTGATCTAGTGCATTCAGATCTCTGCGGTCCTATGAAGACAAGATCACTCGGTGGAGCCCTATACTTTGTGACATTCATAGATGATCACTCCAGAAAAATATGGGTCTACACCTTGAAGACAAAAGATCAAGTGTTGGATGTGTTCAAGCAATTTCAAGCATTGGTTGAGAGACAGATTGGGAAAAAGTTGAGGTGCATCAGAACTGATAATGGGGGAGAGTATATTGGTCCTTTTGATGAGTACTGCAGACAACAGGGTATACGACACCAGAAGACACCTCCCAAGACTCCTCAGTTGAATGGTTTAGCTAAGAGGATAAATAGAACAATAGTAGAGAGAGTGAGATGTTTGCTTTCACAAGCACAGTTACCAGGAAGTTTCTGGGGTGAGGCTTTGAGTACTACCGTACATGTTCTTAATCTCACACCGTGTGTTCCATTGCAATTTGATGTACCAGACAGAGCTTGGAGTGGTAAAGATGTTTCGTATGATCACTTACGTGTTTTTGGGTGCAAGGCATTTGTACATATTCCCAAAGATGAGAGATCCAAGCTTGATGTGAAAACTCGACAGTGCATCTTTATCGGTTATGGTCAGGATGAGTTTGGATATAGATTCTTTGATCCGGTTGAGAAGAAACTTGTGAGAAGCAGAGATATAATATTTATGGAAGATCAGACTATACAGGATATTGAGAAAGATGAGAATCCAGTGTCCAGTGACAGTGATGGTTTGGTTGACTTGAGTTCGTCTTCTTCAACAAATTTACCCACACAGGTTGAAGATCAACAACAGGTTGAAGCTGATACAGGTGGTTCCTCACAGAGAGACGAAAATATTGAAACTAATGAGCAGTTGCCAATACTTGATGCTTCATTAGATGTACCACTCAGGAGGTCTACCAGAGATCGACGTCCTTCCACTCGATATTCTACAAGTGACTATGTGTTATTGACTGACGGGGGAGAACCCGAGTGTTATGCAGAAGCTTTAGAAGATAAGCACAAAAAGGAGTGGCTTGAGGCTATGCAAGATGAAATGCAGTCACTTCATCAAAATCATACTTTTGAGTTAGTCAAGTTGCCCAAAGGCAGAAAAGCTTTGAAGAACAAATGGGTTTACAGAATTAAGCATGATGAGCTTAGTACTCGACCTCGATACAAAGCTAGATTGGTTGTCAAAGGGTTCAACCAGAGGAAAGACGTTGATTTTGATGAGATATTCTCTCCAGTTGTGAAGATGTCATCCATTCGTGTTGTACTTGGTTTAGCAGCCAGTCTTGACTTAGAGATAAAGCAAATGGATGTGAAGACTGCGTTCCTCCATGGTGATTTAGAGGAGGAGATTTACATGGAGCAGCCAGAGGGTTTTAATGTGAAAGAGAAAGAGGATTACGTGTGCAAGTTGAAGAAAAGCCTTTATGGTTTGAAACAAGCACCGAGACAATGGTATAAGAAGTTTGAGTCAGTTATGGGGGAACAAGGTTACAAGAAAACAACTTCTGACCATTGTGTATTTGTTCAAAAATTCTCTAATGATGATTTTATTATCTTACCGCTTTATGTTGATGACATATTGATTGTTGGCAGAAATATTTCAAGGATTGACAGGTTGAAGATGAAATTGAGTCAGTCTTTTGCTATGAAAGACTTGGGGCCAGCAAAGAAAATTCTTGGCATACAAATTGATCGTGATAGAAAGGCCAAGAAATTATATATGTCACAGGAGAAGTACATTGAGAAAGTACTTCAGAGGTTCAACATGGACAAAGCTAAAGCAGTTAGTTCTCCACTTGGTGCACACTTCAAGTTGAGTATAGAGCAATGTCCTTCTACAGATGCCCAGAAAAATGATATGGAAAGAGTTCCATATGCTTCAGCAGTCGGGAGTTTGATGTATGCAATGGTTTGTACGAGACCAGACATAGCTCATGCCGTTGGTGTTGTTAGTCGGTTCATGTCCAATCCTGGAAAAGAGCATTGGAATGTTGTTAAGTGGATCATGAGATATCTCCGGGATACTTCTAGTTTGAGACTTGATTTCGGCAATGAGAAGCCACTGCTAGTTGGCTTTACTGATGCAGATATGGCAGGATATGTGGATTCTCGTAGGTCAATATCTGGTTATTTGATTACCTTTGCAGGTGGTGCTGTAGCTTGGCAATCGAGATTGCAGAAATGTGTTGTTCTTTCTACTACAGAAGTTGAATTTATTGCAGCAACTGAAGCTTGCAAAGAGTTGTTGTGGATGAAAAAGTTTGTGGGAGAACTTGGTTTCAAGCAACAAAGATATGTGCTATTCTGTGATAGTCAGAGTGCCATTCACCTTGGGAAGAATTCAACCTTTCATGCAAGGTCGAAACATATTGATGTGAGATATCATTGGATTAGAGATGTCTTGAATGACAAACTGCTGGAACTTGAAAAAGTTCATACAGACCATAATGGATCCGATATGTTCACAAAAGCATTACCAATGGAGAAGCTTGAGGTTTGTAGGATGATCGCCGGAATGGCGAACCCCTCCACATAATCGGGAAGGGGGAGATTTGTTGGGTTGGGTTCCCTTTTATGTAGAGGCCCAACAAGTCTCAATAAGTTAAATTGAGCCCATATGGAAACTCTAATATGATTAGGAATCATAACCCTATTTAAGTTTGATTTCCTTTATTAATTGGAGGCTAGGGTTTTGTGGTTGTGAGAGTTAAGAGGTTTGAGGCAGAAAAATCAATTGTGAAGAGTGAATTTCGTGTGGAAGAGAGGAAGAAAAAAAAGAGTGAGTTTTCTGCAAGGAAATTCATCCCGCACAGTTTCGGAGTTTCTGTAATATCTCTTTCGTTAACCATTGGATCATGCTGAAATTTGGACAGCACATTGACCTCTTCCAGACCTTGATTCTGAACGGTGGAGATCGTAAACATAGATGTCGCTCGTGTGATATACAGCCCGTAACAGAGCTGTCAGGTTTTCCGTCACTGTCTGCATAGTATTTTTGTAAGAATAATATCTCTTTCGTTAACCGTTGGATCGAGCTCAAATTTGGACAGTATACTCAGCACTCGTGATTCTAAATTCTGGACGGTGGAGATCGGATTTGGAGGTCTCAGTGAAGAGCGACGCAGTCCAGAATCTCCTGCTGAGTTTGTATTTTTCTCTTCACTTGTTATTTAAACCTTAAATTTGTGTTACTAGGGAACCTAGATAATTGTTGCTCGGTTTTGGTTTCTATTTGATATAAAAACCGTTTGTTACTCTCACATTTGATTATTAGTGGATATTTTTGGGTGGACTACGGTCCCGTGGTTTTTACTCCTCGCATTGGGGAGGTTTTCCACGTAAAAATTGGCTTGTGTTATTTGTGCATGTGGTAGTGATTTTATTTGCTCATTATTTGATTGGTGGTGGTATATATCTTAAGGTGGATTTGTGCGTTACTTAGTGGTTTTTCATAGGATTCATTCAGGAGGAGAAAAAGTTCCGCTGTGTGATTTGTTAGTATTTATTATTTCTCCCATCAAACACTTCCTCAGTCATTCATTCTATGTCATTTCGCTTATAATCAGATTTTCTAAACGACGCATACAAAGAAATGACAATTTTGACAAATACTTCCTCACTCATTCATTCTATGTTTTTTTACTTATAACTAGGGACGGAGCCAAATTTTTTACATAGGAGAAATTCACAATTTTTTTTTTTTAAAGAAAAAAAGTATATTCTCAAGTAATAAGGAACCATATACTAATTTAATAGGCTAAAAATTAAATATGAAAGATATACTAATTGAACAAGGTAAAAAATAAGAAATCTTCCTCTATTTCATAAAGTAGTGCTTATTTAGGTAACGGCTCGGAAAGAATAGTATCGATAGGAAACAACTCAAACGCCAATAAAAAAGCAATGAAAATAGTAGCATTCAGATAAAAAGGAATACAGAAACAAAAGCCATCGTAATTTATTCTCATAAAAAAAAAAAAAAAAAAAAAAGCCATCGTAATTAAAATAAAAACTGATGGGTGGGGTCCCGATGAAACGAGTTAAATGACCATAAAAATCGTAAAAGATTAAACAAGTTCAGCGGCAAAAATGAAAAAAACAAAAGCTGTTGTAGTACTGCACAAACATTTTTTCTGTTTTTTGAAAAATTATAGTGTACACACATGTGAAAGTAGGATCATATGAAACACACATGTTGATCTTTGATTGGTTGGGGGGCCATGGCCTTGTGGACCAACCCTTACCTCCGCCATTGATTATAACATCAATACTTTTTCCAGCTCTCATACTATTAGGACCTCTTAACTAAAAATTTTAACAATCCTTATTTTTTCAAGTGTCATTTTATAACATCATTCATCCACATAAAGTCTGTAACAAGCTAACCCACCCCTAATGGATCAACACCGACCCAATCGAGTGGTAGCCTGGCCATCCCATGCCCAATCGACCAACACTGGCTTTAAATGATACACACCCTGCTTCCCATTTGCATTTAACCCCTAGGTCATGGGTTCGAGAAGTGTGGGAGGCGAGAAAACCCTATGGGGGAGGGGACAGTACCTACCATCCACGTGGCTGGGCCAGTGTTGGTCGATCGAGCGTGAAATGCTCGGGCTACCACTTGACTAGGTCGATGTTGATCGATCAGGGATGGGTTAGCTCATTACAAAGTCTCTTGCACCATGTGATATCACTAACCTTTAAATTGGTCGTGAGGAATTTTTTAATTTTAAAAAATATATGTATCCTCACTCAGATATATGTAAATAGATATAACATTTGACAAAAAAAAAAAGTTCAATATTTATTGATCAATTTTTCACTTAATTTAATGATTGTTGTCCATCTTAAATTCAGTTACTATTTTTACCTAGAGATTGAGTGAAAATAGATCATTAGATATTGAAGTTAATTTTTTAAGTCAAAATTTTAAACTAATACATATATAAGAATGTCCTTATTGAAGAATTTTTCTACATACATAAGAGAATTGCACATTATCTATTTGAGGTTTACTGATTTGCATACAGATTCAACTTTACCATTTAATAACAATTTATTCTCACGTCATTAGCCAAATTTGGTTAACTCTAAGGTTTGACCATTTATTTTAGCTAAATGACTAAAATGCTCCATAAAAGTTTTGAAATTTAATTAAATAATAATAGAATAAAAAAATGTAAAAATTTGTTTAAAAAACATAAGTGAATCTCAATGGTCCATCATTGAGATAGACGGGAAAGATGAAAGAAAAACAACTAAGCGTTTTCTCCAACTAAGTCCAGCATATTATGGATTATGTACCTCCCTTTTTTTATTATCATTTCTTTCTTTTATGATTTTATCCATTAAAACATAAAATTTAGAGTTGTTACCTCTATTTATTATAGTATAGTCTTATCTACTTTTTTAAAAAAAAAAAAAAAAAAAGAGGATAGTCTTATCTACTTATAACATATACTCATACTCTTCATATTTTTAACTATCAAATATTAAAATTTTTACTGCAACAAAATTGATTTGCCAAATGTATTTGATTTTTTAAACTCTATTTTTCTCTTAGAATTAAAAATATGAAATCCTCATTGATTCATTTCCACATTTGAGTATGATTGCAAAATCATTATTTTTGTATCAACTAACATTAAAATAAGAAAAATCATAAGGTTGAAAATTCACTGTTTGTGAATTAATAATAAAAATGATATATCTAAATTCTCGAGATTTTTTTAGACAAATGGCTTTGATAAAAACAGAATTTATTATTTTAAAAAAAAAAGAATATTATTTTAAAGAAATGTTGTAGTTAGCATTAAGAAGCTTCTCACTTTGATGCAACAAAGTTCCAGCAAATTAAAATTTGTGTTCTTTAGATCATATAAATCAACACTTTTACATTTTTAGATTTATTATTCAAATTATATATTTAATTGTTTCCTTGTATTCCAATTGATGAAATTTCGGACTCCATTCCGCAGGTGGACTAAAAAGAATGGTCTTGTTGGCTTAGTCAATTGACTGAAGCCGGTGGTGACGGTGCCTGCATGAATACAAGTCCTCTAGTCAACGTCGAACTATTTCATTTTAACCTTTTTTTATTTTTTAAATTTTTTTAAATGAGATTTAGCAACTTTCCATGCACCTTACTTGTTGACAAAATGTGAGCAAGAATAATTTATTGTTCTCTCCTTTTTTTGGGACAAAATTTATCGTTCTCCCTTGTGCTTCACTTCTACAACAACCCAATAGAGACATGGACATTGAATCAAATAGATTACCAGTTCATCGTAGAATTAGCAAGGTATATTCACTTATTTCCTGTTGCATATTTTTATATAGAAAATTATTTTATTTAGTTTCTTGATCATATTTTTACAGGGTTGGAAGCTCCTAGGAAAATATAAGAGACATGTTCTTGGGGTTCTACTTCTTGGATTGGAAATGATTTCGTTGGTTTTGGATATTCTTGGAAAATCCAAATTGATTTTTGTTCTTGGTGTATTTCTTTTGTCTGTGTTGGGTTTTGGTGTGACCATGTGTACTTGTATCAATGAGAGAATTATTACGGGGACCAGATTACAAGCTGAAAGACAACTTGGAGTTATAGATATTGCCTTCTCTGTGGTTCAGTTGGTACTTTCAATCATTTTGTTCTTGCAAGTGCTGGTGTTAAGGAAAATTATAGCACTATATCACTTTTCCGACTTGTCTTTGCTATAATTGTGGTTGTGTTCATTTTCAAAAATGATAAAGTGGATGATTCAGAGCCCAGTTCTTCTAATCATTTGGCAAGTACAAATTCTTGTCTACCTTTATATGTTTATTATTTTAGGGTTACATATTTAATAACATGTAAGTATGAAGATATGTGAATGTTCACTTTAATTTAATTATAGCATTCATAAGTGGTTGTGATCTTCCAATTCACTAAGTCCATGGGAGTTCGATTTCCAACTAATGAATTTTATAAGTTTCTATGGGTAGTATTTATCTCTTGTTGTTGGACTAATTATCTTCCGATCACAAACGTAAATAATAATTAATCTTGACAAGTCCGACAAACTATTCAACTATTCGTGTCAATTTTTTTTTAAAATTATTTATCAATTGATAAATAATTTTAGTGCTTGACTTTCCTTATATATTATTGATTGTTATTGCTGAATTTGTTGTATCTTTATGTAACTGGACGCCTACTCCTCAAAAGGGAGAATCTAGCATGGATGCAAGTGATTGGAGAAGTAAGTTGAAGACTAATTCACTACAAAGAATAATTAACAAGGTAACTGATAAATTTAAAAGACATTTGCCTCACTCTGCCCCGGAGGGAATTGATGAGCTCAAGCTATTTGGTTTCCCATTCAAAAATCATTGAAGATGCTCATACTAGAGTCAAAGTTATCAAAACAAGAAGCCCAGTCCTGTGCTAATCACCAATGTTGCGGCTGAAACAAACTGTCCGATTTAGCTTGAACACACACTTTTGGAGGAAGAATCAGAAGAGTTTGCATAGTACTTGATGTATGATTGTGTTTTTCTTATAATTTTTAAGAATTTTCTGTTAGTATCAATCACAGGGTTTTATGATTTTATCTAAGTATATGAATGGCTCGAATTAGAATTGTTTTGAAACTTTTTCTTTACCTTATACCCTAATATTTTTGCTGTCACGTATGTACATGTTCGAATTAACCACCCAAACATGGGGCAGCTTTGAAACTTGCAAAGCAACTGTCAAAGGCAGTTGCTGTCCGTTACCACATGAATGAGCAACTGCTCTTGTTGTTGCTAATATATAGACCAACATTTTGGTCCTTGCAAGAAGAGAGTAGACCAATGTAGAGAGCAAAAATGCCCAGCCCCTGTGCCAGCAATATATGTGCATGAGACGAAAACAGAGAGCAATGGTTCCGGTGGTCTTTGTTTGTGTGCGAAGCCAACAAAAGCGTTTGCACAGTCAATGTGCGATGTCACACGCAATAGTGAGATAATAAGGAACAAGAGACGGTGCTTTACAGTGTACATGCTGTACAAAATAGAAGATAATAGAGAGATTTTTAGATTGAGTCCAAAACAAAAGAAAAATATCATTTTTAGCCAATCTTTTATATAATTTTTTTTTTACCTATCAAACAAACTAATTACATGTTATACCCAACTTACCCATTTTGCCCCTAAGTTAAAGATTCCATTCAACCAACGGCAAAATGATAAAAATGCCCTTCTTTCAACCAACGGTAAAATGATGAAAATGTCTTTCTTCTTCTTCTTCTCCTCTTCCTCCTTCTCCATATGTTATGTCACCCTTTTTCCATTCTTTTCAATTTTCTCATTCATTGAAGATTATTTTGTGGACCCATTGAAGACTCTTTTATTCCAAAAAACACACATTAAAGCTTATTTCTCTCCAACAAGTCTCACATTCAAATTTTTCTTCAAGCTTAAAGGTATGTAGTTGTTATTGATTTGTTTTTAAATTTCTTGTTCACATTGCTTCAATAGTTTCAGAAAGATTTTTTTTTTTTTTTGGGTTTGATGTCAACTTCTTCATCTTCAAACCCCAAAAACAACTTTATGTCAAACCTCAAACCACATCTTCAAACCCCATAACAACTTTAATTGAACACAGCATCTTCAAACCCCAAACTACATTAAACCTAATTTATTAAAAAAAAAAAAAAACCAATCTGTCATCAACACAATCAATCATCAAACTAACATCATCAATAAAACCCACCATCATCAACCAAACAGTAGCTATTATGTTTGTTTTTGATGATGAATGGTGTTGAAGATGAAGGGTGTTAAAGATCTAAGGTGAGAGAAAGCAAAATGGGTTGGAAAAGAAGGTAGAGAGAGAAAGAGACGGTGGGAGAACTGGAGAAGGAAGAAAGAGAGAAAAAATGAATTTCTTTGTTTAGTTTAAAAAGAGAGAGAGAGAATTATTGAAAACTCTCTAAAAATATGTCTTATTACAAATGGAAACCATTTTTACTTTTGGTAACAACGTTATTCTCAGTACTAACAGTTTGACTATATTGACTATTTGAGATAACTGAAAAACAACAAAATAAAGCAAAATGACGAGAATGTCCCTGAACAACTAATTTGTAGTCTTACTTTTTAAAAAACTAATAATAAAAATTTTAAAAAATCTCAACTGTTTATCTCGAAAATGAACAGTTGAGATTTGGCTAAAACATATAAAAAAAAAAACCTTAAATTCTAGAAATAGTTTAAAAAGTTGAAAAATATTTAAAAATAAATTTAAATTATAAAATAATTAAAATTATAAAATAAAAAATAACAAAAGAGATATGCACCATCTATCATATTGATGGGTAGTGAAGATTAATTTTAGAAAATTCAATTTAAAAAATATTTTTATATTTTTAAAAATTAAAATAATGAAGAAAAAAATGGATGAAGATCCAAGCTAACGACACCCAATCTTATGGTATTCATTTTCTTCTTCCTTCTACCAGTCACCATCTCTTTCTTATTCTTCTTTTTTCTTCTACTTTTGTTCTTCTTCTAACGAATCATTGTCTCTTCCAACCAATCCCCATCTCTTTCATCTCTCTCTCTTTTCTTTCTTCTCTTTCACTAGATTGACAAGTTGGTTCATTGCCTAGATGTCAATCTAGGTTTCCAAGAAACCCAGATGAATGTCTAGGCGCCAAGCATTTAGGTTTCCAGATCAAAACCCAGACATCGATCTGTTGAAACCCAAATCGACATTTGGGTTTTGATCTGAAAGCCCTGACACCGATTTGCTTCCAACTTGGAACAGATTTAGTTAAGTAACCATATCGATGATGAACTAGTATCATCGTTGATCTAGTATCCTCAATCTCCTTTCTCTTTCTTTGTTATCACCAGGATTGGATTTTTGTGCGTGCATTTGATTGATGAAAACAATGTCTAGTTTTTGTTTACGTTAATGATTGATGATGATGGACTCCAGTTTGTGTTGATGATGGGTGAAGATGGAAGTATTTTTTAAGTTGATTATTGATGATAGATCCTTATTTGTGATTGTCGATGTCGATTTTTGGTCTCGGTCGACCAAATGATCCAACGCCCAATATCTGCAATCAAATAGCACACCAAAGAGAGGAGAGAAGAAAAACAAGAGATAAATATACAGAGATTTTTACGTGGTTCGGCAACGGTAACTATATCCACGGCTCAATCTCAATATATTTTTTCAGAGTGATTATAATACTAAAAAATCTTCTCCCTTTATAATGAATTTCCCCCTCCTATTTATAGAGGAAAGAGGATTACACTTGAGTGATGTACATGTAAATAAATTAACTACTCTGACATAGCATTTATTGCATTGACTAATAATTCTACCATGGTCATACTGCATTAATTGTTCATCGGGATCTGGAATAGCATGGAGCTCACTGGTACGAGATCTGAGAGCTGAGACCTAGAGGTAGCTAGCTGCGAGCTACGAGCTGGAGCTGCGACCTACAACCTGCAAGCTGGATGCTGAGGAGCTGAGAGCTGGGTCAGTTTATTAGGTTTATTCTTTGGACTTTTACCAACCCATTTTTTGCAGTCCCAAAAACAGGCATAATAGTGATAAACCACTTCCATTGATGATGTTCATCAAGAGATGTTGAAGATAATAGTGGAGACCCATATAGTCGAGATACAATCTGAGACTTCACTGCCATTTTCATTTTTTATTTTTATTTTTATTTTTCAATTTGATGTTGACCATTTGAATTATTTTAAAATTATTATTTATAGTAAATTTTTTTTTAATTTTAAAATTATTTAATTTTTAAAATATTCTTAAATTTTCAAAATTTTAAATTATTTTAAATGGATCTCTACCGTCCAGAGGAACAGTAAAAATCCAAACAACCTATTAATTAATACAACTTTTAAAGAAAAAATAAAAATAAGAGAAAATGACAAAAACACTCTTAATATAGTCAACTCCCACGGTCAATTATGATCAAACTATTAGTATAAGGGAAGACGCTGTAATAAAAAACAAACATGATTTCTATTTGTAATAAGGCATATATCTACAGTGTTTTGAGTAATTCGCTTAAAAACAAAACAATACTATTTATCTTTGACTTAACTCAGGTTTCGTATTTTTAACTCATATATTAATTTTTAATACGATCATAGTAGATGTTTAAAGTCGATTTTAATAATTTATTTTGTAAATATTATTATATTTTATTTGCATTTAAAAGTTGAATTTTTCTTTTGGCCCTCCAAAAATTGAAATCCTAACTTTGCCCCCCTATGCCTCTATCCCTACAAAACTTACCATATGATAACTAGTATTTTTTAAATTTTAAAAATGATCATAAACGTTTCTCGAGAATCATTTCAAGAAAATTCATTAGAAACCTCCTCTATAAACTACAGAACATGTCACTTACAGATGACAAATTTCTAATCATTAAAATTAAATTGTTTTTTAATTTTAGGGAGAATTACATTTTAGTCATATATATTTGAGAAAATATATTTTTTTAACCAACTACTGAGAAAATAAGGTTAGTGGTCCCTTGAGCTTAAGAAAACACATTTTAGACATAAAAGACACATGTCAATATCAAATAAACCTATGTACTTTAATAATTAATCATTAAAATTAACAAAATTAAAAGGAAATTAAAATATATAATTATCAAACAACTAAAAATTAATTAAAAAATACTTAAACAAATTGGCAATCCTTCTTTGATGAGCCTGGTTATGGTGGAGTGCCTTCATCAATTAAAAAATATGAAGATGAATATTGATTATTAAGGTTCGTGAGATGGAAAAAGGTGTTGATAAGGCAAGTAGGTAGGAAGTCAAAGGTGGTGGTGATGATAATTAGGGTTTCAATGAAGGATGAGGAAGAAAAGAGGAGTGAGATTCAAAACGAATAAAATTGAAAAGAAAACAACACTATAGAAAAGGAAGAAAGTGGTCGATGATAGAAGAGGCGATCTTCGTGATCGAATCCACAGCTAAGCAACCCAACTAAACATCTCCACGATGAGTATTTAGGGTCAAACCCAAATGAAGATAAACATCTAGGTTTGATGATGAACCTAGATGTTGAAAATCTAGTTTTGATGTTGAACATTTGGGTTAGAACTCAGATCTTCAAGATAAAGCCATTTCTGTGTAAAGATCTTTGAACGAACATTTGACATTCTAGGCTTCATCATTTTTTTGTTTTTTAATTCCTCTGTTCATCTAGGTTTTGGGTGTATCAAGGGTCATCTGGGTTTCGGATTTTTATATTTATAATTGATGTTTTGAGATTGATGTTGTTTGTTTTTTTTCATGGATTGATGATGGTTATTTGTTTGAGATTGATTTTTTTTTTTTTAAAAATTTCAACTTTAACACGAAGTTGAAGATTTGAGTTTAAACTTTTTTGTCAAAATTTTCTCATTTTTTTTCAAAAATTTAAATTTTTTATTTTTTCAAATTTAAATTTAAATTTTTTATTTCTTTATACAAAATCTCTATCATCCATAATTCTAATGAACAGCAGATATTTCATTTTTATTTTCATTTTACTTGAAATTTAATTTTGCAAATTTTAAATGTATGTTTCAATTTAATATTTAATTTATATAAATTAAATCTCCACCGTCCACACAACTTGATGGATGGTGGAGATTAAAAGTTTTTTCATTTTATTACTTTTTAAAAAAATTTAAGCTTTTAATAATAATAATAATTAATTAATATAAATTTCACTTAGTCGACCAATGGTAAAATTGACATTTTCTCTTTCAATTATGTTTGACTGTTAAAAACTGGTTAAATGAATCAATTATAGGACCCACTATATATTGAATAATTTAATATTGTCTATAAATTAATTAGATGAACAAGATTATAAATTCATAACAAGATAAACTAATAGGTACAATATCTCTAAATTTTTCTTAATTTAAAATTATAATAACCCTAAATTTTTAAACAAAATAACCATTTAAATTCATAATCACAATAACATACCTAATTTGAAGACCAATTGTTGATATTAGCAAAAAGATTAAGTCAAATCTAATAATGTAAGTAAATAAATCAAAATTAAATTTACAAAATTTAAATTTAAACAAAATAATTAAATATGTTAAACTTTTAAAACGCATATCTAATATGGAGAATATGAAGAATGGAGTTGATAAAATTATTTATTATCTGTTTCTATTTTATGCTCAGGTAAAATGAAAAAAAAAAATGAATTAGAATTTAGAAACAGAATATCATAAAGAACTAGTTATAGGTGGTTAAGCAAAGGCAAAGAGCCAATAACAAAGGGAGAGTGCGGCTGTCAAAAGTAAAGCATAGAGATCAAAATATAATTTATTTGATTGGTTGAAAAGTGAGGGCTATTATAATAATTCAATTGAAAAATCATAATTTTTTTTTAAATGGGTTGAGCCTACCCTAGTTCAAAAAGGCTCAGAAATCTAACACATATCATCCAAAATTTAATATACAAGAATAAATAGTCCAAAAACAGTAGAAATTTGACACATGTCACTATTTTAATGAAATTAATTGTTTATAAAATTCAAAATTTTAGAACTTTATAGAAAAACAAATAATTATAATAAATAAAAGAAATTTATTGGGATTAAAGGTGCATTTGCAGCACTATATTGCGATTTGGAGAGAAATTAGAGAAAACATGAAATTTAAAATTAGAATCCGACGTCTGGTGCTCACCAAATTGGATTTGCTCCGGTTATAACTTTCAATCCCTTGCTCCAATACCATCACTTTGTGTTGTCAGTTGTCAGGACCACTGGACAAATTCAACAATTCCATCCTCTTTCGCTGTCCCTTCTTCTTCTTATTACTCTGCCATTAAAAAATCCCATTAAAAATTTCAAAAAGTTTGCTCACATTTTTCTTTCACTCTTCTTTCACTCAAACTATTCTCTCACTTTCTCTTATGTTTTCTTTCAATTTGTCCAATTTCTCTATTTTCTTTCGATTTTTCTAATCTGAAGCTCAAACAATCTGATTGTTTCTTGTTATTTTACTAGCAACCAACAACAGAAGTTCAACCCTCAACCATGCACTCGAAGCTCAAGCTACTCCAATAATTTTATTGTCAAAATCATAAAATTATCAAATTCTCACGAATTTCCTTTAAAAAAAAAAAACTGAAAAATTGAAACCAGAGTCATCATTAAAAAAAAAATCACCAACCCAAAATTAAAAATGAAAAAGAAGAAAATCCGGGCAAAGGTTATTTTGTGTACAATTACTGACGAGAAATTAAGATAACTTATTTCCAATAAAAATCATGAAGATTGAAAAAATTGTGATGAAAAGAGATTATATATATTAATTTTTTTCAAACTGTATTTGTTATTGTCAATTTTCAAAATCGTGGGACATTAATTACATGTAAAACATACATTAATAATGAAAAAAATATCATAATCAATGCACATAATCTTGAATTTAACAATAAAAGTTAATTCTCTAGCAAGGATTACATCAATAATTTTTCCTATCACTCATGATGGCAACAACTGAAAATGAGTGATGAAAAATGAATAGTACTATTTTTTTTTAATATTACATCTCCTGATATTAAATCAGATATCTATCGAGACTTACTGATAAAATTTACTTAGTGAGCAGTCCAAAAATCTACTTCTAGAATCAAGAAAAGTTTACCCACAAATAAATGAAAAAATTACCATATATTGTGCTTGATAAGAATTGAATGCACTACTAAAAGGCAGGTGGGGTGAGCCTTTTCCACCAAGCCACCCACCATCCTCAATATTGAAAAATTTTAGAACCCAACTCGACTAAAGAAGCACCGCACACACACACATTGGTTATTAGGTGCAGGCAATCTTACTTTCTTTTATTCTTTAACAACCAATTACCAATAATTGATATGAATTTAAATAGAGAGAACTATTGAAAAACTTTCAGATTTATGTTTTTTTACAATTAGAAACCATTTCGCTTTTTATAATAATGACCTTCCCTACAGCAATTGACCATAATTGACTGTTTGAGATAACTGAAAATGACAAATAAAGTAAAAAGACGAGAATGCCCCTCTATTATAAAAGCAAATTGTCTACATCTCTCTCATCCTCCTCTCTTTCTTCTCCTCTTCTCTTCTTCTCTTTTTTTTCTTCGTCTTCTTCACCAGTCGATCTGGGATCAAACGTCATCGGAGCGCTTGCGGTGACGATTCCAGCACCTGAAGTTGTTTAAGCTAAAGAAAGCCTTATGCAGCTATGCTCATCTGGGTTTTCACCCAAATGTTGATAATCTGGTCAAAATTGAAAAAAATATAAAAAAGAAAAGGGTTTGAACCCAGATATGGGTTCAAACCCTTTTTCTTTTTTATTTTTTTTTTCAATTTTTTTTTCATCTCTTTCACTTCTAAAGAAATGAGTGAGCCCGCTGAGTTGTGTTTGGTTTTCTGTTTAGTGTTCGTGTTTGTGCAGTTTTGGCTTTTGTTTCATATGTTTGTGCACTTCTGTTTGTGTGGTTGAGATGATGATCCTAGGTTGAGGATTGATGATTAGCTGATGATGATCTTGGGTTGATTTAATTTTAATTTGGAGGTTTTGGTTTGTGTTGGAAGGAGATGAACAGAAGTTGAAGATGGCAGTGGAGATCCAGATTGGATTGCTATTGTCATCTTTATTTTTTTTTAATTTTTTTATAATTAATATATTTTTTAAAAGAAAAATAATAATAAGAGAAATTGACTAAAGCGTTTTTACTATAATTAACTTTTATAATCAATTATAATCAAACCGTTAGTACAGATAAAATCATTATTATAAAAAATAAGAGTAGTTTCCTATTATAAAATGGTATATGTCTAGGAACTTTTCAATAATTTCCTCAATTTAAATAATATAAAAAGTAATTGAGCCAAAAACACATTTTCTGCACACATTTTCCACCTTGACGAGAGAGAGAGGGCGTACTACAAACAAAGATGGAGCGAAAATTTCCACACATACTTTTAAAACTGTCGGCCACCAAGATAGTGAAAACAATCCTGTCAACTCATCGTTGCACGGACACGTATAGTACTGTTCAACTTAAATCTTCCTTCGTCCGAGCAAATACCCAGAAATTCTAGAGTTGTTACCACAAGGCTGTGATTGACGCTGTTGAACTCATTTTTTTTCAGGAAAAATTCTTAAAAATCGTAGTATTAAGCTTGTTAAGTACTCTTATAACTTAATTTTATGCCTGTATCATACCGAAAAGGATATCCTAATCGAGAAGGGCCCAAATTCCTATTCATTAAAACGTCTCCCACCATGCTTCCACAGCAACCTGGTGCTAGCGAGAATTGAACCCGTGACCTTCCACAGGCTAGACTTAAGCTTTGATACCACAAAACCGAAAAGGACATCCTGACCAGGAAAGACCCAATCTGTTTTCAATTATTTGAAATAAGCTTTCAAACAATTGAAGCCTGGCCGCCCACAATTATTTCCACATGTCTAGAATCTAATTGCATAATATCTTTCGGCACTATACTATTTTTTTATCAAAATTATTGCACCACATATTTTTGGAACATATTTTGTTGTTCAAAGTGAGTTGTAAATATAAATAAAAACCTATTATCCTTTTATTTGCTAAACTTTTGATAATCCAATGACGCATCAACATAAAAAATAATGGATAATCAAGATTATTAAATTTTTTTTCACATACATCACTCTTAAATTTCTCTTACAAAAAATTTAACACAGATTAAAAAAAATTAACATAGAACCATTGCTTTATAAATGCCGACATAATAATATTTATTAATTTAATATATAAAAACAGGTCATTACATAATTAACTACTTAATGTTAGATCAATAAATCTCAGCATGAAAAAATTATACATCCTCCCACACCTGTTAATTTTAATATATCAATAAGATTGACCGCAAATAAATAGACGGACGTTATCACTCTAGTAAATCAAAATTTTAGGTTACTTTAGCTTATCTCCACACATAATTTAGTTCATTCTACAGATCTTTTCTGGTTTCTGGTTTAAACCCTCCAATTAGTGCCATTATCGTTGCTCTTCTTAAAAGAATAATAAAATTTTAATTAAAAGCGTAATACAACGTTTATTCATAAAGTAAGCCCACAAAGAAAACAGTCAATACAAAATTCTGCTTTCTGAACAAGCACAGTTGATACAAACAGCTATTTTACTGTTACTACAATTATTTGACTTAGAGACTTAAAGGGAAGAACTTTACCATAACTGAGCCTTCTGTTATCTGATAAACCGATCAAAGTTCAGATTTCACTGAAAAAGTTGTAGGCAGAGGAGATCAAATTTGATAATCAGAAGACTATGGGAACTCTCAGCAATGTGATCCTACAGGTCTCAATCAGTCAGTTATGTTCTTTAAACGAATAATAAAACATTAATGGTGATGTGCTACTTTAATTTCATTTTAACTGAATTGCATGCTTCATTTAACTGCAGGGGTTTACGGACTACAGGCGTGAGCTAATGGCACTTCTCTTTCTTGTGTTGGAAGCCACATCATTTGTACTTGATCAAATCGGAGGAAATCAGTTTGGTTTCCTCGTCGCTTCATTTGTTTTATCAGTAATTAATTCTCTCATGACCGGTTACATTGCCATCGGAAGCAAAACAGATTTGGAAAGGGACCGAATCATGATAGAGCTTGCCTTTTCAGTTGTTCAGTTGATTTTGACATACCTTTACTTAGTTTTGTCAACTTTTAGAGTCAAATTGAATATTGCATCTATTTTCCCGCTAGTCCTTGCCGGAACAACTCTCATCTTAGCCTTTAAACGTAATGAACAAGTTCAACATCCTACACCAAACACACAAGAGAGAGACGAAGAAGAAGGATCCGCACGAGTACTAGAAGATAGATCAAGGGTCAATAGAGAGGAAGTGAGTCCAGACCCCGGAATTTTCATTTCCCATGTAGGTACTTCAACCGAGGTTGACGAGACACGAGATTCATGTGTACCCCTTCCTGTAACTACCCAATCATCAATAATTGTTAATGTAGAAGAGACTGCAAGGGTGTCCAAACAAGAAGAGATTTCAGAAAAATCATTAGCGTCACTCATTTCATCAGGTACCTCATCTGAGGCTGATGAGACACCAGAATCAAGAGTACTTCCTGTAACTACTCAATCATCGATAATGATTAATGTACAAGAGAGTGCAAGGGTGTCCAAACAAGAAGAGATTTCAGAAAAATCAATAGCGTCACTCATTTCATCAGGTACTTCAACCGAGGTTGATGAGACACCAGAATCAAGAGTATTCCTTCCTGTAACTACTCAACCATCGATAATGGTTAATGTAGAAGAGACTGCAAGGGTATACAAACAAGAAGAGATTTCAGAAAAATCAAAAGCATCACTCATTTCATCAGATGCTCCTCCAATGATGTCTAAAGATGAAAAGATTGCTATTCCAACAGCTAAAAGGTCTACTGTTACTGATGAGATAGCAGATCCCACAGTAGCACCAACAACACCTGCTATATCTTTCTAGACCAAGGTAAAAACCGTAAAATCGTATAGTTTTTGCATATATATATATTTCCTTCGTCAGTTGTCTGCCTCTTTCTCTAGCATTACCAATTGTTCTTCTTCGGATTATTTTAAGGCTCTATAGAATCCTCATGTATGTCCTGATTGTACCTAATTTTAGCAATTGAGAAGAAGAGGTCAGGATTGAAGTTAAAATATGTAACATTAGCATATATACATTATTAATTTGAGATATCATTAAATTTATTACTCAAGGTGATGGCAACATGAGAAGGGGTTAATCGGATTGTGTTGATAGAGAATAGTTCTACAATTTTGACCACATTGAAATGCTTTTAAGACCATTGATTATGATATGCATCCATGTCCACACTTCCGAACAAACTAAGTGATATATAGCATTTCCTCACTTAAGTTTTATTCCAAAAACCGAACCAATTGATTATACATTGATACAGACAAGTAGCAGTCTTATGTTAATCAAAGTAATTTAAGAGTCTCATGATTTCTATTATGAATGCGTCTTAAGAGTATTTCCAAAGAGCCTTTGACAATGTCATATAATTTGGGTTTTTCAAGAATCAGTCTCAGTCAAAAGTCCAAGGTAAAGAATTATTAGTATTTTCTAATATTCCCAAGCTAATATATCATGTCTAGGAATTGATATGTTAGGTATGGAAATGAGCTATTGAAATTTTGAGTTTTCTCACACTGGTGAATGCAAAGAAAACCTAGGTGTGATGCCTTAGTTCTGTTAGTGATATCTGAAGAGTTTGCGATGCAATCAACAAGCCGGTGTGATGCCTAATTTGCCTTATCTATTTTATGTCCTAAATATTATGTTTCTAAAGAGGCCAAATAAGTTTACATATACAGGGCCTTGTTGAATGATATGATTTTTAGTTTTCTACTTTGTTTTTATTCCCCGTAATTATTGTATTTATTCTTTTCCTATTGTAGTTAGTGATTTCCTCAACTAATAGGAATCAAATCCCTATGTTATAGGAATAGGTGTAAACGAAGTTGAATTATTCTTCTTATTCACATGGTATCCAAACAAACCCTAATTTTTCAACTAAAGCAGAAAAGAAATACTTCGCAACTTTTGACGATAAATGAAAGTTGCGATAAATGGACAATGTTCAGTTACATAATTTGCTCGACTTAGGATAAGGTTTTTATATAAATTCAAGTTATACCAAAAAACACGAAATATAATCAATTAGAAATAAAAATAATAATAATTAAAAAAAAAAAAAAAGACTTAAAACTTTAGACAACACTCTTAACTGCTTTAGGTACTTTCTATGAGGAGAATAGAATAACAAAACAGTAACTCCTCATTCACCACCATCCAATGGAAGCTGAAACGAAAATATCACTTTAACAGATTTAGTATATCCCCCACTGTTAGTTACACAATTTGCTCTAGACTTAGGATAAGGATTTTACATAAATTCATGTCAAGCCAAAAAAAGGAGTATGATCAATTAGTCTATCAAGATATCTTTTCATCTATCATGTTTCCTTCGCGATTTCTATTGTACCTTTCCTATATACTCCAGTATTTAAAAGCTGTTTGAATTTTTGTTGTTCAATCTAGTTGCTAACTTCACAAAACACAATTTGAAAGCTTTGTGATCAGATTCATGGCTCTGGATAGATACAAAAGCAAAGAGGCCATTGTTAATGTTGAGTTCCATCATACGACGAAAATCAAGATCATGTGCCAAGGTTGGTTATAAGTCCCTATGCTATTAATATAAGGTAGTTAAATTACTATACAACTATCCAAGAACACAATTTGACACGGAATTGTCTGAATTGTTTATGAACACATGTTATCTTTGGGATTTTATCTTACAATTATTGTACTCATTTGTATTAAACTAATATATATAGATTATGCGATTTTATCTTATATTATTGTACTCAATTTGTATTAAACTAATATGTATGTATATACTTGTTATTTCAGATCAATTTTATTACTAAATTTTAAAATGATTTTTCAAGTATTATTTGAATGTATTATTTTATTATTTTTTAGTGGAAAAAAAATGTTAAAAGCATCAAAAACAATTAAAAACATAAAAAATAAGATTTCTCATCTATTTTCGTTGCCCACAATAGCAGTACTCAAAACTTATCACAACTAATCTTGAGGAGCTGCTAGTCCGAAATGGAGCTATGAAGCATTTTCAAATTCCTAAAAGGCCAGATCTGGAGAATTTGCTGTTGAAGGACAAAAAAGTAGAAATTCAGAAATTTCGATTAACTGAAGGTTGGCTGGAATTTGGTCAGGCCAAAGGTATTGTAAAGGACGTTAATAAGACATTCAATAAGCACCAAAATGACGATTTTGGTGAGCAGTATATAGTCGAGGCTGACAGTATTGTCAACCATCCATTCTGGTTGGTTGATGTGCAGGTGCATCAATCTATTATATTACTACAATTATTCCAGAAATTCAAGTTGCTATAGCTAACACATAAAACAGAAATGATTTCTACAATCAGGACATCTTCTGCTTAAGATTGTTATAGCAGAAATATTAGAAGTCAACTGAAAAAAAGAATGCTGTGTTGCATCTAAAACATGTGGAAAGAGTACAGATGCAGTGATTTTTACTTCTATTAAGATAATGGTATGGCAATGGAATTACTAAGCTTATATCAGGTTTGATTAATAATGGGAAACTAAATGGGAACCAGTGATTTTTACTTTAACTTTATATTAGGTTTGATTTATTCTTCACTTAGTGGAATTACCATGATCCCGTGCTAAAATCACATCACAGACTTGCATACAAGAAGCTGTACTTGCAAATCAACAAATAACAAGATAATCTTACATTTTAAGGGGAAAAAAATGGATAATCTCACCTTTGCAAACGCTCCAACGCTAGTGTAAATTTTTTGGTTGCAGCAAAAAGAGAGTTCATCAGTGTACAACCTTATATATGAATTGTCAAAAAGAGGTTGCACCACTGCATCAAATACTAGTGGATCCGTTGGAAAATGAATTTTTTTTAAATTACATCCGATGTTAGAAAATGAATTTTCTTTTTAAAAGGAAAAAAATTAATTACATCTGATGTTGGAAAATGAATTTTCCTTTTTTAAAAAAAATAACAATTACATCTGATAGTGGAAAATGAATTTTCGTTTAAAAAAATGATAATAATAAAATAACCCAGAGAAACCACTTTGTGCGACCAGCAGAGAAACCACTTTGCGTGACCCATTTTGAATCTCCGGGTTATTTAATCCGTTGAACCAATTTCACTAAATGTTGATAGCCAATTTCATGGGCGCCCGCGTTGGGCAAACCATGTGGGTAACAACAATACAACCACATCAGCATACGCTGGAATCACATTAAACGTCAACAAATGCATATCAATACATTCTCTATATACGAGTAAACAACAAATAAAAGCCCATGCACAACTAACATGAACAGTAAACAACAATCAAACTGAAATATGTGAATGTAATCTACATATTGACAACTTTATCTTAGGAATATATATTAAAATATATAAACAATATATTTTTTAAAATATATCTCACATTTGCACACGCTCCAACGCTAGTGTAGATTTTTTGTTTTATGCGGGGTGTGTTTGTTGGGTGGGAACTTAGGTGCTGTTTGGTATGGCTTCGAATCGCCTTTTTAGCTTCCCTGGACCAAAAGCTGCTTTTGGGAGTGTTTGGGTGTACTCCCAAAACAGCTTTCAGTATTTGGGTTAGACCAGCTTCTCTTAGAAGCCAACTTTTGATGTTTAATGAATTTGTCATATTTCCAATCTTACCCTCATAATATACAAAACAAATCCAAATTTCCACTTATGTCCGGTCTCTTTGCCTTGCTCTGTGCTCGGCTCTGAGATGAATTTTTTTTTTTCGTTGACAATCCTCCCTGCCACTTTTATATCCACCCGTCTCCATCAAATTTATAAACTAGTTTCAACCAAACTCCACTCACAGTTAACTAGAAAATAAAAACTCGAAAAAAAAAAATCAACCAAACAAATGCAAACAGGGGCGGACCCATCATAGGATCGGTAGGGACACGTGCCTCTATTGAGATTTGGAAAAAAAAATGAACAATAAGAAGCTTTTGGACGTCAGTGCACACGGAAAAACCAATGCCTTCTGTGTATGTATGTCACCAATATTTTATTTTGTATGCACTGTAAAGTTGAAAAAGCTGCTACTTGTAAGTAATTGTTATTGTTCATGCCACTACCTCTTCCCTTTATTTTCATTGTTTATTATTTTTTTAACAGCATTATTTATTCCACTAATTTTAATATAATTAATTTTTATTTTTTATTATTTTTATTATATCAATTTTCTTATTTTTAATATTTTTAATTAATTTTTTTCAATTTTTTCTTTTTAACTAGATATAAATTCTCTCTTACCTAAAGAAGATATTTTTGACAAAATTAAATGAAAAACTATCATAAAAGAATTTTAATATATAAAATCTCAAAAAGATTATAATTTTACTTAATTTATATTTTTTACTTTTTTATTTTTATTTATTTTAATATTTTATTAAAATTTTTAAACACAGAATTATTTAAAAAAAATAACATAATACTACTTATTACACTTAATTATTATGTATGAAATATTTTATTTAAACTATATAATCTTATCCAATATTATCTCACATAAAATCATAAAACTATTTTATATTAAATATATTCTTAATTTTTTATGTTTTTATCTCTTTACTAATGTGTCCCTTAATAAATTTTTTAGGTCCGCACTGCATGCAAATTAAAAATTGAATAGCAGAATTTAGAACTAAAAAAGACAGATTAGAAATTAAAAATTCGACTATTACTATGATTTCAAAGAACCAATCTTCAACCTTTCCTTCTACACTAACTTATGGTGGCCACTCTAGATCATACCTACGCCACCGCCATGTCTACTTCTATATCAAAGCAGATTCGTTGATTGTCAACAGAGAAAAAAATTATTTTCGTAAAATTATTCGTTGATTCGCTCAAACATGTAAAATGATGTGTTGCAACAAACAAGATCTAGACTGAAACTGAACGAAATCTAAAATCTAAACAGCAACTCTTGGGCCCGATGCATGATTATTTAAAAAAAAATTAACAAATAACAGGATAATCTTACTTTTCAAGGGGGGAAAAAAAGGATAATCTAACCTTTGCATACGCGCTCCAACACTAGTGTAGATTTTTTGGTCGCAGCAAAAACAGAGCTCATCAGCGTACAACCTAATATATGAATTGTCAAAAAGAGGTAGCTTCAGATACCAGTGGATCGGTTGCGCCCTCATCCGTGAAGCAAAAAGATTACAGGTGTCTTCACCTCTCAAACCAAGGAACACAACACATGATTGGTGTGAAAGAGTGCGGCTAAAGAATACCTCTGATGTTGCGCCCTATTATTTTCGATGTAATTGTTTCTGATGACGGAGAATCAATTTTCCTTTTAACGGGAAAAAAATTAATTACAGGTGATACTGGAAAATGAATTTTCTTCCTAAAAAAATAAAAATAAATCCTAGAGAAAAATTTTTTTTATTAAAAAAATTAATTACATCTGATGTTGATCGATTCCGTCTGTGCCTGTGGTGGGGAGAGAAAGCCACTCTCCAAAGCTGGAAGCTGGATGCCGCAACAACAATTTTGCTTGATCAAGTCCGAATCCACATCTGGATAATCTTACTTTTTAAGGAAAAATTAAAAAGGATAATCACACCTTTGCATGAATAGTCTGGTAAAGTGCGATTAAAAAATAACGCAGAGAATCCCCTTAACCAAACTAGAAGTTTGGCACATATGACCCATCGTTTTTCTGCTTCAGAGTACAGATCCAGTGATTTCATCAATACAAACATCTAAACCGAACGAAAAAAGAAGATCAAACATGTAAAATAATATGCTACAACAAACAAGATCTAGACTGAAACTGAATTGCATGATGGGTCTGGAAGCGTTCGGTTAAAAAATACCAGTTGCGGTCTTACCTATAAAGGAGTTAATCCGTTGCCGTCTTTGCCTGTAGTGGAGTAAGAAAACCATTCTCCAAGAACCCAAAATAACATAGGAAACCTAAAATAACGCAGAAAACTGCGTAGAATAGATTTCGGAGAGACACTTATGAACAGTGGTCATACACCACCGTGGTTAGTGTGCACATTTCCAAATACTGATGGGGACCACACAAAAATGTCCTTGAAAGCACCACCCCAATCCCGCATAGGGCCGAAATCTGATACATCGAGTGGTGGGGACCACAATTTATGTCGTGTAGTCCCATCAATAGTTCGAACTTTGAGACATGAACACTGTGGAACTTGGAAGTATCTGTGATCTTCACACTGTTGATCATACTGTTCATAACCATTCTCAATTTCTCATACTGTTTATATTTTAAAGTTATATTTTAAATGTCGTGTGGTCCAATTAAGCTTTCGAACTTTGAAATGTGACAGTGCGGTGATTTATGAAACTAGACAGTGCGATCAATTATGAAACTGACTTTGAAATGTGACGGGTGGACAGTGTGGTGAAATATAAACAGTATATAAACAGTTTCAAAATATGAACAGTATATAAACAGTTTATAATTATTCTCAATTTCTCATACTGTTTATATTTTAAAGTTCACTTGATGGGACCACACGACATCAATTGTAGTTTCCATCGTGTGGTCCCATTAAGCTTTCGAACTTTGAAATGTGACAGTGCGATGAATTATGAAACTAACTTTGAAATGTGACAGGGTGGACAGTGCGATGAATTATGAAACTAACTTTGAAATATGAAACTAACTTTGAAATGTGACAGGGTGGACAGTGCGATCAATTATGAAACTAACTTTGAAATGTGACAGGGTCGACAGTGTGGTGAAATATAAACAGTATATAAACAGTTTCAAAATATGAACAATTTATAAACAGTTTATAAACAGTTTCAAATATGAACAGTCATTATTCATATTAACATCAGAGTATATAAAGTGTTTATAAACAGTTTCAAATATGAACAGTCATTATTCATATTAACATCAGAGTATATAAAGTGTTTATAAACAGTTTCAAATATGAACAGTCATTATTCATATTAACATCAGAGTATATAAAGTGTTTATAAACAGTTTCAAATATGAACAGTTCATTATTCATATTAATATCAGCAGTATATAAACTGTTTATGGGCTGTTCATATTTTATCACAGTGTTCATCCTGTCACATCTCAAAGTTCGAACGACTGATGGGACAACGCAACAAAAATCGTGGCTCTCATCCATAGTCCGACATGTGAACAGCGGTTTGATCACGTATTGACGGGGAACTTTAATAAAATGGGAAGATACCGTTCACGTTGTCTTCGGGAATAACGCTATATTTTGATATAATAGTTAAAAAAAAAAAAACTCTAAACTTTAGAAATTTTTAAAAACTCACCCTCCTGTAATTCATGAAAGCAATCAAAACCCTCCATTATTTATAAAAATAACCAAAAAAACCCCTACTGTCCAGCTTAATATTAAAAATTAATATTTAAATATTAACATGGAGGAATAGAATTGTCAAAATAAAATAAAATATATAACAATATTAATTAATTAATTAAATTTAAACAGATATTTTTACAAATAATAATATTGTCTCCACCGTCCATCATTTTGATATTTGGATAACTCACACTAACCTCCTCTAAAGTTTCAAAAACTCAACATAACTCTCTCCTACTATTAGTTAATCACTGTTAAACTCTCACAGTCAACGATCAAAGATACAAAAAGACTTAAATACCCATTAAATTAAATTTAAAGTTAATATTTTATTTTTTATAAATTTAAAATTAATATAATATATTTTTTAATTTAATTAGAAAAACAAAAACAACACAAATAGGGTCCATCATTATCAATCATCAACACAAACAAAAATCACTACCATCATCATCAACACCATCTACAATTAACACAATCGTCAACACCATTTGCAAAATCATCAAACCACTACCATCTTCAACAAATAGACCCAAGAGCATCATCATCAACATCATCTACAATCAACACAATCATCAACACCATCTGTAAAATCATCAAATCACTACTAATATCATCAAACAGACCTAAAAACATCATCATCAACACCATCTTCAATCAACACAATTATCAACGCCATCTACAAAATCATCAACCTACACAATTAATCAATCATAAACACAATAACAATAACATTTGAGAGCAAAAATCAATTGCAAAATCATTAACCCAGTCCCGGTAAAAGCAAAGAGAGGGAAGGGAGGTCGAGAGGACTGGCGATGGATGCAGACATAGGCGCAATGGCAATGAACTAACGAGGACTGAGCCCTTTGAGATCGATGTTTGGGTTCTGATCTGGAAACCTAATCACAGACGCCGGTCTAGGTTAGAAACCCAAATGTAGACAACAAAGAAGAATAAGAAGAAAAGATTATGAAAATGGATTGGGGAGGTTTGGGTTTCTATTTTTTTTCTTTAATATTTTCTTTGATGATGAAGAAGGAAAAAAAAAATGAATAACATGAAAAAGTAGATGGATCTAGGTTGGATCTCCACGGGTGTTAGTGATGATAGGGAAGAATAAGATGATAAGTGAAAATGACTTTTTATTTTCTAAAGTTTTTTAATATTAAGTACATTATTTTATGATAATCTAAAGTTTTTTTTTAGTTAAAATATTTACAAGTTGTGTATTGATCATTTTATCCTTGATAATTTTGGCTTAACAGAGATTGACTAATAGCAGAGGAGGTTTGTGCTAAGTTTTTAAAACATCAGGTAGTTTGGATGCGAATTGTTTAAACATCGTCATTTTTATGCAAATTTATCAAACCTTAAAGGGTTTGTGCAATTTATCCATTAATTACATTTAAACAGATTTAAAAAAAATTAATGATTTCATCTCCATCGTCCATCATTGTGATGGACGGTAGAGATGAAAACCAAAATTAAAATTTAATAAAAAATTAAAACAAATCATCTCCACCGTTCATTATTGTGAAAAATATTAAAAATTTAAAAATTTTTAATAAAAATTTTAAATAGATTATCTCCACCGTCCATCATTATGATGGACAGTGCAGATGGATTAAAAAAATAATTATTATTATTAAAATGAAAAAAAAAAAGATCTTCTTTAATCTTTTTCTTCATTTTGATCAACAAACTCCACAAACTCCAATCTTTATTTTCTTTTTCTTCTTTTTCCATTTTTTTTTTCATCATCATCATCTTTTTCTTCTTTTTTGTCATCAAAAACCAAAGATCGGCAACATGGAGAATTTTGGGTCTCCTTCATCGGAGACCAAAGAGTCCCCAGCGAAGGAGACCTTACGGTCTCCACGCAATGAAGACTCACATGGAGACTATAAGGTCTCCTCTAGTCTCTAAGGAAAAAGGCCCAATGTTTTTTTTTTCTTTTTTTTTTTTAATTTTCTTTTTTCTTTTTATAGATGGTTAATGATGGTGAATTATGTGTTGATCTCAATGATGATAGAGATGAATAAGTTGATAATGGTCAACTGATATGGTGAATTAAGGATGATGAATTTAGGTGTTTTTTTTTTCATTTTTTTTTTCAAATGTAATATGTTAATTTGTCGTTTGTTGTTGTTGTTGATTTGGTGTTTGTTGTTGTTGATTTGGAGTTTGTTGATGAAAAATAAAGAAGTAGAACATTGTTGATTAATGTGGTGTTTGTTGATCTGGCGTGGGCTAGTATTGTTCTTTGATGTGCTTTGATGTTCTTCATTTAATTTTGTTTCATAAAAAAGTTTAATTATTTTTTTAATTGAGGCCAGTTTGGTCTTTATGCACACTGTCATGATTAGAATCGATTTCTTACTACCAGAGTTAACAGAAGAGAGAAAATTAGATTTCTAGAAACTACACGAGAGTAATTTGCGATTAGATCAAACAATAGAAAATATTAGAATTATCCCTTTCATTTAATAAAGTAGAAAAATACTATTCACATTTCATCTATTGATGGGGGCCTTGAGAGTGAAAAGTCATCTCCAAAGTTTATTACTAAGGTGGTGTTTGATTCCATTTTCAAAAATCGTTTTCAATTTAAAAAAAAAAAAAATTGGATGAAAAAGCATTTAGTAGTCTGTTTTCAAAAACATGCTTTTAAAATTGAAAAATATGTTTTCAAAAATGAAAATGTGCTGGTGTTTAGTTGTATTTTTTAAAATAATTTTCATTTTCGAAACCAAAAAATGAGAGAAAAGTGTTTGGGAAGTTGTTTTTGAAAATGTGTTTTATTTTAGATAATTGTAACGAAGGAAGTTAAATATCTCCCCCCAGGTCTAAGCTCGATTTCTGGTCTTATTAGGGAAGGAGTCCTCTCAACCTCTGGGGCGTCAGGTTCATCACTCCGATAAACATGACGTCGCGTAAGAAAGGTACGCCTAGTTATTCTCTTGCTGCTACCAGCTCGGGTCGCTTGGGGAGCAGCCTCGGACGGAACATCCCTTTCTTCAAGTAACGAGCTGGAAGCCGGAACTAACTGAAGATCTGTTGTTGTTTCTAGAGGCGGTACCTCGCATGGAGCAGCGACCGGGGGAGCTTCTGCTTGAACAGGTCGCTTAGGATACTTCGCTGGAGCAGCTGGAGAGGCTAAGACTTCAGCAGGTCGCTTTGCTGGAATAGCTGAAGAAGTTTTAGCATATTGTTTTGGGGGGCCCTTAAGAAGAGGAATTTTCCTCCTCTTGGTTGGAGCTCGCTCAAAGGAAGGAGCCGGAGCTGGAGAAACAGCTGGTCTAGAAGCACCAACTTGTGAAGGACGAGCTGGAGCTGGTGCCTTTTTAATAGGTTTTGAAGCTGCTACTTTGGGAGCTGGACTTAGTGATAGAGCCCTTAGAGTGATTTGAGCAGGGGAAGGAGATGATTCTATTTGGACAACAGGAGCTTCCCGAGCAGGAGCTCTCTGGGCTCGAGCTTTCCGAGTCGGATTTGGGGATGGTCGAGGAACAGATGTATCCTCTTCCTGGACTGGGACTTTATGGACAGAAGGAAGTATAGGGACATCGCCCATGCTCCCTATGTCCTTTTCAGGTCGCAGTAGCGGAGAATCCTTAGGAGAGGCAAGACCGTGAGTCTTGAGAAGAGCATTGTTGAACTTGCTGCTGATGCTCGCTTCTCTCGAGTTCGCGAGCACCTCGAGAGCTCTTCTTTCCTCGTTGTTGAGAGTAGACTCGTCCATTTTCAGCTCTGCAAAGCAAAACGTTTAAAAAAAAAAAAAAACTCAACTCACTAAATTTTTCCTTTGGTATACCTGGTTGCAGAACGAAGCTATAGTTGTCAAGACCCACGAGAGAAGGGCAGGAGATATAGAACCAGCTCGTCTTATATTTCCCAACATTAGACTTGCCCTTTACTTCCCCCCTGGGGCAAGAGTTTCTTGTATTCCGACGGACGAGCTGTGAGGTAATAGATGACGTCAGGTTTTTCTCCCTTCTTTGTGCTCAAAGCCTTAAAGCTGTAGAATTGTTGTATGATCTTTGGCGTTGGGGAGGGGGGGGGGGGGGGGGGGGGGGGAGGGGGGGGGAAGGTCGTTCTTGAGGAAAGCCAGAGCTAGCGAGGTCAGCTGCGTATATGAATTCGGCGTCAACTGGAAAGGCGCAAGCTTGACCGTATTAAGGAACTCGATCAGGTAAGGATGAATGAGGAACCTTAGTCCCTACTCGAGGTGTTGGGTACTGATAGCAATGTACCCCCATGGAGGATAGCAGGCATGATTTTTAAGAATGGGTGTCAACGCACGACAATCCCTAGGGATGTGAAATTGAATACTAAGCCCTACCAAATCGAAAAACTCTAATGAAAAGGAATGGTGAGCAAACGTTTCACGAGCTTCTCTTTCCTTTCTAGCTTGTTCTCGAGCTTCATCTCGCTCATGAGCCTCCCTATCTCTAGTTGCTTCAGTATGAGCTCTATTTGAAGACATCTGTATAAAGGAAGCATGTTCAGGTAGCAGCGAACAGATTATTAAAATGCTAAAAATTTGTCTAAGTTTCCTATTTTTCAGAACATTCATACAAATAGGGGGCTCGACCTATGAAGAAGCGACCTACAAGCTAATGGTCTACAAATCTAATCCTACAGTTCGCATGCATGACGGGCCACAAACAGTAATTAGGTCGCAGATAAATATGCAACAGAATCAAATTAATAGAAGTTGAAAAGTTTTGTTCAGCAAGAAACTCAGAACGACAAAAGTTTAACATCAAGAACATGATATATTCAGGCCATCTCAGATGCAATAATGGCAAAGATTCAACAGCAACAATACAACGCATTCAAACTGTTCAGGCAGAAAACAAAACACAAGCACAATGCAACATGAACTCAACAAAATAAACCAAAAAACTGAAAGTTTGAAGTAAGAAATCAGAGGTTTTACCGTGAATTTCTAATGAGAGTGTAAGAACGGTGACTGAAAGTGTTGATCTCGTGAAAAACCAGTGAGTTTTCTGAACTTGATTGCTTGGTTGCTTCGAAAGAAAATGACAGATGAAAAAGAAAATGAAAAGGCTCCACCAATTTATATAGGTGAACGAGCTCGAACCCTAGCCGTCAGATCTCTGTGTTGTGTAACCGTCATTAATCTAACGGTGCAGCGTGAGGTACGGCTTTCTAATCATGTAGCCGTCAGTTGAAAGACGTGCGCATTAAATGCGCGTGCAAGAGACGCACCAGTGTCGTTTCAGTTACCTTCTGCATGACCGCCACGTGTTAAAGCTAATAAGACAGGATTTGGAAGGGCGGGAAAACGATAATTCAAGATTGGCTTATCAGAGAAGCAAGCTTTTACCAGCGAGCTCGAGCTCCGAATTCGCAGAACGAACTGAGAGCTGAGGGGCTGATGTTATGTGCATTTTCCGGACTCACCAAATGGGCTGATAAAAGCCCAACTTAGGCCCAATAAAGTCAACCTAATTAAGGCCCATTAGACAAGGCCCATATTTCAACTCCAAGTCCAGCAAGCTCCACAGCTTGCCTAACAATCTTCTCAGCTCGTAGCAACGAGCTCGTATCACAGCCAGGTTGTAGCTTGATCCGCAGTTCTTGCACATAGCTCGCTGTTCAGTGAGTCCAACTCGAGGTCGCTCAAGACAATAGACAGTATACAACTCGTTCAGAGCGTAATAAATGCGGTATCTTCCAGAACAGACAGTTATCTAATATGATCATAATTCTCTCTCTAGAAACGGAAGTTCATTCAAATTAAAATTCAGTCAACTTTATCTTAAGATATTTGGGGCAACTACCTGATTTTACTCCAACTGATTAGGAAGTGTATTTATGATGAAATTCTTTTCCTATTTTATTACTTACTAATTTGTAACAACTTTTCCCCTATAAATAGGGGTTAAAATCATTGTAATAGGAGATTGAATATCATACTGTGACTCTGCAGAATTTTAGAGAGACAGTCGTGAACGTAGGTGCATTCGCTGAACCACGTTAAAAATCCTCTGTTCTTTTGTTTGTACTTGGTTCTTTATTGTTTTCTTCTCGATTTCTGTGTTTTCTCACATTGATTGCAGGTATTGGGCATTGAATACTCGTCGACTGAATTTCAACGTCGATAAATTGTAATAAATGTGAAATTGTTGCTTTGTCCGAGTAAAAGTTTCAATTGAGTTACTAAATTGTAGTTTACTCTTAAAATAAATATGTTAATCATATGGGTCAGTCAACGAAGTAGCAACTCTGCCACAAAATAGAGTCGCTTCAACCTGTACACGCTTATTCCATTTTTTTTTTTTATTTTTGTGATACTAGTTCTTTTAGCCAACCACCAAGTATTGGAAGACTAGATGTGGTTGATCTGCACGTTTTCTAGTAAACGACCTTTTTTCCCTTGATTTTGAAATGATAAAATCAAAGTTGGCTACAATTTCTAGAAGAGAAAAATCTAAAAAGACCTTAAAATGGAAAATAACCTCAATTTATCACAACTTTTAAAAATTTTAGCCAAAAAACCCCTGCCATTGGCCAACAATGATTTCCATCCCTATTTTTAGTTGTTTTGTGGTAAAAACAGTAAAACTTCAAAATGCCCTAGAGAATTTTAAAAAAATTAAAAAAATTAAATAAAAACTAAATAAATTAAATTTAAATAAAAATTAAATGAATTAAATAAAAAATTCATCAAATCTCCATGTGGAGAGTGGATATTAATTTGAAAAAAAATGAAAAATTTAAATAAAAAATTAAATAAATTAAATAAAAAATTTCATTAGAACATTTATTTGAAAAGAATTAAAAATTAAATAAAAAATAAATTAATTAAATTTAAATAAAAATTAAATAAAAAAAAAAAAAAAAAAAAAAAAATTTGAAAAAAAAAAAAAAGTTCAAATGAACCCGATGCCTGGGTTTGTTCGAAGAGGTCCGTCACACACAGGCATATTTCCATGGTGCGGATACCCACCTATCAGCGCAACCAACCTCTTTACACTTACCATAAAAATCAACAAGTCCATCACACATAGACACATTTCCATCAAACCCACTTCTAATCACAAACCCATGTAACTGCCTCCCCAACTCCAACCACAAACCATCAGCACATGCATTCAAAAATGCACAAAACGTGATCGAATTCGGCTCCCCACCCACGCCCGAAACTCTACGAACCCACGAACCGCATCTCTGGGCTGCCCGCTAAATACTGCATTAGAAATATTTTATAGGTAGTTTTGTTTTAGCTGATGTTGTATAGGTAGTTTTGTTTTGACACTTGCATTGTAGTTGCTGTTGCCCTGCGTCTGTTGAATTAAATATATTTTCTTCAAAAAAAAAAAGAATATATGATAGTTAATTATAAGATTGATTGCTTCTATATATATAATCTGTATAGTTTCATGATTTATTTTTAAACAATTAATTAAATAATAATTTAATTGATCAAAATGCAAAAAAAAAAAAAAAAAAAAAAAAAAAAAACTACTGTCTAATATGATTGATGGTAAATAAAGCTCATTTATATCAGATGTGATCTTATATGATATTTCAAAAAATATAATATTATTCTCATCATATGAGTTTAATAAAATGCAAAAAAAAAAAAAAACTACTGATAAAGCTCATTTATATCAGATGTGATCTTATATGATATTTCAAAAAATATAATATTATTCTCATCATATGAGTTTAATATTAATTAAAAATCTGAAAAATAATTCAAGTGATATATAGCTACTGATGCTGGTTATGTTGTGTAATTAAAACCTAACATTAAATATGTCTTAAATCTCATGAGATATTAAATACTAATCCAAAGACTATTTTTTTTCTTTCTTTTCAGAGAAAAGATAATTGTATTAACCAGAAAAACCACCAAGAGATTGGGAAGGGAGTAGATCACTAGCTGCTAACTTTTGTAGCCAAATTGGAAATACGTAAAGCCAGATAGTGGAAGTATTAAATCCAAGTGCCCAGTTTGCTATATAATGGGCTGCATGGTTACATTGTCTGTAAACAAAAGAAATTGGACCAATGTTTTGTGTTGAGATGAGAAGCTTAATATCCTGTACAATGTTGGTAATGTCAAGCCACCAATGGCTGTTGTCCTCTATGTAAAGAGGATATGGAAAAAGTAGATCATGCTCTCTGGGGTTGCAAATATGCTTTAAAAGCATGGGGATCCTGCTCCTTTTTGCAGAATGGTTTCTCCTCCGAGCTCCATTGTCCTGCCTTCATTAATCGTATTTCAAATGTTTTCTCAATTTGGAGTGCCAACCTGACTTCTCAATTTCTTATTGTTTCATGGTATATTTGGTTCAATCACAACCAACACATTCATCAGCAGAAACCTCGCCTTTTTGATGACTGATGGCTACAACCAGGCATCTGTCTTCAATGGCTAGATCATGCGTATTCTATTCCTCATTCCCTCAACAGGTTAGGCTTTTCTTTTCAGCGTTGGTCTCCTCCATCCATTGGCATTCTCAAACTGAGCTATGATGTGATGGTCGACAAGGCTCGCAAAAGAATTGGAGTGGGGTTGGTCATTCGAAACCACTTTGGCAGTATTATCCTTGCTGCTGCATCTGTTTTCCGCCACTGCATTGATCCTGCCACAGCTAAAGCTTTGACAATCCGTAAAGGTCTGTAAATTGCCATCTCCAACAATTGCCTACCCCTTGTATTGGAATCTGATGCTCTGCAGGTTGTTAATCCGGAGACTTTTAATACTATAAAATTAAATTCTCACACATATTTATAAATATTTATGATAAAAATTAAATTATTTTCATATCAAATAGATAAAGAGATACGTAATCAATTAAGCTATGAGAAAGCTGTGAAGGGATGTGTAGATTGTTTACGTTCTTAATAATTATTTGTTAATAGTAAAACTATTTATTGAAGAGAACATAGGGAAGGAGATTAGCTTACAGAATTTGCTACAATTACCATCCTCATTAGGGGTGGGCATAAAAATATGGAACCGATCCAAACACCTTGATTCGATCCGATCCGTGGGTGTTCGGATCGGATCACATGTTCAAAAGTAAGGTGTTCGGATTCTCACATGTGTGAAAACACCATGTTTCACGGATCGAATCGGATCGGGGTATTTAAAACCGATTTGATATGTGAACCTGTGAACAATGGTACATACGTAATTTCATATGCCCCTATATAAAGTTCACTTAAGCTAACCCTAACATTCATCTCTCATTCTCTCTCGCTTTTATCTCAGCAGTTTGGTGAGTCTATTTGTAGCTTTAACTTGATATTTACATGATTGAATGTTAGTATTTTAGTAATTTCTATGTTTGTTTGTTGTGTTATGTTATTGAGTTACATATTTCATTTGCTGATCATATATATATGATATTGTTGTTGTAAATAGATGGAGAAAAATATAAAGAGTGATAAAGAGTCTAAATTTGATATTGATGATGTTAGTTCGATTGGAAAAAGTCAAAATCTTAGGGTAACAAAAAAATAGAGAAGAAGATGAAGAATGAAAGTAGTCGTAGACTTAAGTTAGATTGTTGTGAGCATTTTGAGTTGTTCGAAACTAAGGAGGGTAGAAAAAGATCTTAGTGTATATATTGAAATTGAAAGCAGGTGTTCAAACATGGAACCGATCCGATCCGATCCGCAGACTGGATGTTCGGATCAGATAAGTTTTTTCTTCTTGATAGATCATGTTCAGATCTAAAAATGACGATCCGTAAATTTATCATATTCAGATCGGATCTAATCGAAATTGATTCAAATATGGTGTTGCCCACCCCTAATCCCTATTGGTAAGTGCCCTTTTTTTCGCATATTATACTACCACACTGGTCAAAGTCAAGCCGTAAATCTTACATTTTTTTTTTTTTTTTTGAGTAGTAAATCTTACATTTTGGTTCAGGACCATTTGCCATCTGGAGTCAATGATGGCTAACTCAACCAACTTTTTATTTATTTATTTATAATGAAAACAATCCATTCCAAAAGAATTGCACCAACTTTTTCTTTCTATAAAGCCAGTGTGGGACATATTGGCGAATAATTCAAAAAATTTAACAAACCTGGGGCGCGTGATGCAGAATTTTTTTTATTCTATTGCCTTTTTTAAATTAAAAATAAAATGGAAGAACCACTTTTATTAATTTATTGGTTTTACAATTTAAAAAAGAGCAAATTATACAAACCTTACGAGGTTTAATGAAATTACATCAATATATGAGTTTTGACCATAATAACATGAAACTCCCTTAATATTCCAAAAACTTAATACAAATATCTAATGCTGTTAGAGAATTCCTATTAAATCATAATGTTTAATGGTCAAAGGTACTAAAAGATTAAAGTACCCCTAATCTTAAAAAATTTAATATAAATAAATTAAAATATTATTATTTTAATTTTTAAAATAATTAAAACATAAAAATTATTAAAAAGCATTGAAAAAAAATCCCATCATCTTCTTCATCCTTATCTCCCTTCATCATCTACATCATCCATCAACTTCATTGACTCCATTCTTTTCATCATCTTCGTCGTCCATCATCTCTCTTTTTTTCATCCATCAACCAACCAAATCCAAACAACACACCCAAAAAAAACTCACAAGGAAATTCAAAAAGTAGAAAAAAAAAAAGTCACTGGGTCTCCAATAAAAGCCCAACGAAGAAAACAAGCCCAATAATCTGAGCCCAATGAACAAGCTCAAATAAGGAAGCCCAAAACAGAATCCGTAAATTAGGTGAAGAAGCCTAAGGAAGAAAACAAGCCCAATAAAAGAAAGCCTAATGAACAAGCCCAAATAAGGAAGCCGAACAACAGAAGCGGCAAATTAAGACAGACCAGCGCTGAGAAAATTAAAACAGACTAGGGTGTCATGCGACGCTGCCAGAATGTGAGCAACAGCGGTAACAGAAATATCAAACAGCGTTGCAAACAGCGGCCGCTCAAGCAGTAAATAGAGATAGCGATGGAGGCCAGGGTGTGGTGCGACAGCCGCAAAAACAGAGCAAAGAGACAGCACTATGTGCGATGGTGCGTGGTGGTGCAGCGGAACCAAAAAAAAAAGCGGCAGCCAAAACAAACTAGCGGTAGTGGAAAGGAACTGCCCAGACAGCAGCACGGTAGCGGTGTCAGCGAAACAGAACCAGACCAGACAGCAGCGGAGTGCGACAGTGCTGGGCGAGAGGCAAAACTGGGCGACGGTGAGCTGTGGAGGCAGTTGCGACGGTGCGGCTGAAACAAAAGTGAGAAAAAGAAAACAGACCAAGAAAGGACAAGGATAGTAAAAAACAAAAAAATTCTTACAAACCTAGGATTGGTGTTTTGGATAAGTTTTCTTTTACGAACCTGACTATGAAGAAGTCGTAGGCCGATCTTAATCTTTTTCTAAGTGATTTTTCCGGCTGCTAGTTATCATTACCGGCAGGTGTGTGTGTGTGTGTCCCTCATTCTGTTCAATATAAGGCAGTCATCTGGTTTGAATTGTCTCAAAATTTATGCTGATGTTGTATTTTGTAGCAAGGATAACGTCACTGGTCTTGGGAGTGGTAATTCGTATGCGAATGTGATGCGGTCAAGCTCTCGTCGACTGGAAATCTGTCCCTCTCCCCCTGTTGCCGAAACTATCGTTATTCTGTCTGGGTTGAAAATTGTAATGATTCCAGCTTACTTCCAGCTTATTTGGAGTTGGATGCATTGAATGTCATCAATCTGATTGAGTTTAGATCAGCTCATCCTAATGAGTTCGGTCGGATGATTGCTGATATCTTGCTTTTTCTTTTTAATCGGCATGAAGTTTGAGGGCACTCTTGTTCCCATTATTGCAAACTTTGTTGGCCGCACACAAGTTAAGCCAAATTAGTTCTAGTTAATGTTTGTACTGTTATTTTGTATTAAAAAATGTTCCTCCCAACCTTGTCAAATAGGATGTCGAAGATTCTCATTTTCGATGTAATATAGATTTGGATTAATTAAATTCCAAATTTCATTAAAAAAAAATCTTTTAAAACAAGAATATATACTTTTTACTATGTAAAAAAATAAAGTATTTGGGTTAGGGATGCACTTGTAACAAACATTTAAAAAAAATTTAAACAAATAATAAGAATAAAAAGTAAGCATAATTAATTTCAAGAAATACTATATTTTCTCTTTACTTGTAATACTATTATCAGTCTTTATGAACAAACTTGCTGAGTTGCTGTCTCCCAATTCTTGGTCATCTTTCATATCTATTACTCTGTCTCCATTTACTTGCTTGTGGCTCAAACCCAATGTCATTCATTCCCCTTTTTGGTCCTTGCTTCTTCATATTCAAGCCTTTCTCTCTGCCATACTAATCAAATTATTGTGGGGACATTCCCCCACCAAGCCTCGATGCCACTGGTAGGGGGGAAGCTTCTATGAAATCCAATAAAAAGAAAGACGCCTTTGATGATTCTATTGAACTTTGTTTTCAGTTTCACTTTTGTTTGAGCGTCTAACTAGATAAAATATGGGTTCAAGTGATATTTTGACGTATATATCCACAAATTGCTCCTAAGCAGCTAAGCCTAAGCAATTTGAATTCAACGTTGATTTCAATTTTATTTTCATTTCAAGTTTTAAATATATTTTTTAATTTAATATTTATTTTTCAATTAAATATCCACCATCCACACAACTTGATGGATGGTGGAGATTTAAAGTTTATTATTTTATTTTATTACTTCTTAATTTTTTTAAGTTTTTGATAATAATAATTAATTAAATAATATAAATTTGACTTAGTTGACCAATGATAAAATTGATATTTTCTCTTTCAGTTACGTTTGATAGTTAAAAAATCAGTCAAATTAACCATTTTAATGTATTTTCTTAAATGAAAGGAATTATAAACCTTATTTCGCTAATAATTGATTAAAAAAAATTACTTCCTCAAACATAAAGGATTAAAATGATATTCTCCCTTACTTTTATATATAAACTTCTCTACATATTTAATATTTGAAAATATAAACGCCTGAGGCCAGTCAGTTATATGTATGTTTCAATGTTGATGAACTTATACTTGTTATTGTGTTTTTAACTCATATAATATATGCATGCTTATATATATATATATATATATATATGTTGATGAACTAATACTTGTTATTGACTCATACCAATGAATGGAAAATCATTAAAAAATTTTCTTTGGAGGTCATTTACAGTGAAAACAACTCGAAAATGGATCATCATTAGATTGAAAAAGTTAAACCGTAGAAGTACTCTCTACCATTAAATCATATTAGACGTTTGACGGAAATAACAAAAGTTAAATTGAAAAAAATGATTTTATATTATTTTGAAATTATATTAAAAAACTCTATGCCATTGATCTGATTAGAAAGTGCTTTACATTTGATCTCTAAATATTTAAATGAGATTATATTACAAATGATATGACGCTATTTATTTAGTTATTTTTTATTATTACTATTTTTGTGGTGGGCGAGGGGATGCTAATAGTTATTGTATAGAATTTTTTAAAATATCACTTGAGGTGGGGCCGGGGTTGCAACTTGATGTTTGGATGTTGTTAAGTTGAATAAGCATTTTTTATCTCCAAGTCCCGTTAGGCGGTGGTTTAGTTGTCACGTAATTTAAGATTAAAAAAGTGGGAATTTTGTCACGTTGTTTAAGATAAAAGGGTCACTTTGCAAAAAGGTGTTCCCACAAATAGACAAAATCTGCAAAGATGGTTCAAGCGATCGAAAAACTCTCAGGTGTCAATATTCCGTCTGACGCAGATATCGAATCTATCTTCTCAGAACAAGAAGATATGAACAAAGAGACCGCCTTTGCCTTCCCAACTACTTCAGATTCAGAATCTGACAAGGAATCTTATTCTTCAGAATATGACTCATCATCCCCTAGTGCCTTCATGGTGCAACCTGCTATGTCACTCCAAACTCCAAAAAACACTTTCACTGTTAATCCAGACTCCGTATACGAACCAGCTATCAATCCACATCTCCATGTTCAAATCTACACCTGCAAATACTCAAAACCCATTTCTGCCATAGCCTTTATGGACACAGGATCCTACAAGTCTTTCATGAACCCGAAAATCCTACCCCCACAGTATTGGGTCCGGTATAAAAAAGAGTTTGCTACTGCTGATGGAAAACTTTTCCATACCAAGCTCATAACTAAGCACAAGATTGGGATTAAACTTCTTCCTAATCTAACAATTTGGGCAAAAGTTTTGGATACTGATCTTCCTGGAAAAGATCTTATCATTGGATGGGATCTTTATTGCTTATCAGAAAATCTCAGGATATTATCCACTGACATCAGATGCAAAAGAGATTTTAAACCTTTTGTCTCAATTGCCAATATGTTCTCTATCACTACAGTATCCCCCACTACACTGAAGTTCAAAAGAAGCTGTTAAAATTATGTGCAGAAAAGTCATGATCAATTCCATCATCCTCATCCTTTATGGAAAAATCTAGAATTCATTATTTCTCTGCCATTTAGACTCAATGAAGATGTAAACCCTACAAAGGCAACTCATTCAGGAATGACTCCAACTGATCTCAAAATGGCTAAAGAAGAATGCCAACAGCTCATTTCACAAGAACTCATAGAGCCTACCACCTCATCATGGGCATGCCAGGCGTTCTATGTAGAAAAACGGTCAGAAAAGGTTCGAGGGAAGAAAAGACTAGTCATAGACTATAAGTCTTTGAACCTATTCTTACAAGATGACAAATTTCCACTGCCAAGGACGACAACATTATTTTCACAATTGACAGGAGCAGTCATTTTCTCTAAATTTGATTTGAAAGGTGCATTCTGACAATTAGGAATCCATCCAGCTGAACGCTACAAGACAGCATTCTGCATACCAGATGCTCAGTACCAATGGACAGTCATGCCATTTGGACTCAAAACGGCTCCATCACTTTCCAAAAGGCGATGACAAAAATATTCTATCATATTCTCCATTCGGCCCTGATCTACATTGATGACATCCTCCTCTTTTCCAAATGTGAAAAAGATCATCAGAATCTACTTCTGCAGTTTTACTCGCTAGCAGACAAGTATGACATAATGCTTTCTGAAAAGAAAAGCATTATTGGGACAAATGCTATCACTTTTCTTGGAATGGAGATAAATTAAGGCCAGTACCAACCAGAACCCCATCTGACAGAACAACTCTACAGTTTTCCAAATTCCCATTTATCCAAAAAGCAAGTGCAACAGTTTTTGGGAATAGTGAACTTTGTCAGAGAATTTTTTCCCCATCTGGCGCATCATACGACAATCCTTTCAGCTTTATTAAAGAAAGAGCCTCTATCATGGAGTCACGAGCATACAGAAGCAATAAAAAAGATAAAGCAGATTGCAAAAAATTCACCTCCTTTGACTATTCCTTCAGATGGAGAGGTTATCCTGCAAACTGATGCAAGTGATGAACATTGAGGTGCAGTACTAATTGAGGAGAAAAACACCAAAAGGACTTACTGTGGACACGCTAGTGGATCTTTCAAAGAAAATCAAAAGCATTATCACACAGTCTACAAGGAGGTCTATGCTGTGAAATACGGTATAGAAAAATTTGATTTTCATTTGAGGACCAGACACTTTATCGTCGAAATGGATAATTTGTCCTTCCCTAAAGTCCTTGACTTCAAAAATAAGATTCCACCTAGCCCTCTGTTACTCAGACTAAAAGAATGGTTTTCGCGGTACAATTTTACTGTCCGCCATGTGAAGGGAGACAACAATATAATAGCTGATATGCTTTCCCGACCTACTACCAAGCCACCAGCTATTTTCATCACATCTCCCATCAGATCCATACCATTCATCCTCATGGCCACCCCTAGCTCATCAAACTTACCCCCTCCGATTGAACTAGAAAACTACACAAACATGAATTCACTACACCAGCTCAACTTTCCTCTCGAATTACTCCAGGAACACCCAGAGTCCACCCTTACTCCCCAGAAAATCCAGAGTTTTGCTGATAGTCACTATTTGGTCTACCTTGCCAGGATCCATCAAGAAAGTCATCCCCATAGAGTGGCTAACTTTTCCAAACCATATATGGAACTTTTTTCCCTATGGCCATTCTCCCAGTTCACCATGAACTGCGTCTGGTATCTTTGGTGTTTATCTGTATTATATTCACATGTCATAATATTTCCTTTGCAGGCATTATATGGTCATCTCTATGATCCCTCTCATAAAAATTCACTCATTTTCACTTTCCTTCAATTATTCAGTCCTTTGCCAGTATGGAGGAAAGAACTACAAAAGCTCACAGGACAGTATAATCTCTGGAAACTCAGTCCAGAAATGGCTTCAAAAGTCACTTGTGTTTGGGTCTTAAACAGGCCATTCAGACGAAACCCTATTTCCAAAGCCCTATGGACAGTCAACACAAATTACTTTTGGCATTTAACTTTTGACTATCCAGGACTTTATCATGAATTTGGACCAGTTCTGAAGGCATTCCTTCAAGAAATAAATGGAAAGGACTCAGGAATTAGTAATTTAATGGCTCTTACACCAGATCCATCTCTACCATTATTGGACTCCTTTGAAGATGCCAAGACTGATGAACCATCCCCTGATGATCGTACGCATTGTAAGTCATGTCCTATTTGTGGAGCCACTGACTCAGACGATGAGTACCACGCAACCTGCAATCTGGATTCGGACTGATATCTTTCAAGCAGCCACTGTTTTACATGCTTGCCACTTGTCAATAATAATCTTGTCTTTTAGTCAGAGTATTCTGTATTTGTACTAGTAGTGGGTCCCGTTGAGATCCCACCTTTAATTAATTATTATGTCTGTAATAATCATAGAAAGCTTGTTCTGTAAGCTAGCTTGTCCTGTAAACTGGCTTGTTCTGTAAGCTAGCTTGTCCTATAAGCTAGCTTGTCTTGGAAGTTAGCTTACCTTGTAAGATAGCTTATCATGAAAGCTTACTTAACATGTAAGCTTACTTAGCATATAAGCAAACTTATCATATAAGTTTGTCCTAATGTAATCATACTAGTTTGTCATGATTTGTGGCTTTAGGCTTATAAATATGTAAGTCTTCTTTCCTTTGAGGGCAGACTTAGCTTTGTACTCAGTTTCTTACTATCAATAAAACTTTACTTTCTCTCAAACCATGGCTTTCTAAACTACTTCCTTCCCTGATTCCTTGAAATCCATTGCTTCCATGAAAATGAAGGAAAGCTCTTGACCAAGTCCGAGTATGCTTTGTGCTTGCCTCCAAGTGAGGATCTTGCACAACAGAAAAGCCCTAGTATGCTCTGCGCTTACCCCCATTAGTGAGGATCCTGCGCATCAGAAAGGTTAACGGTCCCCGTTCTCATAGACCTTGGCTTGTGCCTGGTGAACAGACTGTAGCCCCGTTTAGGCCGTTGAATGTTGAAAGGCCGCTGTAGGGGTGTAGGTTTTCTTTACCAGGGCTCCCTCTCTGTGAGGTTCGGGGCTCCCGGCCCCCTGAGTGGTATCAAAGCCCTGGTAAAGAAAACCTACACCCCTACAGCGGCCTTTCAACATTCAACGGCCTAAACGGGGCTACAGTCTGTTCACCAGGCACAAGCCAAGGTCTGTGAGGACGGGGACCGTTAACCTTTCTGATGCGCAGGATCCTCACTAATGGGGGCAAGCGCAGAGCATACTAGGGCCTTTCTGTTGTGCAAGATCCTCACTTGGAGGCAAGCACAGAGCATACTCGGACTTGGTCAAGAGCTTTCCTTCATTTTCATGGAAGTTATGGATTTCAAGGAATCAGGGAAGGAAGTAGTTTAAAAAACCATGGGTTGAGAGAAAGCAAAGTTTTATTGATTGTAAGAAACTGAGTACAAGGCTAAGTCTGCCCTCCAAGGGAGGAAGACTTACATATTTATAGGCCTAAAGCCACAAATCATGACAAACTAGTATGATTACATTATGACAAACTTACATGATAAGTTTGCTTATATGCTAAGTAAGCTTTCATGATAAGCTATCTTACAAGGTAAGCTAACTTCCAAGACAAGCTAGCTTACAGGACAAGCTAGCTTACAGAACAAGCCAGCTTACAGGACAAGCTAGCTTACAGAACAAGCTTTTTACGATTATTACAGATATAATAATTAATTAAAGGTGGGATCTCAACGGGACCCACAACTAGTACAAATATAGAATACTTTGACTAAAAGACAAGATTATTGTTGACAAGTGGCAAGCATGTAAAACAGTGGCTGCTTAAAAGATATCAGTCCGAATCCAGATTGCAGGTTGCGTGGTACTCATCGTCTGAGTCAGTGGCTCCACAAATAGGACATGACTTATAATGCGTACGATCATCAGGGGATGGTTCATCGGTTTTGGCATCTTCCAAGGAGTCCAATAATGGTGGAGATGGGTCTGGCGTAAGAGCCATTAAATTACTAATTCCCGAGTCATTTTCATTTATTTTTTGAAGGAATGCCTTCAGAGCTGGTCCAAATTCATGATAAAGTCCCGGATAGTCAAAAGTTAAATGTCAAAAGTAATTTGTGTTGACTGTCCATAGGGCTTTGGAAATAGGGTTTCGTCTGAATGGCCTGTTTAAGACCTAAACACAAGTGACTTTTGAAGCCATTTCTAGATTGAGTTTCCAGAGATTATACTGTCCTATGAGCTTTTATAGTTCTTTCCTCCATACTGGCAAAGGACCGAATAGTTGAAGGAATGTGTAAATGAGTGAATTTTTATGAGAGGGATCATGGAGATGGTCATATAATGCCTGCAAAGGAAATATTATGACATGTGAATATAATACAGAATAACACCAAAGATACCAGACGCAGTTCATGATGAACTGAGAGAATGGCCATAGGTAAAAAGGTTCCATATATGGTTTGGAAAACTTAGCTACGCTATGGGGATAACCTTCTTGATGGATCTTGGCAAGGTAGACCAAATAGTGACTATCAGCAAAACTCTGGATTTTCTGGGGAGTAAGGGTGGACTCTGGGTGTTCTTGGAGTAATTCGGGAGGAAAGTTGAGCTGGTGTAGTGAATTCATGTTTGTGTAGTTTTCTGGTTTAATCAGAGGGGGTAAGTTTGATGAGCTAGGGGTGGCCATAAGGATGAATGGTATGGGTTTGATGGGAGATGTGATGAAAATAGCTGGTGGCTTGGTAGTAGGTCGGGAAAGCATATCAGCTATTATATTGTTGTCTCCCTTCACATGGCGGACAGTAAAATTGTACCGCGAAAACCATTCTTTTAGTCTGAGTAACAGAGGGCTAGATGGAATCTTATTTTTGAAGTCAAGGACTTTAGATGAATTGTCCATTTCGACGATAAAGTGTCTGGTCCTCAAATGAAAATCAAATTTTTCTATACCGTATTTCATAGCATAGGCCTCCTTGTAGACTGTGTGATAATGTTTTTGATTTTTTTTGAAAGATCCACTAGCGTGTCCACAGTAAGTCCTTTTGGTGTTTTTCTCCTCAATCAGTACTGCACCCCAATGTTCATCACTTGCATCAGTTTGTAGGATGACCTGTCCATCTGAAGGAATAGTCAGAGGAGGCGGATTTTTTGCAATCTGCTTTATCTTTTTGATTGCTTCTGTATGCTCGTGACTCCATGATGGATGCTCTTTCTTTAATAAAGCTGAAAGGATTGCCGTATGATGCGTCAGATGGGGAAAAAATTCTCTGACAAAGTTCACTATTCCCAAAAACTGTTGCACTTGCTTTTTGGATAAATGAGAATCTGAAAAACTGTAGAGTTGTTCTGTCAGATGGGGTTCTGGTTGGTACTGGCCTTGATTTATCTCCATTCCGAGAAAAGTGATAGCATTTGTCCCAATAATGCTTTTTTTTTTTCAGAAAGCATTATGCCATACTTGTCTGCTAGCGAGTAAAACTGCAGAAGTAGATTCTGATGATCTTTTTCACATTTGGAAAAGAGGAGGATGTCATCAATGTAGATCTGGGCCGAATGGAGAATATGATAGAATATTTTTGTCATCGCCTTTTGGAAAAGTGATGGAGCCGTTTTGAGTCCAAATGACATGACTGTCCATTGGTACTGAGCATCTGGTATGCGGAATGCTGTCTTGTAGCGTTCAGCTGGGTGGATTCCTAATTGCCAGAATGCACCTTTCAAATCAAATTTAGAGAAAATGACTGCTCCTACCAGTTGTGAAAATAATGTTGTCATCCTTGGCAGTGGAAATTTGTCATTTTGTAAGAATAGGTTCATAGGCTTGTAGTCTATGACTAGTCTTTTCTTCCCTCGAACCTTTTCTAACCGTTTTTCTACATAGAACGCCTGGCATGCCCATGATGAGGTAGTAGGTTCTACGAGTCCTTGTGAAAGGAGCTGTTGGCATTCTTCTCTGGCCATTTTGAGATCAGTTGAAGTCATTCCTGAATGGGTTGCCTTTGTAGGGTTTACATCTTCATTGAGTCTAAATGACAGAGAAATGAAGAATTCTGAATTTTTCCATAAAGGATGAGGATGATGGAACTGATCATGACTTTTTGCACATAATTTTAACAGCTTCTTTTGAACTTCAATGTAAGTGGGGGATACTGTAGTGATAGAAAACATATTGGCAATTGAGACAAAAGGTTTAAAATCTCTTTTGCATCTGATGCCCGTAGGTAATATCCTGAGATTTTATGATAAGCAATAAAGATCCCATCCAATGATAAGATCTTTTCCAGGAAGATCAGTACCTAAAACTTTTGCTCAAATTGTTAGATTAGGAAGAAATTCAATCCCAATCATGTGCTTAGTTATAAGCTTGGTATGGAAAATTTTTCCATCAGCAGCAGCAAATTCTTCTTTATGTCGGACCCAATACTATGGGGGTAAGATTTTCAGGTTCATGAAAGAGTTGTAGGATCCTGTGTCTATAAAGGCTATGGCAGAAATGGGTTTTGAGTATTTGCAGGTGTAGATTTGAACATGGAGATGTGGGTTGATAGCTGGTTTGTGTACGGAGTCTGGATTAATAGTGAAAGTCTTTTTTGGAGTTTGGAGTGACATAGCAGGTTGCACCATGAAGGCATTAGGGGATGATGAGTCATATTCTGAAGAATAAGATTCCTTGTCAGATTCTGAATCTGAAGTAGTTGGGAAGGCAAAGGCGGTCTCTTTGTTCATATCTTCTTGTTCTGAGAAGATAGATTCGATATCTGCGTTAGACGGAATATTGACACTTGGGAGTTCTTCGATTGCTTGAACCATCTTTGCAGATTTTGCCTGTTTGTGGGGACACCTTTTTGCAAAGTGACCATTTTTTCCACATGCATAGCACCGAGTGCTTTTTGAGTCATGGGCGTGCTTCTTTTTGAAATAGCGAAATCTTTGTCTCTTTTTCTTTTTCTTATATCCATCATGATACTTGCTTTTGCTTTTGAAAAATGAACGGTAGTGATTTTTTTCTTTGTCTTGCAGTGGCACTGTTCCTCATCTTTGCACTTTATCTTCAGATTTGGACGCTTGCACATTTTTTCGTACTTGTGTCATTCTTTCAGCATCATTGAGAAAAATTATTGAGTGGCACAAAGCTTATATAGGGACTGTAGTGCCATTTGTTGGATCTGACCTAATGTCAGTTCTCTGAGAGGCCTATTGGTTGCATCAATCTTCCTTTGGAGTTCATCTTGAAGCTCTGTGGGAAGAGAGTTGATGTATACTTGCCTGAGGCTTTCATCTTGTGCACCATTTAGGGAATGATATCTGGATGCCATTCTTCTATAATGTCTTTCAAGATCTTCTCTTTTTAATGAACAACATCTCATTTCGAAGAATTCTTGGCGTTCCCTTTTGTAATATTACTGGATATCACCAAGAAATTCTCTGAATAGTATGCCCGTAACCGCATGAACATCAAAACGCAGTATCCTGATCTGCGTATATTCATCCAAAGATTGGAACCAATCTCTGAGAGACCCTGTGAATCTGGACACGAATTCTCTGACAATTTGTTCAACAGTTTGTTCTGATTTTGTAACTTGTAAATCTAACCAGGCACTCATTATAATTATAATGAATGAAGATAAAAGAATAGGAGTTTAGAAGACAAATGAACATCCACTTAAATATAATATTTATAACACAATCTTTATTTTTTTGATTTTTCAAATGTCATTTTATAACATCATTCATCCACATAAAGTCTCTTGCACCATGTGATATCACTAACCTTTAAATTGGTAGTGAGGAATTTATTTATTTTAAAAAATATATAAAACATTTGACATTAAAAGAAAAGAAAAAAAAAAAAAAAGTGAGTTCAACATCTATTGTTATCTATCTTAAATTCAATTATTATTTTCACGGATTGAGTGAAAATAGATAAATAGTTATTAAAATCATTCTTTCAAGTCAAAATTAATACATGTATAAGAATATCCTGATTGTAGAATTTTTCGATATACATAAGAGAATGGCACATTATCTATTTGAGATTTGTTGATTTGCAAACAGATTCAACTTTATCATTAAATTAAAGTTTATTCCCACATCATTAGTCAAAATTGGTTAACTCTAAAATGCTCCATAAAAGATTAAAAATTTAATTAAATTATAATGGAATAACAAAATGTACAAACTTGTTTAAAAAACACATAAGTGAATCTCAATGGTCCATAATTTAGATAATTGAGATGGACGGTGAAGGTTGAAACAACTATCAACCACTGCCACTCTCAAACTTGCGAGAAGAAGCAAGGGTGAGGAAGAAGAAGCAGACGTCGTCGACGACGCAGTGGGATTAAACGGTCGGCGACATCTCCTCTCAAAGTATGAAACCTGTAAATATTAAGAAGAAGCGAAAGCAAGAAGAAGACTCAAAGTATGAAACCTGTTAACATTAAGTAGAAGCGGAAGCAAGAAGAAGAAGCAAACACCGTTGACGACGCAGTGGGGCTGACTGGCGGACGAAGTCTCCTCTCAAAGGTTGAAACCCATAAACAGTAAGAAGAAGCGGAAGCAAGAAGAAGCGGGTGGGTGGGTCTACTCTCAAAGTCTGAAATCCATAAAGTCTACTCTGCTAATGTAGCCAATTTGATGAATATTAACGACACTGAACTTAGTAGGTAGTTGGGCGTCATATTTTTTTTTATTTCGTTTTATTTTTTGAAATAGATTTTTTTTTTTTGTCTAACTTGGGATCAATTCTTTCAATTTTCATGTAGAAGAGAAAAGGACTAAAGTGGGTGAAAGAAGTTTTGTGTTCGAATGGCTTGGGATGGTATGAGTAATAAAAGGTTAAGGTTTGTGGTCTAGTGATAAATATCAGAGATTTAGAGCCTTTTGCTTTTCAACTCTTTTTTCAGTATTATTTGTTATATGTAATTTTCAGTCTTCCGTGATCTAATTATGTCATCTTTTATTGTTCCATACGTCCCTTTTATGTTATATGCTTAATTTTGTAATTAAATGCTAATTTTCTTGGTGAAATGTAATTATATATATATGAAGTGTTACAAGTGACGTTTAACCTGGATATTTGTTGGATGGTTTGGTTTAGAAATATGAATGATTTTGTGTTGTTGTCGTAGGATGCATATAGTTTAGTTTTGTTTGTTGTATTTGTAAAATAGGGGGTTGTGGATTTTAGTGAAATGTAATTATATATGAAACGTAATAATCGAAGTTTAATTTGGACATTTGTTGATTAAAGAGTTTTTTCTGTTATTATAATGTTTATGTTGCTGTTTGTATAGTTAGTTAGAGGATATAATGAGTTCTTACCCTTTAAAATTCAGATTGTAAATAAATATATTAACTAAAAAAGAAAAGTAAGAAAAAAAAAACAACAAAGTATAAAGGAAATATGAAATACGAGTATAATTGAACATCAACAAAGTCGAATCTAAAGATATTTAGATGATCAAACTTATTAATTATAATATCATTAATATAGATAAGCTATATTTTGACAATCATAAATTATTATCATACTTTATATTAAAAAGTGCATTAGAAAACACACTAAAAACAGAAGTTATTAAATTTAAATAATATAATATACAATTAATATTGTAGAGTAAATAAATTATATGAAATTTTATATTTAATATTTCAAATCAAAGTGTTTACAAATACCATATTTAAATAGAAAAGTAAATATAAATAAAAATGTGGAATAGGCTGAAAAAATTCCAAATTGTTACAAGGATTGTGAGAGTCCACGGCCCTCAGAGTACTGATGACGATGGCTACAGCTGGAGGAAATTTAGACAGAAAGAGGTTTTGGGAGCCAAACATTCCAGGTGATTAATCTTTTTAGAGACATTAATTGTGGACAGAATTGTTGGAATTTTAATCAATAATTTGAAAAGTTGCAAATTGTCAGCTTGTTGGTGTGTTAGAGAATTGTCAGGTTCAGTTATTTGTATGAATTTGTCATGTTTAAAAGATGAGTGTTTGCTTGTTCACATTTTTTATTTGAAGGTTAGGTTGTGTGTAGAGAGTTAGGGTGGTGGCAAAAGAGGCTTACTTGTACAGTTACAAAATGTTGCTAGTGCATTCTTTGTCAAGCTCACTCCTGATCAGGTTACCGAGATGTCTTCCCTGATTTGTTGCTGAATCTGGTGATTGATTTCATTTATAGTTTCTATTGTCGTTTTGGTGAAGTGAAGTCCCAATATCAAAATTCTAGTTGTAATTTGTTTTAAGTGGGCAAAATATCATTGTTTGGTCCTTTTAAGTTTGAGCAAATAGCCCATGATTTTAATTAGTAAACGCCATATGTCTAAATCAACGACGTGTAATATCTGCAGTCTGTCTAGTATATTGGTCAACCTTTGAGAGCATTTCTTTTCTTTTCGTTCTCATATCCCTTGATGTTACTGCTGCCGAATTTTTAGGTTTCATTTTACATGCAAATTCAACTACAAATGCTGTCATGCTTATTGGACTGCTGTTTTTATAAGATGTATGGACATTTATATAATGATACATAACAAATCTGTCTTTTGAGTCGTATATTCTTGTTGCTTTTCTCTTATATTTTGATTCTTGTTATAAATTGTCACATGGGAATATTTGCGCTAGCACATCAATAAATTTTCATTTACATCAATAATTTTTTTTAATTTTTTTAATTTTTTATATGCTTCTTTTGTTGCAGAACAAGCTGGTGTTCTTCAGGTTGTCCCAAGCAAGACACTTAAGCTTCATTCAGGGCCCTGGAGGATGCACTGGAACATCAATATAAGCAGTAGAGGCCGGCTACTAGTGATTTAAAATTGAGAGATGGTGTGCATGGATCGGCCAGTATCGGAGAATGTGGTAAAGATAATAAGAGAAGCAGACAGTGGTAGCTGTGTTGTAGAGAAAGTTGAGTTTGTTGAACTTCAACCAAGGTTCTTGCCTGAGGCTTTTGGAAAGATTCAAGGTCTTATTTTTCATAATCTCTTTAACAATCAGTTTGAGGTAACTTCTATTTTGCTTATTTCTACTCTTTTATGTGTGGTTTTTCTTGAATGGGATATGTGTGTGTTTTTTTTTTTTTTTTTTTTTTTTTTTAAAGAAAAAAAAAATTGTTGTTTTGGTTTATAGAGAGATCATGCATAGGTTTGAGTTTATATTGGTTGATTGAAAATTGGGATAGGTTTGATTTTTATTTTCATTTCCATTTGCAGACAGAAAAAAAAAAAAATCATAACTTTGTTTATATAAAATTAGAAGGTAGAGAGATAGATGAAGCAATGTGCGATCCAGCAAAACATGGTGGCAGGTGGTCATGAAGAGATGAAAAACTCAATTCCAGCTGCGGTTCGATAGAAGAGACAGAGACTACTTGGTTTGTCGAAAATCTCATCGTTTAGGTTTCTCTACACTGCCATCAACAACAAACCCTAACCTCTTCCCTCTTTAGGTGGAATCTTAGGTACAAAATTCTCTATAATCATCTCTTTATTTTTTTAAAAAATTCAGTTGAAAAGATAAGTTTTTTCTTTTTCTGTTTGCTGATTATTTTGTTTGATTTGCAACAATGAAGCTGAGAATTTTGCCAAACCTCATCTTTTCGACATCATTCTGCCAAAGGGATTTTTCTTTCTTTTTTTTTTTTGAGTTTGAAGTTGCATGTTTTTAGGGCTTAGTGGACAATGTGCTTTTATGGGAGTTGTAACAACTTCCTTATTTTGAAATTTCATTCGACTATTGGCATTTTGAAGGTGCTACATACGTTTGTTTTCTTGTATCGAATCTTTAATGATGCCCCTTATTGTTTTTGTTTATATAATCGGTATTTGCAGTGAAACTATTACAGTTTGATCTTTTTACGTGTTAGATATATGGTGAAATCTTGAACTAAAAGTTTGGATTTATATGCATCATATATACTAGTTTTGAACTCTGTATTATTTATTCAATTGTTGGTTGTTGTTCTTGTTCTATTTAAATAGTTATGGGCTACTATGTTTTTATGTTGATTCTCATGAATTGTCTTATTACTATTTTCCTTTCAATGGTTTGGGTTTTACTACTGTCTCCCTTTATATTAATCTTTTATGGATGTAAATGTATGTTATCATCAAAATTGTTGCAGGGGATGGTCTTGGTAAAATACTGATATGCAAACTTTCATCTAGGTAGACCTATTTGGTCAAAAGAATGTCAAGCTTGAGTGTGCAGAAAATGTTTTGGAGGAATTTGTTAGCTTTTGAGGTTGATCTATCTGCAAGCATGGAATTGAGAATGTTTGGAATTTTTTTGTTGTGATGACATTGCTATTTTATGAGAGTGAACTTTGCCTTTTTTTATTTTATAAATTTCAAATATTGTAGATATGTTGTGGGTTTACTTTCTTTAGAATTTTGAGCATGTAAGAAAAATATTCATTAAAAAATAGAAGAAAGGGTTATTTGACAATATTAATTTTTATATAAATAAAACAGCTTGGATATTGTATAGCTTTTGTAAATGCTTTACTAGTAATTAGTTTGGATAATAAGTGAAATAAGATGAAATTTAATGCTTGTGAACTTCTACTTTTTAGATGGTATATCATTGTGAAAAAATAATATTGGAACACTATGGAAACTGTGAATATTTTATCATTTTTTATTGCAATTATCTAAAAAAAAATTAAGGATTAATAATCCAAACTCTACACTCAAAGTTGAACACCGATAAATTTATAAGTCTCTTTTAAATGAATATTCTAGTTTATTCAAAAAGCTATCCAACCTATCATGATAAAAAATGGTTGGGTCGGGTTCTTGATGCCCACCCCTACTCATAAATATGATTTACAATCCACATCTATGTTTAAAATTTGAAAATTAAATCATTACTATAAGCATCCAACCTAATACCAATAATGCCCTTTAATATGAATTCGTTCATTTTAATTTCTAAATCTTAAAAAATTAGTTATACATCTAATTTAATTCCTATATAATTATGTTAGTTAAAAAATACATAAACATTAATTATATTTGTTTTAAATGTAGAGGAAAATTAATAATTTTTGAACAAAAATGATTGCAATATACAATAATTGTATCTCATGAATTCTCAGAATTAAAAAAACAATTAAAACATAAATTCAAATGTGTGACAAGTTTTTGAACATACGTACCACATTGAGAATTGGTTTATTAAACATCATAACTCAAATAGTTTGACTAGTAATCTCAAGATAGAAGAAGTAACAAAATGGGAATAGAGAAGCAAATTTTCATACTTAGAAACAGTCAAAAGTCATTCAGAGATTATCGTTCACTGCATATATTATATTGGAAAAATGATCTCTCTTAAAAGTTTTGGAGCTCTAGGGACCCCAAGCAACAATCTTTTATATTTTTAAATCTCTGAATATTATCACAATAGACCTCATTTCGTAAAATATTGGGCAAAATCCATGTCATAGTTTTTCATAAATAGACAAAATCCATCCCTGTTTTATTAAATGTTACTCAAAATCCTGCTCAGTTTTATAGATGGCCAAAATCTATCCCAACGTTTTCATTATTCTCCAAAATCCACTATACCATCAAAAATCTCTTAAACATCATAAGATAAATATGTAAATGCAAAATTAAACCCCAACAAAAAAAAAAAATCTTTGAAATTATATAACAATTAAGTATAAATACTTTTATGTATTTATAAGAAATAAATTTAATAAACTTATTTTATTAAAAAATATATTTAAATAATATTTAAATCCAATTTAAGTTATTATATTTTACTATATTTTAAAATTAAATATTATAGATTCTATTGGATTAAAAATGAAGAAAATAAAGATTATAAAGAAAATTAAATTGGAACAAGTTCAATGATATGGTAATCAAATTGATGTTACGTTACTTGTTAAAAAAGACCTTGTAGTCGATTAGTGATGTCAGCTGGTGTCATATGTCACACTTGATAATTTTGATCAAGTGTAGACATTATAACTTTACAAATAACGTTGAACTTGGCAGCCAACAAGTTGCACATTATGGTAATCAAGTTGACGTTATATTATTTGTTAAAAAAAGATGTTGTGGTCGATAAGTGATGTCAACTAATATCATACATCACATTTGATAATTTTTAACAAGTGCAGATGTTATAACTTCATAAATAACATCGAACTTGACAACAAACAAGTTCAACGTTACGGTGATTAAGTTAACATTACGTGTCTTATTAAGAAAGAAATAGTCGACAAGTGATGTAAGCTGATGTCATACTGTACACTCGATAATTTTTAACAAGTATAGACGTTACAACTTTATAAATAACGTCAAATTTGACAGCGCACAAGTTTGACGTTACAGTGATCAAATTGATATTATGTTACTTGTTAAAAAAGACGTTGTAGTCAATAATTGATTTCAGCTGATGTTAAAAAAGAGATTGTATAGATCTCATTAACATGCCTAAATTTTTTAGGCCGAGAGACCCTTCCTTGATTTATTAACTTGGCACTCCTTCTTTACAGCCTTGAAAAACACTACATCCCATCAGAATAAAGTGAACCAAAAAAATGGAGGAAAATTTTCTCTGTTAGACAAGTATGAATCATCATTTTTCCTCTCCTCATAAAGTGATTGTGAGGACACACACGTGTATATAAATAAAAAGAACAATGGTCAATCAATCAATTTTTAATTAGGAAACTGCCATGAACCTTCCTTCCACCGAATTTCTTATGTTACATATTGTCGGTCCACATCTACCACAAAGAAATTTCATAGCAAGTGATCCTTTGAAAGCTTATAAAAAATAAATACTCACCAAAACCAATTTATTATAATTTAGTTTTTCTATAGATGTAAAGGTTGTTATTTCAAAAAAAGAAAAAAATGTAAAGGTTGTTGCATGTTATTGACACATTTGCATCGATTTTATCATCATTTTAATGTCTTGTTTACCATTCAAAATTTGAGAGTTTATTTTTATTTTTTTAATTTATTATTACACAAGTATTATATACCATGTAGTTTACCGAAAACTCTTAATTAGAGCCTTTGAAGCGTGGTCCAAAACTGAGCTCTCAGAATCGGGAGAAAAAGCCCACATCGTATGGAAAAATTACTTTCACCTTTAGGATCCTAAGTGCAGATCGAATTATAGACGTCTAACTGATAGACCAAACTCCATGGACTGGGGTGCCACTACAGCCACCAACCATCTGCTTGAGAAGGGGTCTTATTGACCCACAAAGAGAGATTGGGAAGTGTGTGGGTGGGTAATTTTTAACAAGTGTAGATGTTATAACTTTATAAATAACATCGAACTTGACAACGAACAAGTTCAACATTATAATGATTAAGTTAACATTACATTACTTATTAAAAAAGACAAAGTCGATAAGTGATGTAAGCTGATGTCATACGTCACACTCGATAATTTTTAACAAGTATAGACGTTACAACTTTGTAAATAATGTCGAATTTGACAGCATACAAGTTTGACATTACAGTGATCAAGTTGATTTATGTTACTTGTTAAAAAAGACATTGTAGTCAATAAGTGATATCAGCTGATGTTAAAAAGGAGACTGGATAGATCACATTAACTTGCCTAAATTTGTTAGGCAGAGAGACCCTTCCTTGATTTATTAACTTGGCACTCTTCCTTTGCAGCCTTGAAAAACACTACATCCCATCAGAATAAAGTGAACCAAAAAAATGGAGGAAAATTTTCTCTATTAGGTAAGTATGTCACGCAATTTTCACTCTCCTCGTAAAGTGATTGTGAGGACACACACGTGTATATAAATAAAAAGAACAATGGTCAATCAATCAATTTTTAATTAGTAAACTGCCATGAACCTTCCTTCCACCGAATTTCTTATGTTACATATTGTCAGTCCACATCTACCACAAAGAAATTTCATAGCAATTGATCTTTTGAAAGCTTATAAAAAATAAATACTCACCAAAACCAATTTATTATAATTTAGTTTTTCTATAGATGTAAAGGTTGTTATTTCAAAAAAAAAAGAAAAAAAAAAGTAAAGGTTGTTGCGTGTTATTGACACATTTGCATCGATTTTATCATCATTTTAATGTCTCTTGTTTACCATTCAAAATTTGAGAGGTTTTTTTTTTTTTTAATTTATTATTATACAAGTATTATATATACCGTATAGTTTATCAAACACTCTTAATCAAAGTATCTGAGATGTGGTTTGAAACTAAGTTTCCAGAATCGGGAGAAGAGGCCCATATTGCATGGGAAAATTACTCTCGCGTTCAGAATCTTGAGTATAGATCGAACCATAGACGTCTAACTAATGAGCCAAACTCCATGGGTTGAGGTGCCACTGCGGCCACCAGCCATCTACTTGAGAAGGGGTTTTATTGACCCATAATGAGAGATTGGGAAGTGTTTGGGTAGGTGATAAAAGTTGTCTGATATAATCTAATTTTAACATTTTATACTCACTTTATATTTAATTATGAGCTTGCCCCCACTTATGCCCCGTGCATACACACACACACATATATACATAGTACTTTTATATTCAGTACCTCCTAACTTTTTAAAGTTAGAATGAATCGATCAAATTTATTCATTATTTTTTAATTAAATAGGAGAGATAATTTATTTTAAAACAGAGAATACAATAGATGAATTTGATTGGTTCATCCAAACTTTTTAAAGTTGAAGGTACTGATTATAAAAGCACTATAGATAATGTTTTTATAATCAGGTATACTTAATTTTAAAAAGTAAAAATCAACCAATCAAATTCATTCATTATATTTGAATTAAATAGGAGAGAGAATTTATTTTGGAAAAAAGAATTCAATGGATGAATTTGATTGTTTAGTCTTTTTTTTTTTTTTTTAAATCAGGTATACCTGATTATAAAAACCCTATATATATATGGATTTACCAACAACTGTTTCATGTTATCCGAAATACCACTTGACATTAATATAAATAGCTAAAATACTCCTTGGAGGCATATAAAAGAACAATAATGTCCCTAACGATCACAGATTCCGTTAGATTGACACAGTTGATTGTTTGATTCCAAGGATAAAAATGAAAAAGTAAAGAAAAATTAATTAAAATATAAAAAATAAAATAAATAATATAAAATATAAAATCATAACAAATAAGATATATTTTTTTAAAATATATATATAAGAATTTTTTTTTCTCTCAAAACTCTCTCTCTCTCCTTTCTTCCTCCTCTCTCTCTCTCTCTCTTTACTCCAGCCTGCGACGATGTAATCTCAATGATGTGGTAAAGATTGATGGCAACATAGTGGAAATAGCAGAGATCAGTTGACGATGTGGTGGAGACCACGATAGAGACCCAGATTGTGTCTCCATCGTGGAGACCTCCCACCTGAGACCCACTTGTGTCTCTGATGGTGGAGAATTAGAGACCACGATGGTCTCAAATGGTGGAGACTACTGGTTTTTTTTTTTTTTTTTTTTAAGAAATTGGTGGTGCTTGTTGGATGATTGTGGGATGGTATTTGCTATTTATGATAATTGGAGATGGTGTTTATTGGGTGATGATGATTGTGGATTGTGGATATGGTGTTTGCTAGGTGATGATGATTGTGGGTTATGGATATGGTGTTTGCTAGGTGATGATGATTGTGGGTTGTGGAGATGGCGTTTGCTGGTGGTGTTTACTGGTGGACAGAATGAAGATGGTGTTTACCATCCATTTATGATGATGATTGATGATGGCGTTTGTTGTTTAGATCTCCACCTTTTTTTTTTTAAATTTTTATTAGTTTATTATTTTTATTTTAAAATATTTTTTATTTTTATCATTTTTATTTTTTTTGGTGTTATTAATTTATAATTTTTTATTTTAAAATATTATTTTATGAATAGTATATTTTTTAATAAAAATCTTAGGGTTAAAGATGTCTTTTTAACTTTTGTTAAACTTTTCTATTAAATTATAACTTTTGTGGGATTTTAGATAAAAATGAAACAATGAGTGGTAAAATGACAATGTTTCATATGTCAGGTGATTTTTTAGGATTTTTCACACACACGAACCTCCTTGAAGTATGCCTTCTTTAAAATTTAAATCTCATCCTTCAAACTAACTATTGATTTTATGATGAAGATGATGAAATGGAGATGAGGAAGATGATGATGGATGTAAAAGATAAAGATTTTTTTTTTTTACAAAAAAAATTATTTTATTATTTTTAAATTTATAAAAAAATTAAATGTTTACTTTAAATTTGACTTGAACGTTATTTCAGTGTTTTTGTACCTTTGATTGTTGACCGTGAAGATTTAATGATAGTTGATTGACGGCAAAGAAGATTTGTATTGAGTTTTTGGAACCTTAAGTAACTATAGTGCAAGTATTGCAAACATCCTCATTTTTATACAATTTCATCTAACCTTGGGAGGGGGGTAGGGAGGTTTGTACAATTTGCCCTATATATAATCATTCTATAGCAAGACTGTTCTGAAATTTTTATTTCAAAATAATTAATTAGAACCACATATTTTCAGTATATTTCATCATTGTTGTGGGGTCTACTGAAAATAAACGGTTTTATTTTGTGATCTGAAAATAAAAATTTAAGAACGTCATGATTGGAGAATTTTTCTATATACACAAGAGAATAGCACATTATTTATTTGATGTTTATTGATTTGCAAACAGATTCAACTTTACCTTTTAATAACAGTTTATTCGCACGTCATTAGCCAAAATTGGTTTAACTCTAACATTTGACCATTTATTTTAGCTAAATGACTACAATGCTCTATAAAAGTTCTAAAATTTAATTAAATAATAATGGAATAAAAAAAATGTAATAATATGTTTAAAAAAATGCAAGTGAACCTCAACCATCCACCATTGAGATGGACGGTGAACACGAAAGAAAAACAGAAAATAATAATAATAATAATTGAATTGAAATGAAAAAAAGGTTGGATCTCTAATGGAGATCTATCTTTAGATCTTTATCACTCTATCATTAGCCTCTATCACTGAAGATGGAATCGGGGATGGAAAAATGGGTCTCCATCCCTAGAAAATGCCGATTTTTGTCTTTGATGAAGAAACCCAAGGTTCTTCATTGCTTTAAAGACTAGATCTTTATGTTTCCAATGATAAGAACTTAGGGGTCTTTTGTGCATGAGACCCTGACTTAGGTCTCTATCGCTAGAGACCTTTGAGTCTCCATCGTTGGTGACATAAGATATAGGTCTTCAGGTGATGGGTGGGTTTCCAATGAAAGAGACCTAAAGCTCTCAGTTGTTGGATATTCATTCCATTCTTGAGGTCGCTATCGCAATAGTGACCCTTTAGGTCTATATCGTGGAAAAAGAAGGGTAATAGGAAAAAAAAGTGGAAAAGGATGAGAAGGTTGGTGATGGTTGCAACTACAGGTGGGGTCGAGTCGGGTCGGTTTTGAGCAAAACTGTCCTAAAACCGACTTTGATCAGTTTTCAAAATTGAGGATTTACCCGACCCAAATTGATGTTGAAAACCGACATGGACCGACTTTATTGGATCAGTTCAGTCTATATCGATTTGGGCCTGTTAATTTGGCCTCTAGGAAACCATCAAAACCCAAATAAAATACCAAAATAAAAAACCAAAGTATTAGTTCACTACCTCCACCAACCAATCACCATTACTCTCAGCCTCCCACCACCAACAGTCCCCTCTTCTCTCTCTAGTCTCCACCCCGAACCTCTATCTTTCTCTCTTTACAAAAGCATCAGTTCACTACCCCTAAGTCCTTCACCAACTCACCATCGCTCCCAACCTCTCCCACCACCATCAGTCTCCTCTTCTCATCTTTTCTCTCTAATCTCCCCCCAAACCTCTATCTTGGTCTCTCTACATTACTAACCCATAACAAAAGTGATAAACATCACCACCAATCAAAGAGATCAACGTCAATCTCTTCCCAATAGAAGAGTTCAGCGTCGATCTCCTCCAAACGACACAAGAGAAACATGATAGCGATATCGACAATCGTAAAAAGGGTAGACACGATAACGATAGCAAGGGGAGAAAGTTGTAACGGAAAAGGTAGTGAGGAGAGAAAGGGAGAACAAACGAAAGGGAAGGAGAAGAAAATGAGAGGAGAGAAGGGGGGGAGGGGGCTTGACAGAGATAAGATGTTAGAGTGAGAAGGGTTGGTGGTTACCTAAGGTTCATTTGGCTTGAGAATAGATAGGTTTACTTTTATACCTATTTTTTTAATGTATAAAAGTTGATTTTTCAAGTCGAGTCAGTCTTTCCGATCCAAAATAGACCCAAGAGCTAAAAATATTAGTTTTATATGTGAAAAACTGACCCGACCCAAAATAAATTTGAAACCCTATATTTTCGGGTCGGAACGATCGTAGTTGGGTCAGTTTAGGTTGAGCTCGATTTTTTTGCCCACCCCTAGTTGCAACTCCAATTCACCAGAATATGTTTGAACTGTGTAAATCCAATCTAGCGATGATGGGAGTGGAATTTGAAGGACTAGATCACTAGATGGATGATTGAGATCATTTTATTTATTTGTTGAATTTTTTTTCAAAAAAAAATTTTGTTTTTAAATTGATTTTCATTGTGCAAATCTATTTATTTATTTTTAAGTTTTGTTTTTTTAATTTAGTTTCTCAATTTTCTTTTTAAACAATTTTATTTAATTTAATCTCCACTATCCATCTTTAAGATGGATGCATGGGAGCCATCTTCCTTTTTCTTTAATTTAGTTCTTAAAATATTTTTCTAAGAAAACTTTTAAAGTACTATTTTATGTGTAAAGGTAATTTGATCAATTTTGCTTAAAAGCTTGGTCAAACATTAGAGCTGACCAACTTTGATTAATAGCGTTGGGTAAACTATTATTAATTAAAATGTAAAATTGAATTTGTTTGCAAAAAAACTTTTAGTGCAAATGAGAGGTCTCCTCACACTTTGTAAATTTTGTAAATTTATTGATAAAGGTAGAATTCAAAATCTTATTATAAATATGAATGTGAAATATAATAACCACATGAGTAAATTTGTAATTATATTTATTTTTATGAATAAGTAAAATTGTTTTTTTTGTGTGTGTGTGTGTGTGTTTTTTTATCTTGAAGCTAGACTAAGTTATAGCCTTCTGATCTCTCTCTCTCCCTCCTTTTTTTTTCCTCCAAGTCTATGTACAATTACACATGTCAAATATATGATGTGAGTTTTACCACCAAACTTAATTAAGTTTTTCTTCTAAGCATGTGAACCTAATTTTATTACCTAGAACTCATAGCTTCAATTGTTTACTTTTTGAACTTTGGATGACTAAAATTCATTAAATGGTTGTGGACGCAAAATGATATTCTTATAACCATACAAACTAGTGAACACAACACGATCATAGTAGGGATGCATCGACACTTCTCTCGATAAGTGAAGATACATAAGAATTCAAGGAACTTTTCTTGCTGCCAAAGTGCTTGTACAAGATGGAGGAGGCAAGGTTTCTTCTCCAAAGTGATCATAAACTCTCTGTAATTGTTAATTTGGCAAGACTAAAATTAGGATTTTCAAGGGAAAGAACGATCGTATATTACCAAAAGAAAAACAAGTAAGGTTGATGATATCATCGCTATAAGCTTATAATCAATCAATCCTCTAATTAAGTTTCAAGCTACTGGATGAAGGGCTTTTAGGAAAAATTAAACCCAATGAAGGTCACTGTGGTGATCGCATTTCTTACCAATGATAGCCGTTCACGGTTTTGTTTGGTGGGATAGTCCATTGGGTTGAACTAAACAGCAGAGTTACAACATTTCACTTTCATTAGTAATTTCATAATTTTCTTATCTCAAAAAATAAAAAACATCAATAATTTTCTCCTTTTGCTATTGTTAAGTAGCACCAGACTCAAAAGGGTTATGATACGTACCATGTCATTTAGCGTGCAAATATCAGACACATCTTAAACGCTCTTTACCATTCATTAGCAAGTTCATAATTTTCTCCTTTTACAGTTAGCATCAAACTCAAAAGGGTTATGATATGTTGACACGATCTCTCACGTGCAGATATTGTACATATGTTAAATGCCCCCCATTATATAACATGTGTAAGAAAGAGAGTTTCAGATGAAAAGAGAAGAGAGAGTTTGAATTAAAAATCTTCAAACTCTGATACTATACTAATTACTATTAAACCTAAAAATTTAAACTTTGTAATGGTCAACAAATGCCAATAACAAGCCCAAAAGACAATCAAAGCCTAAGATAATGGAAAACCAAGAAGAACTAAATCAAACCCAAACCCAAAAGAAGTGGATGCCAGACTCCGACCCGATGAATCAATCAGACTGTTCGACCCAGCTGCTTGACCCGACTTGTGTTAGCTGCCATCAAGCAACGATCAGTTAAACTTGGTGCAAAAGTAGCGGGATATGCCGCCTCGACTTGTAATTTGCGAAGCAGAGAAAATGGCACAGGAAAAGGGGGGTTGTGTGAAGTGGCAGTTGAGGTCGAGCTGTCTATAAATAATGAACTCTTTTCATGAAGGGGGGACTTTTCTGGGAGAAATCTGGCTGTTACTCTATTAAAATTACTTCACTCAATAAAATCACATTTTGATTCCCCTTTTTGTTTCATCTTTTATATCCTTTTTTCAATCCCCCTTGAATTAGTGGTCAGTGTCTCTCCTTTTATTTGCCGGTCACCAATTTTACCCATGACAAACTCAAAAGAAATTATTCAACTATAATATTTAAGACCTGAGATTATGATACATGGATAGCTATAATGAGATTTTTTCTAAGGTCGATTCTTTGATCACATGGACACCATTAAAAAATATATAAATATATAAATATAAATATATATGTGGAAATGATATACCCACTTTTGTTCATAAGGCTAGCAATCCTTCGTTTATTACCAGCCCATATTTGTTGACTTATGGGCCAACAGACAATTCAAAGGTAAAAGAGACAGTAGAGGGACGGTAAGTAATGAATAACTTGGCTCGTTTAATATAACTTTTATTTTTAGTTTTTGATAGTAGAAAGACGGTAAAAAAAGAGAAGTAAAAATTTGAACTTTTCAGTTGTTTTTGGATAATATATTTCAAAAGAGTTTTTGAATTTAGAAAAAGTTTTTCAGACTGTTTTGTTCAAATATTTCAAAATCTCTACTAACTATGAAAATGACCTTTGTACCTTTCTAAAAGAGCTTTTTGAACATATTTGGTTTGAAAACTTTAGAATCACTTCTAATTGTAACATGACTCTTATACTTTGTTTATTTTTAGAAAATATGACTTTTATATCTTAGTAAGAGTAAATAATATTTTTTTAGAGTAAATTACTAATACATTCATATAAAAATAAGTTAATATTAAATAATGTAAGAATTTTTTATTATATTTTTATTAAAATTAGCTAAAATAATTATATTGACAAAAATTCATTCATAAGTTTCTACTCATGTTGAAGATTTTCAATAATACATTAGTCAAATTAATAACATGTGAATATTGATGACAGTTAAAATTTATTATTTCATTATAATTATATTATAATTGTAAGCAAAAGAGAAAACAAAGAAAATTGTTTTACTATAATTGTAAGTCAGCATAACAGTAATAGAGGTATTATGACAGATAGAGATAATAACATTGAAATTGATGGGAAAATGTATGAATCCGGTAGACTAAAATGTGGTCACTCCAACCCAATTCAAATCATGCTCATAAGATTTAATTGTAAGATAAGATTTGAACAATGCTTACAACATCTAAGATTGAATTGTAAGATACTTGTATTAAATAGAAATGTGATGGTACAGTTGTGCTGGCATCACAAGTAAACGCTAGAATTTCTGGCTTTCTACATTGGTATTGGATAACTTGAATTGAATCCATGACTCTTTTAATATCTTCATTCACCGTTAAATTCTTTGCTCATTCATTGGGCATTAGATCATTGATTCCTTTTTAGTTGCTTCCATCAATTTCTCCTTAAGAAAGAAGGTGGGCAATGTATTCCTGCAACCACGAAAATAATGAGAAGTTAGAAAGCATTAGAGCAGTGAAAATCTTTTGTGAGCACAATAGTGGTCGAAATCTAGTTCTAAGCAGATTCAAATTAATCAGAGTAGATGTTTCTAAGTCTTTGTGTTTACCTGGAGTAGTTGAGTTGGGCTAGGGGAGTCATTTTGCTCGGAATAGAAGTTTGGTTGATGAAACATGTCAGCATTGGGTTGTTGATTGACGAGCAGGTTAGGCTGCTGGGACATACACTGAACCACCTGATTAGCTTCAAAACTGTACAAACTCTGCACAAAACATATTTTATGGATTACATAACTTTTGACTTGCAGAATAGTTGAAACTAAATGAATTGACAATGATTATTATGTGGAATTATTGCAATAAAGTAACCAAGTATCACCTGCAGAATATTGGCACTTTTTAGTAGTGTCTATCTGGGACAGAACTCTATCTTTCCCTTGTTCCCACTCTGCTTTCTTCGTCCTGATCCTCAATAGCATTTCCAACCAAAAGAATTTCTGCATTTTCACTATCAGACGCATTTGCACCAGTGCTAGTCGAGGTAATATCTTGAGGTTCCTTAGTTTTTACTTAAAGTCAAAATTCTTTCCACCCATTCAGTTAGTTCCTCGAGTTGTCTCGAAGCAAACTGACATGCTTCCTCAGAATCAGCTGCCCTGGCTGATACATTTAGTATGCTGCGACTCAGATCGTTGTAACGTCTTGCAGCGACCAACTTAGAATTTTCACGTTGTATGAACTCACTACTCCCTCTCACACTTCCAATCCTTGCATCTTTTGTCCATCGCTTTAAGATATGCCGAGATGGCACCACCTTTATATTCCTATGATCAAGCACTTTTAGCGCATGGCTACAAAGAAACTAAATCAAACTTCATGTAGTCACAAACAATTGTAGCATCAGCAGAATTGAATGTAACACGATATTCTCGAGATTGCCCGAATGTATTGACTTTATATTCAGATAACAACCCATTTTGACCGCACCGGTTAACAACAACATTTAAACACTTCTCATATTCTCGTTGAAACACTTAAAATGCCTACGGTGTGCAAACCTAACTCGCATGCTTTAACAAAATCACATTTCCCATTAACCTTGGCATGCATCTACCCATTTCATCATTAGCTTTAGCTTCTTTGTAGCGCCGTTCATCAACCACCCTCCCAAAATGCTTAAAGAAGTGAAGCATTTCCTGGTCAGAGCTAATATAAACTTTCAAACTATTTGATAAACTCTCAACAAGATGTAAACATTTACCGTCAAGAAAAAAAGTGTTCCTGCCATAAACATTTGGTTGAACATTTTGCCAATATAGTACTTAAACAGAGTTATATTTACTCTGGTTTGGAAAATAATCTTTAATTGCCCAAAACTAATTCTACTCAATTAAGATGTAACAGCACAATCTTTCCATTTCTTTTAAGGTCGGTGAAAATATTAAGAGAGAAGAAGTTGATGCATATTTCATAACCAACACCATCCCAAACATCTAAACAACCAACCTAAACTACAATCCTAAACACCCAAAATTCATATGTCAAACAGACTCAACCAACATCTGATACAAAGAAAATAATCAAATAAAAAAATCCTAACAAATTGAAACAAAAGAAGACAAAGAGAGCAATGAAGAGGGGTTTACTACTTGGGATTTACGGTGTTGAGCGAAGATACAGAGCTATAAGAAGATCAATTCAAGCGAACCTTGTGGTTTCTCGAACGAGATTGCGCAATAAATGAGAAGAACATGGAAGAACAAAACATGTGGAAGGATAGGAGTGGAAATTTAATTTTGGTATTTATAGTTTAAAAGGCAAAATTGGTATTATGAAAAATTCATAAAACAAAATAGCTTCCCCCTTTTTTTAAGCTTCGAAAGCTCTTTTCACCAAAGTTGATATTTGTGGCTTCACCTGTAAGCTTTCCCAAACTCAAAACTCATTTTTGGATAACACCCAGACATTCTAAATAATGGCTTCGAGCTTTAAGAAGCCAAAATAAGCCCTTCTAAATGAATCCCAAATAGGCACAAAACATTTGGGAAACTTCTTGGTAGGGCGATTGAACACTATATGATACTGTTGTCTGAACATGAATCGTGTTTTGTTTTAATTTTAATCATAAAACTTCATCATTTTTCGTTTTATAAAAAATGATAATTTTCCTTAAATTGATAATTTAATAAATACTTTACATAGAAAAAATATATATATATATATTTTTTTAAAAAAAATAGATATTTATAGAAATATTAAAAAGAAAAAATACATATAGATATTTGTTAGTTTATTTTATTCACAAAACCAGCATTTATATATTAATCTTTAATAACATCATAGTAGATGTTTAAATTTTATTTTAATAATTTATTTTGTGGATATTATTATATTTTATTTGCATTTAAAAGTTGAATTTTTCCTTTGGCCCTCCCAAAATTAAAATCCTAACTTTGCCCCTATATATATATCAATCCCTACAAAACTTACCATATAATAACTACTATTTTTTAAATTTTAAAAATGACTATAAACGTTTCTCAAAATTCATTTCAAGAAAATTTATTAGAAACCTCTTCTATAAACTATAGAAGAAGTCACTTACATATGACAAATTTCTAATCATTAAAACTAAATTGTTTTTTTTCCATTTTAGGGAGAATTTCATCTTAGCCGTTGATGTTTGAGGAGTTTTTTTTTTACCAACTATTGATGAAATAAGGTTCATGATGCCTTAAGCTTAAGAAAATACATCAATTTGGTCCTACCGTTAGTTTATCGTTAGTCAAACTTAATGATTCTAGGGACATTATTGTCTTTAGACCCGTTAGTTAAACTTAATGGTTCTAGGGACATTATTGTCTTCAGACATAAAAAGACCCATGTCAATACCAAATAAACCTATAGACTTTAATAATTAATTATTGAAAATCAACAAAAATTAAAAGAAAATGAAAATATATAATTATTAAATAACCAAAAATTAATTAAAAATTATTTAAACAAATTGGCAATCCTCCTTTGATGAGCTTGGGTATGGTGGAGTGCCATCATCAATTGAAAAATATGAAGATGATGAAGGTTAAGGTTCCAATGGAGGATGAGGAAAAATAGAGGAGTGAGATTCAAAACGAAGTAAATCAAAAAGAAAACAATACAATAGAGGAGGAAGGAAGTGGTCGACAATAGAAGAGGCGATCTCCACAGTCGAATCCATAGCGAAGCAACCCGTCTAAACATCTCCATGGCGAGCATCTACGTTTGAACCCAAATGAAGATGAACATCTGAGTTCAATGATGAACCCTGATGTTGAAAATCTAGGTTTAATATTGAACATTTGGGTTCAAACGAACCCAAATATTTAAAGATGGAGCAATTTCTATGCAAAGATCTTCGAACGAGCACTTGATGTTCTAGGCTTCATCATTTTTTTTTTTCTGATCATGTAGGTTCTAGATTTATCTAAGGTCATCTCAGTTCTAGGTTTTTATATTATCATTTGATGTTTTGAGATTGATGTTATTTGTTTGTTTGTTGAATTGATGATGGTTGTTTGTTTGAGATTGAATCTTTTTTTTTTTTTTTTTAAACTTTAACACAAAGTTGAAAATCTTGGTTCAAACTCTTTTGTCAAAATTTTCTCTTCTTTTTTTTTCAAAAAATTTAAATTTAATTTTTTTTTATTTTAAATTTTGATTTTTTTAATTTCTTTACACAAAATCTCTACCATCTATAATTGTAATGAATGATAGATATTTCAATTTGATTTTTATTTTAATTTAAAATTTAATTTTTCAAATCTTAAATAATTTTTTAATTTAATATTTAATTTATATATATTCTCCACCATCCACACAACTTGATGGATGGTAGAGATTTAAATTTTTTAATCACTTTTTAATTTTTTAAGTTTTTAATAATATAATTAATTCACTAATATAAATTTGACTTAGTTGACCAATGGTAAAATTGATATTTCCTCTTTTAGTTATGTTTGAATGTTGAAAAGCTGGTCAAATGGACCATATATTGGAAAATTTAATAAATTGTCTACAAGTTAATTAGATGAATAAGATTAAATTAATTAGTGTTTATCTCTAAATTTTCTATAACTAAAAATTATAGTTATCCTAAAATTTTAAATCAATATAAACTGCTCAATTTATAAACTATTTAAATTCATAACAAGATAAACTAATAATAATCCTAAATTTTTAAACAAAATAATTATTCAAATTCATAAATTTCACAATAACATACCTAATTTGAAGACCAATTGTTGATATTGGCAAAAAGATTGAGTCAAATCTAATAATGTAAGTTAATAAATCAAAATTAGATTTACAAATTTAAATTGAAATCAAATAATTAAATATGTAAAACTCTTAAAATGCACATCTAATATGAAGAGTGGAATTGATAAAAGTTGTCTTTTGTTTGTTTCTATTTTATGCTCAAGTAAAAAAAAAAAAAAAAATGAATTGTTTCAAAATAAAAAATAAAAAAATGAAAGTGAAATTTAGAAGTAGAATATCATAAAGAACTAGTTAGGGCTGGCTGCACAAAAGCCATGAGCGAAGAACAAAAAGAGGAGCTTCGCTGTCAAAAGTAAAGTAAGAAAGAACAAAATATAATTTATTTGATTGGTTGAAAAGTGAGGGCTACTATAATAATTTAATTTTTTTTTAGTACAACAACTGTAATTGGGATAAATTCAGTGAACATCCGAAACCTTGTAATCGAGATATAATATTGATGGCACGGTCTGGGGGATTACTTCCAATTAGGGGGAGCCACCCATACGGAGATAGGGGAAAGACCTACACTAAGGTGGGAGAGCAACCCACACAAATGGTGGGACTAAGTATCATTAATAATATTATAATTATTATTAATTATATATATTATTATAATATTATAAATAATAAATTTTATATATATACAATGGTGGGTGTTGACCCATGCCCAAGGAGGCATGGGTTGGTTGCTGGCTAACGGCGTCAGAAACCAAAGACATAATAATAATTTAATTGAAAAATGGTAAAATTGTAATATAATATATATATATATATATTTTAAATGGGTTGAGTCTACCCTAGCCCACAAAGGGCTGCGTCCCTACTAACAGGAATCTACCACTATTTTCCTTCGAATTTTCTAATCTCAAACAATCTGGTTGTTTCTTGTTATTTTGCTACCAACCAACCACAGAAGCTCAACCCTCAACCATCCAGTCGAAGCTCAAGCTACTCCAATAATTTTATTGTCAAAATCATAAAATTATCAAATTCTCACAAATTTCTTTTTAAAAACTGAAAAATCGAAACCAGAGTCATCATAATTAAATTAAAAAAAAAACCCAAAATGAAAAACGAAAAGGAGAAAATCCGGGCGAAGGTTACTTTGTGTACAATTATTGACAAGAGAAATTAAGACGAATTGTTTCCAATAAAAATCATGAAGATAGCAAAAATTATGATGAAAAGAGATTATATATATATATATATATTCAAACTGTAATTGGTATTGTCAATTTTCATAATCGTGGAACATTAATTATATGTAAAACATATATTAATAATGAAAAATTATCACAATCAATGCACACAATGTTGAATTTAACAACAAAAGTTTATTCAAACTGGATTTATTATTGTCAATTTTCAAAATCTTGGAACATTAATTATATGTAAAACACATATTAATAATGAAAAATTATCACAATCAATGCACACAATCTTGAATTTAACAATAAAAGTTAATTATATATATGTGTATATATATATAAGATAATTTTCTAATAAGGATCATATCAATCATTTTTCCCTACCAGTCATGATGGCAATTGAAAATGAGTAATGAAAAATGAATAGTATGGAATTTTATTTATTTATTTATTTTTGATAGTACATCTCTAAATATTATATCAGATATCTACCAAGACTTAGGGATCGTTTGTTTTTTTGTCTAAAAACTGAACAGTGCTGCTGAATACTAAAGACTGAATAGTGACTGAAATCTGAAATCTGATAAACATGTTTATTTTTTTTTTTTCTTATCTCTGAATGTATAATAATATTGTTTATTTTTTAAAGTTAAAATTATCAAAATACTAGCAATTTGACATTTATATTTGTTGTATATATTTTTCGGACTCATTAAATGGGCTGGTAAAAGCTCAGCTTAGGCTCAATAGAAGGCCCGATAAAGTCAAAATCAGTCAAGGCCCATCAGACGAGGTCTAGATATCAACTCAAAGCCCAGCGAGCTCTGCAGCTCGCTTAAGTAACTTCTTCAGTTTGCGGCAACAAGCTCTATTACAACCAGGCCGCAGTTCGCTCTTCAGATCTCCTTACGATAAGCTCGCTATACATCTATCCAACAAGCTCCAGCTCGAGACCGTCATAGATAGCAACTCGCTTAAAAGCGTAATTAATGCAGTATCTTTCAGAATAGACAGTTATCTAATCCAACCATGATTCTCTCTCCAGAAACGGAAGATAATTCAAATTCAAATTCAGTCAACCTTATCTCGAGATATTTGAAGCAACTTCCTGATTTTATTCAGACATATTAGGAAGTGTAATTAATTCGAGATTCTTTTCTTGTTTTGTTACAACCAGAATTGTAACGACTCTTTCACTATAAATAGATTTAAGATAATTGTAACAGAGAAGACATAATAATCAGAAATTAATAATATACTGTCACTCTGCAGAGATTACGAGAGACAGTCGTGGACGTAGGCTTATTATTGCTAAACCATGTAAAAGACTTTGTGTTTCTTGATCTTGTTGGGTTCTTTGCTGTGTTATTCTCTTGGTTTTTGTGCTTTCTCACATTGATTGCAGGTATTGAGCATTGAATACTCATTGACTGGAATTCAACGTCGACATTTTGACGTTAGAAGAAGGGCCCAAACTGCAATCTTCACATCTCAATTCTGACGACATGGCAAGAACTAGACAAACCAAGTACGTGGGCTCACAAGCTGACCAGGCAGAGAGTCAGCCCAGTCACCATCAATATGATGCGCAGCAAGTGGAAGGCACACCCATGCATATAGCAGGAACGTCATATGGACAGATAGTTGGTGCTACAGCAAACATACCACCTTTGTCTCCACGTCAACCGGTTCCAATCGCCCCAGTAGCAGATGGGCAACAGGTGTGGTATCAGAGATAAGAAGCGCTGGAGAATACGGTCAGGCAGCTCACAAAGGCCGTCAACATGTTGGTACAAGCTCAAGTGCAGAACGTGCCTAGGGTCGAGATTCAGGTACCAAGGCATGTGCCCCAGCAGCATGAAGCAATGCAGGTGCCTGAACGGCTAGCAAGGGAAGTCCCGAGACCGGTAGGCTCGGCTCACTCATCCAATGTGCGATCTAAAGCCGGAAACCCTGTTCGCGAAGAAAGGGAGGTCGCACGCCCAACCAACCTGGTGGTAAGACCGAGTAATGGTGGACACCAGTAAGTCGAGGTTGGACATGATAGAGTCAGAGCTGCAACTCGGAAAGTTGATGAGGTGAATGGACGACATACAGGGTCTCATCAGCCTGGGGGTTGGCTTGAAGAGCACGAGAGATATGATCCAGAGCATCCTTCCCCAAGTCATGACCACAGGAGGAGATACGAGCTCCGAGATCCACAAGTAGAGGAACTCCTCTAGAGGGTCCAATAGTTGGAGGCTTGACCTGGAGCCCCAAAACAGCGTGGACATTATGAGGAGAGGATCTCGTTTACAAGGGAGATAGAGACGCAGCATCTCCCTTCCTAGGTTTAAGATGCCGAATATCCAGCAGTACAATGGGGACAGTGACCTATATGACCATCTCGACGCCTTTAAGGTTCAGATGGATCTGCAAACAGGTAATCCTATGGTGAAGTGTCGAGTATTCTCAACTACTTTGGGGGACATTCCAAGGACGTAGTTCAGGAATCTCCCAGTTCGAAGCATAGGCAGTTGGGAAGAATGCCAACGGAAGTTCGTTGGTCAGTACATGACACTAAGAAGGCAGCTCACTCTATCCTGCCATCTAGCTACCATCTTCCAACGTCAAGGTGAGTCTTTGAAGGAGTATATTACCAGGTTCATACGCGAGGTCGCGAATGTTAAGCATCTATCAGATGAAAGCATACTGACAACGATATCAACTGGGCTACGCAAGGATGGAAAGTTATACGAGAGCATTTACAAGTCCCCAGTGAAGGATTTGGGAGAGTTCTACGAGCGAGCTGCCAATGAGATCAGGTGGGAAGAGACCTTCGACCTAGAAAAGCAAAATCAAAAGAATGAAGCCGACAGTTCCAACCAGCCAAAGAGAAGAAACAACGGCAGGAACGAAGAAGGTAAAAACGGTGGCTCAAGCAATTAGATTGCTAAAAAGGCAAAGAGAGAGCCAAGGAATGAGCAACCCTAGCGTTAAGGTCGCTATGAACATTACAGCATCCTGTTAGACTCACAAGACATGATCTTCGCAGTAGAGAAGAACATGGAGGACTTTGGGAAGCCCTATCCCTTGAGAGCCCTTGTTCATCAAAGAGATAGAAGCAAGTTTTGTGCATATCATAATGAGGTCGGGCACAATACTTCAGATTGTTGAGCGTTGAAGGACGCCATTGAAAAATTGATCATGAGAGGTCACTTGAGAGATTATGTGGAACGACTTACAGACTCGCGACCTCGGCAGAAACGACCTCACTAACAACAGCCAACTCATCAGCAGCAACCCCAACGAGCTCCCGAGCCAGAACATGAACCTGCGGTAATGACAATTTTCATAATCCATGGCGGCCCCTATATCGCAGGTGCATCGAACAGATCGCATGAGAGATACGTTCAAGAGGCGAATTATACTTTTCAGCTCAATGAGTCGGATGGACCATCGAAAAGAGCAAAAATGGCCTCGGACGAGATTATGTTTACTGATGAAGATGCCAGAGGTATGATCTGGCCTCATAATGATGCGCTGGTTATACGAGCCAGAATTAGCAACATGGAGGTACGACGCATCATGATCGATACTGGGAGCTCGGTAAACGTGATGTATAAGAGTTGTTTTGATCAGATGGGGCTGCAAGCAGAACAGATGAGACCGTCCCCAGAGCCTTTATATGGGTTCACTAGAGATGCTATAGTACCAGTGGGCCAGATCAAGTTGCCATTGACTCTTGGAGAGACAGGTCGTCAGGCAACAACTCTGATAGATTTCTTGATAATTGACTGCCCATCAGCCTATAATGTGGTCCTGGGGAGACCTGCCATAAACGAGTTGGACGTGGTTACTTTGACCAGAACTCTTACAGTCAAATTCCCAACTCCTAATGGCATCAGATGTGTTCGAGGAAAGCAGCACCTAGCAAGATGTTGTTATGAATATGCTGTTAAGATGGGCGTAAGGGGGAAAAAGGTGAATGTGGTCTCGGGGGGCGAGCCACAACCCATAACAGAGAAAGGAATCAATCACGACTTGGATCCTCGTGAGGTAGATGCAGATCGAGCTTCTGGTCCAGTTGAAGAGTTGGAAGATGTACAAGTCAGCAAAATAAATCCAAAGAGGTGCTTGAAGCTGGGAAGAGGCTTAACACCAGAATCGAGAGCTCAGCTTGCTGACTTCCTAAGGGCGAATTTGGATGTGTTCGCATGGAATCATGAGGATATGATGGGGATTGATCCCAAAGTAATGTCTTACAAGCTAAATATTGATCCTCACTTCAAGCCAGTTCGCCAGAAGAGAAAAGCAATGATAGGGGAACGCTACTCGACATTAAAAGAGGAGGTAGATAAGCTGCTGGTTAACAAGTTTATTAAAGAAGCTTAATACCCGACTTGGGTCATCAATCCTATACTAATGAAAAAGAAGAATGGGAAGTGGAGAACCTGCATCGACTTCACTGACCTAAATAAGGCATACCCTAAAGACAGTTTTCCCCTGCCGAGGATAGATCAGCTCGTGGACGTTACTGCTGGCCACGAGCTCCTGAGCTTCATGGATGCATATTCAGGATATAACCAGATCCTAATGAAACTCGAAGACGAAGAGCACACCTCATTCATGACTGATCGGGGCTTATATTGCTACAAGGTGATGTCCTTCGGGTTGACAAATGTTGGAACAACCTACCAACGCTTGGTGAACATGATGTTCGAAGAGAAAATTGGAAAGACCATGGAGGTCTACGTTGATAACATGTTAGTAAAATCCAAGCAGGTAAGTGACCACGTACGCGACCTGGGAGAGATGTTTCAGATTTTGAAGAGCTACCAAATGAAGTTAAATCCGTATAAGTGTGCATTTGGAGTAGCTTCTGGGAAGTTTTTAGGCTTCATGGTCAACAGTTGAGGAATTAAAGCAAACCCTGAGAAGATCAAAGCATTGATCGACATGAGATCGCCAACCAGGGTGAAAGATGTACAAAGCCTCAATGGCCAGGTTGCGGCACTGAGCAGGTTCATTTCGAAAGCTACGGATAAATGCATTCCGTTCTTTGACATTCTAAAGAAGGCAAAGAGCTTCGACTGGACTGAGCAGTGTGAAACAGCTTTTCAGCAATTGAAAGAATACATGGGGCGAGCTCCACTCTTTTCTAAGCCCAAAGAAGGAGAAAAATTGATTTTATACTTGGTAGTATCACAGCAAGCTCTGAGCGCTGCACTGGTGAGGAAAGAAGAAAAGACGCAGCTTCCAGTGTATTATGTAAGCAAACGATTACAAGATGTTGAAACCAGGTACTCCAAGATGGAGAAGCTCGCTTATTGCTTGGTGATCGCATCAAGGAAGCTGCGGCCTTACTTTCAGGCTCATACAATTGAAGTCCTCACCCAGTACCCACTGAAACAGGTCTTACAGAAAGCAGATATCTCAGGTCAATTGTTGAAGTGGCCAGTGGGCAATGGAGCTTGCACAGTTCGATATCCAATTTAAGCCGAGGACGGCCATCAAAGTTTAAGCCTTGGCAGATTTTATTGCAGAATTTACAAGACGTGTGGATGATGAGGCTGAATCTTCTGAAGATCCGACCTGAGAGCTCTATGTTGATGGATCATCCAGCGAATAGAGGGCTGGAGCTGGAATTCTACTGATTAGTCCCGAAGGCCACAAAATCTTGTATGCCTTAAGGTTTGTCTTCCAAGCAACAAACAATGAGGCTGAGTATGAAGCTTTGCTCGTAGGTCTGCGCTTAGCTAAGGAAATGCGAGCCAAACAATTGGAAGTCTTCAGTGATTCACAGCTCGTTGTCTGCCACATATTGGGGGAATATCAGGCCAAGGGACCAAAGATGACCCTTTACCTCCAGAAAGTTCATGAGCTGTTAGGTGCGTTTCGGAAGTATGAAGTGAAACAGATTCCACGAGCTCAGAATGCATATGCAGATGCATTAGCTCGTTTGACAACCACTCGAGACGCGAACTTTCTTGAGGCGATCCTAGTTGAGTTCCTACCAGCCCCAAGTACAGAAGAGAAGAATGTAATGATGGCAATATTTGTACAGCCCGATTCCTGGATGAGCCCAATTCTCAGTTATTTGCAGGATGGAAAGTTGCTAAGTAATAAACTGGAAGCACAACGTCTACGAGCTAGAGCAGCCAGATATTGCATCTATGATGATGCGCTGTATAAGAAGGGCTTTTCAGCCCCATTGTTAAAATGCATTGATGGCTCTGAATGTGAAACAGTACTAAGGTAGATACACGAAGATCATTATGGGAACCACGCTGGGGGGCTGTCTCTAGCTCAAAAAGCACTTCGTCAAGGTTTCTATTAGCCCACCATGAGACAGGACGCCATCAACTTAGTGAAGAAATGCGACAAGTGTCAGAGGTTCGCCAAGTTCCACGAGCTCCACCGACTTATCTCCAACAAATTGTGAACCCATGGCCCTTTGCAATTTGGGGGATGGATTTGATTGGACCTCTGCCAATGGCTCGTGGAAGATGCAAACATGCAGTGGTCGCGGTGGATTACTTCACCAAGTGGGCAGAAGCAAAGGAGCTGGCAGAAATCTCCACAACGAAGATTGAGAAATTTGTGAGTAGTATCATTTGCAGATTCAGTGTCTCACAGCAGATCGTGATAGATAATGGGACCCAGTTCAGCAGCGACCAGTTTCTTAGATTCTGCAGCGAGCTGAAGATCAAAAAGAGCTTCTCATCAGTGGATCATCCACAAGCCAACGATCAAGTAGAAGCTGTGAACAAAATTATAAAACAGACCCTGAAAATGAAACTGGAAGCAAATAAAGGAGCATGGGTAGACGAACTCTAGAAAGTGTTGTGGTCTTACAGAACCACAACTCGCAGTTCCACAGGGGAAACCCCATTCTCGATGGTGTATGGATCTGAGACCATGATCCCAGCTGAGTTAGAAGTCTCCTCACAACAAAGAGCGACCTTCAATCCAAATGACAATGATCAACTACTCGCTGTGAACCTAGATTTGCTTGAAGAAGCCAAGGAGACAGTGAAGTTGAGAGTAGCCGTTTATCAACAAAGAATACTGAGATACTACAACAAGTATGCTCAGATTCGTAGATTCAATGTGGGAGACTTAGTTTTACGTCTCATCCTGCCTGGAGCTCACAAGTCAAGTGATGGATCCTTAAGCCCGAACTGGAAAAGACCCTACGTTGTTAAAGCAAACTTGGGGAATGGAGCTTATCATTTAGCTAATGAGATTGGAGCTGAAGTCCCTCGAGCTTGGAATGTCGAGCATCTCCGCCCTTATTATCAATAAAATCTTCGTTATATGTAATTCAAACTCATTTAAGTTAAGGAAAGCTTCATTTCCCTCCCGCTTATGACTCGACTCATGTCACTAGGCTAACAAGCTCCGAGCTTCATAGCTCGCTACAAATAAAAAAAAAAAAAATGAGCCTAAAAAGCAGGTGACTGTGTCCCTGCATAACTCGCTAAAAAGAAAAAAGTCCAAAAAGCATACGAGGTTATGTACCCTTGCATAGCTCGCTATACTGAAATGAGCTTAAAAAGCAGGTGATTGTGTCCCTGCATAGCTCGCTAAAAAGAAAACAGCCCAAAAAGTATGTGAGGTTATGTACCCCTGCATAGTTCGCTATACTAAAATAAGCCTAAAAAACAGATGACTAAGTGTCCCTGCATAGCTCGCTAAAAAAAAAAAAAAACTCAAAAAGCAGACGAGGTTATGTATCCTTGCATAGCTCGCTATATTAAAATAAGCTTAAAAAGTAGGAAACTAAGTGTTCCTGCATAGCTTGCTAAGTAAAAATAAAAAAACCTAAAAAGCAGCGACTAAGTGTCTTGCATAGCTCGCTAAAACGAAAAGAAAAGAAAACAAGATTGTTAATCCCTGCATGGTTAATTAACCTAAACAGCTCATCAACAATATCCATTTAATGGACAAGTTTTCGACCTATTACAACAATTTACTTACTAAAGAACTAAGTGATTGCTTGAGTTATTACTTTTGATTAAGGACAAGTTTGTCATGCTGATTAGCTCGCGTAAAGTAAGATATATTACACAACTCAAGCACACTCAACATATAAGATGTAAGGAAAGAAATCTTATTAAAATTGAAAATTTCTTACAAATAGTCTCACAAATGGAAAATTTTTAATACAAGTATAAAAGAAAATACAAAAGATAAATGCTAGCTCTGAGCTGGAGGATCTAGGCTTTGAGTTGGGAGGTTTGAATTTTGAACTGGAAGGTCTGTGCTCAAAACTGAAGGATCACGGGGAGGAGACGAGCTAGGAAGTTCGAGGTCACCAGCAGACTCAATTTGAGAGATCGCATCAGGAGCTTGCTCTGTTGGAGGAGCTAGATCAGCCGAAAACGAGGCAGCCCTTACTTTAAACTCCTCTACAATTTCAAGTCCCACATCCCCAAAGATAGAAAAATCAATCTTCGGATGGGACATCCACAACGTGTAGAGAAAGTTGTGACCTGTTTCTTCCTCAGCCTCATCTCTTGCTTGAGCAACCTGCACTTCCAATTCTTAAGCAGCTTGCGCTCTGAAGATCGTTAGCTCTTCGAAGGCATTATTTGCATGTCGGTTAACGACCTCAGCTTCTTCCTTCATAGCTTTTATTTGCTTCTCTGCAGCCTCAGCCCACTGGATTGCTTCCCCCACTTGCCATCTAAGCACCTCAACTCGATGCCTAGCCTCCTCAATGCGTTTAGTTACGGCTTCAGCCTGTTTAGCTGCAACTTCCATTTCATTAGCTCGCTTTTCAGCTTCCTCAGCCCATTTCTCAGTAGCTTCAGCTCGCTCCACTACAGCATCAACTTGGCGATGAAGCACTTCAATTTGATCCTCTGCAATCGAAGCTCGCTGTTCGGCCTCAGTAGCCCACTCTTCAGTTTGTCTCAGCTTGACTTTTAAATTGTTGCACTCATCTTTGCAATTGCGAAGCAAACCAGTAAGATGCGACCTGGTGGCCTCATAATCATTTTCTAATTTCCGCAGAGTTTCCTCAACCGTCTGCTTAGCTATGTTCGTTGCAGCAAGCTGTGCCTCGTAGCCTTCCACGAACCCTCTCCCCTCTATAGCCTTCCCAACTAAGTGCGCAATCTCATCTTTGGCCTCCTCCAGCTCGTCTTCCAACTTCCTTATTTGATCCTTAGTAGCTTTTGTCTTCCTCCTCCGCTTCATTGCAGCAAGGGCACTCTGAAAATGTTACAGGTTAATATTTAATAAAGTAAAGAAGTCAGTAGATGAGAAAAATTGACTAACCAGCATGGAATGACGAGCTGCAAACTCATCCAAATCCTCGCCCCTAAGACGCCTATTCTCCAAGACATTCGCATAAGTGAGCATGATTGTTGCCCAGTTGTCAAGGAAGGAAGTTAAATATCTTCCCCCAAGTCTAAGCTCGATGTCTGGTCTTGTTGGCGAAGGGGTCCTCTCAACCTCTGGGACATCACGCTCATCATCCCGGGAAGTATTACATCATGAAAGAACGGTGCGCTTAGTTATTCTTCTGCTAGTACCAGCCCGGGCTGCTTGGAGAGCGGCCTCCGATGGAGTTTCCCTTTCTCTACGTCGAGGAACTGCCCCTTTTCCATGCTGAGGGTGACTTCAGGAAGAGCTTCCCCTGGTTGCGAGCTCTGGAACGGGACCAGCTGAAGGTCCGTAAAAACATTTGAAAGTGACACCTCACTAGGAACTACGGCCTCAGGAGCTCGGGCCTCAACAGGTGGCCTTGGGCGTTTTGAAGGAGCAGCTGGAGAGGTTGAAGCTCCAGCAGGTCGCTTGGCTGGAATAGCTGAAGGAGATGGAGCTTGGGCAGATTGATCGGAAGGAATTTCAAAAGAGTGAGTTTTTTCCTGTTGGCTAGAACTCGCCCAGTGGAAGGAATAGGAGATGAAGAAGCAAATTTTTGGGGTGCACCCGTTGCTGAGGCGCGAGCTGGAGTAGGCATTGGAGCTTAAGGAACAAGTGTATGATGTGGAGAGGAGGATAAATCGACTTGTACAAGAGGGGCTACGCGAGCTTGAATTTTTCCTATCCGAGCTGGAGCAGAAACTGATGCTATCTTTGCTCGCAAGGAGGAGGTGCGAGCTGGAGCCCTTTCCGCTTGCGATAGGGCAGGAATTGGAAAAACAACTACCTGTGAGGTAGTGACGGGTAGCTCGAAGACGGATAGAAGCTCGTATTCCCCCATGTTCGATATGTCGCTCTCGACATCAATTAGTGGAGAACCTTCCAAAGGAGCGAGACGATAAGCTCGAAGAAGAGCATTATCAAACTTGGTGGTAATGCTAGCCTCACCTAATCTTGCAAGAACATCGAGAGCACTTTTCTCCTCGCTGCTAAGAGGAGACTTGTCCATTTTTTGATCTGCAAAATAAATCGTTTAAAAAAAAAAAAAATTAGCTCGCTAATATTACTCCTTTCATACCCGACTCCACTTTAAAACCAAAGTTTTTGAGGCGAGTAAGGAAAGGACATGAGACGAAAAACCAGCTCATCTTATATGCCCCTGCATTAGATTTACCCTTTGCTTCTCATTGAGGCAAAAGATCCTTATATTCTGACTGACGAGTTGAGAGATAGTAGATTCCATCCGGTTTCTCCCCCTTCTTTGTACTCAGAACCTTGATGAAGTAGAAGTTCTGAATTATTTTTGATGTTGGGGGACTAAGGCCGTTTCGGAGAAAGGCCAGGGCCAATGAAGTCAGTTGTGAGTAGGAGTTCGGCGTTAACTGGAACGGCGCGAGCTGGAAAACGTTTAGAAATCTGATTATGTAAGAAGGAACTAGGAATCTCAGCCCGTCTTCCAGGTGTTGGGTACTAATAGCAATGTACCCCTGCGGAGGGCAGCCAGCATGCTTTTTTGAAGTAGGGGACATCGCGCGACAACCCCTGGGGATATGGAATTTGAGAGCAATCCCCTCCAGCTTGAGGACCTTTATCGTGGATGGATAGCGAGCAAATGTTTCATGAACACTTTGCCTTTGTTCGGCTTGCTCTTGAGTTTCTACTCGTCCTACTGCAATCGTTCTGCTAACTCTACAAGATTCACTTGAAGAAATCTGAACAAAGGAAACACAATCAGGTCGTAGCGAGTTAGTTCTTACAATACTAAAAATCTTCTAAGTTTCTTACTTCGCAAGTCATTCATACAATGGGAGGCTCAACCTACAAAGGAAATGACCTGTGAGCTAACAGTCTACAGGAGCATAATCTAACAGTTAACATGCAAAATGTGCCACAAACAGTAATCAATTCACAAACAAGCATGCTACAAGATCAAATCAACAGAAGTTAAAAAGTTATGTTCAAGAACAGCAAGGTTTAACACCAAAAATGCAGTGAAGATTCAACAAAGCATTTTAGACACAACGGAGGAAAAACAAAAGCACAATACGACATCAACTCAGTGACATTAATCAAAAACTAAAAGTTTGAAGAAAGAAATCAGATATTTACCTTGAATTTCTGATGAAAAGTGTAGAGACAGTGACTGGAAATTCTCTAAACTTGGCTTCTTGGTTGTTTGTTTGCTTCGAGAGAAAATGACAGATGAAAAAGCAAAAATGAAAAGGTTCCACCAGTTATATAATGAACGAGCTCGAACCCTAACCGTCAGATCTCTGTGTTATGTAACCGTCATTAATCCAACGGTGCAGCACGAGGTATGACTTTGTAATCATACAGCCGTCAGTTGAAAGACGTGCACATTAAATATACGTGTAAGGGACGTGCAAGCGTCGTTTCAGTTACCTCCTGCATGACTGCCACGTGTCGCAGTTGATAAGATGGAATTTGAAATGGCGCGAAAGCAGTTATTCAAGTAGGTGTGCCAAAGAAGCCAACTTTTACCAGTGAGCTCGAGCTTCCAGTTCGCAGAACGAACTGAGAGCTGGGGGGCTAATGTTGTATGTATTTTTTGGACTCATTAAATGGGCTGATAAAAGCCCAGCTTAGACCCAATAGAAGGCCCGATAAAGTCAAAACCAGTCAAGGCCCATCAGACGAGGTCCAGATATCAACTCAAAGCCCAGCAAGCTCTGCAGCTCGCTCAAGTAACTTCTTCAGTCTGCGGCAACAAGCTCTATTATAGCCAGGCCGCAGCTCACTCTTCATATCTCCCTACGAGAAGACTATACATCTATCCAACAAGCTCCAGCTCGAGACCGTCATAGACAGCAGCTCGCTCAAGAGCGTAATTAATGCAGTATCTTCCAAAATAGGCAGTTACCTAATCCAACCATGATTCTCTCTCCAGAAACGGAAGATAATTCAAATTCAAATTCAGTCAACCTTATCTCGAGATATTTGAAGCAGTTTCCTGATTTTATTCAAACACATTAGGAAGTGTAATTAATTCGGGATTCTTTTCCTGTTTTGTTGCAACCAGAATTGTAACGCCTCTTTCCCTATAAATAGGGGTTAAGATCATTGTAACAGATAGACATAATAATCAGAAATTAATAATATACTGTCACTCTGCAGAGATTAAAAGAAACAGTCGTGGACGTAAGCTTATTATTGTTGAACCACGTAAAAGACTTTGTGTTTCTTGATCTTGTTGGGTTCTTTGTTGTGTTATTCTCTTGGTTTTTGTGCTTTCTCATATTGATTGTAGATATTGGACATTGAATACTCATCGATTGGAATTCAACGTCGACAATATCTTTTTACTATTAGTTGTTAAGTAACTTTATTTAATATGATACAAACAATTACAATAAATAATTTAACAAATAATTTATTTAAACTTTGAGATAAAAACTTTGAGATAAAAAAAAAAAAAAAAAAAAAAAAAAAAAAAAAACTAAAAGAAGAAACAAGAGGAAAAACTTGGAGATTATGTTATATACAAACAAATTTTTATCAATATACATAAACCAAAAACATCAATAACAAGTGAAACTTTAATAAATAAACATAATATGAGCTACTCCACAAGCAGATTATTTATAAAAAAAAATCAATAAAAAATTTTATCGAAATTTGATTGGAGAAATATAGCAATCTAACTATAGAAAAATTTGATGTTAAGATGTTGAGGGTTTTTATTTTTCAATGTTATTTGTCAAATCATTAAAAGAAATTTGTAAAATGTAAAACAATGATAAATTTGAAAATATATTATTTCAGGAAGGATAAACTTGAAATAATATACTTATAAAATCATTAAGAGATTTTGTATTAAGTAAAAAATAAAAAAAAAATATAACTTTTTTATTTAAGTGATTTTTGAATTGTTTTAAGTGGTTTGACCACTTAAAAAAACAAACAAAAATATCTTAATTGACCTAATTCAGCACTATTAAGTGTTAAGTGTAAAAAATAAACAACTCCTTACTGATACAATCTGCTTAATGAACAATTCAATTATCTATTCCCAAAATCAGGATAGCACCACCCACAAACAAGTGAGAAAATTATCACATGTTGTGACCGGTGAAAGTTGAACCTGCTGCCAAAAAGCAGGTGGTGTTAGCCCTTTCCACTGGATCACTCACCATCCTCAGCATTGAAAAATTTTAGAACCCAACTTGACTAGAAAAGCACCACACACACATTGGTTATCAGGTGCGGGCAATCTTCCTGTCTGTTTTTTCCTTTTACAATCAATTATCAATAATTGATATGAGTTTAAATAATATAAAAAAATAATTGAGCGAAAAAGACATATTTTCTAAATATTTTCAAAAACATTTTCTACACACATTTGACATTTTCCATCTTGACGAGAGAGAGAGAACTATAAAAAAACGATGAAGCGAAAAACATTTTTTTTTTTCAAAAA